>CM051029.1:68548577-69173577 GCA_027627225.1 Congeria kusceri | reverse complement strand
ATATCGTCGGAGAAGTTAAGAAGACAAACATGACATATACACTTGACAACACGTAGAGAGGAATAAAAGATTCTGCCAGATTTGTAATATTTAAGACGAAGAAGATGAATATCATTGTGTTCTTATCTGTCCAACATATAACGATATAAGATTAAAATACATAAAACGCTACTACAGAGTAAGACCTGATATGGTCAAACTGGTATTGCTAATGAAAATGGAAAACAAGCAAGACATAATGAAGTTAAGTAAATATATTAATGAAGCCCTTAGGCGTAAGCAATCTATTTTTTAATGCCACGATATCTCCTCACTCTTTCTAATTACTCGACCCTAATGTCACACATTACGAATTTGCAACAAGTTTCGAATATAGATTGTATTAAATTAACACTGTTATCGTATGACAACAATGTGTTAATATGTTTATATAAGATATAATATGTTAACCTAACCCTTTTTCATTTGTTATATATGTGTACATTATTGTATGTATACATATTTGTGTTTGTGCGTGTAAATATTTGTTGTTGTTTTCTTTGTGAAAATATCTTTCCTGCGTATAGCTTGTAAGAATTGTGCAAATAGTTACTCAGCTAATAAATGTAACGTTTCGCCCGAGCTTCGGGTTTCAAGTATGGCGCACACAATTGAACAATACAACAAACAATATAACTAATATGTATATATAATTTTCCTCAAGCTACCTTGCTTGATGATTAGCTTATTGTAGACAAATGATTGGTATGGAACAGTTTTAATTAAATATAATTAACTACTATTTTTATACAATGACCCCGAGCATGACTTCGAGTCTGCTGTGATATCCCGAGAGTGGTCTGGAACAATGTATTGACCCAGAGTCTTTGTTATGAAACACTAAATAATACTCCGGGTCTGGTACACAGGCCTGTATGGTGTTTATTACTATATGACTCCGTACCCTGGGTATGGAACCCATGAAAAGTGACTTGGAGTCATGGATGGGTAAATTTGTCACATAAATATGTATATGTATTTAAACCTGACGTGATTATCCGATACTAAAAAAGCCACCATACTATGCTATAACAATATACATTATGTACAAGAACTATATTCGATTAACACTGAAAGCTAGTGGAATCATTGAAAACAAAGTAAAATTGTTCATTAAATCTTTATCATTTGTGACTTTTCTCTACGCTCTCGATCCAATATCTGATATCGCCATAAATTTCTTCAATAACTCGGCGGGAAATGAATGGATGTATTCATCCATCTATGCATATTTATTTCAACTAGTAATTTTGAAATTAAGGTTGAATATAAAAATACTCAATTAACAATTGACCCGTCAAGTACCGGAAAGGATATAAACCGAAGCAAAACGTTGAACAACGTGACTTTTCTCTACGCTCTCGATCCAATATCTGATATCGCCATGGACAGACACACGATACCAGTCAAGAAGTTGTTGCTGGTAGAGAAGCCAGCATAAGACAAGCATGGACGATCAAATTCGCCTCAATCTCAACGTTTGGCTCAACTGCTCCTGACCGAGGAGCCGGGATAATCTCGCACAAACCCTGCTAGATATTAGATATATACGGTGTCCTGTTAATGCCATCGCAGTTTCGCGACTTTGACCTGTGCTTATGAAACGGGGCCGACACCGACACGGTACGCCGAAGCGCCGAGACGATGCGCCAGCGCGCCGACACGATGCGCCGAAGCGAAATAAACGTCGCAATCTCTTGCGTTTTTTCATCTGTGGCTATAAAATTAGTGAAAGATACGAAGAGACGACGTTTATATCGCTTGGGCGCATCGTGTCAGCGCTTCGGCGTACTGTGTCGTCGCTTCGGCGTATCGTCTCTGCGCATCGGCGTATCGTGTCGGCGCTTCGGCCTATCGTATCGGAGCGACGGTACGCCGACACGATACGCCGACGCGCCGACACAATACGCCGGAGCGCCGACACGATGCGCCGAAGCGATATAAACGTCGCAATCTCGCGCTTTTTTTAAAAATTCAATTACGTTAAATACTTGATTGTTTGCAAATGATAGATCTAGAAATGTTCTGATATATTTTCGTACCAAACATATGCTCCAATAGTAAATGCTTTTTGAAAACACGCAATTCTGTACCTATGGCAGAGTGTTCTTCTTAAAAAAAAATTAAATGGTAGGGCACTTTACCCTCATAAGGCGTAAACAAATTATGTTTGTTTCAGGTTACCTGACCTACCCTAAAAAGTGCCACGACCTGGAGTTTCATTATTTCTAATTGACTAATTCAGTGCCACGTGTCACAAACGTGAATGGCTCGTTATTCGAGGACGTTTTACTTTGCACCACCATAGTAATTTTTTTCATAATGAAAACTATAATTATTGAAGCTATTACAACATCCATATACACGTATTGTGTAGAGGTCATAGAATAATTCGTTTTAAAGTTCAAATTATGTTTAATTTAGTGTCCTTATGTCATTATTGTCATACTGCATCATGCAGACCTACAGATATCAACATTTTATTGGCAATGATCCTGGATGGTGTGGGTGTCATTGTTAGCCCTGTTTCATCCATGTTCCAAATTCGTTGCTGAACGTTGTATAGGCCACTAGTCACTAAGTTCTTCTCGAGGGCCGAGTAATACAGTCATATTCTTAAATGACTCATGACATCATGTCGACCGTTTGTCGTTGATCCAGCTAGTGACAGAAAGAAGACAAGACGGCGAACGTTCAGACTCATCTATCATTTCCCTTGGTCATACCGTTCTTTAAATCTTTAGTTTCCTGTCCGATGAAGCTGTCCCAAAAATTAATACATGTTAAACTGGATAGCGCTCGGAGAGTCAATACCTTCATACAGTCATCTCATTCTCCACAATCCACATGTATTTGTAATTAATTAGTTATACAATATACTGGAGCAATGTGCTTCCTCATTCATAGACATTCATTTTGACAAATCCTGGATCCAGATGGTTATCCAGATTGCCAACGTGATCGTATTCTTTATTTATTGACCATTTTCAGCTTTGCAAGATATAACTTTACACAGATAAACAACAGGCCGATAAAACATAGTTACTTATTGCAAAAAATGTTTTGTTTAAAAACAACGCTATCGTGTCATTCACAAATCATTTTCGTTTTAAGTTTTCTTGTTAAACTTTAAATTACTAACCAGAAAAAGGTATTTGGAAACGCCCAAGCTACGTCCAGTTCTGTTAAATGATTCTTCTTGAGGTGTCTTTCAGATTCACGTGACAAGATATTTTGTAACACCATGATATATTGTTGTTTACGTTTCTTTCATGTACTTTTATATGGTTAAATGACATAATAACAACACAAGTGTAAAAGTATATATTTATTATATAATTCGAATGGAACCTAAGCATGAGCATTTATATTGCTCCACTGCATACTCGACTGCATGAATGTGCTGGCTCTCTGCAGCTCTTATATTTATCAACTGTACATGAATACGCATTTGAGAAAGTACATGTGTTATTGTCTGATTTATAAAAGGAATCTAAATAATGCAACATCTCCCTCTTTGTTAAAGAAAAAAGATTTCAAATGCAGACAATGCTCTGCAGACATAATATCATAAAAAATATCCATAACAAATAAATGAACATATGAAATACAATAGTAATTATTTTATTCATGATAACACACGTCAACATATGCTTATTACTATAAAGTATAATATCGCACACATTCGTATAATAAACTCATTAATTTGCAATATTCAATACTGAAAGAAAATCAAGTTTATCAGCAGTGGCACGCTTCAGGTAGATCATGTTTCATGTAAAACTCCTTCTACGCACGACTGCTTTCATTTAACACTAATAAATGTCGAGATAACGTCTATGAAATTATTGTTTAGATGTGATTACTTTACCCATTCAACTCCTGAAAACAATTTATTTGGCTTAAAAGGCATTCCGAATCTTGTTAATGCATGTGATTTTAGGCCATTTGGGATCCCAAGGATAGGATTTGAAGATTTATTTTTTTGGTGAATTCAATGGCTGTAGGCTGCGGTGCACTCGTTTGTTATGAGGTGACATTGGGGACAAATTCCTGAATGTTTAATACAATTCTGATGTATTTTCAAGTCAGAGTAATCGGGGATTTCTGCGGGATGTTTTTGTTGTTGTTTATTCATAAGATGTTTGATGTTAATACACCATGTTATAGTGTTGTTAAGGTTTCTTGTACATGTATACCAATTAATATGATCAAATGACTTAATAACAACACAAGTGTGAATTTATATAGTTATTCTAGGATTTTAATGAAAGCTAAGCATAAACATCTACATTGCTCTACGGCGTACTGAATACTACTAACAAAGATATAAAGCGCGGGTTGTCTGCATCTCTTACATGTACATGAATTATATATAAGGATATAAATATGTTTGGTTCATACATCTGGGTAATGGAACAATATCGAACTCATTTAGCTTTTTCCTGTCATACGGTCATGAAACGTCGTTACCGCGATGCCGTACTTTCGGGACGAATTTATGTAAGCCATACCGGCCCGTTTTGATATCACCGATAGCCACACCAATAACTCCATTTAACAATTAATTTAATTTAATTTGTAATTTAAACACGTAAACATAACAAGTAATCGTTCTTTATTGATCATTCAGGGACTATCTGCATGTGCGAAACAAACTACATTGGTTTCGTTAGGATGTGCAAATTAGTGTGCATGTGTGCAATGTAAAATATATAGATTTGGTCTGACATGTCATACTGTACCAGAGTTGTGAGTAAAACTATCGCCAAACAATAAGTGTCTATTGTTGATGAATTTGGAAATGATAATTTTATTTTATGTGGTGATTTTAACCTAGTGCTAGACAGCGAGCTAGATTATATAACTATAAATCTTTAATTAATAACATAAATTCTGGAAACTTTTTTTTGCAAGAAATTGCAAAAAGAAATATAATTGATACTTTTATGGAAATGCATGAAAATACTGCTAGATTCACATGGAGACGCACAAATCCATTGCAACAAGCAAGATTAAACGTCCTTTTAATAACCCTAAACATGCTCAATTTTTTACAATCTTCAAATATAAGAGCCCGTATAAAATCTGATCACTCTATTGTTGATATTTCGCTTGAATTTAATAATGTTGAACATGGTAAAGGGTTGTGGAAATTTAACAACTCTCTTTTACATGATAATGAATATTTCATTTGTCTAAATAACACAATTGAAGAAATTAAAAAACAGTACTGTTTACCGGTTTATAATTTAGAAAATATTAATACAGCAAACCATAATGAGCTATATTTTACCATAAACGACCAACTCTTTCTGGAAACACTTTTAATGGAAATACGAGGGAAAACCATATCTTATTCTAGTTTTAAAAATAAATTAAATTCCTCAAACGAACTACGATTGTTAAATGAAATTGAAATCCTAGAACAAAATTTAAATGAATCGAACAAAGAAAAACTTGCACAACTACATGTGGAACTTAACAACATGAGAGACTCGAAACTAAAAGGATATATCATTAGATCTAAAAGTAAATGGATTGAGCAGGGAGAGAAAACAACAAACTATTTTTGCTCATTAGAAAAACAACACTACATTAATAAAAAATACCTTTTATTCAAAGACATGGCGGTGCACTTATACACAATCAATCTGAAATTTTAAAGGAAACTTCTGAATTTTATAGAAATTATATAAAACAGCTGCACTACAGCAGAGCCACACACTAAACGATTTACAGAATTTAAATATTAATAAACTAAGTTCAACCCAATCATTAGAAATTGAAGGCTTACTAACATATGAAGAGATAACTAATACTCTGAAATATATGAAGAATGACAAGAGTCCTGGATCAGATGGGTTTACAACACATTTCTTTAAGGTCTTCTGGAATAAAATTGAAGTTTTTGTACTGAGAAGTATAAATTTTGCTTACGAAAATATGCTTTCTGTGACTCAAAAGCAGGGCATTATCACTTGCATACAAAAAGAAAACAAACCAAGACATTTCCTAAAAAATTGGAGGCCTGTTACACTTCTTAATACAGTCTAGAAAATAACATCTGGTTCAGTTGCAAATAGATTAAAACCACATTTACCAACTCTTATATCTAGGGATCAAACTGGTTTTGTTTCAGGGCGATACATAGGGGAAAACACACGTCTCTTGTATGACACAATGTACTATACTGAAACCAATAAAATACCGGGGTTAATATTGATGATTGACTTCGAAAAAGCTTTCGATTCCGTATCATTTGATTGCGTTGAAAAAACTTTAGACTTATTTAATTTTAGACCAAGCTTTAAACGATGGATATCGATTTTTTAAGAAATACACAGACTTCGGTTCAGTTAAACGGATTTTTGTCCGAAAGCTTCACAGTAGGCCGCGGTTGTAAGCAAGGTGACCCGATTTCACCTTATATTTTCATTTTATGTGCGGAAATTTTAGCAATTAAGATTAAGCATTGTAAAAACATAAAAGGCACATGTATTAACGGTATAGAATACAAAATATCTCAGTTTGCAGATGATAACTCTTTGTTGTTGGATGGTTCCGAAAACTCATTAAACGCTGCTCTAGACCTTCTCCAGGATTTCGCATATTTTTATGGCTTAAAAGTAAATTTTGAAAAAACTAATGTAATTTGGATCGGATCCTTGAAGTACAGCACCCGCTCGATCAAAACAAAATATAAACTAACATGGGAAACAACCAGATTTAATCTATTGGGAATCTTTTTTGATGTTGACCTTAATCTTACGGTTGATTAACATTTTTCTGACAAATTTATTAAAACAATTAATATAATAAGTCAATGGAAAAAACGAAAACTTACACCAATTGGTAGAATATCCGTTATTAAATCGCTTATATTACATTTTTCACTCATTGTGTTTTTGCAATACCCACACCAAATAAAGATATTCTTGTTTAACTGAACAAAATATTGTTTGACTTTGTTTAGGATAATGCACCTTATCAAATTAAAAGTTCAACACTTACACAAAGCTATGAGAAAGGTGGATTACAAATGATAGATATTTATGCATACTGTAAAAAAATGAAGCTCTCTTGGATAAAAAAATTATACACATGTTATGATAGTAAGTGTGTAATTCTTATAAGGTCCATTTTTGATGTATGTAAAACTTTTTAACACTGGAAAACAGTATATTGCCATAGTAAAAAAATGTTTTTAAAATGATTTTGGGTTTGAAGTATTTTCGTGTTACGAACAACTTCTGGATGTGTTAGAAATTGCGGATGTTACTAGTGTTCTTAACATGCCCTTGTTCTACAATGACAATTTCAAAATTGATAATGAACACTTATTTTTGAAAGCACTGTATGACAGAGGTGTTAGATTTGTGAGAGATTTAGTTATTGACTTAAACACCTTCTTAACAAAATATCAAATAGAAAATATTACGGGAAAATCCTTGAACTTTCTTTATTTTGAACGACTTGTAAAATCAATAAAGAACTTTTGTAAGAAATGCAATGTACAGTTTAATACAAATGACGTTCAAACATACGGCCCGTCTCTGTCATGCTATGCAAAATATTTTATAAGCCATGAAAGCAAAGATAGATCAATTTATGATTATTTCATTCGAAACGGCATTGAACCTATGTGTAAAAACAAATGGAACAATTTTGTCATTACTGATGAGGAATGGAAATGCATTTTTAAAACAGTTTTTAACATAACAAGAGATAGCTACATACAATGGTTCCAGATTAGAATTATTTACAATATACTCGGTACAAATTACCTTATGTACAAAATGAAATTGTTAAATAATAATCTGTGTACTTTTTGTCACAAATTTGAAGAAACGATTGTTCATCTTTTTTGGTCTTGTGAAATTGTAAAATGCTTGATTAAGGAAGTAAACAAAACCTTGTTAAATAATAGAAATATAAATAGAATGACAGAAATAGACTTCAGAACATTTATGTTAGGTAGCACTAACAAAGATAAACAACATCTTAACATACTGTGTCTCGAAGTTAAGAGATACATTTTCACTTGTAGAAAAGATCAAATAATACCAAATTACAGTGGTCTTGTAAATATTATAACCTTAGCCTACACCATATACAAGTCACTTACACATTCAGAAAAAGAAACAAATTACTGGTCGCTGATAAGAGCAATATGCGAACCACATACCTCTGTGCAGTAAGAACATAATATTAAAGGAAAACAATTCTATATAAGTACCGGGTATTCAAGAATAGGAACAAGTGATATTTCCTCTCTGTTTTTTTTTTGGTAAATGTTTGCAGCAAAATGTACCCTTTGTTTTTTCATACTTATGTTGTCTATGTATCTCTTTTCCATGCAAAAATGTAACCTACTTAATACGGATAAACCTGCACGGTAAAATATAAGAATATTGGCCTGTTCGTATGCATTATCATATTACTTTTATTTGTTGAGCTATTTAATACAAAACATTGAAAACTTTCAAACATACAATTCCATTGTTTGCATGTATTGTATGTTTGTATGACTGTATGTTTATTTGTAAATGCATATATATGATGGAAATAAAGAAAGGTTACAATAAAAAAAAAAACTCACAACGATAATAAGAAATCTGTATTTTTTACAAGATAAACGATATATAAAGCTAGTTCAATCAGTTAAAATGAACAGGGCCATATGCGAAGCGGATTTAACTAATGCCCAAAGTAGATTACTAATTGTTTAACTTGTGATGTTTCAAAATTTACACTTGAATTCTCATCAATTTAATAACATAATATGAACTGTTCACGATGCTAACAAATAATTTAACCACTGTTTAAATGCCATTAAAGTTAAATATAATATTCACAATCTCAAAAACTCATTCCTATGTCTTAACTATTATTTTGGGTGGTCATTGAAATATATGGCGAAATCAGGCGGTCAAAATTTGACGTGTTCCACGAAATATATGCCCGCGACAGTTGACGAGATCGCTACTTCAATAAACTTAAATCAGGTAATTAGTATTACATAATTATGGTTGTATATACACAGTCCACGGGAATTTCTAACGGTATATGTAACGTTTTACTGGTCATCGTATTTAAGAGAACTCTTTACCACGTGTTCTGATACATGTATATTTTTATATTGTTTAACAAAATTAATGCTTCTTGTTTTTGCGTGGTCAGATGCTTAAAGCAGCATGTTGATGTTGCTGTTTTGAACGCGTTGTTTATAATGAACCGCATCCACATTCACCACCACGACCACCTACACCACCATCGCATCCACAACGATCATCAGCATCACCGAAAGCACCTCCACAACAATACCACCATCAGCACGCCCCCGATAACCACAAACATCACCACCATTGCATTGACCACCTCCCTCCACCACAACAAGCTCCACCACGAACAAATTAACCACGACCACGACCAAAACCATCACCATCTCAACCAAACAAATCACTTCCACCATTATCTTCAATTCAACCACAACCTTCATCTACCCCATAAAAACCAACACCACCTTCACCATAACCCTTACCTTCATCAGTACTATACCTCCACAATAGCCATCACCTCCACCATAATTACCGCTACAATAACCATCACATCCATTATAATAACAACCACCTTCTTCATAACAACCACTTCCACCATAACCATCACATCCAACTTAACCACAACAAACTCCATACCCACCATCTACACAATAACCACCATCGCCACCATATCCTTTACCACCACCTCAAACGAAACCATCACCACCACCCTAACCATAACCTGCACAACAACAACCACATCAACATTTACAACCTCACCCAGCACTACTTCCACCTAAACTATCACCTCCACCATAAGCATCACATTCACCACAACCTTCACCGCCGCCTCCACCAGCAACTTCATCACAATCATCACCTTCACCACAACAACCACCTAAACAGCTACCACCACCTCCACCATGACCATCAACTCAATAACAGCCACCGCATCAACCTTAATATCCATCTTTACAATAACCACGCCCTGTACCCGGATAATCCTAACCATGTTGTTATATTTGTGTTGAGTAGAAACGTAAAGCTTTTAATAGTTATAGTGTCCAGTGGTTTATTTACTTAATTTTTGTTTTGACAATCACCCTTTATGATGCTAGAAGTCATTAAAATGTTCTCGAAGAAGTCCTCATATAGAACATTTTTATGTTTCCGACCCTTTTAAAATATCTTAAAATGCATTAGTACCTTACTTGAAAACTATATTAGTTCAATGGATATCTCTATGACAATGTGTAATCATATCAAAGTTTTTAATGTTGATGTTGATATCTAAAATATTGTTTGTATTCTGTAGTGGTTGAGTGCTTGCGGATAATTCCTGACTGATGAATTGATGTAGGAAACTGTGATGGATAAGCGCGAACGTAAAAAAGATAATTACCTAACAAACTGAAAAAGAAGAAATCTGTTCGTCCTTTATATATGAAAAGTTTTCTTTTAGTGTTATTTATGTGCTTGTTCAATAATTTCCTCTAAACTGTCAAAAGATGTATCACAATATGCACACTTAAACTTTGGACGTTCATACATACATAGTAATTTTGGGTAAATACACGTTGTCAATGGTGAACGAGCAAATTATACAATACGATTGAAATGAAAATAGAAATATATAGAAACCCATTACAGTCTTTCAGCATACATGTATATTCATTCATTGATATAGAATATAAGTCGGTTAGGGGTGTATACGTCAGGTCTTATGCGTTGGTTTGGTTTTTATCCGTTACTAGTATATATTGCGTTCGGTTATTATTAACCAGAAATTAGTTTTTTGTCAATGTTATCTCAGTTTGCACATTTGAACGAGTATTGTGTCCGAATCCAATGGGATATCGGCACAGTGTAAATGTGCTTTTGAAGCAGTATATGTCGTTAGGATTATCCGGGTACAGGGCGTGATAACCAGCACCTCTACCGTAACTAATACATCCACCACAACTACCACCTCCACCATAACTACCACCTCCACCATATCCATTCCTAAATAATAGCCAGCAGCATAACCACCAGCACCAAAACCACCAGCACCACCATATCCAACAACCTTACAAAAACTACTACCTCCACCATAACCACCACATCCACCATAACCACCACCTTTATGCTGCACCACAAATGCGTCTTGTTTTTTTAGTGACCAGATGCTTAGAGCAGCATGTTCATGTTGTTGGTGTTTATAATGGACCCCCTCCACATTCACCACCACGACCACCTCTACCACCGCCGCATCCGTAACCGTCATCAGCTTCACCGAAAGCACATTCACCACCAATACCACCACTAGCACGATAATCACACCCATCACCATAATCGCATCCACCACCTCTCTCCTTCACAACCAGCTCCACCACGAACAGCTCCATCACGACTACAAACACAAACGTCATCATTACCACCTCCACCAAAATTATCACCTCAACCACAACCTTCCACATCTGCAATAACCACTACAATCACTATAACTACAACCGCCACCAGTATAACAATCACATCCACCGTAACCAAAACCTCCATCATAACCTACACCTCCACCAAAACTATCACATCCAACATCTAACACATAGCAACGTACACCGCCGCCTCCACCATCACCTTCATCACAACCCTCACCTCCACCACAACAACCATTTCAACAACCACAACCTCAACCATCAACACATTCACCTAAACTATTACCACCACCACAACGATCAACACCGCTGTTAACGCAGTCACAACCATCACCTCCATCATAACTGTAAATTTTACCATAACCACCACCTTAATAATAACCGCCGCTTCAACCTTATTCTCCAGCTTTACCATAACCGTCCACCGTAAAAATCACAACCACAAAAAACACCACCTTAACCATAACCACCACCTACACCAAGACAACCACCTCCATCAAATCCACAATGTAAATGATAACCACCACTACCACCATAACCACGACCTCCATCCTAACCATAACCTGCACCAAAACCACTATCTTAATAATAACAACCGCCTCAACCTTAATCTCCAGCTTTACCATAACCATAACTTCCACCAAAACAGCCACTTCCACCATAACCACCATCTTAATAACAACCACCGCCTCAACCTTAATCTCTAGCTTTACCATAATCATAACGTCCACCATAACAGCCACCTCTCAATAACCACCACCTCCATCATAAGCAAAACTTCCACCATAACCACCACCTAAAAAATAACCAACCTCTATCATAACCATAACCTTCATCATAACCACCATTTGTATAATAACCACCACCAAAATAATACTAACCACCACTTCAATAATAACCACAGCCTCCAACATAATAACCACAACCATCATAATCTCCACCTTTACCATAACTACCACCTTCACCATAACCACCACCTCCACCTTAATATTCACCTCCACCATAAACACCACTTCCATCTCAACCACATAACATCCAACTCCAACAAAACAACCCCTTCAATAATAACCACCACTTCCACCATAACCTCCACTTCGATCATAACCATAACACCATACTAGTAACCTCCACCAAAACCACCGCCACCATCATTACCACAACACCCAACTGCTCAATAATGAAAAGCTCATCCACCATAACCACCACCTCCATTATAACCATAACCTCCACCATAACCACCACCTAAATTGTAACCACCCCCAACCTTAATCCCCAACTTTACCATAACATTAACCTCCACCATAAACATCAACTCCACAATAACCACCACGTCCACAAAATCCACCCTCACAACAATTACTCTTTCACCTCTACAGCAACCATAACCACCAACTCCACCATCATCTCTTATTCCTCCATCATTGTCACCACCACAACGTTCGCCACCGCTATACCACTAACAATACCACCACCACAACCCTCCCTTCACCGCCACCATCACCGCAACCACCACCACAGCGACTCCGCCACCACAAATACCACCACAACCACTACCTTGATCAAATTAATGTTTTGTCTCGCGAAGCAATTTGTACTTGATGAGGGTAACCATAGGTGTGCATAGATGTGCACAACATGGTTTAAATAGAATAATAACGATAACTTGCTGAAGATATGATTTTGTGCATTTTTTTATTATTCTGTATTTGTTTTATTTATTTTAAGTTTAGATCGAATGTTTAACACTATACCTCGAAAATACTATACCACTTCCACCACCACCACCTCAACAACTTTTTCAACATCACCACCATTACCATTACACAACCACCTCCAACACCACAGCCACCTCCACAAAACCACAATCTCCACAACTGTCTAAACCACAAACTCTACCACATCCATCACCAAAACAACCATAACAACCATCGCCAACGCCACCACAATCACCAACAACACCACTTACAATACTACCTCAACCACCGCATCCATAACCAACGCATACTCTAGCACCTTCATAACTACCACCACCTCCAACACCTCTACTACCACCTGCACCAAAACTACCAAAACATCCACAACTCCAACACAACGTCCATCAAACCCACAAACCCCACCACAACCTCATACACATTCTCTACTACCACAAACTCCACCTTTACAATAACTATCACTACCAACACGACCTTGACTACCACAACAAACAGCACAACCAATACGGACTACATTATTATTATTATTATTATTATTTTATATTATTATTTTTATTAACTTTTTTATAATTATTATTATTATTGGTAGTAGAAGTAGTGGTAGAAGTAGAAGTATTAGAAGTATAATAATTATTATTATTATGCTACCTGTTACAGCTACCTATGTACGAGACAAGAACTACAGCTTCCGTTGCTTTTTGGTGTCACTGATAGGTATAAATTACTGCTGCTGCTACTCAAACTCATCACCAATAATGTTGAAAAGCAAATACTTCTTCTTCTGCTGTTTATGCTGTTGTTTCTGCCACTTCTTTTCTTTTCCAAGTTATTCTGATTATTCTGCTATTGTCATTTTTACCATTTCTGCTACTAATAGTATTACATCGTAACGAATGCAGCTCTAATTACGGCTTCTGCTAGTTTACTACTACTTTTGCTACAGCTACGTATAAGTGCACAGAAATACCGATAAATGCCACATATGCTTTTCGCTGGTTCTGCTGCTGGTGCTATAACCTGCTTTAACGTGTAGCCAGCGAAAACACTTATACAGATGTGAATTTACTGCTACTGCTACTAATATAATATATACACTGTTAAATATATACAGTTAATGTTGCTGCTACTGCTACTACTCCAAATACTCCAACTACTATTAGAACTTCCGACACTTTTGCTGTTACTTTAACTAATGCAAACTACAATTACTAATACCAGTACTGTTTTGCTATTTCTGCTTCGATTGTTGATACTACAACACTGATTTCTAATTCTATTACTTTGCAACCATTCTCATACTTGTTTTGCTACTATTACTTATACATCGATTCCCACTTGTTCTGTTATCGTTGTTGTTGCTGCTACTGTTAAAACTTAAGCATCAAACTTTACATCAACTTCTTCTGCCGCTGCTACTATTGCTGATGTTAGTGTAATTATGTGAAATTATATACAACTAAAAACCACTAGGAGACCGCATGTCTCTGTCAATGAATCTTATTCCTCATGTGTAGTGCGTTGTTATTCATAATGTGGCAATTTGCTCTATCTACCAGTAATAAGAAATCGTTTGCAAATACATGTATCCAGACGGTCATCCGGGTCACCACCAGAATGTACTGACCCAATTGTAACGTCCGTTCATCAATGTTATCCTAAAGGTACTGGCTAACAAATAAACAGACATACGGACAAACAATTACCAGCTAAAATATAACTTTGCGGAGTTTATCAGTAACTAACATCATAAATTATACAAATGTAGTCATACATGTATGTTTCTTATATCGGTGCCGCGATAAATTATTGTAAGGCAAATAAAATAAATGTGCCCAAAGCGTAACCGACCCGTTTAAACTATAAAAAATTAAAACGTTTAATGCGATTTATGTGCACAATCACTACCTTCATATTTAATAATGTTTTTAGTTCAGTTGATCAAGACGATATAAAATTTAAACCTTCAATACCATTCAATCACGCTTATGGTAACTGTAAACGATTGTTTTTAGAAATGCGTTGAGAGTGAAACAGACTCACGTCCAATGTAGAAAGTTACATTCTACATCGGACGTGTTAATTATGTATTGTGGTGCATTTCATGACACTCGCATTTGCAATCATGTGCCTCCAAACACGGTAGAAATAGCAACGCTCGCTTAGCGAATGTGTTGGCTTTAACTCACACTAATAAATCAATTCAATGACCCAATACGTGTCTGGCTTACAGAAATCAAAGGTCTATGTATTGTCAGATATGTAAGTGTTGTATTACCACTGTTTATATTGCGTTATCTCGTTATTAGGAAGAACTAGTACCATAATAAAGACATACTAAGTGGTAATTGAAAGATACTAATTATGAGTTAATACCGCCTAAATAGGAAATACTAAGTTGACATTATGAATTTCTAATTAGAAAACTATCGGTATTATTTAGAAACTAATGTGCCCAAAGCGGAGTTAGTATCTCCTTATAGGGGATAATAATTCAAAGTTATGAATAAGTTATTCCTAAAAGTACGCACGCCCGTAAGCAAGATCGCACACATGTACGGACAGACGGCCGAGTAAATGATTTTGTTACTGTCTCTTAAATATGACGTACGTACTGACGGACGCATGCACTCATTATTTTCCGCATAAACTTACAGACGGAATGGCAAACGAACAGACGGACGGATAGGTGGAGAACGTACGAACGTACGCACGAACAAATGTATTTGTGTATGTATGTATGCATGTATGCCTGTCTGTATATGACACATACTATCTCCTAATAAGAACTAAATATAGCCTAGTTAGGCCTTAATAACTCCTAACTAGGACATAATATCTGCTAATTAGGATAAGTATGTTAACACATGATTTTAAATGTGCGTTGTGTTGTATCTTATAGTTAGGAATGAGTAGCACCTAATATGTAGTATTTCCGAATTCTTACATAATACAAAACCACAATAATACAGGCTGTACGTTGCACTTTTACGTTTTAAAACTTAAAACGACTTTTAAAGTGCATACACCGCCATTTAATTTAACTCATTTCAGTGCATGTTTTATAAATACCTAGATGCTTTTCATGAAACTGAGTACTAGCGTGCTTGACATTTCACCGTATTACTGAAAACCTTTTGTCTTTGGCTTGGCTTTAAATGGGCTATTAAGGCAATAAAGTAAACCAAACTCTGTAGAATAGAAATATTTGAAACAAATTGAAAGCGAAACCCATAAAAACATATGCGCTTTGATAGTTATGTGCTTAATCTGTTTGCATAAAACATCGCAGGATTTCGGTATTTCTTTCAATATAATTTGGACGCGTTAATTGGTCATCCCTTCCGCGATACACGTTTCATGATGAGAAAGTTAGTTTGATAAAGAAAAGGGTTTTGACGGGCAATTTAAAATAAATTATGTACGCTGTGAACACTGTAAAACAGTCTTTCATTCATGAAAATGTCGTTATGTTTATATCTGGTAAATAAGGGTCACACGAACACCACCATAAAATGTTTCATGATGGATATGACGACAAATTCTATCTCGAGTTTGATTGATTGATTGATTGATTGATTGATTGACTGATTGATTTATTGACAGTGATTTACTAACAGATAGATAGATAGATAGATAGATAAGATAAGATAAGATAGATAGATGAATGGATGGATGGATGGATGGATGGATGGATGGATGGATGGATGGATGGATGGATGGATGGATGGATGGATGGATGGATGGATGGATGGATGGATGGATGGATGGATGGATGGATGGATGGATGGATGGATGGATGGATGGATGGATGGATGGATGGATGGATGGATGGATGGATGGATGGATGGATGGATGGATGGATGGATGGATGGATGGATGGATGGATGGATGGATGGATGGATGGATGGATGGATGGATGGATGGATGGATGGATGGATGGATGGATGGATGGATGGATGGATGGATGGATGGATGGATGGATGGATGGATGGATGGATGGATGGATGGATGGATGGATGGATGGATGGATGGATGGATGGATGGATGGATGGATGGATGGATGGATGGATGGATGGATGGATGGATGGATGGATGGATGGATGGATGGATGGATGGATGGATGGATGGATGGATGGATGGATGGATGGATGGATGGATGGATGGATGGATGGATGGATGGATGGATGGATGGATGGATGGATGGATGGATGGATGGATGGATGGATGGATGGATGGATGGATGGATGGATGGATGGATGGATGGATGGATGGATGGATGGATGGATGGATGGATGGATGGATGGATGGATGGATGGATGGATGGATGGATGGATGGATGGATGGATGGATGGATGGATGGATGGATGGATGGATGGATGGATGGATGGATGGATGGATGGATGGATGGATGGATGGATGGATGGATGGATGGATGGATGGATGGATGGATGGATGGATGGATGGATGGATGGATGGATGGATGGATGGATGGATGGATGGATGGATGGATGGATGGATGGATGGATGGATGGATGGATGGATGGATGGATACAACGATCGGCCGACAGACCTACCGAACGGATGAATGAATGAATCATCATTATTATTGTGTAAGTAGTGTTGTCGTGGTTTTGTTAGAGGGGCGTATCGACGTCTAATACGTTGTAACATTTTGAGTAATAAACTTACATTTTATGAAGTATTCATTAAATCATTGATTATAACATAAGACTCGATTTTATAAACAAACAATAATATGTTTGATATATGATTATAAAAAGTAGTCAACGTAACACTTTTCGCAGGCGCGGGAAAGTTAGTAGTAGTTGATTTAAACATGTTTTATTTCCACAATGTTGACACAATTACAAACAATCACGATTTACCATAAGTACATATTGGAAAAAGGGTTAGACCTAAAGTTCTACGACGTTATCGAGGGTCTTAGCCTGGGAGTGTTAGTTACATATTGTAATGGTGACAAGCGTTCTTTGAACAATTGTTGTCATTTAGGAAATCAAAAGCAAATTATGATAATAATAATAATAATAATAATAATAATAATAATAATAATAATAATAATAATAATAATAATAATGATAATGATGTTGATAATAATAATAACATTTGAAAACACAATATGAACAAAATTAGTGAATAAAATATATAGTAAATAGACAATCATATGCAAATATAGATAGCTGTAAGTCCTGTCCTGCAAGCAGTTAAGTTTTAACGTTAAGTTTTAAACAAAACGCTTTGTCGTAACAATATATCTGTGAACTTCTGTAAAAATAATTGTATTGTCTTCATTATTAAATGAGGGGTTACCGCAGAGGAGCAAATCACTATTTAAGGGATGAAATTAGCGCAGTGCATTAAAGAGATATTCGTTGCATGCGGTAATTAGGGCATTTAAAGAAGTAATGTGTCATATTTGCACCATCATTTCCACATGAACAAAGGGATGAGTTTGCAAGATGGTCTAGGAATAGGTCGGAGTTTAGGTTGCTGCAGTTATTTCTTAGTCTAGCATGTAAAATCGATGTTTTTATATTCCCAGTGTAGAAATATTGGGGGTTATCTTCGCATAAAAGAAACATTTGTTTCAAGGAAGCTTTAAATTGTGGAAGGGTTTCGCTCTTGCGGATATCGATATGTAAGGAGTTCCATAGATCTATGGCAGATGGCAAGAACGAACGTCAATATAATAATGTTCGCCTTGATAAAATGGTATAGTCTTGTGCATTTCTAAGATTACGAGATGACTGTTCTTGAAATGTTTGTGGAAGAAGGTTAGACAAGTAATTAGGACACTGTCCGTTATGCATCTTGTAAATGCTAATCAGTTTATCGCCGTCGTTTGTCTAGACTAGGCCATTTAACTTCAGTATAAATATTTCTAAGAGATACAGATCTAGTTAGGCCTGCAATAATACGCGCGGCTTCATTTTGGATTTTTTCTAATAATTCCTTATCATACAAAGAACAACCATCCCAAACAACGCACGCGTATTCTAGTATTGACCGCATATGACTGACGTATATTTGGTTTAAACTTTTTCTTGAAAGTCTGTATTTAAGTTTTCGCATAATGCCAAGAATTTTCGACGCAGATTAAAAAATATGATTTATATTATCGTGCCATTTGCCATCATGGCTTAGGGTCAGACCAATATGTTTGTGACTTTCAACAAAAGTGACGGGTACATTTCAGAAACATAATTTCGGTAAAAGAACATTCTTTTGCGTTGTGAATAAAATTGCTTCAGTTTTCTGTGGGTTAAAATCAACTTACCATCTTTTGGCCCAAATGTTGATGAGGCATAGGTCGTGGTTCAAGATACCCTCGAGGTTAACTCAATTAGATGTAGTACTTGATACGGAAGTATCATCTGCAAACAAGCGGGTAATACTTAGAAGATTATCGACAATATCATTTACGTACATCAGAAAAAACAAAGGCCCTAATACTGAGCCCTGTGGAACTCCAGCATTTACTTGTAATGACTGAGACATAGCGGAACCCACAAATACATTTGGGGTTCGGTTAGACAAATAACTTTCTATCCATTGTAACATTTTTCCACTGATACCATTTTGCTTAAGTTTGAATAACAGACCTTGATGCCAAACTCGGTCAAAGGCCTTGGAAATGTCACAAAAAATCATGCAGTTAAATTTCTTGTCATGAATAGAACGAGCTATTTGATCAACTATATCAATCAGTTGGTAGACAGTTGAGTGACCCCTGAGAAATCCTGATTGCTTGCAATAAATTAAGTTATGCGAAATAAAGTGATTATAGAGGTGTTGTATACTACTCGCTCCATAAGTTTTCCTAGACAGCTCAATAGGGAGATGGGACGATAATTGGAAGGTATATGTGAGTCACCTTTTTTAAAAAGGGGCATGACAATTGCATTTTTCCATAATGAGGGAAATGTGCATTCTTGTATTGATTTATTAAACAGTAAGCATAACGGTTTTGCAATAAACAAGCAGGTACGCTTAAGAACAAGATGACTGATTAAATCCTCATCAACCGCTTTATTAGTTATAAAATTTTTAATTACGTCTATTATTTCTGATTCAGTTATAAACACGTTTTGCAAATATTCAAAAGAAATGTCATTTGGGGCAGGGAGGACTGCCAAAGATGTATCTAAAGTTGATATGGAAACAAAGTAATTGTTTAAGCAAGTTGCTTTTTCTTCATCAGACATATATATATTTACGTTTCCATGAGTATCAACCGATTTCAGGGGCGGTATCACATCAGAATGAGAGTGTGTATGTATTAGATGCTTCTACAGCTTCCAATATTTTTTAGAGTTAGTGGAATGTAAATCGTTTAATGTTGTTTCAATATTGGAGAAAAAACATTCTTTTGCGTGTTTAATCATATTATTGACCCTGTTACGAGCGTGTTTGAATTTTGCCCAATTGTTTGGAGATGGATATTTGATAGCGTTCGATTTAAGTCGGTCGCGTTTTCGCGCAAATGTACGTATCATAGAGTCATACCATGGTTTGTCATTTGGACGTACGGTAACAAGTTTGTACGGAATACATGATTTCATCAATTCTAGTAATTTGTTAGTGAATAATACAGTAGCGTCTTCAACATTTGACATACTAATAAAGTTCCAATTTTCGTTGTCAATTAAGTCATTTAGACGTTGAAAATCTGCACGTTTGTAAAGCCAAACATGTCGTTGCATCGGTTTACTAATCACTGTTGGGACTTTAATGTGTACGGCCGTAGCGCGATGATCACTGACTGAAACATCAATTGCAATTACTTCACTGTCAAATAAATACAGATTATCGGAGACAATAATTGGGTCAATTAAAGTAGCAGTGTTGGCCGTGACTCTGGTTGCTTCCGTAATGACATTACCTAAATTAAATAGAGTCATAGACTGTTTTAAGCGGGTGTAATCTTTTTAACTGGTCTTCATTTATGTCACCGAGCGTGATTACATTTTGGTTTATATCCAAGGCTTTATCGATACTAACTTCAAGGTCGTTCCAAACAGATACATTGGCGTTAGGGGGGGCGATAAAAGCAGCATATTAAAGCAGTGAAGTTTCCTGTTTGAATTTCGATCCAGCTTGAATGCAAGTTAGAACATTCTAACTCAAGTACACGCCGCGACAATATAGACTGATTTACATATATTAATAAGCCGCTTGTGTGAGGTGCATAGTCTTTCCGGCGGAGAGCTATATTAAAACCATCAATTAGTAAAACAATATCGGGAACGACATCAGTAAGATGAGTTTCCATAAAACATAGTATATCAAAATCACACTATCGAACACTTATTAAGTAAATGTATAAGAACCTCATATATGGCCGTCTATTCAAAACGAAATAATAGAAGGCCAAAAAGGTTAAAAGTGCATAATGGTATTGTACATGTACGTATACATACAGCAGTTAACGTGACAATTACCTGTAAACATATAAAATGTAAGTGAATCAGCGGCGTACATGATAATTATTACAGATTAGAGTAAAAAATAACTGGATAATTTTCCATTTTGCTCCACTGATTAATACCCATTTTAATGTAGTCGGCCACTAATATACATAGTACAATACTGATATCTGTTCAACTAGACCACGGGGACTGCATGATATGCATCATAAATACCCATTTTGATGCAGTAGGCCACTAATATACATAGTAAAATACTGATATCTGTTCAACTAGACCACGGGGATTGCATGATAAATTAATAAATTGTAATTCATGGGGAATGGCTTAACATAATTAGAAGGTTCAGTTCAAGGACAGGATTTCGACTTCGGAATAAATATTAAGTAATCGTTTAATAGCAGATGTTGATATTAGTAACCTAGTGCATAAAATTAATAGACAGGCCTTATAGAGATCACATTATGGGTCATGACGGAATAACAATACATACACACACAACATCCCATCATAACAAGCAACCGCAATAGAACAGACAAACGGCACGTGTATAAATATTTACAGGTTATTTACAGACTATTCTTCAAGCAAACAAACAGTGCCCATGGCTGGAGAAATAAAATGATGTTATATATATAATATGTACAAGTATTACATCTGAAGGCGAGAAAACAACAACATATACTACAATGTGTACATATTTGTAAACTGGTATTTAATTTTATGCAATTTTGATGAAACCCATGGACATGTAGTAAGATAGCACGACGTGCTGTGTTGTCATGTTAAATGGGGTACCTAGGCAAGTGTTTATCAATTATTTTAAATACGATTATGCATGTAATAAAAGAAATAGTTTATATTAAAGAAGAAACACAATTCAAGAGGTATCGGGCGATGTTCATCGAATAGTTCATATAAACTATCGGTAATGATAAATGTGCATAGCCTACCCGATAGTAGATAAAATTACAAAAAGCGTTTGTTGTGGCTAGAACTATCAAATCCGGCTACATATGTTTTCGTGTGTGATTCGACGACATTCATGAGCTGGTTGACTGACTGTTAGGTTTGAATGAATCTAAGTCTCCGATGCGGTTGATTCTATGAAAATTACTCCACTGTCAAATAAATACAGATTATCGGAGACAATAATTGGGTCAATTAAAGTAGCAGTGTTGGCCGTGACTCTGGTTGCTTCCGTAATGACATTACCTAAATTAAATAGAGTCATAGGCTGTTTTAAGCGGGTGTAATCTTTTTAACTGGTCTTCAGTTATGTCACCGAGCATGATTAAATTTTGGTTTATATCCAAGGCTTTATCGATACTAACTTCAAGGTCGTTCCAAAAAGATACATTGGCGTTAGGGGGGCGATAAAAGCAGCATATTAAAGCAGTGAAGTTTCCTGTTTGAATTTCGATCCAGCTTGAATGCAAGTTAGAACATTCTAACTCAAGTACACGCCGCGACAATATAGACTGATTTACATATATTAATAAGCCGCTTGAGTGAGGTGTATAGTCTTTCCGGCGGAGAGCTATATTAAAACCATCAATTAGTAAAACAATATCGGGAACGACATCAGTAAGATGAGTTTCCATAAAACATAGTATATCAAAATCACACTATCGAACACTTATTATGTAAATGTATAAGAACCTCATATATGACCGTCTATTCAAAACGAAATAATAGAAGGCCAAAAAGGTTAAAAGTGCATAATGGTATTGTACATGTACGTATACATACAGCAGTTAACGTGACAATTACCTGTAAACATATAAAATGTAAGTGAATCAGCGGCGTACATGATAATTATTAGAGATTAGAGTAAAAAATAACTGGATAATTTTCCATTTTGCTCCACTGATTAATACCCATTTATTGTAGTAGGCCACTAATATACATAGTACAATACTGATATCTGTTCAACTAGACCACGGGGATTGCATGATATGCATGATAAATACCCATTTTGATGCAGTAGGCCACTAATATACATAGTAAAATACTGATATCTGTTCAACTAGACCACGGGGATTGCATGATAAATTAATAAATTGTAATTCATGGGGAATGGCTGAGTGGGTGTTTAACCGATGGCTTAACATAATTAGAAGGTTCAGTTCAAGGACATGATTTCGACTTCGGAATAACTATTAAGTAATAGTTTAATAGTAGATGTTGATATTAGTAACGTAGTACATAAAATTAATAGACAGGCCTTATAGAGATCACATTATGGGTCATGACGGAAATAACAATACATACACACACAACACCACATCAAACAAGCAAACACAATAGAACAGACAAACGGCACGTGTATAAATATTTACAGGCTATTTACAGACTATTCTTCAAGCACACAAACAGTGCCCATGGCTGGAGAAATAAAATGATGTTATATATATAATATGTACAAGTATTACATCTGAAGGCGAGAAAACAACAACATATACTACAATGTGTACATGTTTGTAAACTGGTATTTAATTTTATGCAATTTTGATGAAACCCATGGACATGTAGTAAGATAGCACGACGTGCTGTGTTGTCATGTTAAATGGGGTACCTAGGCAAGTGTTTATCAATTATTTTAAATACGATTAGGCATGTAATAAAAGAAATAGTTTGTATTAAAGAAGAAACACAATTCAAGAGGTATCGGACGATGTTCATCGAATAGTTCATATAAACTATCGCTAATGATAAATGTGCATAGCCTATCCGATAGTAGATAAAATTACAAAAAAGCGTTTGTTGTGGCTAGAACTATCAAATCCGGCTACAATTGTTTTCGTGTGTGATTCATGAGCTGGTTGACTGACTGTTAGGTTTGAATGAATCTAAGTCTCCGATGTGGTTCATTCTATGAACTTTGGACTTGGAGTCCTTAACCAGAATGTTCCCTTCAGATGACCACGCTCCAAGGAGACGCCCGGTTTTAACGAGGGACCTAGCGCTGAAAAGAAGGGAGCTTCGTTTGGATGTTAGATCCTCGTTGATGAAAGTGTTCTTGTAGGCATGATCTTTAAGTTTTGATGAGTAGTAGTTGTAAAATCGCTATGAATCAAATGTACAAGAAGTACCGATATGCGCACGCGCACTATTTATCACTGTTGTGTGAGTATGAAAGCTTTTTCGAGCGTGATTTTATAGGTGTGAGTTCGAAACCTGCTGAAACCGTGCATCGAAACAAATATATATTAGGCATTGTATATATTCCTTCTTATCAATTACATCAATAAATTATTGCTACTAGAAAAATAAATTCGTGAATAACTGGAATACGTCTTGTTTTAATACGAGTCTATATTCATGGGAAATACCGTCGATATGCCCCTTTAACATGATTTAGGACGACAAACGAGTACTTTTAGGTTGCCATGTGCAAGAATACAGCCAAGAATTTGATAATTATGTCGTGTGAAACAGTTACTGGCATGATTTATATTGCATTATTGTCATTTATATGATTATAAAATTTTAGCTCTATGTTTATGTTTATTCGTGAATAATTTTGAAGGGTTTAATAAACTTGTTTGGCACATGTCTGTTACAAAAGTTTAAGTTTAACATAATTGTTTAACACATTAAATGAAATCAAAATCAAATTTTACGAAAACAATTATGAATCGATAGACGCGTCTTTCTTTTAGTGTCTTTACCCCCAACGAAAGTACACGAAGCATCATTGAGTGATTTTCAAATAAAATCTATTACAATGTCAATAATTCACCTATACAATATCACAATTCACAAAGCGAAACCCCTCGATCGACTTCGGAAAATATCTTGAGTATTGGTGCTTACCGAAAAAATTTCATTTGCGCCGCGCATGAGCTCGGCGTGTATTAAAAGTGATGAGTCTTACCGGAAGCATATGGACGGAGCGTTATTATATTTAATGTTTAAAACACTAAATTGACGTTGCTGAGTCCAACTGAGTATTGTATCGAACTATACGCTTCAAGAACAGATAATATTTCCACTTTCGCCAACACTTTGATACGTACTAGATAATAAAATATGAAAGTACTACGTGCTTGTATTAAAACGAAATATCATGCAATTAATTGCTGATCCCTGTTAATTTGACTGGTCGCGGAGTCAAACTTGAATTTGCTCCTGCGTCTAGTCTAAAACTTCCAGAAATAGGTTGTGAATCGTTCTTAGTAACATAGAAGTGAAGGCTGTTACATGTGCGTAGCCGGTAGCTTATGGTGGGTTTGTGTTTTGTTCGCATATTTGTTTTGACGCTGAAGTGTTTATTTTAAACATTCATCGTCATAATTTTAATAATGTAGGTGTTAAAAATAAAGTATATATTCAATGTCATTCATTTCTTATACAAGTTCTTAACTTTGGTTATATGTGATCAATGGCACACTTCTGTTTAAAAAAATATCATTATGTAATATGGTTATTTTTGCGACCCTGTATTTTATTTTAACAAACACTAGCACGAAGTCGCTGAGACAACTGAAAAGTTTTGCCTTATAATATTCGCTTAATGATACGTTATTATGTACAAATCAGTTACTTTCAATATGTATTTAACCGACATATATTGAAATCAATTGCAGCTCGTTGCCTCTACAATTTGACTTGTCATACCTCTCTATAGCTTCTATAAATGGCATTGCTGTATCTTCAGGAATAGTAGTGAATCATCATTTCGCGCGTAGTTATTGCATGTGATGTTAGCTTTGCAGGCACCAATTAAGGCGCGGAAAGACATTGTCAGTAGTGTTCTACACTGCAACGTTTAAAGCGTTGATGCTAATTAATAATGTAGAATTTTAAGTTTTAAATACAACATATTTTGTTTATATAAGGCGTTTCCTATGTAAGAAAAATGCTGTAAATACGTAATATTGTAAAGAAATGTTTTTGCGGTCATTCATACTTGTCTAATTTGCGGTCTGCCACAAATCACGGAATACTAATGCATAACATTATAACTGTAACACGATCAAATGTTGTTTCCTTCAATAAAATCTATTTTGACTTTTAACTCTCAACTACGTACGACGCCCTTTGATGCTTTGCATCAATGTTTTTCCTTTTTCAATATTTTAATGTGACATGCTAATGGTTCCGGACTCATGTCGATTTCGCAGAAAAATGCATTGTCAGCTCAGAATGATTGTATGTGAATCTCTAAAATAACACTGAATATAAATCCTGCTTAGGAAAATGAAAGTTTTCGGAAACATATTAAGTAAGGCATAAAAAAATATGTTTGTTTCAGGTAACGTGACCAAAAAAATAGGGTAGGTAGGTAGTGATTTTATTATTATTTTTTTAGTGAATGGTCTACTTGGAGCGTCTAAAACTGAATGAATATTCAAATTAATATACTTCAACATTGTTTTGAAGTGGATGTTTTAATTAAACAACTTTTGGTGCAAATGTTTATCATTTATGCACTTAAAATATGATACAATTATTATATTATTATATAAATTTCCAAATACATAAAAATCATTACAATCTGTGAAAACCAGGCCACCTGTCCAGTTTACATCTATATTAATGTCAATTTGCAAGGCACTGATTTTTATTAATAAATGGTCATATCGTATCAAAATGTAACCGCAGTGAACTGAATATAAACAAACTTTTGTGCTTGTTAAGATTTATACATCATTACTGAATAGATCCCAGATGTACAAGTTTACTGTTTCTTAAAGTAATGATACAGCTAACGCTTCATTTTCAGTACAGTTATTATACCCCCACAAACGAAGTTTAAGGGGGGTATATAGGAGTGAGCTTGTCGGTCCGTCGGTCAATCGGTCCGTCGGTCTGTCGGTCTGTTGGTTTTTCGTTTCCGGATGATAACTCAAGAAAGGCTTGACATATTCAAATAATTTTTCGTACACATGCGCAACATCATAGAATACAGGTCATGTTCGATGTTGGTTACAAACCACTAAATTTTGACCGAGTTATGGCCCCCTTCGACATAACATTCCCTAAAAACATGGTTTCCGGATGATAACTCAAGAATGGCTTGACATATTCAAATCATTGATGGTATACATGTGTAGCATCATAAAATACGGGTTTGGTTACAAACCACTAAATTTTGACAGAGTTATGGCCCTATATTTGACTTAAATTCAGTTATCTGACGATAACTCAACAATGGCTTGACATATTAAAATAAGTATCGGTACACACAGGTCAAGTTCGACTTTGGTTACAAACCACTAAATTTTGACACATCTATGGCCCCTTTTATACTTAAATTCCTAAAAAACATGGACAATAACTCACGAAAGGCTTCACATATTTAAATATTTGTTGGTACATAGGTGTAACCTTGTAAAATAGAGATCAAGTTCAACTTTGGTTAAAAACCACTAAATGTTGACAGAGTTATGGCTCCTATTGAAATTAAATTTTTCCAAATACACTGTTGACCATTCACAAATTAAAGCATTCACTTGCTCCATTTCTTTCGAGTGGATAATATAGTTTTGTGACAAGGCCATATTGTGGGGGTATATGCGTCACTCATGTGACAATTCCAGTTAAAGAGTGGATTTATTCAACAGATAACTTTAAAAGGATAGAAACGTAGATAAATTAAAAACATGTGTCATTTTTGTCAATTTTAAATGAGAATGGGTAAACTACTACAAAAATTACCATCATACAAATTTTACTTTAATACTTCATAGGAAGGAAGTATTGAATGGGATCCAGGTATTAAATGATATGACAATGTATGTGAAACGCTTTGAACAAATTAACAGAAAAGTCGTCCAGACAAATTGGCTGACGAAAATGAGCCGCAAGAAATCGTTTATTACCACAACGAAAATATATTTCGAGATAAAAAATTAACTAACTCAATAAAATGTTCTAGGGTCGGCGCATTTTTTTAGGGTAGGTCGCGTAACCTGAAACAAACATATTTTTTTTACGCCTAAGAAACATGAGTTGACAAACAACGTTATATACGCAGAAACGCAAACATGCCTGGAATTTTCGCTATATTACAGTATCGTCTTGAGTTACGTTCTAATTCGTGAAATACATGTATATCCTTACTGACAATGCCGTTGATACAACGTCACTCAATTTAAAATTTGACTGGTATTTAACCAGCGAGCGGCGTGTGTAATTTACAGACTTGGAGAGCCATGCTCTGTTTACACAATCGGGAATGCCTGCAGTATTATTTTGGTAGAAGGTTTAATATCCCAGTTCGAATATGTGCTGTTGCTGTACCATTTAGAGACATTTCTATCGACCAGGTGGCAATTTGGAGGACGGACACGTCAATTCCGCAGAGAAGAAAACCCACTTAAAATCTCTTACTGTCACATAAGGTAAAATAAACTACTTCTACTACTACTACTTCTACTACAACAACAACAACTACTACTACTACTACTACTACTACTACTACTACTACTACTACGACTGCTACTTCAACTATTACTTCTACTACTACTACTACTACTACTACTGCTACTACTACTACTACAACTACTACAACTTCTACTACTACTACTATTGCTACTACTAATACAGCTACTTCTACGTGTGTGCGTGAGTGCACGCGTACTTAGACACATCTGATTCAAACTTGAAGAGAAGTCTTAAATCAGTATGAATTGTACGGTATTTAATGTTGTCTTCATTGGATTGTGTCTCGTTCACACTCAGACCTCAGTTGGAGGTTGTTTACATCCACTGTTCTTGATTGGCGGTGGTTTGCATCTATATCTGTTGTGATTCCTACGTTCATAGAACATGTACACAGTCAAATTAAATACAAATTAAAATGGAAATACTTTTGCCCAGTTAATAAATTCTCTAGATTGCTATTTACAGCTGCTAGAGTGAAGTGTGTTTTAATGAAAGGTTGCAGTACACTCAAATAATGGTGATGATCTTGGGAGAGACCATATTTTGACGGCTGCTGGTGGTACCATGGACTGGCGTGAAGAGGGTGATGGTCTATGACTGGTGGTACCACGGACTGGAGTGAGGAGGGTGATGGTCTATATCTGGTACTACCACGGACTGGAGTGAAGACGGTGATGGACTATGATTGGAGTCTTCAAGAATGGACAAAGACAGGTCCAGTAAGTGTTTGTTTTTTTCTTATGGTGTATTACAATTCAATGATGAAAGATGTCTATTTGGTATTTCTTTAAGAGCTGTTTCAATAAATATTTGTGTCAACATTCGCTGGAGTATTTTAATACATGTAACTTAGAAACATTTGAGTCCAACTAATACGAGTAGAAAAGTCTTAAATCAGAATGTATTTCTAATGGAAATTAATAAATTCGGTACATTTCTATTGACAGCTGCAAAGGCGAAGTGCGCTTTTAGTGAAAGCTTGAACGAACCTTTTGATTATGATGATTACCTTGAGACTGATCCCAATTTGACCCAATTTGGCGGCGTCTGACGTTGCCATGGACTGGATCGAAGAGGGTGATAGTCCACCGGATAAGGCTTCAAGATTGGACAAGCGCAGTGAGTGTTAACCTTTATTCGCGTGGTTTATTACAATACTGTGATTGAAGTTGTCTTGTTGTTATCTATAAGATTATATAAGATATTCTATAAGAGCTGTTTCAATCAAACATGCGTCAACATTCTCTGATGTATTGGAATGTAATTTACTTGGCAATATTTGAGTCAGACTGAATTAGAAGTTTTAAATCAGTATGTATTATTCGGTTGTTAATGCTGTCTTCATTGGATTGTGTTTTGTACACACACAGTCTTCAGTTGGTTGCTGTTTACACACACTGTCTTTGATTGCCGGTGTGTTTGAATCTAATTATTTTATGCATAAAACTATTATACGTTTAAAATGTTGTTCTGGAAATTTGCTTTTGGCGTGTCTTGAGTGACGTGATTTAATTACAGATGTCAGTGATTGTGACAACACAAAATATGGCAGTGGAGAAAGGTTGATATTTTCTGGCAAAAATATTCATCAAGTAAGAGGAACAAAATGCCATAAAACAAGACGTTACGAATGTTGACTACATGTTTTACTAACCTTATAATTGTTTTAACTTAATTTAGATTGTGTTTCCATTTAAGGTATTATACCCCAAAAACATGTTTTAAAAGGGTTAACTGTATTTCATAGAAAATTGAATTTATACATCATACTTAATACATTGTTGAACATGTATGTAGCTAGGAATCACTTTATTTCTTAGAAAGTATTTAATTATTAGATATTAACTATGTTTATTAAAGGGTTTCCTGAATTTGTTTACGCAGGTTACCCTTGCTGACTCTTTAGAAGATGCCACCGTGTTGATCATTGCAACAGGTACTTAAATTATTTGTTGTTTTTATTTTTAAGCTTTACTGTAATATTAAAGTGAATTTACTATGCTTTACAGGTTGTCTGATAGTATGGACCTGTCAGTTCGTGTGTTTGTGCATAGTAAGATTATTGCTGTATACAGCATTTGGGCGTGTGTGTGTGGTCTTTCTGTACCATTAAAGTGTGTCATATTCGATTTATTGTAGCTTAGGCCCTGTCACACTATTACGTTTTAGACAACGTATGCCGACACGATGGCATACGTTGGAAAAAGTAATTAGAAAATCAATTGAAAGCCTCCGTTTGACGTAATGAGTTGAACGAATGTATAAGCTATGCTTAAAGTATGAATAACGTATTCCTACCTTATTCCTTGCGTTTAAAGAACTTATACAACGTTAACAAGCGTGGACCCAGCGTTCCATTAGCGTTCATGACATATGCGGAACTAAACGTTGTTTAAGCTAATGACTATCTTGATGCATAGCGTATTGGTGCGTATTGCGACGATCACAAGACGTCAGATATAAAACAGCGGCGGCTTTCTTCAACCCATGTCAGTACTGCAAAGGACGCAAATCAATCAGCATACTTAAAATATAATCTTAAGAAAATATTATATAACTGACGTAATGAGTACTGAGCGGACCGCCTATATTTACTATTTCCATTCGAAATCTGATTCTCCAGACTTTATATTTAATTGAGTGAATATTTCAGTATATGTAGAATATACAACACAATCTTATATAATAATGATATTTAATGTTTAAAATAAATAATTTGTTATACTCTAAGTTATGATATTGAATTTGTATAACCAATTTACATGTAATGTGTTTTCAGTATATATTACAATTAATTATATTTTGTTATAATTTATGAAAGGTGCAATGTTTGGTAAATATGCATATATTTTTTCAATTTTGATTTAATTATAAACGCAATGTTGTTAATAAATTAAAAGTACAAACAACAACTTGCTTTTTATTTATTTACCTTTAACACAAATATATGCCACTATTCCAAACATGCCACGTGGGATTCGTGACAGATTCCTAGCCGATTCGTGGTCAAGCCGCGAATTCTCGAATTTTCGAATGAGTTAATAATATCTATGAATGCCTACATATCGATAACAATTCAGTCACGATGCCTCAGAATGCACTACGAATGTTTTACGAATTTTTGCAATTTGGAGTTTGCGGCCAACATTTTGAACAGTTAAAGCAGTATTAAGCAGCATTTTGTAACGCAGTTTGCAATTGGTACATTTTTCTAGGCTACGATTGAAGATCAATACATTTTTCAAATTACAAAAATCGTCAAATAAAACAACATATTTATATTAATACACTTCATAATATGCATATAGATTGCCCACATACATACATACACATGTATTATTCAAAGGCCAAATCTTAATTTCAGCAAAATGATGAAATTAAGAATTTTTACAAAATGTTATAACATACCAAAATGCTCTTGCAGATTAAACGTTCAGACTTCAGTGCAAAAAGAACAAGCTATGGAAAGAACAGGGACGAAGTTGTGCAAGACAGTCGATTACCTGACGGGCTGGTTTATGTCTCACAGGGACACCTGCATCCGAGTAAAATGATTCAAGAGTTCATTAAGGAGTTTAACCATACGCTGGTTGCCCATGGCAAACTCTTTTCCGTTTGATCCTACTGTCTCGAACTAAATATCTACAGTGTCAAGTAAATCAAGTGGTTTTGATATTGGAGAAGGGCTTTTTTGTTCTCTCGTCGCAGCCACTCAATGTCCCCCAAATCTGTGATTATGGTTGTGGACAGCTGCACCTCATATATCAGCAGGAATTATGAGTTGCTCATTGGTACACATTTGATTTTAAATTTGAACCCAATACGCTGTCAAATACTCTACCTATAAGTTTTAAACACGTATTTAACACGTTGAATAATTCAAGGATCGTCAAGCATACGTTCAATATGTCAATATACATTGTGCAAAATGTTCGATATACATTAACGATAAGTTAACTGCGCCTTTCGCTTATGTTAGAATAACGCTTCACACACGCTACACAATCGCCAAGCTGGCTGCCGAAGTATTTCAACGGATACCAACATAGGTGTAACTTACTTGTAGCGTATGTTAACATGTGCATACATAGCCTGTCACGTAACTCTTACATATGCTTAACGTATAAACAACACGTCGGCATACGCTCCATATTGTGTGCATGAATAAAACAGTTGGTTGATATAGGCGTACGACAACGTATGCTTGCTTATAATAAATAATAACTTGTGTAAAACATATTAGACGTACACCAGTGTGTTAGCCAAATGTCAGGTACGTCGGCGTTACGCTGATGCTATTCGTCGTTGTGTGACAGGGCCTGTAGATAGCTTCTTATGTATGTTCATGTTTGTAATAGAATTGACAATATGCACATACAGTTATCGACACTATCTTTCAGAAAATGGCAATTGTTTGGCCACACATAAGCTATTCCAGGCACTTATTGGAAGAAGACAGTTGTGTCCTCAAAATGGGTATCAATTTCTTTGCAGAAAGGTGTTCCTGAGATTAAGGTATAATTATAATGTATTGATATAACATTTAAATAACCGCGGATGTTAGAGCAAACAGGACATGATCATTATTTATGAAAATCATTGTGTTATTCTTAATTTTATAAAAGGGTATATTGGCAGTATGTGGCAGAATGGAGGCAATTATACTTTTGTTGAGTAGCAACAATATATTAATGAAATCTGGAAGCAAAAACATATACAGAGACAAACTTGTGAATAGTTCTTGTACATTGAAATTAATATCACCTTACGCAATGCATTATCTGTGTTGCGAGTCTAAGCACTGTTGACTCTGGCTGTTGTGTCCTGTAACATCATGTACAGTAAAAAAAATGTACAGTATTAGAAAAACACAAGTCCGTAAAAAATTAAAACGTGCAGTTAATGACAAACAGTGAACCTTAAACACAATATAAGTATTTGATTGATTTCGAGGACTTAAGTTCTTTGTCATCTGATAAACACTAACAAATATCCACTTAACCATTTTCTAGTGCACTATATTTGAATATGTTATTAAAGTCTGCATGATACTATGACAGCCAGATTTGTCTATCTAATCTGTATATTGGCCAACAATCCTGAACTGTTTGCTGTATGTATAATCAAATTCTTTATATACACAGATATTGACACATTTCCCATTTTTAATCCCCCGCCGCGAAGCGGGAGGGGGGTTATCGGCTCCGTCTGTCCGTCCGTCTGTCCGTAACATGTTCGTGTCCGCTCAATATCTCCTATACTCTTTGAAGGATTTTCATGAAACTTCGCTTAAATGTTTAGGTCATTGAGACGATGTGCAGAAGGCATGATTCAGTCACGCCGGCTCAAGGTCAAGGTCACACTTTAAGGTTAAATGTTTGAGCCTCCTTTTTTGTGTCTACTCCAAATCTCCTATGCCCTTTGAAGGATTTTCTTAAAACTTGGCTCAAATGTTTATCACATTGAGGCCATGTGCAGCAGGCATGGAGCAGTCTTGCCACCTCAAGGTCAATGTCACACTTAAAGGTCAAATGTTTGAGCCTCCGTTTTTGTGTCAGCTCCATATCTCCTATGCCTTTTTAGGAATTTTCATGAAACTGATTAAGGTCAGTGTGATACTTAAAAGTCACATTTAAAATCTAATGAAGGATCACGGCGGGGGATATAGCTGTCCTTTGGACTGCCTTGATAAAGTTAGTTTGATAGTCATTAAAAGAGTTTGTTTTCATTTAGATGGATTACAGAGTGAGAAGCACATCCGTGTATGGCGATATAAGTAGAACGGAGTGATACCACCCTTCACATACCAGATCGGTGGTGGAACATTTGTTGGTCTAACTGTGGGTGTGTATCATTCTTTTGGCTATTTAAAGATAATGTTTAATTCAAAAGATATCCATGTGTTTATATAATCAGCAACAACAAAAACAACATTTACTCAGCACTAAGCTTATACAAGCTCATAGCCTACATAATATGAATAAATATAAATATATACAAGTAATGGAAGTAATGGCATAATCATCAGTTCAACTGACGGACAGTATGTTGTTTTATTTTACAGTTGATGCGCGGGGTCTTCTCAATGGGATTGGTGGTACCGAGGTTTTGATAATAACACAAGCCACGATCATTATTTGTGGTGATGATGAGTTACTTTTCTCAGGTGAGACTCATATAATTAACTAATTTTATGATAAATAAAAAAACAACAAGACAAGACTAGTAATTAATTTCGCAAACATTCCCTGGTCAGCAGTTCTAAATGCATTTATTGTAACTAATTTATTCCCATCTCATTTCACTTAAGAGTCACTTTAGTTCAAGTAACAGTTAGTTAGAATGGGAAAACATTTTTCAGTCAATAATTCGGAATGTGATATAATGACCAAATGTGTTGAGCAACTACATGTACATTGCCAAGGTAGGGGTGTGTGGGATTATGTATGAGAACTTTTGGATTAAAGTGAAGTTTACTGTTATTTAACAATCGTTTCTACATCACCATAATTCTTGTTTTCCCAACCATAAATAACAACACATGGTTATTGACACTAATTGGAGGTTAAACTTATTGATGGAGTGTATAATACTACTAGTATAGTGTGAATGGGTAATGCAAACCTATAACGTAACACAATCAGATTTATTCGCAATCGTAGGTCTCGGACACACTTATATTGAATAATAGGGAACAGCCTATGTGCTGTTAGTTATGAAAAATAAATGTATATGAAATGTTTAAAAATTACCATTGTCAATAAACAATGTTTTTATTAATTTTCAGGCATGTGTGTTCAGAAGGGCATGCTGTTCCAAAGTATAGTCCATGGAGAAATATTGCCAGTCACATTCTTTGATAAGGCTGATTGTGACACATATTCAGATGCTTTGGAAGATGCCGAAAACAAATCCAATGGTGTGCAAAAAAAGACTGGAAAACGGTCCCATAAAAAGATGAGTTGCCTTTATTGTGGAAACCTTAATTCCAAAATGTCAAGACATTTGCAAACACATCATCAAGATGAAATTGACGCTGCCAGAGTACTTGCCTTCCCTAAAAGTTCTAAAGTGAGAAAACAAGCCTGGTCTTAGTTAGTTTCGAAAGCCAATAAATTGCACAACATAAATGTTACAGAATGTGGTTTAGGGGATATCATTCCCAAGTACCAGTCGAAAGGGGATATTGACCAGTCATAGTATGCCCGTGTGAATACTGCAAAGCTTTCTACATAGCATCAGATTTGTGGAAACTCCATGAAAGTTGTCCTGGTCGAAAAGAAGGTCAAAAGAGAGATGCGCCAGTAAAGAATTCAAAGCTGTTGCTTCCTGTTCATGTAAACGCATCCGAAGAACTCCATAAGAACGTTCTAATGAAAATGAGAGATGATCGTCTGTCATCCAGAATTAAAAATGACCCATTATTACTGGAATTCGGTCAAAGAAAAACTGATACAACTGGAAAGTACCAACATACGCACCAGTATGTTTCTCGGTCTCTACGAGAGCTAGCAAGAGTTTGTGTTGCTATGTCTTCAATTGATTCTTCACTGCAAACCTTATCACATTGCCTGTCTGCACATCAATGGGATAATGTACTGAAGGCCGTGAAAGATATCGCAGGATTTCAAAAGAGCCATCAATCTTGCAGAAAACATACTCTGGCTCAAAAGCTTGGACAAAATCTAAAGACATGTGCACAAATTCGGCGAAATATTTCTTTCCAGGAAGGTGATAATGATGCCTACAAAGTTGCAGATGGATTCTTAAAAATGTACCAAGACAAATGGACTCAAAGAAAAGGTGGGCATACTGGAAATATAACATCTGTAAAGGATAAGGATTTAGATGAGATTTTGTTAATTTAGTTGATGTCGGTGTCCAAATAATGATACTTAATGAAATAAGAGTAATGGCTTGTATTGCAAATTGTATTGCCCTTGCAGTCATTGTAAGCATATTTAGAGGAATTTGATGCTACATCGCCTATTCCATATAAGACGATCATTTGTCTTGCAACTTGTGCCATCATTTACTTCTAGTGTTTTCTTTCGGGCTCATTTTGCATTGTACAAATTGATTTACTTTGCAAGAGTACATTGATTAGACTTATTTGTAAATGCCATTTGAAATTTATTTCTCAAAGATATGCCTGTCATAATTAGTTTCCTGTTCTATATTTAAAATACAGTATTGATTGTTAAATATACTGTCTAGATATACTGTTTAGATCAAGCTAAACACGGAAAAGAAATTGCATGAATAATTAATAAATCATTGAGATGAAAATCAGTAAAGTGATGAAAAGGACATAACAGAGGACAGAGTTGCTGTTGACAGTGCTTGCAGAGTTGCAAAGGACATTATTGAGACAGACTCCGACTCTGATTGGTCTGAGCAGCCAAGCCGGAAAAAAACTATTAAGTCAGAGTTTGTGTCATTTTCCAGTTAAGATATATTTCGAACATTTTACAACAGTATTGTTCTAGCAAACAAGCTGGTCTTTGATAGCGTTGAAAACTAGTGTATGTGCATGGCATCATCAGTTGTACAATTATTGGTGTTTTGGTTTTCATCTTCCATAACATCATTATCATTATTGTCCTAGGGTTACTGAGTTGGTATTGTCTGCGTGGCTGTCTGGTCTGTCCTAGGCATCACAATTTGAACTTTCAGTTAATAATTCTGGATGGACTGTAACATTGTCTGGCACATATGTTTAACCTTCACGATACAAATTAAGTGAAACAAAAGAGGGTATGTTACCTTTCCCCTCAAAAATGAGTGACTTCGTTAAAGGATACACGATTGCTAGCTTTTAACATCAATATTAACTTCGACTGTATTTGAAACAAAACAGCATCTAATCAAGTCAAATGAGAAATGCTTTGCAATATGGAATAACTATTTCCCATATTTACCATCCACATTTTTAAGTTGCAGGCAAGTACACGACGAAAGGAATAAGAACACCCTAGTCCAATGAAGAAAAGGACGTAGTCCAGCAAGGTTTACCAAAGTGTTTTTTCCTGAAACAGTTGCCATCAAAGTATCACTGTGAAGAGTTCATTAAACAAATGATTTTCTTAGTAAACGCTCTTGGACAATTGTGAAAGGGTTTGTTAGATTCACATTCGCTGCTAAAGAACGATCTGTAATGAAGAAAAGCTAAAGCACCTCACTCCTTGAAAACTATTTTACTGTCAATCTGATGCGTGTGGTGTTCGAGTGAATGTGGACAAGTTTTAAAGTACTCTTGTACTTTATGCTGTAAATGAAGGTATGACATTTTAGTCCCATATGTTAGATGACCGTGGATCAAGTATGTTTTCTTCGGTCACAAACAATGCTTTATTAGCTCGTTCCTTTGCAAAACACCACTTTGAAAGGAAGCATTACTGAATTAATGATGAAATGTATTGCCGCATTACGATTGTGTTTACTTATATGACCATACTTTGTACACAGATTGTGGTTCTTGTTTGACATACACGGCTCATAATTAATAAACACTTGAATGTGAATTTGGAGTATGATAACCTTCAGTGATAACTTCAGTTGCATGTGTATTTTTTTTTTTGAAACGTTGGTGCAAACTATTACTTTGTTTACATTCAAGTTGTCAGCTTTTTATGTGTATTATTTAATTTTGGGTAGTATATGTTCATGTTTCACCTAAATTCCCTTCGTTTTTAATCCATTACATGTTTATGATTGTGCTGATTTTACTGTTTAACTACCAGCTTTATAACATAACTACAACTTTTACACATAATTTGCTTATCATAATAACACGGTTGATGACCCTCTTCAAAATTAAGATAAACTGAAAAGCTGGTAAATACATAAATTACTTAAATAACAGGATTTCCGATATATGATGATTTAATGCAGTATACATGAAGTAAGTGACAGTCTCGTCTAATTCTCATTATAGTTATGATTTTATGACCATCAAGCTACACGTTTACTTCTTCGCATATAGTATAGTTGGAACAGAAGAAGTTGCGATTTGCGATTTATTATTCTCGTTTTTTCTCATGTTTAAATTTAGTTGTTTGTTAAGGATTGCTGTATGCGCTCATTGCTATAATAATAAGTTACACGCTTTGGCAACCATATTGTAGTGTTGTCAATTGAACTTAAATACGATTTCGGTAGTTTTTTCTGCGCACCTTTTCGCGCATCAGTGAAGTTGATTTAAATCTTCAAAATGTGAAAGTGTTTTGGCTGTAATAATTATTTTTGTACATAGTTATAATCAACGGCTGTTACTAAAATAATTATATATAATATATATCTATTAACTTTTATAAGTGCATTGTTATAAATAATGACTTTCATTCCATTCTGTTTTTTAACAAAACAAATATCGAATACGCACATGTAAACTTTTTCTTCTCGAAAACAAGCACCCTGTTTTCTTTTTTCCAGTCTATTAAGCATATAATTATGTATTAAATACAGAAAATTCGGGAATATTTACGGAACAGATTTTTTTCTATAGTCAAAACCAATCTTTTATATGATTACAAAATGTAGAATTGTTTTAAAAAAAATGGATGAAAAAGCATGTTTGGCAAATATAATATTATTAATTTCTTACAATAAGCCATTTCAACCAATAGAATGTCGCCATATTTGTACCAATCAATGGTCAATACTATTTTTTGCTAAAATGAAAGCAACACAAATTATTTCTAAAATGCATTTACGGGTAGGTCATTTACATGCATTTTCCAAAAAATCTAATTCGAAGACCGCCATTTTTATGATTTCTTTGTATCAGGCATTGAAACAACTGCAAAATATGTGAAAATGAAAAAAGTTCATGGAAGGGAAAACAATGTAGAAGTCGTCTTTAATAGAAAGTATGTACTTTTTATGCTAATGTATAGTACGCCTGTCTTTACAGTAGAACCTAATCTGTCTCTGTATCATTTAAGTATGATTACATATTTACCTTTTTGTACTGGAATGCATACGATTTTGATCTATTTTTAATATTTGACAAGTATATGCTTTTTATTATGAATCTTAGTATATGTTCAGTATGTGTGTTTGTTTTTCCGAAAAGAGAAATAAAGTTCATGTATTACTGTTATTAATGTTAAATTCATTTCAATCTCAAGATCCAATGTAATTCAACACAGATGACGGCACAGATGGCATACGGTTTCTATTCTGGTCTAAGTCAATGCCAAACAGAATTTGGTACGCAATGTCAACACATTATTTTAAACCAATTAAACATAGACTGTGGTCAGTGGGATTTGAATGCAATTAAATAATGGCTGGATCAAAATCCATGACGGGAAAGATTAAAGAGAAAATATGCTAGGAAAAATAATAAAATATTCCAGTCAATCTACATTTCAACCTCAAACTAATTGCAACAGTTATGTTAACAACATTAAATAATAAAGCTATGAAAAACATTCACGCTATATAAAATCTAAAAACAAATAGTGATGGGAAACCCCCCAAAAAGCAATAACATTATTTTCCTCAAGTTAAAATGACGAAAAGTGGGTTCCATATAAATTTTCTGTCTGAAAATGTGTGTGCATTGTTGGTAAACAATTGCCAAAATGTTTTGGAAAAACATTTATCAAAATGTAAGATTATTACAAACACATTAATAAGTATGTTGTCAAAGTATGTTTTGCTTAATAGTTGCCAAATTAGTTAGAATGTATTAACAAATAGAGGTTTGTTATATATTTCCGCGACTGTTACCAAAATGACGAAAATATTATATTAAATTTTATCGACCTTAATGTTGTATTCTGGTAGAAATGATTCAGGTAAATACATAAGAATATTAATAATTAATTATTTACTGCCAAAATAGGTTGGAAATAATAAACTTACCCAGCAGGGATAGTACAGACGAATGTTTGAACTATGGAAGGGCAGTTAAGCCAAAACCATTGAACCTTATTGTGATGAATAGTAAATCGCACATGTTTTGCTGGTTTTTTAGGCTATTTTGTACTTATTTGATAAAACTGCATTAAACAAATGTCTTTATTTCTTGTAAGGATACAGTTTGCACCTGTGATATGTTTAACCTGCCACCATAACACAGATGATAGACAAGTGCAGATCACACAAAAGGGATGGAATGAATACACCATGCTGACAGAGGATGCAATGATTTCATACATGCTGTTCCGTGACATTTGGACCTAATTGTAAACTTGTTGCATGGCTACCATTGTTTGTAGTTGCAGGGCACAATCACTACAAACGAAAGTCTGTTCCGTTTATTACTATTTGCAAAGTTTGCAAGCTCTACACATGTCCATGTAGTTCGTTGTAGTGACAAGTATTGGGCAGGGTGCAATGACATGGGAAAGGTTCTTTAGAGACCCATTATTTTCCAGTTTTTATTGTCGATGCCATCTTGGTCTGAAATTAACATTGTGATACAGTGGTTTTGTGGCAAAGAATTTAGAACTGACTTAAACAAAGATAAATATTGTCCTTTTAAACAGGACAGCGTTTGTTCATATTCTGGTCAATTTTGAAACTGGTGTTACATCAGAATCACCCGTGAATCTGTATCAAGCAACAATCGTGGGCAACGAATTTGTGAATTCAATGGAAGGACACAATATTTTTGAAATAGTTCAAAACTATCACGCTATAACTATTGTTGGTGCTCAACAAAGTAGATAATGAATTGGTGAACATAGACCCACAGTTACGTTTTCAAATATTTCTGCCTGCACAGAGATCTGTTGACAATATGTTCATCATGTTTTGATTTAAATACTGTTGTGTACCTTCCACATTATTTTGATACCATGGCACAAATAAACAAATCTACAAAATAATTGCTGGCAGATGTTCTATGGTCACTTTGAGATTGATGCGTTGTTTCTAATGCATGCATGTGGAACTATGTTTACACCATGTCTTGTATAATTATTATTGTACAGATTGATGTTTACATGTTTTCGAAATTACCGGTAAAAATCGTTACATAGAATAATAAATACATTGTATAAACCAAGTGAATAATCAGCTGCATCAGCAGAAGAAAACTTTTATTAGCAGCACCAGCTCCTTTATTTGCATGTATGATGAACATGGGCGATTCATGGTAGAAGAAATGCTCCATCATATTAATTTCATTTTTGATGAATTTGATAAAAGTTCTTATGAAAATGAGCAATACATAAAAGAAGAAATGTGTGGGAAAATAAATATGATTTTGGATGAATTCGATAATAGTTATGTGAAGGAAATGAAAGATGAACTTATAAACCTGAAAGATTTTATTAAGAGTGCTATTCACAACAGCACCGGGCTTCAGGATCAATTGAAACAATTCCATGAAGCCATGCAGACAGTTGGGGATAATAAGGAACTCTCCTATATAGCCAGCAAAAAATGTTTGCACACAGTTGAACAGGCATTGACAGTGCTGGGGAAGTCAGACCAGGTGTTCAGTGTGAATGGAAAGTCAGAGTTTATTGATTCAACCCTTTGCTATATCAGAGGCATTTGCGTTCTCCCTGATTGTTAGATCATTGTTGTAGACTGGAACAATGACACAATAAAGCTTCTGGACCAGCAGTACCAGGTGGTCACACACTGTATTGTGCCTGATATTCCACTGGACGTGTGTCTGATCACTCCAAATGAAGTCGCATTGACTGTGAACGGTGTCCAGTTTATCACGGTTATCACGGTGTACATGCTCATTCTACTGGGTATTTTTTTATTCAGTGTAATTGTGTTAAACTTCAGTTCTAATTCACCAGTCTCATATGAACATGTCAAAATTTCAGACAATGAACTGATACAGAACCGTACAGTCAATCTTATATGTTTACTATTATTGGATTTTATGTATAACATGAAGGTGTGTTATTTTCTATGTTTATGAAAACCAAACAACACATAAAAGATAATACAATATCACTGCTGTGTGTTTATATAAAATTTAAAGTAATTAAATAAAGTAATTAAATATCTTGATGTTACTCTATTTGCAGAATACAAGTGTGCTGTGAGCCCCACCGGCGATGCGGTCTACATCACCAACCGTTACGAGCACAAGCTCCTCACCCTGGCCGGGGATGGGTCAGTACTGTCAACATTTACTGACCCTGAACTACAAGACCCACAGGGTGTACATGTGACACCTTCAGGCCAAGTGCTGGTTTGTGGATGCTCATCAACACTATCATACAGGTGGATAGTGAGGGATGGAAGAATCTGGCTACTCTGGCTACGTGCAAGGATGGAGTGTGGAACCCATGGTCAGTCTGCTACAATAGGAACACGGCCTCCATTATTGTGGCTACTCTGGCTACAGACAAGGATGGAGTGAGGTACCCAGTGGCAGTATGCAACAACACAGGCTCCATCATTTTGGGACAGTGAAACAACACACTCCTGGTGTTCAAAGTGCAAAAGCTTACTTTTACATGCATCTGATATTTGTATAAGCAAGTGATTTTAATTTCAATGACAATATGTTGTTGTGCATTGGAACTTTTGTATCATGTTATGTTACAAAACAGAAATGTGTTTGTAATTTCAGATACATGTATTTATACAAATATTGTTATTTGTTTATAAAATGTAAAGTGTTTCTTTGAATATTAGAACTGATGTACAATATTATGTGTAGAACATACTTGTTGCTGCATTTGTTCTGAACTAAATAAGTTGACCTACGGTATTCTGTATACCAAAATACACGAGCAATTTCAGTTAAGAAGTTATGTATCTACATAAATATACGTGTACATAACACTTACTATTTCTACATACATGTAAGAAATGTATTTTTTGATTAAAAAATCTTGAACACATGACACTGTTACATTATATAAATACTTTTTTAAATTTTTAAATATGAAGTGGTAGAAGAAAAGCATCAGCAATGAAAAGACATTGGTCATTTCAGTATTGTTTACGTAAATGATATTAAATGAATACACGTTAAATGTGTTAATTTTATTTTGTTTAACGCCGAAGATGACTTAATATTGTTTATTATTAAAGTGATTTTTGTGCTTGAAGTTAAATTGTCTCGTAGAATGAAAAACAATCAGACTTATCTGCGTGTAGTGTTGGATGCATTCTGATTAAGAGCTTTGAACATTTTAATTTTCAGTAGTATCAAATATTGTATTACACAAACAACAAAATCATTCATTTGCCTTCTGCGATAGATAAAGGCAGAAAATACTTTCAAAACTGACGTAATTTATTAAGTTTTTATCTACGAAGCTAAGAATGCAATTAAACTATTACAAACTAACATAATAGACTCACCTGTTGCACATGTGTGATCTTATGGCATGGGAAGATGACTTTTAATTTGATAATGTTTGTGTAAGCCAATATGGAATCTTAATAATTGTTATGTTATTTATCAGCTAGTTAGCAATTATTTTTTTGTTTTGATGTGCAGTAACTGTTGTACAAACTAGTTGGGCCAAAGAGTGAGTGCTACCTTGACTGAGCTTATCCCTCGCTCAAGTATCACTTCTGCAGAGACCACATCTATGACCACGTGAAACTACAACAAAGACACTACATCCGAAATCGATCAAATGCTTTCTGGAAAGCTGTCAACACTAAGTGCTCCAAATACAAAAAGCAAGGTTGTGAATTAGATTTTAAAGGCAAGCGTGAAACAACGATCAACTGGACACTCAACAGATACGTCAAGAAACTGTACTTGTTTGCAGAGAACCCTGAGTTTGATGCCAAGCGCAAACACTTCGTAGATCAATGCGTAACATCTTATCTTACGACATCAAGCAAAAATTACTCCGACAGATAGCTTTGCTACGAAACAAGCAACGTAGGACTGCAAAGGCTAATCAATAGTCTACCGAACAGCAGAAGTGCTTCTATCAACACCCTCACCTATTACCACCTGAAATACGCCGGTCCCGAACTAACATTTAATCTGGATGCTGTTTTATTGTGCTTCCCGAAAAATTTCGGGGGAGCATATAGTCGCCGCCATGTCCTTCCGTCCGTCCGTCTGTGCTGTCTGAATTTGATGTTTGACAAATATATATATATGTACGTGTTTTGACAAATGGGCTAGTGTACAAATTGAATCACATCAGAATTAACAGGAAAATGCCGAGCCGTATCTTTTCACATGGATCAGAGTACCATACATTCCAAGGAAAACACCCTACGACAGAGATATCATCAAGCAGTCACTTGGAGGAACGCTTCTGTCCTGTCACGCAGCGTCCAGAAGATACGGTGAAAACTTCACATTACTGCGATGCTCTTTTCCATAGCTCGGACACATTGACCTGACACTCGTAAACTCTATTAGCATTAATTACGCGCTTGAATAATAACCTGTAGTTCTACTCGGTTTTGTTCGATCACATGTTTTACGCGTTACATACTAATATAACTGCATACTCTTAAATTGATTTAAACATGATTCCAATACAGAAACTAAGTATTCATCGTAACAGATCAGTAACATATTCATGCAGAAAGGTCATTGGCAGGTTAATGTGTCCGAGGTATACCACCGTTCTGTCCGTTCTTTCCAAAGCTCTGTTCGGATGCAAGCTATGGAAAACTATCTCCATTGCAGATATGCAGCAATTAGAAATATCCCACCACTACTGCCGTAAATGTGCTCAAGATCTGTCCCACCCTTCTTACTCCGACATGGTTACCGGTCTGATGAGAATGTCGTTGCTTGAAACACACATGACCTCCAAAAACACATTTTTCTCCGAATACTATGTCGTATATCGGCGAATTAGCCATGCCACATCTTATTCACCTAATGAGCTGTGTAAACACCAGAACCTTGGCTTCATACCAGATATCATGAGAATATTAAACAAATATCAGCTACCGTACAACATTACACGATATGCTTCAAAATGAAAGCAGGCAATACAGACGTGTGAGAAAATGGCGCACGCGACTCAAACAAGACAGGGATTTTGTTTTCTTCAAAAACCCTCACTGCAGCCACCATATGGAAGGTAGCACGGATTCGTCCAGACAGTATCAAACTTATGAAGTTCCTGTCCTGCTTGTGTTGAAAGACACCGCCCGATCAGCCCATTACCTGTGCACAGTGTTCATGACACGTTATGTGTAGCGAACTGGAACCCATTATATTCCACTGTCCTTGATCTGACGTGCTATCCCAGAGGTGGTACATGTATTCGCAAAGCATCTTAAATTTAATCTTTATCCTTAAATCTGGAAATGTCCTTAACAGTATTATTCCTTTGAAAACAGTGCAGCACAAAGTAACATTTAAAAATGTCATCAGTATTAGAATGCCATTGCCAAATAGCAACAACGTACACATGTGTTCATTTTGTTAACATTGATTGTATATGAACCTTTTACACTCAATAAAATGGTTAAGAAGTAACTTAAGATTCTGTGTGAATATGGTCCCAGAAGCCTATAATCTACAACATAGTTCGTATTTCATTGAAGTGTTCAACCATCTCATACATCTAGGGAGCTTCAGCAGCAAGATAAACAAACGCAACATAAACATTGTATAGTGCTAGTGTACTCTTTATCGTGTTTATGGTCACTATTATACTATAACAGTATATTCATTATATGTTTGCCTTTTCTCATGTTTATATTATGCATGTTTGTACATTAATTTCATTTCCTGTGCATTGTCTGTTCTGTATAACTGATGTAAATCTTCAGAAAATAGAGGCAATAAAGATATATGTATATTTCATGTATTTAATCATTACTTAAATGCATTGTTGACATCGTTATGTTTCTATTTGATTATTGTTCTATTGTTATTTTAAATATTTGATTTCATGTTTAATAATGTTATCTTAAATGAAAACATAATGTTAAACAAACCACAAACTATATGTGTAGTGTAAATAAAACTTTGATTTTTTCACCTCTCCGATGTCGTTTTTATCAATGAACCTGTTGATATAGCAAAATACGTACTGCTATATTGTTCACTGACAATAGAATAATATTCATATAATGAATATATTACTTACATGCACAGTTCAAGTAGTATTTACTGGAAACCATTTAGCCTGTAATTGAAGTTATTCAAAACGCTGATGCACATACAGATTTTTCGCCACATGAATTGCACACAAAATAGTCTTTTTGTTATGCCCCTTTGTTCTTCATTTTAAATTATGTTATAATATAACCATATATTTATTGATTAAGGTAAATTTACTGTCAGTCAGGTATGGCACATGGGTAAATGGTTTTTTTCGACAATGCCTATGCATTCCTATGCATAAATCAAAAGAGTCATGGTCAGTATTTTTTAGATTAATGTAAAGGTACTAACAAGGTGAAAAAACGTTAAATGTATCATTTAAAAAAAAGTTTCACTGAAAAATAAGAAAAGCATTAAAGACGTTCGCAACAATTTCGTCCATTTGTTTTTCCAACGACAGATTTTCTTAAAAATTTGCACAAACATGTGTCAATGTATCCTAAAACTAAAACAGTCTTAAAAAATAGGGGTCACCGGCCTTGTTCCGAAAATATTGGGGTTTAAATACGGTACCTGTCGAAGCCCTTTTTCAGTTTGTGTGACTAGCAATGTTCAATTATATAAAGCGTTTACATTCAAACAAGGACGGAGATTTTTAAATGCATCTTTTTTTTTTAACTTTCGTTTTGCAATATGCAAGTGCAATTTAATGATAAAACGCGCTTTATCTATATTTACCATAAAAAAATGACTTTTAATGGACACTTAATGTGGTCAAGTATGCATGTAATATGCCATTGAAAACATCAATTAATAATCAATTATTCGAATATCTTTTGTTCCAAATGACAGATTTTGTTAAAAATTCCATATACATGTGTCATTGTAACTGAAACTAAAACAGTGTTAAAAAATAGGGGTCGCCGGCCTTTTCCTGATATGTTTGTTTTGAATACGGTACCTGTTGAAGCCACTTTTTTCAGTTTGGATTTTTTATCAGTGTTTTAAGTATATGTATGGGAGCTTGTTTCAAACAAGGCGATGGTTCTTTCAACTGATATGTTTTCACATGCCTTATTTTGCAATATACAAGTGTGTTTTGATACTAAAAAAGCGCTTTACCTATATTTACTGTTAAAGTAATGAATTTGGCTGGACATTTAAGTAGGTCAAATGGGTAATAATACCTTTTGAAGCGTCATTTATTATACATCAATATATTTTGTTCCAAACGACAGATTTTCTTAAATGTTCGCACATACATGCAACAATGTTTACTGACATCAAAACATTAATAAAAAGAATGGGTCACCGAACTTGTTTGGGATATATTGGACTTTAAATAGGGTACCTGTGTAACCTTTTTCATGTTTCGTCTTAAAATAGAATAAAGTTATTTAATGGATCTTTTTTAAAACTGATTTGTTTGGCCATACATTGTATACGTGTGGTTTTAATAATTATAATGCTTTGTGAACTTTTACCATTGACTGGAACTTAATGACTTACACAGATTTATATTTATTAATTGAAATAAGTATATTGTAATCTATAAACAATAAAGAAATAATGAAGCAAAAGGAGAAATTAACCCAATTATTTTCTTTTTGTTGCGAACGTCTTTATGTAAAGCAATATAAATCAAACAATTTTAAACATATCCATTAAATGAATGGTATTTAAGGAGTGTTAAATTCAGTTTAGTGTTGACACTTCTACGTTATGAAACTAGCTAATATTTATCATCTTTTGTGTGCAATGTCGTGTATATCAGCGAATGTTAATAGTCTGATGTCATTTGCGGTGCCACGATATTCGGCAAGTTAAAAAAGCAAGTGTTTGTTGACAGTTTTACAACGTACAGTATCCAGCAAACCAAATGTTCCTATCAAAGGTTTGGAAAATAATTTCACATAAATGTTTTTTAGTTGGTCCATTACATAATTACTTCAAATTGTGTTGATTCGTGAAAAAGTGCGTCTTTTTCTTACTTTCTATGACTATATTGAATCAAAAAATGTGGTAGATGGTCACCCAAGGAACATTTGTGTTACATTATTTAGAAATCAAACCAGTGGTTTCTGAGAAGATTTTCCATTTTTCAATATACCGGTAGCAATATAAGTAAAACTGTTAAAGGACCTCCTAGGAACATTCCTGACAAGTTAGGTTAAAATCCATCCAGCAGTTTCAGAGAAGTTGTTTAAGTAAATTGAAAGACGATGATGGACGATATTAATATGGAGGTTCCACTCTTTTGAGATCAATAGCTATACCTCATCTTGATTTTCGGTACTAAAGCAACCGTTTATCATCACTTTCTAAAAATGGTGTCACATAGCATCATTCTGATCCTTTCTAAAAATGTCTAATAAACAATAATTTATGAAATTCACTTAATCTGAATTGAGCATATAACAGTTAGGTCGAATAAATTAACCCTATACACTATGACTCATAGCTTGTGTATTCTAGTCCATGGATTGTTCTTTACACAGGATCAGGTGATGTTACAGTGACCAGTAGGTGGCTTATTCAAACATTCTTGAGTTTGTTACCTGGGTAGAACCAGTACTTTTTCTTGAGGAAAATATAAATTTCATTACTGCAACCAAATGGTTTTATGGATAGTGTATTGTTTAGGCTTTTGTAATGTGTGTTATGTCTATAATAATTAGATGGAGAGGCCTGTGCGCTCTTGACTTGCAGACTGAATACGACAGCAGTGCACATGTGCTCGAGGGCTTAAGACTGCGTGTTAGCAAGTGCTTCATGCTGAGTCTGAACTTCCAAGCTCCCAGTGCTTGTGAAACATTGAGAATGCATTGAGATATTTAAATAAAAATTTTAAAAATCGATACCTAGTTTCAAGACCTCGCTTGCGCTTGCATATTGGGGGTGGGGGGGTCAAGATCACTGTTACTAAAAAATTGAAAATTGGTTTCCGCTCAATAACTTGAGAATGCACTGAGATATTTTAATGAAACTTAATAGCTACCTTATATCGAGACCTCGCTTGGGATTGCATCCAGGGTGGGTGGGGTCAAGGTCAAGGTCAACGTTACTAAAAATAAAAATGGTTTCCGCTCAATAGCTTGAGAACAAATTGAGATATTTTAATAAAACTTCATACATAGATATCTTATATCTAGACTTCCCTTGGGATTGCATAATGGGTGGGTGGGGTCAATGTCACTGTCAATAAAAACAGACACACAGTTTATGCTCAATAGCTCGAAAAGACATTAATATTTTTAATGAAACTAATAAATAGATACCTTATATCGAGACCTCGCTTGGGATTGCATATCGGGTTGGTGGGGTCAAGGTCAAGGTTACCATTGCTAAAATTTTATTGATGTGCTGACTTTAATGCATTTCGTTTTCGTAGAATTTCCATGTTTCTTGTTTTAGAAAAAAAAGCCAGTAACCTCCGACAGCTCTTGTTAATGGAGTTTTTGCCCTTTGATTTTAAAATAGTTTTTTTTCGGTTTTAAAAATGTCTTGACCTTTCTTATTTCATTCCCATCAACTGACAATGCGACTTTTTGGATAGCATTCATCAGTTTCACTGATATTTTTCTTGCGTTAAGTTGGCAACTAACAGACAAACATACCTACACAAGCAAAAACATAACCTCGTGGCAGAAGAAACAAATTCAACTATTCACAGAATAGTCCAAGCTATTCTACACACATGTTTTTCTGCATTGGCGTCTCGGTACTGCTCTGGTTAAGGTTTGCGTGCATATCTCTATAACTACTACAGATATTCAATCGCAACTTCACACATGTCTTCGTTTTCATAATGCGATTTCACTGGCCAAGGCCCATAACTCTGACCTGCAAATTAGCAGAATTATGCCCCTTTTAGTACTTCAGGCTAAGGTTTGCATGCAACAAGTTAATATCTTTATCTGCTATAGATATTCAATTAAATCTTTACACATGTCTTCAGGGTCATTATATAAGGTCACTGAACCAAGGTCCATAACTGTGATAACTGATAACATTTTATCAGAATTATGCCCTTTTTTGTACTTAGAAATATTCAGGTAAAAGTTTGCGTGCAAGTACATATCTTTGTAACAGATATTCAGTTGAAAATCCGTACATGTCTTCAGGCACTTTATGTAAGGTCACAGGCCCATAACTCTGACAAGGTATGAATAGTCAAGCGCACTATCATAAGACAGCTCTTGTTCATATGATGAATTGAATCAGCTAAGGTCATACCTAAAAAATTGATTGTTTGCAGTTGTGCGACCGACCCATCGAAATTACCCAGATCCTAAATTCTTTTGCCGTCCGCTGATTTTTTTGTTTACATTTCGGCATATATTTTTCTTTTTGCTAAATGCAATCTTTTAAATGTACCATAATTGGATTTCTCGGCTTTGTATGTTTACCTTGAATTATTAAAATGCATATGTTATTATTGTAGTTCCCATTCAGTATTGCATGATATGACACTTCATTATTACTTTGTATATTACATCTTATCAGACAGAAAACAAAATCCTACCTACCCACCTCCAAAATGGTAGGTCGCGAAACCGCAAACATTCATTTTTTTAAGGATGGCATAAATTATGTTTTATAAATTCTATAAAAGCTCACAGAACAACAGTCAATGTGAGACCCTCATTTATTATCTTGATTTGTTGTGACGTCATTCTTTAAACGGCGATGCTCATGACTGGACATCGGTTTGTTGCAGATTCACAGAAAGACTACAGCCAATGTTGTCGACAACTTTCAACCAACCATCAAATATACTTCTTCCTGACCTCTAGAGGAAATTAATGGGTTGTTCCATTGTAAAGATATCAATATATAATTGTTTCATTGAGTATAGCTCTGGAATAAAGAACATAATGTATTAAATACAGAAGAAAATATAATGTATTTAAAGATGTCATCAAGTTTGATCAAATTTCATTAAACTAGAGCAAGAGCAACCTATTGAAGGCGCTTAACTATTCTTGGTTAAGTAACATAAACACTCACTAACTAATATCTCACAACTCTAGCCCCGTGTTCACAAAGGATCAATTACCGGATCAGGATCAGTCTTAGCTGATCTTGAGCTTTTTGCTCAACTGAGTGGAATATCAAACATATTTTATTTTCGGAATAACTTTTTTACTTGATAAAATCACATAATGTTTTTTTTTATTATTAAAATCTTCATATCAGAGAGCAAATGTACGTTGTTAAGAGTTTAAAATCTTGTTGGTAATACTATATATTTGACCAACATTTAAATTGATCCTGATTGTAGTCAACATCATTTTTGAACCTGATCCTGAAATATCTGGCTCAAGTTCAACTTGAACATGAAAATCAGACTCAGCTTGTTTTGTGAACACGGGGCCTGGTGTTTAACTGGTTCCAGTGGATAATTGGTTTCATATTCAGGAACAGAACATGCTGATGTACGAATAATCCATTCATACAATTCACATCTGACAGTTCCAACATCGTGGCCATGACCTACCAGGTGGGTATAGTTACTGTTGTTGATGTTTTAGCTGCTGATGAATCCATGCTCTTTTTATAACAATTTTGGTGTAAAAATATGTATATAATATATAATGCACTATAATCTACAGTGTTGAAGAGAAATGTACTGATGCTATTTTTCTTGTTACATACTGCAGCCCTTCCACACTGAGGGACAGCAACGACCCCGATCCTAAAAACGAAGCATTCCTGAATGATGCGGAAACCATGCACAGAAATAAGTGCGAAAAACGTGGTTGACTGAGTTCCAGCCTAACGCCATTACCGGAGGTAAAGTTTTGCAAAACTTTCAACAGCCAATGAAGTAAACAGGTATTCCAATTCTTAAGTTATTTTTTGAAATGTAAATTACAATGACTGAAAATTTGGGTTGTTGGTGAAAAATTGCAATTATTAAGATCTAAAACAATTTGGATCTAAACTTTTGTATTTAGTTGCGAAAACTTGTGAAAGCTGACAGGTATTAGCTTTTTTAAGTATTCCATGTAAAAAAAACTATTGTTTATAAAGTTAGAATCGAACATAAATATAATTTATCGGTAAATTGGATTTTTTTTAATCTACGTTGTACATGCAGATTTATACACAAAGTAATGTATTTTTATCGACATTTTATAGCATACATTTATATTTTCATATGAACAACATTATTATACATTGAAATAAGCAGGGAAGTAGTGAAGGTTTATACCGGTATTTAAACTCCAGTCACACAGGTCCGTAGTCCACTGCTCTATCTACTACACCACTCTGGCTTTTGGTTTCATTGGTATTGAACAGGGATTAAGACAAATAAAGACAAACACCTAGAGTATTTTTAAATTATATTTTTTGAATCTTATGCATTTTTTATTATGCAAGATATTAACATTATTTTATACAATGTTTAGGCCAAGGAAAAAATATCAGTGGTACAGTTTTCACGACCTAAAGTTTTTCCAAAGGGAAAACAACCTAAATGATTTAGTATGAAATTTCTGGGTTAGTTTTACTATAACGATTTTCCAAATACAAGCATGATTGTTATTTAGTTTTTAAGCAAATATTGCAGTGACCATTGAACCACATATATTTTTTCTTTGGCCTAAACTAAAAAAATTATCATACATTTTTGTGTTACCCCCATATACTTTTAGTCTTTTTGCAAATAGGCAGCTTTTCGATAATTATTGCGGTTTTCGGTAGTTAGGTTGACTTATGGTTGATCATGTGACTTCCGCTTCCGTTTTTTTCCTGCTGTTTTGCAACTGAATATTTTTCATAACTATTGAATCTAATTGAATCTTGAAAATATAATTGTCATCAATAACTAACCAGAACCTTCAGTAACCTTCAGTAACTGGAACACAAGCATCATTAAATTGGCAAGACAGATTGAGAGTGTTAGCAACCTATGCTTCACTGTAGATTGTAGACTTCCAAGCCACATACCATCTTTCCTGGGTGTTTGTACATATATACACGAATAAACCAGTCAACATAGTTAAAGATTCATTTTTAAATATATTGCGGAACTCACGAAATGTTATATTGGAGCCCCCAGTGAGTTGCCGTAGGAATCGTTTGGACGTCAGTATTGGGGTTCCGCGTGCGCGCCTGTGGGTGACATCATCTGTTGTCTCGGGCCATCGAGGATTCATCACCACAGGAGTCGTCGTCATACGGGATCAACAAACATTACATCAACAAACATTAGTGACACAGTGACTAGAGACTTGTTTTACCTGTGTTTTAACCTGTGACCCCTGTGTTTGCTGTATTCAAGGTGTGGTAAGTGAAAAAAATAAAAAAATAAAAATAAAATTGATGTGTGCTATTGTAATTGGGAAGAGATTATTTTTGTAAGAAATATTTAAAATTGTCACATTTCACTATTGGTAATGGTTCTATTTAACTGAGCATTCCCTACCTTTGCATGCATACTAATTTATGTTTGGTACTTGGGTTTTAAAGAATTTTATTGCACTTTTATTGTATAGACTCAATAACAGCCATAATATGTATCTGTCTTTCTGTCTGTAATTTCTATTCAGTTATTTCAAGGTTGATTTGTTCAATTTAATTCATGGATTTGGGTTAGGTGTGATAATCCTGTGATTTTCTGGATTTTATTGGTATTGTCTGATTAATAGGATTAGTGTGCAATTTTGATTTGGTTGGTGGTTTTCACTATTGAGATCCCTTCCAATTAAGCTATAGTTGATTTCACTGTGCTTGTTCAAATTTTGTTTTTTCCAGAGATTTCATTATATTGCCAAATAAGGTTCTTGTTTATATTTCAGCGTTATAGTTATTTATATGAATATTCCATTTCAATATTTGAGATAATTTCAGATAATTATAATTATTACACATTTGTTATTTTGACTTTGCATTTCAGACTTGAGGAAATTGCATCCGGATTTTCCAGTAATTATTTAATATATTTATAAATTTCAGAAAACTCTTTTTGACTGATTATGATTTTAAGGACATGTATTAATTTGTACCATTTTGTCTTCTCACTTGAAAAGGAGACACAAAATAATACTTTGACAGATTGACACTTTAATATTACGCTTTGATTTAGTATTTATTGTAATTTATTTTAGACTTAAAGGTACACTACTTTGTTTCAATTAAAGGTACATCCTTTCGTTTTGAATGATAAATTAAAGGGGCACCACACTTGGTATAAGGGATACAGCTGTATTTTGTATGTTATTGTATTAAAGGGACACTGTCAATTATTATTTTAATTACAGGGACACTATAAGACTTCAGTGTTTTGATTAAAGGGACACACCTTGATTTGTGTTGTTAATTAAAAGGATAGTATCACACTTAGAAGTAATTATATTGTTTAATTAGTTACAATACATTGAATTACTAGTACTTTATTTTCTTTTGACATTTGAATTTTTGTGTGTGACATACATGTTCATTTTTCTCTGGCAATTATTTTATGTGATGGTTGGGTTCGTGTAGTTAGTTAATTGATTCTTATTTATAGGTAGGAGGTAGTTGAGTAGGTGTTAGTTAGTTTAGTTAGTGTATGGTGCGCACGACTAGATTATTTAGTTACCATTGTAGTTGAGTTCTGTTTAGTGTTGTGTTCTATAGTTAGTTAGGAACTCAATCCATTACTTTTGATTTCTTATATTTTGTAAGGCAATTAATGTTTTTAAGAATATTTTTGGCTGTTTTTGTGCATGAAAATGTAATTATTTTCTTGTGATATTTTGTGTTTGTGTTTTAGTTTATTATATTTTATTCCAAGTTGTGACATTGTGTGAAATATGGCATCAGAAGAGGAAAATAAATTGCTTGAGTTATTCAAGGAAGTGGGAGTTCCACCTCTTAAGGATGCAGAAGATCTCAAAAAGTTTATGACACAATATGGAGAGACGAAAGTAAAGGAGGAGAATGTAGAAAATGAGCCCTCCGTAAAACAAAAGACGCAGGTCAACGTACACGGATAAGCCTATTTTACGGAGAAAAAGGAAAAGGTGAAGTTACTTACCAGACTAGGGTCTATGAGGTTAGATGTCTGCTTCGAGAGAAGTCATACAACAATGAGACCATTTTACTCGGAATTCGTCGCTCGTGTAAAGGAGAAGCAGCTAACGTACTTCGAAGACTTAGAACAAATGCCAACATATTTGAGATATTGGACAAATTTGAAAGCACATACGGCGACATCGAGACCAACGAATCAATTCTACGGAAGTTCTACGCCTGCAAACAGGAAAAGGGAGAGAACCTTACACAATATTGTGCCAAACTGGAAAATATTTTTGCTCAAGCAGTTGAAATGAAAGCTGTATCAAGGAAAGATGATATATTGAGAAGAGTATTTTATCAAGGATTGTCATCAAGATTGAAACACTTGTCAGGTTTTAAATTTGAGAGTATAAGTGACTACGATAAATTGAGAAAAGAAGTGAGGGCAATAGAAAATGAACTTGACAATGAATCGACACCAAATGACGCAGTAACATGTAATGCGAATGTAAAAACAGACAAGAAGAAAGATAGGATTGAAACACAAATTGATAAAATGTCATCTCTTCTGGAAAAACTTAACATGAGGATAGAGAAACTAGAAAAAGAGAAATCTACAATGACATGTAAACAACAGACTACACAAGAAGAAGGTATATCTGCACAACAAGTACCACGTCAGAGTCAGCAGCAGTTTAATCAAGATCAACAGTCATTTGGTCCAGGTCAACAGATGCAACAAAACTTCTCTCAGGGTCCAGGATACCAACAAGGTAAAGGTTACCAACAAGGTTATCAACAGTATCAGCCAAACTACCAGAATTACCAGCCCAGAGGATACAGCATCAGAGGTCCAAGACATTTTAGAGGAAGCCGCGGAAATAGACCACCAAGTAGGCCATACAGAGGACATGGTAGAGGAAGTAGTGAATACAGACCACAGCGTCCCATTGCTGGAACCACTTTCCAACCAATCTGCTACAATTGCAACAGAAGGGGCCATATTGCTCGGGATTGCCGGGAAAACTAGGAAGTGCCTTTTTGAAGGGTCACAATATGGGCACTCAATTGAAGAAAGACCCAAAACTTATTGGAAAAACTTCAGAAGTCAGCATTAATATTGAAGCAACACCAACTACTGCATTGTGCGACACTGGATCATGTGTATCAACATGCGCAAATCATTTTTTTGAAACTCATCTGAAACATAAACATCTGAAACCATTGAACAACATTTTGAATATTGAATGTGCTGGTGGAACCAAATTACCATATCATGGTTACATAGAAGCTGAAATGAATACAGGGATCAAGAACCTTGCATCATTGGCATGTTTTATTTTAGTTGTACCAGACGCAGAGTACAATAAGAATACCCCTATACTGCTTGGTACTAACATATTACAAGAGCTTATGAATAATTGCAAAACAGAACTTGGTCCAAAATATTTGAGTGGAGATTTACATACTCCATGGTTTTTAGCATTTAGATGTTTAACCATAAGAGACAGAGAGCTGAAAAGGAAAAATGATAGGATAGCTACTGTAAGAAATGCAATTCCGAATAACATTACTCTTGGTCCTAACCAGTCCATTGACATCCAGTGTTATACTGACAAGGAGATCTACCATCAACCCACTTCAGCAATGATAACAAAGACCAAAGATTCTAAGCTACCAGATTTTGTAGAAATTACACCAGGAGTGGTCAACTTCCAGTATGGAAATAATGATACCGTTATTGTCAACCTTTTGAATCTCACCAATAACACAGTCAACATAACACCTAGAGCCGTTATTGCAGAACTTCAGCCAGTCAGCATTGATGAAGCCGTCTTAGAAAATATTGAACAAGAAAACAACTTCAACATCTTTGACAAGATTCACATTGGACAAAACTTGAACAAGGAAGAAGAAACTCAACTGAAAGAACTCTTAAAGAAACATGAACATGTATTTTCAAAATCAGACTTGGACATAGGAAGTTGTGATTTCATCAAACACAGGATAGATCTAGAGAACGAAACTCCATTTAAACAACGTCATCGCAGGATACCACCAGGCATGATTGATGAAGTTAGAAGACACTTGGAACAACTTTTAGCGGGAGAAATCATAACTAAATCAAAATCACCTTGGGCTTCGAATGTGGTATTAGTACGGAAAAAGAAAGGCAAGTTACGCATGTGCGTAGATTACAGAATGTTAAACAACAGAACTATTAAAGACGCGTATGCTCTACCTAGGATTGAGGATGTATTTGATTGTCTCCATGGAGCAAAGTTTTTCTCAACCATAGATATGAAGAGTGGATATCATCAGGTAAGTATAGTAAAGGGACATCAAGAACGAACAGCATTCACGGTAGGCCCTCTAGGTTTCTTTGAATATAGAAAAATGCCTTTCGGTTTAACCAACAGTCCAGCGACATATCACAGATTGATGGAAGAATGCCTTGGAAATTACAACATGAAAATTTGCGTCATTTACCTCGACGATTTGATTGTTTTCTCTGATTCATACCAGCAACATTTGGAACGACTAAATTTGATTCTTACCAGATTAACTGAATGTGGAATAAAGTTATCTGCAGAAAAATGTTACTTTCTACAAAGAAGAGTTGCGTACCTCGGACATGTTGTATCTGAAAACGGAATAGAAACCGACCCGGCGAAAATTGAAAAAATTAAGAACTATCCGACTCCAAAGAATGCCAACGAGTTAAGATCATTCCTAGCCTTTGCTGGTTACTATAGGAAATGTCTTAAGGACTTTTCTAAAATCACCAAACCTTTAGCAGAGTTACTTGCCCCTACATCACCAAAGAAATACAAGAAAAAAGGATCAGACAAACCTTGGAAATTGGAACAGATCCATCAGAAAACGTTCGATCATTTGAAGGAAATCCTCACTTCACCACCAATTTTAGCATATCCAAACTTCAATGAACCTTTTGAGTTGCACACTGATGCAAGCACTGAAGGATTGGGAGCTGTCCTTTATCAAACCCAAAATGGATCTAAGAGAGTGATAGCATATGCAAGCAGGAGTTTAACAAAATCAGAAAAGAACTATAGCGCTTTCAAACTTGAATTTTTGGCATTGAAATGGTCTATAACAGAGAAATTTTCAGATTATCTTCTTCCGAACCACTTCACTGTATACACAGATAACAATCAGTTGACACATGTTTTGACCTCTGCTAAATTAGACGCGACAGGTCAGCGCTGGGTTGCTACTCTTAGTAGTTATAACTTTGATATCATTTACAGACCTGGTTCAACAAACATAGATGCAGATATTCTTTCAAGATACCCCCAGACACAGAGCAAGGACAATCAGATAAGACTTGAGAACAGTACAGTTAAAGCCATTTGTAATTCAATCCACACTTCTCCATTGATATAGATTTTACCCTCTGCTTCACTTAACATTCTAGATGTTACAGAAACAGCAACGCCAATGGCCCAAGTGGAGATACGTGAGTTACGGACCCAACAGAGAAAGGATCCAATAGTTGGAGTATGGGTAAGAGCTACCATTGATAAGAGTATGCCAAGCCAAAAGACCATACTAACTGATAGTAAACACATGACAATGTCAAGAAATTTCAAGAATTTAGTAATGATCAGGAGTCTGCTTTACAGAAAGTCTACAGAAAATGAGCAAGATTATTTACCAATTAGTTCTACCAGAAATCTACAAGGATCAGGTATTGAAGGGAATTCACACTGATGTTGGCCATCCAGGAAAGGAGAGATCTATTTCATTAGCCAAGGAAAGATTTTATTGGCCAGGTTACACAGTGGAGATAGGTAAGCATGTGGAAAATTGTTCTAGATGCCTTAGAAGAAAGTCAAACACCAGTAAAGCACCTTTAGTTAACATAACATCGACCTTCCCACTTGAACTTGTGTGTATGGATTTCTTGACAGTAGACCCCTGCAAAGGAAATATTGGAAATATTTAATTGATAACTGACCACTATACAAAGTATTCAATTGCAGTTCCTACCAAGAACCAAACTGCGAAAACTACTGCAGAAGCTCTATTACACAACTTCATCCTTCACTATGGTATCCCAGCAAAACTTCATACCGACCAAGGAACTAACTTCGAGTCTGAATTAATAAAAGAATTATGTATACTTTTGGACATGAAGAAAACCAGGACAACTGTCTATCACCCTCAATGTAACGGTCAATCAGAACGCTTCAACAGGACCCTTCTCGACATGCTGGGAACATTAGAACCGGATAGAAAAGAAAACTTGAAAAAATACTTGCCTCATCTGGTCTATGCATACAATGCAACGAAACATGAGTCAACCGGTTACTCGCCATTTGAGCTGATGTTTGGACGAAAGGCGAAGTTGCCCATAGATGCTGTTTTTGCAACAGAGAGTGTTGCCAGTTTTATAACATCGGATTACATGAAGGACTTAGTGGATAAGATGAATACTTCAAGATTGATAGCAAACGAGGCATTGGAAAAATCTAAAATAAAACAGAAGAAGTACTTTGATAGAAAAGCTAAAGCATCAGAATTGAGAGTTAATGATACAGTACTTGTGAAGATATTGGCTCATAAAGGAAAACATAAAATAGCAGATAAATTTGAGGAAAGTCCATACAAGGTCATAGAACAACCAAATAAGGATATTCCGGTTTACCTCGTAAAGTCTGAAGATGGAGAGGTTAAGAAATTACACCGGAATCACTTGCTGTTGATTGAGGCATCAGAAGAAACTAGAAGTTTGGAAAATGACAGAAGGAAATCTTTGAAGAATGCAAAGAAGAAACTAAAGGAATTCAAAGATGAAAGGAATATGGAACAGAAAGCTGAGTCAGATTCAGAAGAAGAAGTTGGATTCATATCCCTCACAGGGACTGACAGTCGACCGGCCGGTCACAGCGAAAGTCAAGAAAGAGAGAAAATAATTGAGAAAACTGAAGATAAGCAAATTCAAGAGCGCCAGCGTGATGAAGTGGATGATAGTAAGGAAGGAAGAAATTCTCTACAAGAATCTCAGAGGAATGATGAGAAAAAAATGAGGATAATGAAGAAGACAATGAAGTCGAAGAAGATGGCGCTAACGAAGTAAGGAATACTGAATACAGCAGTAGACAAGAAGGCCTTAGAAGATCGTCTAGGGTTCGAAAGAAACCGAACTGGTTTGGAGACTACCATGTATATCAACAAACAGCAAGTGATAAGGAAGCTGTAGATAAACTGTTAAAACTTCATATGGAGCAAGTTAATCTCACATCAAAGTTAATTTATTATGTTATAAATAAGTAGATGTGTGTATTCATGTGTTATAGTTGTTATCTTGTTTTATGTTGGTCATGCTGTGTACTATAAGTTTTTGACTTTTGCCAGATATATGTATTCTTGATACCATCATATATAACTGTATTTTGTTTCAGTTATAATTTTGATTTTCTTCAGGCAGGGGAGGGGCAAACAAGAACTTGTTTGTACATGCATGTGTAATTAGTTTGTACATAATTTGATTCTTTTCAGATCTGTATCTAAGAAAAAAAAAAATTATGAATTTATTTCATTTTCAGAATTATCGTTGATGCAGATATATGTTTATGTTTATTAAAAAAAAATTCTACTATAGTGTAGCCATGGGAACTTTAAGTTATCGTCGAGGTTCGGTCTGGGGAGTATTGTTCTTTGTGTGTTTCTATTTCTGGTTTGCCTTGGGTATTGCTTCAGAGAAAGCTTTGGTCTCTGTTACTGCTCAGGTGTGTTGAATTGTTTTGATATTGTCTCAGGTTTTAAGTCGGGACGACTTTTCTCGAAGAGGGGGAGTGTGTTACCCCATATGCTTTTAGTCTTTTTGCAAATAGGCAGCTTTTCGATAATTATTGCGGTTTTCGGTAGTTAGGTTGACTTATGGTTGATCATGTGACTTCCGCTTCCGTTTTTTTCCTGCTGTTTTGCAACTGAATATTTTTCATAACTATTGAATCTAATTGAATCTTGAAAATATAATTGTCATCAACAACTAACCAGAACCTTCAGTAACCTTCAGTAACTGGAACACGAGCATCATTAAATTGGCAAGACAGATTGAGAGTGTTAGCAGCCTATGCTTCACTGTAGATTGTAGACTTCCAAGCCACATACCATCTTCCCTGGCTGTTTGTACATATATACACGAATAAACCAGTCAACATAGTTAAAGATTCATTTTAAAATATATTGCGGAACTCACGAAATGTTATATTTGTTTTCAGAACTCATTCCTAAAAGCGGGCATCGCTGAGTAAAGTAAGAACCTCATCGTCGCCCGAGTTGCAGCAGTTATTGATCAGTAACGCCAGCCAACGTGTGGGACAGGCCTAATGGGAGCAGGGAAATGTTTGGTTTTTCGATAGACATGATTTAGTGCTTTAAGAATTTGCTATTTTGTAATGGAGATGTTATTGTTACACGCCTGTATTATGTATTGAATGTATTTTTTGTTTTTGTTTTAAGGAGAAATTAAAACCCAGCAGTAATGTTTCCAAAAGAAAAGTATTGTATCACACAAGATTTTCAGACCAAACTATGATGAGTTTTGTTTGCTTTACTTACAAAGCAGTGTGGAAATGGGGTTTGTCTCCACATGTAGTAATACAGCGGAACTTTGTTATCTTTAACTCGATTATTTTAATGTTCCGCTCATGTCAGCGTGGAAAATAACATCCAACAGTCTTCCTTTTTGTATATAAAAAGTATCTCTAACTCTTAACTCAATTTTTCAGTTATGTTCAATTGGTTTTCTATCCCAAATAATATTTTTACACTTGGTTCTATTTGTTAACATCGAGTGTTTATGCATTACTTTAAACTGTATCATTGACCGCTGGTTTATAGGGACTTCAGGTATGTCAAAGTTACGCTGAAGTCCTGCCAATGTCGGGATGAAAAGTTTAACCATATTATGAGATTACTGTAAAAAAGATGCAGATTTTGTATTTATATCACCTGCCAATTAATGCATGCAGGTCAAACGTTGTCTTTAAAGGCAGTACATTATGAAGTATAGTATATTTTATATTTTGGACACAGTATATCTGTATGGCGAGTCAGTGAAATCCAAATAAGCAATTTATATTAAAGCCACCAAATCTGTCTTGAATGACGATATTATTCAGGGTTGGAAAACATTTCCATTTCACGAATTGCTGATATAACTACAGCAACTTTGATAAATCTTCTTAACATGGGTTGATGCTAATTTGTGTGATTAAATCAAATAATATTAATGTTTGTGGTATTTATTTTGAGCTCAATGTGGATTCAGTGGCTTTAATTAAACAGCATTATGTTGACAAAGAACTTTACAACTTAGTTCCAGTGATTAATGGGTTATATCCTTCCAACTTAATGATACAATGTAGACAAGTTCTACCAGTGCATACGACTCAAATTATAACAAAATGTTTTTGGTGTCAATAGAACTTTTACAACCTGTGTATAGAAACTGAATTCACAACGTTATTACTTGCCAGTGGTTAAAACTAATTTAAAGTTGTGCATATTAAGCCAGTTGATTAGACTACAGATGACGCAAGAAAAGTCCTTTATTCCAAAAGCTTACAAAGAATGTGACATTCATGGAGCTTGACTATATACTGAACATTAACAAAAGAATTGCACTGATTACAGAAGTTCAAAAAATGAATAAGGGGAGCGGAAATATAAGAAGTGTGTACTTGTTCATGGACAAGTTCATTGCAAAATTCTACTGTCCGCAAGCAACAGTCACTCGTCCAAGTAAAAATACAGTTTTTGTTCTAGGACTTCCTACTATATATTTTCATTAAGTAATGAATAAAACACATTTTGTTGTTCAAATGTACGAGTATAAGTGGCGTGTTCTGAGATTTTGGTGCTAATTCGGCAAGCGTCTTTTTGATAAAACGTCGTTTGAAATGACGTCACCAAATTTGCACTGAAATTAGTTTAAATTGCTCTTATTTTTAAGGACTTTAGAGTTGATCTTTTTAAATAAATAAAAAATATTATTTAACTTGTGTTGTATAATATACATTCTTACTGAATTTGTGGACTTTGACCTTTTTGATTGCGTTATGAACTGATTACTCCCCTTTTACAGCAGTAGGCCATTGCCCTGAATAACAACATCAGCCACATTTAAGTCTGACACATTTCGATATAAATATTGGTTTGACGCGTATCATTGCACTTTGGATTTAACCGGTCTTCGATCAAGGTAAGTGTTTTCTTTCAATCACCATTACTGTTTTATGTTACCATGACCGAATAATTGTAAAATTATTGTTACAAACTAACAAATGAACAAACCTGAAACGAAAGTAAAAAAATGGCGACCGCGACCTTCTAGTGGCAATTGTTTGTTTACATTTTAATAAAATGTAGAATTTTGAGTCAAACGGTAATGTTTTGATATGACTGACAGTCAGTTATCATCTAATGGTTGTAGTAATGTCTCGCCTGAACTTATCTTCCATAAAGACTCAGATTTCTTGAAGAATTGGAAATAGTCAGTGAATTCTATTTTTATAATTTTGACAATATTGAAAATGTGAACCATTGAGTATGAAGATTATGATAATGATAGTGAATTTGACTCTTTTCCTGAAACGGAAACACAAAAGTCATTGATTATCATTAGTCTCTTGTTTATTATTTCTAAAATTACTTCATCGTGAATTTAAATCTTTTTCTGACATTTAAACAAAAAAATAATTGATTATCATTAGCCTCTTGTTTATTATAATAATATGATTTAACATCATTTTCACACCCTGAATTTGTCCATGTCCTCCAAGTAGACAGGAAAATGTCGGGCATAAAATTTCCACACACCTGTGAACATATCCGTAATGCACACATGTATCATGAGACAATACCTACATGTATGGTATTCAAATGGTGTTGCAAATATTCAATTTTCTCCACATAGTCTAAAGTTTGTTGGATGTAAATTAAACACCAATTATCCTATTTAGACTGTACATTTACCCCCAAAAATTCTGGAGGGAGTGTACATTAACTCCCAAATTATTACTTCTTGGAAAAAGCAGAAATCTGTTGCTCTGGGATGTGTCAAAAGTAATTAGAACTCATGAACAGGAACCATTTGATAAAGGATGGTTTAGTTTCCTCCCCTGAATTCCACTCCAGATTACAGCTTGCTTGTACTATGAGAATGCTGAAACTGGGAAATGTCAGGGCTAGGGCTGTATTCCAGAACAGCTGTAGTTAAATCTTATGTTTGTCCTGTAGTCATAATTTTTCGTTTTTGTCGCTCCAATCTGAATAAGCCAGTGGAGCGATACAGGCACTTGTGTGCCTCTTGTTCCTAACATTTGTATGACATTGTGCATTATTGTTATACATGTGTATGACACTGTTAAAGTGTAGGTTTCTTGCAAATGACATCGGGCTACGGATTCACTAAATATCATTGGTATTGTTTACTGTTGTTTACATAACAGTTAGGGATTGACTAATTTATATGTACTTTAATGTAGTTTAATTTCAGATGTTTTGTAAACTGGCCCCAGGTCAGTCTGCTGCAGTGACAGATTACATACACAGTCTCTCCAGGGTGATGGTCCTCCACCCAGGTCAGTCTGCTGCTGTGGCAGATTTCATACACAGCCTCCAGTGTGATGGTCCTCCACCCAGGTGAGTCTGCTGCTGTGGCAGATTACATACACAGTCTCTCCAGTTTGATGGTCCTCCACCCAGATCAGTCTGCTGCTGTGACATATTTCATACACAGTCTCTCCAGTGTGATGGTCCTCCACCACTGACTGGCAGCGATGACTGGGATCTGGTTTGTGCAGCAGTGGTCACGCAAGAGTTAATAATGGACACTCCCGTGTCCAGGTAATGTTTTAATTATGTATATGGTTTATGTGTTTTCAGGTTTATGTTCAGTGTGTGTGCTTATTATTTTGCCTTAAATACCTGTCATGTTGATTATTCAGTTTTAATGATTGTAACCTTCGTTGCCTGGATCATTGTAATAACAAAAAAATATATATTTCTACATTATAGCAAAACAATCCACAAAACAGGAATATTTATATATATTAATTACACTTCAGTTATTTAATAGAACAGTCAATGTAACATAATGTGTTTTATACCAAAACAACATCCACATGAATGCCTTATTAATCTGTTGTGTATACACAGTTGATGCACAGAGGACAGATTGGTCAGCAAGGGACTCCAGTTCTGTAAGAGGCAGCAATTAAACTCGAACCTGACACTGGACCTGTACCGACCTCCCTACCAGGTGGAAGTGACTGTTGTTGGGATAGTTGTCAAGTCGAGGGTTGAACCCCAAGTCGTGCAAAGGTAAGGTACATTAATATATTCAACAGTCGCTGCCTCAGTAGCATGCCGTCCTAATGTAGTAAGATTGTGATCAATGGATTTTTAGCTCACCTGAACTTGGTGCTCAAGTGTGAGCTGCACAGTTGTGGTCAGTCATCGTCTGTTGTCAACATTTCAGGGTTCTCAATAACTTTTGACTGAATAGGCCAAAACGAAAATGTAACCATCTAGAGGGCCCAGGGCGTCTTGTTACGACACACCCATCAGAAATGTAATTGCACATGTTCAACGTAACATTTAAAATTCTCTAAATAACATCACATTGTTCTGATTACTTTTCAGTATTCCTCATTTAAACAAAGAACTCCATGAAAAACCTGAGACGTTATGTTTTTTTTTAAACTACTGAAAGAGCGTGACGTCATGAAGTAGCTTTTTATCTGATACTGCAAGCCGTTAGCAACACCCATAGCAATGGGGTCATTTTTTTCAAATGTCTTTGACATGTAGCCAACTGCGGTTACAGCCTTAAAAGCGTGTTACACGATTGACACAAGGACGGCATCATCAATCGATGCTAGCATATCTGAACAATGCAAGCTCACTCGCTTGTGCATTAATCAATGAACTGGAACAAAAAAGACGCTGACATACTATTACTTTCACTTTCGACCAGAACATCACTTCCAATACTTTGTTAAAGGGTTATTGGAGCGTTAGTTTTTTAATATAATCTGTGCTCAATGGTGATTTTAAACAGCTCGTTCATTCCGAAATAATAGAAGATCTAATTTGTCGATTTTTTTTATAAATGAGTAGCTCTATGAACATTCCATGTGACGTGCTAGATACGATCAGCGTACGCAAATTGCTAAACATAATTATGTCATAGTCGTCATAGTCTTCAAGCACTGATTAATTCTCAAAAATAATAATTATATTAACTTATTTTCATTTTTAGTAATTTATATCTAATGAGGTGAAAACAGCATGCCGATAACAAAGCATACCCAGCGAAAATCGTGTTACTGTTTATTTGCACCGTTACCAAGTAAAATGTGATCGAGGGCTTGACAAACGTTCAACAGATACACCCTTGTTCGCATATCGGAAATTTTAAGCGTTCTCATTGGCTAACTGGTAAGCTGTAGTAAATAAGACTCCGCCTACGTTTAGATTAAATCGATAATTGACGCGCGGATTCAGTCAAGAGCAATATGTGAAATAGTGCATATATTGCAGTGTAGACGTTGTTTGTTTTGGAAAAAAACATGCACATGCGTGCGGAAATAGTTGCATCCTAGAAGTGATTATATGCAATTTTTTAAAATTGAAACTGACCAATATGAGCTTTGAAGCGGTTATTTCGGCCGGAGGCCGGTTCTTAATGAGAACCCTGAATTTTGTATTTTGCTTTTTACAAATTCTCTGAAACCACTGGATGGAAGTTGAAAAAAATGGGCAAATGTGTTCAGTCCTCACAGAATCAAACTTGCAGGAATCCACATGTGATACTGTATGTTGTCACTTTGGGTCAGACAGTGTATTGTAAGACAATTATTAATTGTAGTGGCATTAGTTGCTTGATGTAATGAAGGCCAGTAACAAGCCATAGTGTGCATTCTATTGGTAAGATCTAGTCTAATAATGTGTGAGTTGTGCCATGAAATTAACTTGACATATTCAAGTGTTTGGCATTAAAAGTGTATACACAATGTATACAAGTTTCATAAAGATATGTACTTCTAAATTCCATAAAGTTGATGAAAAACCTTGGCCTCAAGTTACCACCATGTTTTACAAAGTGAGATAGAACAATTTGGTGAACATGTGCATTTGGAGTTGTTTCCCTTAGACTGATTTAGAATTTTTACATTGACTATTCGACGCATAGTCCAAGCTAGTCTAATAACCAATTTGTCATTAAAAAGACCCAGAAAGAGCCTGTGGACACGATCCTCACGTTAACAGACCGACTGTTGAGCAGCATTGGTGACGCAGGAGATGGTGACATAGGCCTGGCAACTAACTCGGGTATAGTTTAATGTTATATAACTCATTGTATGGCTAGCTTTACTGTCAGCATGGTAGTCAAAGCAATCTTGAAATACTTAAGTTCATCACATGTCGACTATAAGTTGATACTTTTGCTATATAAACCATGCGATTGTCATGGAATTATTGCTGACTGCATATAATAAAATCAAAATAAGAACAATTATTCTGCATGTGCGTTCCATGACATTGTTTAATTCACTGGTACGTGATTTTAAAGTAGTGTGGTGAATGGTTGATTAATAATTATTTAACACAAGTATTTAATTGAAGGATAGGTATGTAAGATCGTATCGGTATGTGTGTTATCTTCCTGACAAAAACCCCTTTGTTTTTTAGGAGAACACTTCTTTTTTCGACTACAGGTGGCCTGTTGAGTACTTACAGAATCACAAGAAAACTTGATGAATGTCTTACTATTTCTTCTGCTTATCAACTTATCATCCACATGAGCTTTATATTGTTCTGTTGTGTATACACAGTTGAAGTGTGGAGGACAGATAGGTCAGCCAGGGCCTCAGTTTAGTAAGCATTGGGAATGGAACTCAAGCCAGACACTGGACCTGTAACGACCTCCCTCCTGCCTTAGTGGACGTGACTGTGGTTGGGATAGTTTTTAAGTCTAGGATTGCAACCCGAGGTCTTACAAAGCTAAGATAACATTGATATCAACAATAGTCATATCAATAGTCGCTGCCTCAGTGGCATGCTTTCAAATATACAATGAATGCAATGAACAGATTTTTAGCTCACCTGTGGTGAGATCAGTCATGGTTTGTCATCAGTTGTTTGTTGTCTGTTTGTTAATAACATATTGTATTTTGCTTTTAACAAATTCTCTGAAGCCACTGGATGGAAGTTGAAAAAAAAATGGGCAAATGTGTTTAGTCCTCACAGATTTAAGGCGGAATCCTTCATTGATACTGAGTGTTGTCAATTTGGTTTAGACAATGTATTTAAAGTCAGTTATTAATTGTAATGACATTAGTAACTTTATCTAATGCAGTAACGTATCAAAATATAAACAAGGCGTAACTCCAATTTGCCAAAAACAATACACATAACAAACAGAAAACACACATGAATAAAACTGGGGTCACCGCCTTGGAACGGTCAATGCAAAACATTGGGGGTTTAAACCGGTTTATGTGCGCACGAACCTCACACCAAGCCAAATTGTGCATACTACTAGTATTGGCAATTTCCTGTGGAATAATTTTAGTGTGTTGTGCCATGCAATTTACTTGTTTGTTCTGTGTAACATTGTGTTTATTATAATGCATTGAAATACTTAATATTAAATATCAGTAACCACTGGGCAGATTTCACCAAACTTCACAGGAATGATCCTTGGGTGACCCTCTTTCAAATTTGTTCAAAATGTTCCGGTCTGCTGCATATGTAGGTCACCAAAGTTAAACATAGATTTTTGAAAGTTCATACTTTAAAAATATTCTCCTATGAAACCGGAAGGCTGAGAGCTTTCATATTTAATATGTTACATTCTTAAGTGGTCCTCTACAAAGTTTATGAAAATTACTCCCCTGGGTTCAAAACTGGCCACAGCCCAGGTGTCACATGGTGTATATAGATTTAAATAGCAAAATCTTCTCCTATGAAATCTCAAGGCTCCGACGTTTTGTATTCGGTATGCAACATTGTATAGTGGTCCTCTACAAAGATTGTTTAATTATGCCCCTGGGGTAAAACGAAGCCACGGCCCGGGGTCTCATGGTTTCTGTTGACTTATATGGCAAGTGGGCTTTAAAAATCTTCTCTGAAATTGCAAGGCCCAGAGGTTTTGTATTTGGTATGTAGCATTGTTCAAAACTGGCCTGCCCAAGGCGTCACATGGTTTATATAGACTTAAATAGCAAAGTTACTTTAAAAATCTTCTCTGAAATCGCAAGATCGAGATCTTCATACACACGTGAGTACTTTCGGACCATGTGGCTCTCTTGTTTTCTTAGTTTTTTACTAAGGGTCTTTATAAATGCCAGCCCAGGTGAGACTTTATGTGTGTTTCTGTTTTGAACAAGTATGAACATGGAAAAGGTATATAGTTGTATGTACATGTAAATAGTTGGTAGCAGTTTGTAAATTTGATATTTAACATCTTGCAAATATTTTGTTTAATAGTGTAGGATATTTTATCGACTGATATTAAAACAGTGATAATAGTGTTCAATAAATGCATTTTCTCTGTTTTTTAGTGAGATATGTAAGAAAACTTCTCATTTTGATATGGGCAATATATTGCAGTACATCGCAAAATATTACGATGTATCACGATACGAGTCAGTGATATTGTTACACCCCAACAGGTGCAGGTGTCTGCTGTTTGTCTAAACAATCATTTTTTGAAGCACATCCTGCTCCGATTACATCTTTTGGTACTATATTAATTTAGATATATAAATAATTGTAAGTATAATAATAATGTTAATTTATGAAGTTTTTGGTGACATGTGATCCTACACAAGCAGTATTAAATTGAAATAACTCCATGACAAATCCCGATGAATTGTTCTCAAATATCTACACTTCAAATTTATCAACTGACTAGCTTTTTTAAATTTTCTACGTTATTTATTTATGTATTCAGTAAAAATGTAAATAGATATGATGGACCACATTTTCCGACAGCATATATTGTCAAAGGTGGGTAAAATGATACCTATTTTGTCCATAAACTCAAACATTTCACATTTTATTGCGAAAATTGAGATCGGTGTTTTCATTGGGGCATGAAAGAAAACTATCCGGTTTAAGTGCTTTGCATATTAATCGCATTTTGATGTCATCTATTCTTATACAGTCTGATTTTTCTTCAACCATTAGTTTCATAATATCAGGTTCGTTTCTTAAACTGGGTTAATGTATCTTAAAGGTGTTATTTTAAAAGCAGGTAAAATATCTATTGGTCAGTGATTGGGCAAATGTTTTTGTTGTTTATTTAATTCACCATTGTTGTTTGTAAATAGTATTTATTTGGTTGTTTATCCTACAGCAACGGGTACATTCAGTTTTGACTTGGGACAATAAGAACCGCACATGCGCCCATGTGCATATACAGTACATGTGGTATTGTTTTTTTACTGTGCAGTAAACAAATATGTTAGTTTTAGTTCTCTCTTAATATGCAATCTGGACACAACTTTTTCCAAAGTTGCCCAAAGGGTTCCGCTCCGTTGATAAACATGGAAGCCAGGGACTATTTTTCTTTATATGACTATATTGAAAACTTTACAAATTTTCTTGACAGAAACCACTGGTTGGGTTTCCAAATAATTTCACAGAAATGTTCCTTGGGTGGTTTTCTACCGAAGTTGCTCAAAATTTTCCACTCTGTTGAAAAACATGGCCGCCAGGAGTTTGGGCCATTTTCCTTAGCCTTAAAAAAAGTTGTTTGTTTCCACTAACCCGACCGACCATGTATTTATGCCCCCGACCATAATTGTTTTTTTTTGCCGTTTTGAAATTTTTCTTTTAAATATTCGCTTTTTTTTCAAATTATATTGAACGTTTCTTTATGAAGGCAGTAACTTGACTGGGATCCAGCCTCTGGATATTTTATTTTAATATTCTATTACAACCGCGGAACCAATCCAGGCAGCAACGCCAAAAAAATAGTATTGGTGTTGTTTAACCGTTTGAATACAATAGTTGTCGACCTTTGTTCCATCTTTGCCATGGTCTGCTTTAGTAAATAAATCACATTTTGCAAGTTCGTCGGAGCTTTCCTCCTAAATACTGACAGTGATTGATCCTTTTGGCACACATTTAACAATAATAAGTGTCTATGCCTTAATAAAGTTTGAATGTGTGCAGGACCCATTTCACAAAGCTCCGTAGTGAAAACTTAAGTAAATTTCTTAAAATCGTAAAATTCCTAAAGTCTGTGGCTAGTTCATTTAAATTTTATTTTGTGTTGTGATTAGGAACCAGTTGTGAATGCATTATAGAGCATATTTGTTCAGATACAACTATGTAGCTACAGTCGAAATGTGATGATGCGAATCGCAATACAGCCAAACAACGTTATTTGGAAGTCGTCAGGACGGATAAAAATAGTTCGAAATAATGATTATTCAAATAATACATTTCTAGATTCTTTTAATATGAATCACTCTTCTAAAATTGCAAATATGTATACTAGTGATGTTTTTTTTATTTCTTATTGCACCAGTCATTGTGAATGTGTTGCAAGTATATGCGAACAGATGACATAAAAAACGAAAATCCAACTTAAATACGAAAACCTAATAAATACTTGAACTCCGGGTTTGCTATTCAAGCTTGTTGCTGCAATAGCTTGACAAGCTATAATTATACAGAGATACTTACAGTTCCATTTAATCGATTATTCACCCAATAAAGGTGTGACAATCAAGCAGAGACAAATGCTGACAATAACAATAAAGGTGTGAAAATTGATTTCGATCTTCATTATTCATACTAACAGTTGAATTTAATGCACTGAAACAGGTGTTGGGACCCGAATAATGGGTTCGAAATAGCGATAAATTGATAGATTATTCTATATAGCAAGATTCGAATAAAACATCAAATTTCTAATTAAATTAGAGTTGCAGTGGTGTAATGCATATGGTGTCCACCTTGAAATTGGGAGGTCGCAAGTTCGATCCCGACTTGGGGAGCCTTCGAATGATCTTCCTCAAGAGACACCAAGTACTGGTTCTATCCAGGAAAAGGACTTGAGGGTTTCTCTATAAGCCACAGGCTTTTTACACATTCGAGCTAAACATCGAGTAAAACACAATATTAATAATGGAAACTGACTGGAATAACATTAAACAAATAACCAAAGTTCAAATCATACTGGTTTACTCATTATAAAACATGTTTTTCAAATTGATTTCAAAAGATTCTCGAGACATATTTCAGCTATTTATATTTTTCAGGTTGTTGTAAAATTTCTATGGTCTGTGGGCCATTTAGCCAATTGGTCGATTTAACTTCCAGAGTTCCGTTGTTTACAAAACATACATCCAATATGACAAGTAGTAAAAAGAGCTTTCCCAGTGCCTAATACTTGAGGGTTGTGGTTGTAAAGCCCACCTCTCAATAGTACATGGGTTGTGTTGTGTGGTAATTTGCCAGAAATGTGGACTTTAAAGGATGTAAATAAGAGTTGATACTGCTGACACAGCTGAAGTTCTATGCTCAATCCTCGACATGTATTGTGTGGAAATTTGCCAGAAATATGGACTTAAAAGGATGTAAATAAGGGTTGATACCGCTGACCCAACTGGAGTTACATATCTTTTATAACTGGTGTGTCCTGCCTACTTTAATTAAGTGTGTTTTAAAGGGACTATGCCAATAAAAAGGGCCCCAAAGGGGCAAATGCATAACAAAATCTGAAAATGTAATATTAATATTAGCATATAATAAAGGTTGAAATAATGTATATATAACGGAAAAAGAGTTTATGCATTCTGAGAGAAAAATCATTATATAATGTGGGATGTGTTTGTTTGGCCCTTTTATTGTTTACACTTTGACGTCATATTTGCGGGTTTCATATGCAATCATAGTATGGCCATTCATTTTCACAAATCAGAATAGCGCAGTTGGTTACAGCGGTCTACTGTCATTTGTTCTTACGACTCCGTCTTCGTGAGTTCGATACCCACTCAGGTTATTTTTCTTTATGTTTTTTTTTATCAAAATTCTTATAATGTAGTAAATTATTTATACGTTATATATTGTATACGCCTTTATATTGCTGATTTCTTTAACATAAAAACATTTAAATTGCTGAAAGCGATCACCTTTTTGTTGACATAGTCCCTTTAAGTATAAAATGACATGTTTATCATGTTGAAGCAGGATTTGGCTAGTTTAATCAAACCATGGTGGTATAAAATGACACAAATGTTGGAAATGAATAATTTAGGCTTCTATATTACATTTTAAGATTGTAACCTTGTCATGATTAATCTTACAGACACATGATATCTTCCCGGTATGACTGTCGAATAAATGGGTGCCAAGGTGACACAACACATTAACCATTGTGTTCGATGAGAAAGGGTTGTAAATTCATTGGTGACATAGAATTTGTGAATTGCTTAGATATACTAGTAGTTAAAAAAACATGGTTATGATAGACGAAAAGCACACTGGTTTTGCAAAAACAAATGCCCCATGTTTAAGTCCTTCATTGTCTGCACAGCAGGGTTTTTTTTGGGGGAAAAAAGAGAGTAATTTCCTCAAAGAAGCCACAAGTAACAATAATAACAATTGCCGTGAGTGTGTAATTCACCTCATGAATCAAATTAAAGACATTTAGCTCAGCTGGGAGTGCATTAGCCATGTAAAACTAAAGTTTATCCGCTTGTACGGTTGCACAGTGGCCAAATTTGCATTGTTATATGCCCCTTGAAAAGTTTCGGGGGAGCGCACAGTTGACGCAATTTCAGGGTCGTAGCTATCCATATATTCATGTGGATTCGCAATATTGTTTCAGTTATGCAGGCACCCCAGACCCCACCCTACTATAGGATTTTGAAAAAAAGTGAATATGGTGTATTTTGAGCATTATTAGATACATTGTACTTATAAAGTAATGAAGTAATGAAGATCTGCATTTTAGGATAACTGACAAAATAATTTTTTACTTCGAACATTTTACTCTCAAGTAGAGCTGAAACAAACAAAGTCTTATTTTCTGTCCTTTTTGCAAGCTAAACTGCACAATTACACTTTCAATGTCAATGTCTGTAATTATGTCAGTACACAGTAGGTTATTAAACTGATCGGACTTACATTTAAAGGGTAGATGTAAAAATATATATATGTGACCTGAAATTTGGTAGAATTATGCCCCTTTTCGTAATTAGAAATTCAGGTTAAAGTTTGCGTGCAACAACTCCATATCTCTATATCTACTACAGATATTCAACTGAAACTGCACACATGTCTTCAGGGTCATTATGTAAGGTCATTGACCTAGGTCCTTAACTCTGACCTGCAATTTAGCAAAATTTTGCCTCTTTTTGTACTTAAAACGTTCAGGTTAAGGTTTGCGTGCAACAGTACAAACATGTCGAGTGCGCTGTCCTGAGACAGCTCTTGTCAATAATCAAGCTATCAGCTGTGCCCCACATCAAAGCTGGCAGGGTATATTGGTTTGCTAATGTTGGTTGGTTGGTATTCATATTCGTTTCCGCTCACTTAGTCCAACAATTTTCATCTTATCTTCACCAAACTTCATGAACATGTTTGTGGGCATAGTATCTAGGCCAAGTTTGATAATCAGCCAAACTTTATGAAAATGTTTGTAATACAATATCTCAGTCAAGTTCTTTGCCAAGCGCAATAATCAGCTAAATCGCACTAGACATTGTCGAGTTATGGTCCTTGAATTATTTAATATTGGCCCTTTTAGCCGTTTCCACTTTTTCACTCTCAAGTCCAACAATTGTCATCTGATCTTCATCAAACTTAGTGGAAATCTTTGTTGGCATAATATCACGGTGAAGTTGGATAATCAACCAAATCGTTCAAGTAACTGTAGAGTTATGGCCCTTTAATTATCTAGAATTAACTTTTTTTAGCTGTTTCCGTTCTGATCTTAACCAAACTTGAATAAAATGTCTGAGATTATAATATCTTAGACAAGTTTTATGATCATCTAAATTGCCACAGGAACTGCAGAGTAATGGCCCTTTATTTAACTAAAATGGACCGTTTTAGCAGTTTTCATCTTATCTTCACCAAAATTGATGTTTATGCCCCCTATTATAGATGGCGCGGTATTGGTCTAATATCCAGCCAAATCGCTCAAGGTATTGTGGAGTTATTGCCCTTGAATTATCTGAAATTGGTCTTTTTAGTTGTTTCCGCTCTCTGTATCCGGCAATGTTCATCCAATTTGCAGAAGTGCTGAGCATGGTAAGACAAGGAGTCATGTGCAAGAACTCTAGATCTCTAGGTCAAAGGTCAAGGTCACACTTAAAAGTCAAAGGTGAAATATAAGAATATAAGCCATAGACATTGTCCGGTGCATAATTTTGTCCAGCAGGGTAGGAGGGTTAACCCTAACCCTTCGAATTACTTTTCAGAAGTGATAAGCATTCTGAGGCGGTATGTCACATGCAAGAACCAGATACCATGATCCAAGGTCAAGGTCACACTTAAAGGTCAAATATATGTATTCATGTTAAAATTCATGTTAAGATTCAGCATTTTCAAATAACTTCTTAGAAGTGATATATGACAGTGTGTCGCGCTTGAAGCTAGGTCCACGGTCAAGGTCACAGTTTAAGGTCAAAGGTCAAAAAAAGAATTAATACTCTGTCTGGAAGATAATTTTGTCTGACATGGACATATTTTCAAATAACTTGCCAAAAGTGTTAAGCATGATGAGATGGTGTGTCGCGCGCAAGAATCAGGTCCCTAGGTCCAAGATCAAGGTCGTACTTAAAGTATAAAGTCAAATATAAGAATTTAAATTTAAACCATATAACCAGTGAGATGTTTACCTACAAAACAACGGCCGGATACTTTAGAGATTAGCCATTCACTTAGCTACCGACCACTTCAAGCAACGCACCCTAGCATCTATGATTTATTTTAGATGTTTCCTACAATTTCGGACAGTCTTCATTTTGATAGGAAAACACTAAAATTTTGTAACAATTTTGATATTATTCATTAAAGTATTCTATATTAGACTTACAAACACTAACACGCTGTTTGAAAATGTATGTTTTGGGTTATTCACAAAGTGTGTAGCAATTTTAGAAAATTTTCTAAAAAAAAAATTATTTTCCTCAGACAAAATCTAAATGTTCAATTAAAAAAAATAATTATGTAATGGAATGTTCTCAATACAGATAACTAACACAAGTTTTATAAGAAATAATAATTAATTTCCATTATGTTGGGTGGTTGAATAACCAGGGGTGGCTGAATAGTTGGAAAAAAGGATTATATAATCACTATAAATAAAACATGGAATGAGTGAATGTTTCTTTTGTAATGATTTTATCTTTTCTGCACATAGTATACACATTATATACACACTTTTACAGTATCATCTTAAATGAGTAAATAAATTAAGGTTTATTGTATCATACATTTCACTGCGTTTATTTTTTGGTAACGTAATATATAATCACCAAAGTTAAATGCATTTTATGTAAAAGTATTTCAGTTGGTACGTATTTTGGGAGTGGAAGGGGTATAAATTTGTTGACATACAAAACTGAGTTATGGTAATTATTTCATCAAATTAATGTTTCAAGTGAAAACCTTTTGTAGTTGATAACTTGTGAAGTTTTGCAGATATAAGAGTTTTGAATATAAACTTTAATCAGAAAATCTATGTGAACTGGGACATAACTCAGTCACAATACAAAACAGAGTTATGGGAAATGTTGCTTCTAATGCTGGAGTTGATGACACAATATATTCCAAGTTTCAAGTGAATAACTTATGTAGTTTTGCAGTTACAAAACTTTTAAATATAAACAAAATTCAGACGTATACACCGTCGCTATTAGGAAAGCTCACTTATTCTTCGAACAGTCGAGCTATGATTATATATGATACCTAAAATGCACAAATAACTGATAGTGTACTTGAATCTCACAAATTACTTGTATTGGCTGTTCGAATAAAAACAAGGCCTATAAATTAATTTATTGTACAATATAAACCTTGCTATGGGTACTTCTACCATTTGTTATCTTTTAAAAATTGGTAACATATTTTAACATGACGTAGCATCAAAAATAACCAACAACCATCGTGCATCCAACCACCAAATGACAGCTGAGATATGGTACTTTCATAACAACACAGTCCCGCATATGCCTGCTAGGGCGGGGGGGGGGAGCAGGGTCTATTGTCAGCTTAAAGTCTGATAGACCCTGTCCGGATGATAATTTTGTCCAGCAAGGAAGGCGTTTCAAATAACTTGGCGGAAGTGTTAAGCATGGTGTAACTCTGTGTTTCGAGAACCAGATCGCATGGTTCAAGGTCAAGGTCACACTTAAAGGTAAAAGGTCAAATTATATTGATGAGTGTGCAAAGCCAGTGATTTTAGGGCCTATTTGGGGCCGAAATTTGGCCACATTCCTCTGCTTAAAGAGTGTATATTTTCCCCCAATATTTACCTTTGAATTCCGCTCAGAATATAAGCTTTTTTAAAATGGACCAAAATTGGACAACAACTAATTAAGATAGCGGAATTTTCATAAACAATCCCAGCAGTTTTTCATCAAATCAAGTTAGTGCATAATCTAAGTTATCATTTGTAGCAAACCAATTCATTAATGTTTTATAACAAAGTAGAATATAAAGATGTAATAATGCTTTTCAAAAAACAAAAATTCCCTTTTTGGCGTAATATTCCCCATCTAAAGGGCCCCAACACCTTTCCCCCGAAGGTGAAAAAAACAATATTGAAAGCATAATTCAATTAAAACCCAGAAAGCGTAGAAAGACTGTTGGCGAGAAAAGAAAATAAACCAAAATTGAGGAAATATAGTGCAGAAAGACACATTTGTTTTTACACAATACAAATCAAACTTCTCATTGTTACTAGTATGCTCTGTACTTTCAACATATTGGTAGATATATAGGTTTGTATGCAAACTACTTAATGCAAACCCAATAATATACATAACAGTCAACATGTCAGCTTATCCCGGACTGGCCGAAATAGACGATGGAGCGTATAAATCTGGGGTTATCGATTGTTAGTGCTTCGTTACCTGCAAAGTAAAACATATGTGATGCGATTCAATCTTTCAAATCGCTTCCGCCAACATTCTAAGAATCATGCAAGGCATTTTTGTTGATTCTTCACATAATGATTTTAGACAGCAAGAGTAAGTGTAGCATATAAGAACCATAACTCATCATTGCCAAAAAAAGTTTTAATTATTCCCCTTGTTGATTTTTTTGTCAGGACTAAAACTATTGATTGGGAATACCTCCACTTACATCATGGAATAAGAGGAAACAGTAGCAGCGAGTGCAATATAAAAGCACAATTCTCCTCGTGCAAAATAATTTGAATGCATACAGACAAAGTGAGGCCATGAATAACAGGCTGCATAGGTGGGGGCATCCGTGTCTATGTACACATTTCTAGTCTTTTCTTATTAAGTAAATAAATTAAATACATTTAAACAAATGTATTATATTGTTCAAGAGGTATGAAAATGGTTAATGTGTATATTATGTTTCAACCAATTCCCTTACAAGTAAGTTTACATTATAATAACTTAATGTAAAATGGGTTCATTGATGCCTTCTCCATGAAAATTCCCTTCTGTTTTGTTGTTCATGTAAGACAGAAATTAGGTATTAATATTTCCCCACATGTATGTTTCAGTAAGTTGATTTTTTTGAATTTGTGCTTAAAAGTTAAGAGCAGTTGGTGACAAGTGTAGACAGTATTTGTATGTGTTAGAAATGCAATTTCAGATGCTTGTTTAAGTTATTGAACGTTTGCCATTGTATATGCTTTACATCTGTTTTTTCAAACCTAAACAATACTGCCACTAGTAAGTTAAAGTAACTCTCCTATTTCATGTGCAGTTGCACTGGCATCACTACAAGATGGTGGTGAAGGCTTTCAGACTGATTTGGAAGTTGTTGCTATGTGAACCATCAAAGGCCACAAAGCAGCTAAGACACAACTAAAGTTTGAATTGAAGGTAACAATTGTCAGTTTTTCAGGAAGTAAGATCTCTTACATCATTGTTATTTTAATTTTTAAGTTTCATTTTAATATGTATTATGCATGTGTATGTATGAAAGTATTATACTTTATATATACAGAATGCAAAATCTTTCAACCGATTCAGCAATTTCAGCCACAAAATATTCAACTTGTCGTGGAAGATTGTAGACAAAAATGAAGAAAATAATAGTTTTAACTCATATTTGTGTCAGTATTTAAAGTTATGTTATTTTGCCTCTCCAGGTTCCTGCCGACCCTGAAGCAGCTGGTAACAATCGTGAGCAGTATCGGCAACTGATCAATTCCATCTCAGACATTGCCTGTCTGACACAGAAATCCACACCAGAGGTATTAAGCGTTTGGATGTTTTCCGCCTGTCGTTATTATTTGGCCTTAGTATATAGGGTTTTTTACATAGACACCAACAATAAAGTGTGAAACAATACGCAAGCCTTATGCTAGGATGGTATATATTGCAGTACAGTAGCAACGATACTGTTTAATCTTGTAAACAGTTACTAAATGCATATATATCATGATGATGATGAGACTGCTCAAATGTTTTTAAGTGCAAATGACAAGGATCAACAGTCAATATTCTGTCTCACTGCTGTCATGTAAATAATGGAGTGCAGTGTAGACATACAACCAGGGGTGTAATTCTTCCTCCTTTAGTTTAATTTAAACCTACTATTTTAGCTTGATTGCATCAAAAGCCTTGGCTTATAGAGACACACTCTGGTCCGTTTCCTGGGAAGAACCAGTACTTTGAGTCTTTGGAAAGATCTTGAGAATGCTCCCTGAGTGGGGTTCAACCCCAGGACCTCCTGGCCACAAGGCGCACACGATATCCACTACACCATTCCTCCTTTCCTTTAATACTTTTGAATGCAATACTTCATTTACAAGTTATACTTAGTTATAACTTTGCTGGGTATATTTTAAAATGATTTGTAGTGAGCCCTATTATGGGTGATGGAGGTTATTTTCCCCTTCTAAAATGCTTTGAAATCCCACCCCTGTAAATTATATCCATAATGTACCCTTTCATACAGTAATTGATTGAAAGTGAACCAAACGGTCAGAGTCATATATACTGTGACATCCTTAATTTCCACTGATTTGCTTGTTTAGCTGACCTGACCACAATTACCTATTTACCTTTGATACGAATCTTTCCATACAAAATGTTGAGTGTTAGTCTGGACACAAATACAAAGCGCGGTTAGTCTTTCGTCTACAGTCCGTTTGTATTTCTGTTTTACAGACTCTTTAGCGTGCAGCGTCTTTCGGTCGAGGCAAGCTGGTCACAGTGGGTCGAGGATTACTGCAACGTCTTTAAGAAGGCCAAAGAGCTCAGTTGATAAACATTCTTAAAATATGTAAATCTTCAAAAGTTTTTGACATATATTATATAAAAAATTATATAGCTTTGGTAGCAATATGTAACTATTGATTGTAAGTGGGTTAAATAAATATTTCTTTGATTGTGTGTTTGATTAAAAAGGAGGCAAACATATCAATATGTACAACGATATAATGGCCCAGAGTACCATTAGCTAATATTATGAACTTGGGTGAAACAAAACTGAAAGTATAAATTGGAATTCACATTAAACGTTATTAAATAAAGTGCATTTTGCAATACCTTCTTGTAAGCAGCCAAATTGTATGTTTTATGTCAACATTTCTTCGGGGTCATTCATCAAGAGTTTCAAGACTGTATATTTCTTTTTTCTTGTATCACTGCTTACTTGGTAATTTTGAAAATGGAACTTTCATAAAATGTTACTATTTGTTTGACTGTTTGCTTTAGTTGCATGCATATTTTTGCTTTCTGATATATTTTGGCAAGATGACCATATATATTGAAATATGTTACTTACATTCTATGCATTTTATGATGCAAGGTTCTATAATATATTATGTATACATGTTCTACCGCATAATGTAACAATTTAAACTAGGTCCATTGTATTCAATACATTCTTTAGAAGTGTGTACATACCATGCACTTTATGAGTATTAGCTTAAAGTATTTAACAGTTAAGTTATTATGCCCCCCATCTATGATGGCGAAGTATATTGGTTTTTTTAATGTCGGTTGGTCGGTCGGTCAGTAGACCACTTTTGTTTCCGCTCTCCAAGTTCAGTAGTTTTCATTTGATCTTCACCAAACTTCATGAAAATGTTTCTGGGCATAATATCTAGGTCAATTTCAATAATCAACCAAATCGCCCTGGGAATTGTGGAGTTATGGCCCTTGAATTATCTAAAATTAGTCCTTTTAGCCGTTGACGCTCTCTAAGTCCAACAGTTTTCATCCAGTCTTCACCAAACTTCATGAAAATGGTTTTAGTAATAATATCTAGGTCTAGTTTGATAATCAGCCAAATCGTTCCAGGCATTGTGGAGTAATTGCCCTTGAATTATCTGAAAGTGGCCTTTTTAGCAGTTTCGGCTATCTAAGTCCAACAATGTTAATCCAATCTTCACCAAACTTCATGAACATATTTGTGGGCACAATATATTGGCCAAGTTTAATAATAAGGCAAATCGCCCTCGGAATTGTGGACTTATGGCCCTTGAATTATCTTAAATTGGCCTTTTTAGCCCTTTCCGTTCTCTAAGTCCAACAGTTCATAGCCGATCTTCATCAAACCTCGTGAAAACCTTTGTGGGCATCTTATCTCAGTAAAGGTTGATAATCAAACAATTCGACCCAGCAACTGTGGAGTTATGACCCTTGAATTATATAAAATTAGCCTTTTTAGCTATTTTAACCTAGAGGGGGCATAACTGATTTACAAACAGCTCTTGTTATCATATATTTGTCAAGAACCATGTAGATCTATATGTTAAAATTTATTGTAAGAATGCATTTTTATTCATTTCACGTTTAATGTACAATATTAATTTGCTGTTGTATTATTTGTGTATGTATTTGTTGTCAAGTTATTATATTCCAAATTGGCATTGATGAATTCAAGTACTACAAATGTCATGAATTTTAAAAATGAAAGTATATCTGTTCAATGAAAAGCAATATCTGGGCCCCGTTGCTGAAAGTTTTAACGGCCAATTGCGTTTCATATTAAATGTAAATTTGCGTATCAAGCATTTTAATCTTAATGTATAATACATGTAGCAGTTTATTCAGAGTTAACATACAATTCACAATTTTAGTGTCTAATTTCAATAAATATTTTCATCCAAATTCTAACGAATGTTAATTAAATCGATTGTTAAAGTTTTGAGCAACTCGCCACTAATGGTTTCATACTGCTTGTTAATATTCAGCCAAAAAAGAAACCTGACAGTGTAGTTAATCAATTTTTGGGAAGTGTATCAAGATATAGCATAAACAATGGTTGGTTTTTAAGACATAATGTTTCATTGCTCAGATGTTCATTTTATTTTTCTCATGCAAGTTTTTGTTTTATGACAGTGGTTAAAATTTAATCCAAGAACAAATTATTACATGTCAGGTTTCTTTTCTAGTTTTCTAGTTTTAGTAGTTACATGTACATGTATGGCACGTGAGCAATTGCCAAAAACAACACAGCACAATACAAAAACACATAACAAATACAAAACACAAATGAAAGAAACTGAGGTCACCGCCTTGGGAACTGTTAATAACATCGCAATTAACAGTAACACGTGTTTGTAAAGGATGTGACTTCAGCGCCCTACCAGTGGCTTGTTACAGAGAAAAGTTATGATGGACAGACAGACCAACCAACAAATGCAAACCAATATGCCGCATTTTCTTTGAAGGGGCAGGGGGTAGGGCATAATTTTGTACATTATTATGAGTTTAGATAATCATATTAATTGTATGTATTAATGATGGATAGATATGATGAAGGAAAACAAAGAGAATGAATACAATAATGTACATATTTATTACAGGTAGATCTTTAGAACACAATATTAACCTAATTTCAAGTTTTTATCACATATATATAACAGCAGTTCTTTTTTATATTTTGTATTTTGGAAACATATATACATTTACTTACAACTCCTGTCTATATCGATTTTTTTTCTATAAGTTTTTACATATACCACAATGTATTTAACAGGCAAAGTAACATATATCCTAATTTCATACTTTACTTATACATGTATATTATCTGTTAATTTTTCAAATGCTTATTATTAGTAGTAGTTGTTTCTGAATTCCAGTTATATATTAATTGTTTTCAACTCCTGACATTGTCTAATTGTTTCCATGTGTCTTTATTACACATTGCGTAACATTTCGTGGATATATTTGGCAAAAAAGCAATGTTTATATGCTTGTATGCTAATACAATTTGTTGTTGTTGTTGCTGTTATTAAAATATGGCGAGTTTAACACTTCGCAACTTTAAATCGTTGAAGCGTTAGTGTTTATAAACTGTGAAGCTTTTACTATTTGTTATGTTTGTTAAACCACCTAAAGCCTGCATATCAAATTCTAGAAAAGAATTATGTCCGCTAAAACCGGAAAACGAAACTAATCGTTTAAAATAAGAGACAATTTTCAAGGTTAATAATTATACCCCTGTTTTAAAAGGACGTATCCACTGATTATTTCGCGATTTTCAAAAATATTTTAAAACATCTTTGTGCCATTTCATATACTTATCTGTTTAGTATTTGTTCTTGTATGTTGTGACATACGACACAAAACGCAAAATGTGTGAAGGTCTCTGTATAAAAACATATACATAATAATACATAATCTAGTAACATAATATAAATGAACGTTTGAGTAGAACTGAATAGAGTTTCAATGTTAAAGCCATATTTAGCCAAACATGTCAACTTATAAACTTTTCTGAAAATATTAGACAATTAAGTATCAATAATATCATTTTCGGAAAAAAGATAGGTATTTCAAGAAATTTTTTCTTTTAATCATTTTTTATTGTAACTTAACAGGTATGTTGATATAAAATTATAAATCAGTGTGCACGTCCTTTAAATATGAAAATTGAAAGCCTGCACTAGGCTCGAGTAAGGTAGTTAATCGATATGACAGGTAGGCAATTACCGCAACGGTTATTAGTAATTATTCTCCGACTAATGTATTCAGGGCTTATTTTGTACTGGTGAAATTGCAGGCAAAGCTCTAGTAAGTACACTTTAGTATAATTAATATAGTTTAAACAGAAAGTATAATTGTTATATTTACTTATCAGGTTAACATTTGATTCGAATGACTGCGTACGTTCACTGCACATCATGGCTTCATAAATGTTAATATCGCTCAATTTATTGTAGTTAATATACATTAATTATTTATGTTGCAACACCATAGCAATGCAGGTACATTGTATAACCGTGCATTTAAGCCATATTATGTATTTCGGCAATGAATAAGTTTCAATAAAAACCTTTAGCGATCCAGTTTGCAGTTTCATTCATGTCATGGGGACGTAATTATATCAAATTATGCACTCTACTAGGCCAAAGACCGCTTTACAACTTACGTGGGTATTTAGGTCGTGTACTGATAATTTGAATGCATTTCAAACACAGATACTGATATTATGGAGCATGACTATATTTTTAGATAAGCAGATAAGCATGTGGAGTCTGTCTACTTCTTCTAAAACGACATTTGAGATGTAATTAAAGAACTATCACCATACTTCGACCAAAATTCAAAACAAGTAATTGCACAATATCTGAATGCTATGTAATACTGTATAAACCGGTGGTATTGGCCATGCAGAGCCTTTTAAAAATGAATGCAAAAAGTACTACGTACTACTTGAGGTTTTTGCTTGACTTATTTTCAGAAATTGTTATTTAACTGAGTTATCATCCTTGAACCACATCGTGCGTTTTCAACCGTTGTTCGGCTAGACTTTCATAAACTGACAATCGCTAAAAGAACATATTTTGAAGTTAACACTGAAACGCTACAAAACATTTCTATCCTGAACAAATTGCCAATAATGGCATCTGAAGAAGAACATGGCAGCCGGGTGGTTCAGCAGCCGCTGCATAACATGATATCAAGTATGCAGGAGGTACTTCGTCATGCTGCGTCTGTCGAAGAGCAAATGGTAAGATTTCTGCTCTACCTAAATAATAACAATATTTAATAACAATAATTATATTAATAAACATGAACAAAACAAACAAAACAAAGAATACCAACGTGTGAGAGTCATGAGATAACTTGTCTGGCTTGTTTTGTTGTCGTCGTTTGTAGGTCACAAGTTTATCGCCCTTTATCACGTGATTTTCTTTGTGTGTTTATTAAATTTGTTTCAGTTCACGTGTTTATTAGATCAAATCAATATTTAATCAGCTCGACAACGTAGATTATTATAAATTTTACCCCGCCTATATCTATTTATCAGCGAGCTTAAATTCCAGACACGCTACTTATTAAATAGACGTTCATGATAAATACTACTTAGGGGATTGTAATTGGATCCTTAACAACTGGATATCAAAACAATACTTTTTCTCGAAGCATTTATTGTTATTGTGGCTTAAAAGATGAACATATAATTTTATTATTATGGTCTGTGAATACATGCATTATATCGCGGTGTCTTGCAGAGACAGCTATTATGTGAAAAGAACGAAATCGAGGAGAAATATCAGTCTCTGCAAGCAGAAAATGAACAGCTCAAAAAGGACATTTCGGTTTTAAAATCAAGGTAAGTGTAGTTATATAAATTAAACAACGCTATACATGCAGTTTATAATTCTTTGTATTATACTTCATGTATTTTACATATAGTTATTAAAACATAAATCAAGTTGTATGTTGACGTGAGGGTAAAATGATTAATTTTCTAAACACAAAATAAAAATGTTTAATTTAAGTTTACACAAAATACATGTGCTTAAATATATCATATGACAATATTATATTTATATTCTCTTTAAACCACTCGTTTTGGAGTCGGATATTATCTGTGCGTTTTCATGCAATTCGTATTTAAATTTTAACTAATCTTCTTTAAAAAGCGAACATTTCTGTAACCTAGTAGTGATGGTGTTTATTAAATCAAAAATTAAATGTCAATATATTAATTTTGATAATGTTGTTTAGCGGAAAGGGGACTGTCGAAGACGTGTTCATTCAATTGGAAAAGGCACTGGGTATGGCCAAAGAAGAACTAATGCGAATAGAGGTACTACGAATAACAGTCAGTATTGATGACTAGAACAACCCATAGCAATGGTTTACACATACGATATTCGTGTACGATTATACATTAATAACAAGATAAAGTACCAAACTGTATGTGTTTGAAAATGATTCAAGGTGTTAAGGATTCCGATAACTGTTTCAGCTAGGTTTGCAGAGTGCAGTAACTATTCCTGTCTCCAGTTATATACAGCACGATAAAACAAAACACACCGACATAATATTTTACATTTCAGCTAGTTTTGATACAATACTTTTCGTGTTTCAGCACATTGTGTTGTATTGTGAATTCTAACAAATTTTACAGGGTTCGAAGAATCATCAAATGGTATCGTCTGAAGAAGAACGACAAAAGCTCTTTGTGGATCTGGAACAGTTGAACAAGACGAATAAAGAGCAGAATGACCATCTTATAGCAATACAGGAAGAAAAAGGCTGCTTAGCAGAACATGGTGCTATCCTGGTATACTTTATGTGTTAAATGACAAAACAAATATAATTAACATAGTTATAATGCTAAATTGTGCATGCTTGAAACATAGTGTGTTGTTTCCTATATGATACTTTGTTAGACGTTTATTTTTATCGACAATACATACATTATGTATGTACGACTCGTATAGTCGAGTTAGAATTGTACATTATGTGGCTGAGGTAGCATATTAATGAATACAATTTTACATGTATGCAAAGAAGGACAACCGTTTTTATATATAAGATTTGTCTTTTTGCAATGCAAATTTCATTATTTTTGTGGTTTGATACATACTTTACAAATTATATATTAATCAAAGGAAGAGCAACTTCGAGCGTCTGAACAGAAACGGCGAACAAACCAATCAGAATATAAACGGTTGCAAAATAAGTTTGAAGAACAAAATAGTCAACTTAGACTCACTAAGAAAGAAAACGATGCACTAGAAGCAAGTGTTGCCGCCCAGGTATATACTCCGTACTAATAAAAACATGGTTCCATGTGTATTTATTTAATGCGTAACAGAAGTTGGGTATGATAAAATATCATTGGCAAATACTTTATTAGCGAAGTGTGTTGCTAATTGCGTAGCCTATTTCATTGTTACTTATTAAATGTTAAATTATTTACACACTATGAACCTGTTAATGTTCAGTCCGCTTATTTATTTCAATATATCGATGTATAAAGTGACAACTTCTATATTTATATTTTTGTTAATTATACTAATTTTTAAGCGTGAGGAACTTATTTCGTCTGAAGAAAAGATGCTAGTAATGCGCACAGATTTAGACAAAGCACAGACAACTGTTCAAGAACTTCAGGACCATCTTACAGAGTTACTGAAAGAAAAGGTTGTTCTTGAAGAAACCGTTTCAAGCCAGGTAGAGTGCACGTCTTAAAATCATTATTACTAGAACTGGTACACTCTTTTTAATGTAGAGTTTGTTGTTTCGATACGAACAACATTTCCCCTAATATATATCAATGTCAGTAATCATGTCTTTTTTTTTCATTTTCTTTAGTTTCTGTTAGTTTGCTACCCCGATATCAAATATATCGAGTATAGCGTTTAAAAACAAATCGTCTTTTTGTGGCTTGATACATACTTTTCCATTTGTAAAGAAATCGAAGCTTCAGCAGATGCATGTATTGGAGGAAGAACGGCAATCGGTTCAATCAAAATATGAAGATTTACAAAATACGCATCACGAACTGACAGAAAAACTTACGGTACAGCGGAAGAACAACGTTGCACTAGACGAACTTCTTGCTACACAGGTTTGGTCATCACATACAAATGTACTACGCAATGAAAATGTTACAAAAGATAAATTATACCTATGCAATATGCACGGTATCGTCTACATTATCATCATTTAAAAATTATACCCAAGAATCATTCTCGCAGACATGGCTCATTTAATTAAATTTTAATTTTTAACCGACGTGATTTTCTTTTTATACATTTTATTATTTGCTTACCACAATGTTTGTGTGTTGTTATATTTTACATAAAAATAGATAAGGTGTCAATATTCTTTAGGCTTAATGGTTTGTGATCCATGTAAATTAATATAGGGACAGGAAAGCCATTCGTTCGAACAAGAGAAGGAAGATATGCGAAGGCAATTAGTAGAGATGCAAAGGACGTCTAGTGAATTGGATGATCATATTCAAACATTAATGAAAGAGAAAAATGAGCTAGAGATAATCGTTTCAAATGAGGTAGAGTATATGAAACTAAAACTCAGACAGACGGATGAACAGACTGATAGACAGACAGATAGATGTTAAAATATATTTTCTGTATTTCCTATTACACTGAACTCTTAAATTAAAGTGTGTTTATTCTGAGCATTCAGTAAATTGCATGCCTTGCAGCTGAAACTAATTGAAGCTGAAACTGATAAGATCCAATGTACCCATGTACTTACGAGTTAAGAGCTGGTACATGAACTATGTAGCTAGTTATTAAAACTAGTAAAATGCTTCTATACACACTTCAAATCTGTATTAGGAAACGTGTTTATTTATTTTAATGTATCTGAATACAACATGTAATATTTGTTCATCAGCGTCACGAAAGGAATTCGTCTGAAAAACAGAAGCTAGAACTGCATGCAGAATTAGAGACGCTTCGAACGGAATTTAAAGAGGAACGGAAAGCAAAACAAGCGGAATTAGAACAGTTTAGACATACATTGGAAGAAAACGTTCAGTTACATACAAAGGATGTAAACCAGGTATACTACGTTTTCTAAGTTTCAGCCCGTTGCAATCTACATGTATAACACGTTGAACATTTTTAAACAATAATCCAGTCAAGTTGCATTATTTCAATACTTGACATCGACATAATAGTGCAAAGCACCGAATTAGATAAATTCCAATTCGATATTTGATAAAGAACAGGCGTATAAGAGAATGCATGTTGCTAGTAATGTCGACTAATAAACAATTGCGTACAAATATGCAAACATTGTTTAATAATCTGTTCTTGGAGATTCATCTGAATTCTATTATTATATTTATGTTAATCGCATCAATGTTTAAGCGAGTATTTATTTATTTAATGCGTAACAGAAGTTGGGTATGATAAAATATAATTGGCAAATACTTTATTAGCGAAGTGTGTTGCTAATTGCGTAGCCTATTTCATTGTTACTTATTAAATGTTAAATTATTTACACACTATGAACCTGTTAATGTTCAGTCCGCTTATTTATTTCAATATATCGATGTATAAAGTGACAACTTCTATATTTATATTTTTGATAATTATACTAATTTTTAAGCGTGAGGAACTTATTTCGTCTGAAGAAAAGATGCTAGTAATGCGCACAGATTTAGACAAAGCACAGACAACTGTTCAAGAACTTCAGGACCAGCTTACAGAGTTACTGAAAGATAAGGTTGTTCTTGAAGAAACCGTTTCAAGCCAGGTAGAGTGCACGTCTTAAAATCATTATTACTAGAACTGGTACACTCTTTTTAATGTAGAGTTTGTTGTTTAGATACGAACAACATTTCCTTTAATATATATCAATGTCAGTAATCATGTCTTTTTTTGTCATTTTCTTTAGTTTCTGTTAGTTTGCTACCCCTATATCAAATATATCGAGTATTGCGTTTAAAAACAAATCGTCTTTTTGTGGCTTGATACATACTTTTCCATTTGTAAAGAAATCGAAGCTTCAGCACATGCATGTATTGGAGGAAGAACGGCAATCGGTTCAATCAAAATATGAAGATTTACAAAATACGCATCACGAACTGACAGAAAAACTTACGGTACAGCTGAAGAAAAACGTTGCACTAGACGAACTTCTTGCTTCACAGGTTTGGTCATCACATACAAATGTACTACGCAATGAAAATGTTACAAAAGATAATTTTTAACCGATGTGATTTTCTTTTTATACATTTTATTATTTGCTTACCACAATGTTTGTGTGTTGTTATATTTTACATAAAAATAGATAAGGTGTCAATATTCTTTAGGCTTAATGGTTTGTGATCCATGTAAATTAATATAGGGACAGGAAAGCCATTCGTTAGAACAAGAGAAGGAAGATATGCGAAGGCAATTAGTAGAGATGCAAAGGACGTCTAGTGAATTGGATGATCATATTCAAACATTAATGAAAGAGAAAAATGAGCTAGAGATAATCGTTTCAAATGAGGTAGAGTATATGAAACTAAAACTCAGACAGACGGATGAACAGACTGATAGACAGACAGATAGATGTTAAAATATATTTTCTGTATTTCCTATTACACTGAACTCTTAAATTAAAGTGTGTTTATTCTGAGCATTCAGTAAATTGCATGCCTTGCAGCTGAAACTAATTGAAGCTGAAACTGATAAGATCCAATGTACCCATGTACTTACGAGTTAAGAGCTGGTACATGAACTATGTAGCTAGTTATTAAAACTAGTAAAATGCTTCTATACACACTTCAAATCTGTATTAGGAAACGTGTTTATTTATTTTAATGTATCTGAATACAACATGTAATATTTGTTCATCAGCGTCACGAAAGGAATTCGTCTGAAAAACAGAAGCTAGAACTGCATGCAGAATTAGAGACGCTTCGAACGGAATTTAAAGAGGAACGGAAAGCAAAACAAGCGGAATTAGAACAGTTTAGACATACATTGGAAGAAAACGTTCAGTTACATACAAAGGATGTAAACCAGGTATACTACGTTTTCTAAGTTTCAGCCCGTTGCAATCTACATGTATAACACGTTGAACATTTTTAAACAATAATCCAGTCAAGTTGCATTATTTCAATACTTGACATCGACATAATAGTGCAAAGCACCGAATTAGATAAATTCCAATTCGATATTTGATAAAGAACAGGCGTATAAGAGAATGCATGTTGCTAGTAATGTCGACTAATAAACAATTGCGTACAAATATGCAAACATTGTTTAATAATCTGTTCTTGGAGATTCATCTGAATTCTATTATTATATTTATGTTAATTGCATCAATGTTTAAGCGAGTATTTATTTATTTAATGCGTAACAGAAGTTGGGTATGATAAAATATAATTGGCAAATACTTTATTAGCGAAGTGTGTTGCTAATTGCGTAGCCTATTTCATTGTTACTTATTAAATGTTAAATTATTTACACACTATGAACCTGTTAATGTTCAGTCCGCTTATTTATTTCAATATATCGATGTATAAAGTGACAACTTCTATATTTATATTTTTGTTAATTATACTAATTTTGAAGCGTGAGGAACTTATTTCGTCTGAAGAAAAGATGCTAGTAATGCGCACAGATTTAGACAAAGCACAGACAACTGTTCAAGAACTTCAGGACCAGCTTACAGAGTTACTGAAAGAAAAGGTTGTTCTTGAAGAAACCGTTTCAAGCCAGGTAGAGTGCACGTCTTAAAATCATTATTACTAGAACTGGTACACTCTTTTTAATGTAGAGTTTGTTGTTTAGATACGAACAACATTTCCTTTAATATATATCAATGTCAGTAATCATGTCTTTTTTTGTCATTTTCTTTAGTTTCTGTTAGTTTGCTACCCCTATATCAAATATATCGAGTATTGCGTTTAAAAACAAATCGTCTTTTTGTGGCTTGATACATACTTTTCCATTTGTAAAGAAATCGAAGCTTCAGCACATGTATGTATTGGAGGAAGAACGGCAATCGGTTCAATCAAAATATGAAGATTTACAAAATACGCATCACGAACTGACAGAAAAACTTACGGTACAGCTGAAGAAAAACGTTGCACTAGACGAACTTCTTGCTCCACAGGTTTGGTCATCACATACAAATGTACTACGCAATGAAAATGTTACAAAAGATAATTTTTAACCGACGTGATTTTCTTTTTATACATTTTATTATTTGCTTACCACAATGTTTGTGTGTTGTTATATTTTACATAAAAATAGATAAGGTGTCAATATTCTTTAGGCTTAATGGTTTGTGATCCATGTAAATTAATATAGGGACAGGAAAGCCATTCGTTCGAACAAGAGAAGGAAGATATGCGAAGGCAATTAGTAGAGATGCAAAGGACGTCTAGTGAATTGGATGATCATATTCAAACATTAATGAAAGAGAAAAATGAGCTAGAGATAATCGTTTCAAATGAGGTAGAGTATATGAAACTAAAACTCAGACAGACGGATGAACAGACTGATAGACAGACAGATAGATGTTAAAATATATTTTCTGTATTTTCTATTACACTGAACTCTTAAATTAAAGTGTGTTTATTCTGAGCATTCAGTAAATTGCATGCCTTGCAGCTGAAACTAATTGAAGCTGAAACTGATAAGATCCAATGTACCCATGTACTTACGAGTTAAGAGCTGGTACATGAACTATGTAGCTAGTTATTAAAACTAGTAAAATGCTTCTATACACACTTCAAATCTGTATTAGGAAACGTGTTTATTTATTTTAATGTATCTGAATACAACATGTAATATTTGTTCATCAGCGTCACGAAAGGAATTCGTCTGAAAAACAGAAGCTAGAACTGCATACAGAATTAGAGACGCTTCGAACGGAATTTAAAGAGGAACGGAAAGCAAAACAAGCGGAATTAGAACAGTTTAGACATACATTGGAAGAAAACGTTCAGTTACATACAAAGGATGTAAACCAGGTATACTACGTTTTCTAAGTTTCAGCCCGTTGCAATCTACATGTATAACACGTTGAACATTTTTAAACAATAATCCAGTCAAGTTGCATTATTTCAATACTTGACATCGACATAATAGTGCAAAGCACCGAATTAGATAAATTCCAATTCGATATTTGATAAAGAACAGGCGTATAAGAGAATGCATGTTGCTAGTAATGTCGACTAATAAACAATTGCGTACAAATATGCAAACATTGTTTAATAATCTGTTCTTGGAGATTCATCTGAATTCTATTATTATATTTATGTTAATCGCATCAATGTTTAAGCGAGTATTTATTTATTTAATGCGTAACAGAAGTTGGGTATGATAAAATATAATTGGCAAATACTTTATTAGCGAAGTGTGTTGCTAATTGCGTAGCCTATTTCATTGTTACTTATTAAATGTTAAATTATTTACACACTATGAACCTGTTAATGTTCAGTCCGCTTATTTATTTCAATATATCGATGTATAAAGTGACAACTTCTATATTTATATTTTTGATAATTATACTAATTTTTAAGCGTGAGGAACTTATTTCGTCTGAAGAAAAGATGCTAGTAATGCGCACAGATTTAGACAAAGCACAGACAACTGTTCAAGAACTTCAGGACCAGCTTACAGAGTTACTGAAAGATAAGGTTGTTCTTGAAGAAACCGTTTCAAGCCAGGTAGAGTGCACGTCTTAAAATCATTATTACTAGAACTGGTACACTCTTTTTAATGTAGAGTTTGTTGTTTAGATACGAACAACATTTCCTTTAATATATATCAATGTCAGTAATCATGTCTTTTTTTGTCATTTTCTTTAGTTTCTGTTAGTTTGCTACCCCTATATCAAATATATCGAGTATTGCGTTTAAAAACAAATCGTCTTTTTGTGGCTTGATACATACTTTTCCATTTGTAAAGAAATCGAAGCTTCAGCACATGCATGTATTGGAGGAAGAACGGCAATCGGTTCAATCAAAATATGAAGATTTACAAAATACGCATCACGAACTGACAGAAAAACTTACGGTACAGCTGAAGAAAAACGTTGCACTAGACGAACTTCTTGCTTCACAGGTTTGGTCATCACATACAAATGTACTACGCAATGAAAATGTTACAAAAGATAATTTTTAACCGATGTGATTTTCTTTTTATACATTTTATTATTTGCTTACCACAATGTTTGTGTGTTGTTATATTTTACATAAAAATAGATAAGGTGTCAATATTCTTTAGGCTTAATGGTTTGTGATCCATGTAAATTAATATAGGGACAGGAAAGCCATTCGTTAGAACAAGAGAAGGAAGATATGCGAAGGCAATTAGTAGAGATGCAAAGGACGTCTAGTGAATTGGATGATCATATTCAAACATTAATGAAAGAGAAAAATGAGCTAGAGATAATCGTTTCAAATGAGGTAGAGTATATGAAACTAAAACTCAGACAGACGGATGAACAGACTGATAGACAGACAGATAGATGTTAAAATATATTTTCTGTATTTCCTATTACACTGAACTCTTAAATTAAAGTGTGTTTATTCTGAGCATTCAGTAAATTGCATGCCTTGCAGCTGAAACTAATTGAAGCTGAAACTGATAAGATCCAATGTACCCATGTACTTACGAGTTAAGAGCTGGTACATGAACTATGTAGCTAGTTATTAAAACTAGTAAAATGCTTCTATACACACTTCAAATCTGTATTAGGAAACGTGTTTATTTATTTTAATGTATCTGAATACAACATGTAATATTTGTTCATCAGCGTCACGAAAGGAATTCGTCTGAAAAACAGAAGCTAGAACTGCATGCAGAATTAGAGACGCTTCGAACGGAATTTAAAGAGGAACGGAAAGCAAAACAAGCGGAATTAGAACAGTTTAGACATACATTGGAAGAAAACGTTCAGTTACATACAAAGGATGTAAACCAGGTATACTACGTTTTCTAAGTTTCAGCCCGTTGCAATCTACATGTATAACACGTTGAACATTTTTAAACAATAATCCAGTCAAGTTGCATTATTTCAATACTTGACATCGACATAATAGTGCAAAGCACCGAATTAGATAAATTCCAATTCGATATTTGATAAAGAACAGGCGTATAAGAGAATGCATGTTGCTAGTAATGTCGACTAATAAACAATTGCGTACAAATATGCAAACATTGTTTAATAATCTGTTCTTGGAGATTCATCTGAATTCTATTATTATATTTATGTTAATTGCATCAATGTTTAAGCGAGTATTTATTTATTTAATGCGTAACAGAAGTTGGGTATGATAAAATATAATTGGCAAATACTTTATTAGCGAAGTGTGTTGCTAATTGCGTAGCCTATTTCATTGTTACTTATTAAATGTTAAATTATTTACACACTATGAACCTGTTAATGTTCAGTCCGCTTATTTATTTCAATATATCGATGTATAAAGTGACAACTTCTATATTTATATTTTTGTTAATTATACTAATTTTGAAGCGTGAGGAACTTATTTCGTCTGAAGAAAAGATGCTAGTAATGCGCACAGATTTAGACAAAGCACAGACAACTGTTCAAGAACTTCAGGACCAGCTTACAGAGTTACTGAAAGAAAAGGTTGTTCTTGAAGAAACCGTTTCAAGCCAGGTAGAGTGCACGTCTTAAAATCATTATTACTAGAACTGGTACACTCTTTTTAATGTAGAGTTTGTTGTTTAGATACGAACAACATTTCCTTTAATATATATCAATGTCAGTAATCATGTCTTTTTTTGTCATTTTCTTTAGTTTCTGTTAGTTTGCTACCCCTATATCAAATATATCGAGTATTGCGTTTAAAAACAAATCGTCTTTTTGTGGCTTGATACATACTTTTCCATTTGTAAAGAAATCGAAGCTTCAGCACATGTATGTATTGGAGGAAGAACGGCAATCGGTTCAATCAAAATATGAAGATTTACAAAATACGCATCACGAACTGACAGAAAAACTTACGGTACAGCTGAAGAAAAACGTTGCACTAGACGAACTTCTTGCTCCACAGGTTTGGTCATCACATACAAATGTACTACGCAATGAAAATGTTACAAAAGATAATTTTTAACCGACGTGATTTTCTTTTTATACATTTTATTATTTGCTTACCACAATGTTTGTGTGTTGTTATATTTTACATAAAAATAGATAAGGTGTCAATATTCTTTAGGCTTAATGGTTTGTGATCCATGTAAATTAATATAGGGACAGGAAAGCCATTCGTTAGAACAAGAGAAGGAAGATATGCGAAGGCAATTAGTAGAGATGCAAAGGACGTCTAGTGAATTGGATGATCATATTCAAACATTAATGAAAGAGAAAAATGAGCTAGAGATAATCGTTTCAAATGAGGTAGAGTATATGAAACTAAAACTCAGACAGACGGATGAACAGACTGATAGACAGACAGATAGATGTTAAAATATATTTTCTGTATTTTCTATTACACTGAACTCTTAAATTAAAGTGTGTTTATTCTGAGCATTCAGTAAATTGCATGCCTTGCAGCTGAAACTAATTGAAGCTGAAACTGATAAGATCCAATGTACCCATGTACTTACGAGTTAAGAGCTGGTACATGAACTATGTAGCTAGTTATTAAAACTAGTAAAATGCTTCTATACACACTTCAAATCTGTATTAGGAAACGTGTTTATTTATTTTAATGTATCTGAATACAACATGTAATATTTGTTCATCAGCGTCACGAAAGGAATTCGTCTGAAAAACAGAAGCTAGAACTGCATACAGAATTAGAGACGCTTCGAACGGAATTTAAAGAGGAACGGAAAGCAAAACAAGCGGAATTAGAACAGTTTAGACATACATTGGAAGAAAACGTTCAGTTACATACAAAGGATGTAAACCAGGTATACTACGTTTTCTAAGTTTCAGCCCGTTGCAATCTACATGTATAACACGTTGAACATTTTTAAACAATAATCTAGTCAAGTTGCATTATTTCAATACTTGACATCGACATAATAGTGCAAAGCACCGAATTAGATAAATTCCAATTCGATATTTGATAAAGAACAGGCGTATAAGAGAATGCATGTTGCTAGTAATGTCGACTAATAAACAATTGCGTACAAATATGCAAACATTGTTTAATAATCTGTTCTTGGAGATTCATCTGAATTCTATTATTATATTTATGTTAATTGCATCAATGTTTAAGCGAGTATTTATTTATTTAATGCGTAACAGAAGTTGGGTATGATAAAATATAATTGGCAAATACTTTATTAGCGAAGTGTGTTGCTAATTGCGTAGCCTATTTCATTGTTACTTATTAAATGTTAAATTATTTACACACTATGAACCTGTTAATGTTCAGTCCGCTTATTTATTTCAATATATCGATGTATAAAGTGACAACTTCTATATTTATATTTTTGTTAATTATACTAATTTTGAAGCGTGAGGAACTTATTTCGTCTGAAGAAAAGATGCTAGTAATGCGCACAGATTTAGACAAAGCACAGACAACTGTTCAAGAACTTCAGGACCAGCTTACAGAGTTACTGAAAGAAAAGGTTGTTCTTGAAGAAACCGTTTCAAGCCAGGTAGAGTGCACGTCTTAAAATCATTATTACTAGAACTGGTACACTCTTTTTAATGTAGAGTTTGTTGTTTAGATACGAACAACATTTCCTTTAATATATATCAATGTCAGTAATCATGTCTTTTTTTGTCATTTTCTTTAGTTTCTGTTAGTTTGCTACCCCTATATCAAATATATCGAGTATTGCGTTTAAAAACAAATCGTCTTTTTGTGGCTTGATACATACTTTTCCATTTGTAAAGAAATCGAAGCTTCAGCACATGTATGTATTGGAGGAAGAACGGCAATCGGTTCAATCAAAATATGAAGATTTACAAAATACGCATCACGAACTGACAGAAAAACTTACGGTACAGCTGAAGAAAAACGTTGCACTAGACGAACTTCTTGCTCCACAGGTTTGGTCATCACATACAAATGTACTACGCAATGAAAATGTTACAAAAGATAATTTTTAACCGACGTGATTTTCTTTTTATACATTTTATTATTTGCTTACCACAATGTTTGTGTGTTGTTATATTTTACATAAAAATAGATAAGGTGTCAATATTCTTTAGGCTTAATGGTTTGTGATCCATGTAAATTAATATAGGGACAGGAAAGCCATTCGTTAGAACAAGAGAAGGAAGATATGCGAAGGCAATTAGTAGAGATGCAAAGGACGTCTAGTGAATTGGATGATCATATTCAAACATTAATGAAAGAGAAAAATGAGCTAGAGATAATCGTTTCAAATGAGGTAGAGTATATGAAACTAAAACTCAGACAGACGGATGAACAGACTGATAGACAGACAGATAGATGTTAAAATATATTTTCTGTATTTCCTATTACACTGAACTCTTAAATTAAAGTGTGTTTATTCTGAGCATTCAGTAAATTGCATGCCTTGCAGCTGAAACTAATTGAAGCTGAAACTGATAAGATCCAATGTACCCATGTACTTACGAGTTAAGAGCTGGTACATGAACTATGTAGCTAGTTATTAAAACTAGTAAAATGCTTCTATACACACTTCAAATCTGTATTAGGAAACGTGTTTATTTATTTTAATGTATCTGAATACAACATGTAATATTTGTTCATCAGCGTCACGAAAGGAATTCGTCTGAAAAACAGAAGCTAGAACTGCATACAGAATTAGAGACGCTTCGAACGGAATTTAAAGAGGAACGGAAAGCAAAACAAGCGGAATTAGAACAGTTTAGACATACATTGGAAGAAAACGTTCAGTTACATACAAAGGATGTAAACCAGGTATACTACGTTTTCTAAGTTTCAGCCCGTTGCAATCTACATGTATAACACGTTGAACATTTTTAAACAATAATCCAGTCAAGTTGCATTATTTCAATACTTGACATCGACATAATAGTGCAAAGCACCGAATTAGATAAATTCCAATTCGATATTTGATAAAGAACAGGCGTATAAGAGAATGCATGTTGCTAGTAATGTCGACTAATAAACAATTGCGTACAAATATGCAAACATTGTTTAATAATCTGTTCTTGGAGATTCATCTGAATTCTATTATTATATTTATGTTAATCGCATCAATGTTTAAGCGAGTATTTATTTATTTCATGCGTAACAGAAGTTGGGTATGATAAAATATAATTGGCAAATACTTTATTAGCGAAGTGTGTTGCTAATTGCGTAGCCTATTTCATTGTTGCTTATTAAATGTTAAATTATTTACACACTATGAACCTGTTAATGTTCAGTCCGCTTATTTATTTCAATATATCGATGTATAAAGTGACAACTTCTATATTTATATTTTTGTTAATTATACTAATTTTGAAGCGTGAGGAACTTATTTCGTCTGAAGAAAAGATGCTAGTAATGCGCACAGATTTAGACAAAGCACAGACAACTGTTCAAGAACTTCAGGACCAGCTTACAGAGTTACTGAAAGAAAAGGTTGTTCTTGAAGAAACCGTTTCAAGCCAGGTAGAGTGCACGTCTTAAAATCATTATTACTAGAACTGGTACACTCTTTTTAATGTAGAGTTTGTTGTTTAGATACGAACAACATTTCCCCTAATATATATCAATGTCAGTAATCATGTCTTTTTTTGTCATTTTCTTTAGTTTCTGTTAGTTTGCTACCCCTATATCAAATATATCGAGTATTGCGTTTAAAAACAAATCGTCTTTTTGTGGCTTGATACATACTTTTCCATTTGTAAAGAAATCGAAGCTTCAGCACATGTATGTATTGGAGGAAGAACGGCAATCGGTTCAATCAAAATATGAAGATTTACAAAATACGCATCACGAACTGACAGAAAAACTTACGGTACAGCTGAAGAAAAACGTTGCACTAGACGAACTTCTTGCTCCACAGGTTTGGTCATCACATACAAATGTACTACGCAATGAAAATGTTACAAAAGATAATTTTTAACCGACGTGATTTTCTTTTTATACATTTTATTATTTGCTTACCACAATGTTTGTGTGTTGTTATATTTTACATAAAAATAGATAAGGTGTCAATATTCTTTAGGCTTAATGGTTTGTGATCCATGTAAATTAATATAGGGACAGGAAAGCCATTCGTTAGAACAAGAGAAGGAAGATATGCGAAGGCAATTAGTAGAGATGCAAAGGACGTCTAGTGAATTGGATGATCATATTCAAACATTAATGAAAGAGAAAAATGAGCTAGAGATAATCGTTTCAAATGAGGTAGAGTATATGAAACTAAAACTCAGACAGACGGATGAACAGACTGATAGACAGACAGATAGATGTTAAAATATATTTTCTGTATTTCCTATTACACTGAACTCTTAAATTAAAGTGTGTTTATTCTGAGCATTCAGTAAATTGCATGCCTTGCAGCTGAAACTAATTGAAGCTGAAACTGATAAGATCCAATGTACCCATGTACTTACGAGTTAAGAGCTGGTACATGAACTATGTAGCTAGTTATTAAAACTAGTAAAATGCTTCTATACACACTTCAAATCTGTATTAGGAAACGTGTTTATTTATTTTAATGTATCTGAATACAACATGTAATATTTGTTCATCAGCGTCACGAAAGGAATTCGTCTGAAAAACAGAAGCTAGAACTGCATACAGAATTAGAGACGCTTCGAACGGAATTTAAAGAGGAACGGAAAGCAAAACAAGCGGAATTAGAACAGTTTAGACATACATTGGAAGAAAACGTTCAGTTACATACAAAGGATGTAAACCAGGTATACTACGTTTTCTAAGTTTCAGCCCGTTGCAATCTACATGTATAACACGTTGAACATTTTTAAACAATAATCCAGTCAAGTTGCATTATTTCAATACTTGACATCGACATAATAGTGCAAAGCACCGAATTAGATAAATTCCAATTCGATATTTGATAAAGAACAGGCGTATAAGAGAATGCATGTTGCTAGTAATGTCGACTAATAAACAATTGCGTACAAATATGCAAACATTGTTTAATAATCTGTTCTTGGAGATTCATCTGAATTCTATTATTATATTTATGTTAATCGCATCAATGTTTAAGCGAGTATTTATTTATTTCATGCGTAACAGAAGTTGGGTATGATAAAATATAATTGGCAAATACTTTATTAGCGAAGTGTGTTGCTAATTGCGTAGCCTATTTCATTGTTGCTTATTAAATGTTAAATTATTTACACACTATGAACCTGTTAATGTTCAGTCCGCTTATTTATTTCAATATATCGATGTATAAAGTGACAACTTCTATATTTATATTTTTGTTAATTATACTAATTTTGAAGCGTGAGGAACTTATTTCGTCTGAAGAAAAGATGCTAGTAATGCGCACAGATTTAGACAAAGCACAGACAACTGTTCAAGAACTTCAGGACCAGCTTACAGAGTTACTGAAAGAAAAGGTTGTTCTTGAAGAAACCGTTTCAAGCCAGGTAGAGTGCACGTCTTAAAATCATTATTACTAGAACTGGTACACTCTTTTTAATGTAGAGTTTGTTGTTTAGATACGAACAACATTTCCCCTAATATATATCAATGTCAGTAATCATGTCTTTTTTTGTCATTTTCTTTAGTTTCTGTTAGTTTGCTACCCCTATATCAAATATATCGAGTATTGCGTTTAAAAACAAATCGTCTTTTTGTGGCTTGATACATACTTTTCCATTTGTAAAGAAATCGAAGCTTCAGCACATGTATGTATTGGAGGAAGAACGGCAATCGGTTCAATCAAAATATGAAGATTTACAAAATACGCATCACGAACTGACAGAAAAACTTACGGTACAGCTGAAGAAAAACGTTGCACTAGACGAACTTCTTGCTCCACAGGTTTGGTCATCACATACAAATGTACTACGCAATGAAAATGTTACAAAAGATAATTTTTAACCGACGTGATTTTCTTTTTATACATTTTATTATTTGCTTACCACAATGTTTGTGTGTTGTTATATTTTACATAAAAATAGATAAGGTGTCAATATTCTTTAGGCTTAATGGTTTGTGATCCATGTAAATTAATATAGGGACAGGAAAGCCATTCGTTAGAACAAGAGAAGGAAGATATGCGAAGGCAATTAGTAGAGATGCAAAGGACGTCTAGTGAATTGGATGATCATATTCAAACATTAATGAAAGAGAAAAATGAGCTAGAGATAATCGTTTCAAATGAGGTAGAGTATATGAAACTAAAACTCAGACAGACGGATGAACAGACTGATAGACAGACAGATAGATGTTAAAATATATTTTCTGTATTTCCTATTACACTGAACTCTTAAATTAAAGTGTGTTTATTCTGAGCATTCAGTAAATTGCATGCCTTGCAGCTGAAACTAATTGAAGCTGAAACTGATAAGATCCAATGTACCCATGTACTTACGAGTTAAGAGCTGGTACATGAACTATGTAGCTAGTTATTAAAACTAGTAAAATGCTTCTATACACACTTCAAATCTGTATTAGGAAACGTGTTTATTTATTTTAATGTATCTGAATACAACATGTAATATTTGTTCATCAGCGTCACGAAAGGAATTCGTCTGAAAAACAGAAGCTAGAACTGCATACAGAATTAGAGACGCTTCGAACGGAATTTAAAGAGGAACGGAAAGCAAAACAAGCGGAATTAGAACAGTTTAGACATACATTGGAAGAAAACGTTCAGTTACATACAAAGGATGTAAACCAGGTATACTACGTTTTCTAAGTTTCAGCCCGTTGCAATCTACATGTATAACACGTTGAACATTTTTAAACAATAATCCAGTCAAGTTGCATTATTTCAATACTTGACATCGACATAATAGTGCAAAGCACCGAATTAGATAAATTCCAATTCGATATTTGATAAAGAACAGGCGTATAAGAGAATGCATGTTGCTAGTAATGTCGACTAATAAACAATTGCGTACAAATATGCAAACATTGTTTAATAATCTGTTCTTGGAGATTCATCTGAATTCTATTATTATATTTATGTTAATCGCATCAATGTTTAAGCGAGAGCAGTTGAGTTCCCTTGAAGAAGAGAAGAAAACAATGAGTGCAGAATTTGAAAATCAGGATGGACAGCTTAGAGAACTGCTAGAAGACAAACATGCACTACAAATAAGGGAAACGTCTTCAATCCAGGTAGAGTACAAGTCTAGAAACCATTGCGACAACAACTTATTTGTAGTGAATCAAAACGACCACAATGTCTGATTATGTAGGTGCAACTTGTTCAAAGCTTAATTACATCAACTATATGTATACACCATTGGGATCGTAATAACATCATCCTTTTAGCTGGACATACAGCATCCAAAAAACGTAACAGCTTTTGTTTTATAGCTAGGTGTGATTGTAATTTCGTTTTTTGTATTTGCATATAAAAGGATAACAATAATCATAAATATTGTCTAGCAAACATTTAGGTGGTACATGTATACTGTTTGTCGTTCTGTAGTTACGACCAACATTCCTTACCTGCATACACATATGATTAATTTGAATTTCATTCTGTTTTAGTTCGATTGCTTAAAAATATGTAATAATATTGATTTCTATAATTAATGACACATTGTTGCTTTTGGGCACTATTTACCACTCGTATATGGATCGGCATTTCAGCAGATGCGTGCGTTGGAAGAAGAGCGGCGAACAATGCAAACAGAATTAGAACAGATGCAAAAGAAGTATAAAGAGCAGAATGAACAATTTATAGTTAAGGTGGAAGAAATCGGTACACTAGAAGAACGAGCTGCTACAATGGTACGATAATCATATTAGTGTATTCACGAGTATGTAATCCAAAAACAATTATGAAATGATACTGACTGTATTAGAGTACAAGTATATCCATGATGCATTTAAAACTCATTCTTAAATAAAATCACTAAATGGAATGTCAATGCTAAATAAGTGCATGTTTTAAAAGAAGGACTAAAAATGCTAAATAAAAAATTATTTAATATTTAAGAGACATCAAATGAATTCGTCAGAAAAAGAAATACAAGCAATGCGAACAGAATTGGAAATGATAAAAACGACATCTAGTGAACAGACTGACCAACTTCGAGAATTACGGAAAGAAAAATATGCACTAGAGGAAACTGTTTCAAGTCTGGTAGTGTATACCTTTGAATTTACTTCTTTAGACCCTTTTCTGTACAGTACTAAATGCGCCAAAATGTGTTAACAATTTCAGTTACAAAACAGCAGAGATATACATTAAGAAGTCATAGTTCAAAATGCTGACACTGAATATGAATTTTCTGGAAATTTTAGCACCAAACAAATAACATATTAAATATCGTATTTCATAATAAGAAGCAAATTGTTTTTGTTCTGAACATGCCATATTACTTTAAAGAATGCGTGGATACGAGCCGTGGAAGAAGAACGTCTAACAATCCAAACAAAATTGGATCAGCTGACAAAGGCTTATGGAGAACAGGCAAAGCAACTTAGAGAGATAAGAAAAGACAACGATGCACTAGATGGCCTTATATCTTCTCTGGTATAATAATCGTACTAATATATAACTATTTTAATATCCATTTACATCCATTTTAAAATATAACTTATTATATAATACGCATTTATACTGTGTCATAGTATTCATTAAATGTAACTTCAAAGCTAATGGACAGTGTCTTTTGAATAATATGTTTACTGTGAATTAATGAGATTTAATTTTCGTAATGCTTCCCACGTACTTGTGAAAATATTTGATACCAGGAAAATTACAATACAATATCAACCTGGACTTTGCTGACATTACATTAAATACGATTATTGTACTGTTCTATAATTTAGTTTGCTAGTACTTAACCAAAAGCCATATTCAATGTTGTGCTTCTAAACAATTCCATATTTGATGATTTCGGCGTTACTTCCCATTTAGGAATTAAAGAATGAACATATACATGCTCTGGAAGAAGATAGGCAAACGAAACAAACCGAATTAGAACAACTGAACAAGAAGCACGAAGCGCAGAAGAACACATTAACAGAAATAGCCAAAGAAAAAGTTGAACTAGAACAACTCGTTGAAACCCAGGTATGTCAAACTTATTCAATATTCAAGGTTGAAAAAGTAAATCACATACCGAGTTATATATAATCATCATTGCACTAAATGAGTATTACAAGAACTGTTGTTAGCCAATTTGAAGTTTTTAATAAGCCATTTGTTTACCTTTAAATAACTATATAATTATATGTTATAATACTTTACTATAATGCCTTGCTACATGTGTTAACTCACTCGTGTAACATTTTGTGATATTAATTATTTAAGCGTCATACGATTAGTTTGTCTGAACAAGAGAAGGAAGCACTTAGAACTGAGTTAGAAAAGATTCAAACTGCATCTATTGAGTGGATGGGCCAGAGAGAAGAAGATCCGTCAGAGAAATTCGTTTCAGACAAGGTAATGTAATTACGTTGAAATCATTGTGACGGCAGCATGTCGGTAATGAATTAAAATTGAATGTTTTTCACTTTATGTAGCAATTTATGAAATTAGACAGTAGCAACGGTATTCAATAAAAACAATATTCACTTAATATATGTACTGTTTTATAGAGAATTATCACAATGACACGTTAAGATAGAACAGGTTTCTACTAGTAGAGTTTGTAAAACCGAGCGAGTATTGCAGATGTTTACGAATGAAAAAGTTTTGTGATGAATTTCGTGATAAACACTATTATATTGTTTTAAGCCGAATTGCATAAAGTCCCCTACCGGTGTTTCACCGGAGGGGACTATAGGTTTGCCCTCCGTCCGTCCGTCCGTCTGTCACGCCGTCCGTCCGCAAAATACTGTTCCTGCGATAACTCAAAAAGTACTGAAGATACTTCGTTGAAACTTGGTATACATATAAACGGCAAAGTGAATACTAATATTTTTTACCAGAGGTCAAAGGTCACGTGACTGTTACTAAAAACAGAAATAAGATAAAACAAACTGGATCCTGCGATAACTCAAAAAGTACTGAACATATATTTCGATGACAGTTGGTATACACATAAACAGCAATGTGAGGATTATGCAGGACCGTTTATGTTTCACCAGAAGTCAAAGGTCACGTGACTGTTACTAAAAATAGAAATTAACTAAATACTGTTATGATTCAAAAAATACATAAGATATTACCATGAAAATTGGTGCAAAGATTGAACAGTAGGTTTGCCATCCGTCTGTGTGTCTCTCTATCTGTTCGTCCGTATGTTTGTCCGCCCGTCTGTCTGTCCGTCACAAAAACCTGGTTCCTGCAATAACTCAAAAAGTACTGAACTTATTTTGATGAAACTGGGTATACATATACACGGCAATGTGGCAATGTGAGGCTATGCAGGACCTTTTTCTTTCACCAGAGGTCAAAGGTCTCGTGACTGTTACTAAAAATAGAAATAAACTAAATACTTAAATAGTTTGACATGGACATAAGATATGACCATGAAAATTGGTACAGAGATTGAACTATAGGTTTGTCATCTGTCTGTGTGTCGTACTGTCTGTTCGTCCGTATGTCTGTCATTCCGTCCCCAAAACCTGGATCCCTGTGATAAGTCGGAAAGTACTGAAGACACTTTGATGAAACTTTGTATACATAGAAACAGCAATGTGAGAATAATGCACGACCTTTTATTATTCGGTCTCACTCTGTCTGTCTGTCCCGTCCCCAAAACCTGGATCCTGTGATAACTCAAAAAGTACTGCAGATACATTGATGAAACTTTGTATACATTGAAAGAGAAAGGTGAGAATTGTACAAGACCCATTATATTTCACCAGAGGTCAAAGGTCACGTGACTGTTACTTAAAATAGAAATAAACTTAATACTGTAATAATTCGAAAAGAACATAACATATGATCATGAAACTTGGTACACAGAATGGATTATATGATTGCCCTCTGTCAGTTTAGTACTGAAATAACTCAAAAAGTAACTCGAATGTCTGGTCAATGTTACTAAAATAGAAAAAAACACAACTTAAAACTGCAGTGACAAATGGGATTTGAATATGATACTTTGTACATCTACAGATAAAGGGTGATTTGACGGTATTGCACAATGTTTAATTAGTAGGGGTTTTCACCGGTAGGGGACTCCTGTATTGCTTGCAATACTATCAAAGCCTTGTTGTTTTAGCATTATTTTGCACTCATACAGAAATCACAGGTTCATCCGATGCGAACACTTGAAACAGATATAGAAAAGATACAGAAGAAATGTGAAGATAAGAATAATGAGCTTCGAATTATTAAGAAAGCAAAAGATGCACTAGAAAAACGTATTACAAACCAGGTATAATAGTTTTACTAATATATAAACATCGATTAAATACCTAAACAAATGAACAATTAATACAGAGTCCATTTTAAAATATTTTATTGCACAACATGATAGTATTCGGTAAATATTACAGCGTTATGTTCGCTTTAATTGTGCTTTGTTCATCAAAATTTAAGCGTAAGCAAATAGGATTGTCCGAAAGCGAAATGCAAAAACTGCGAACAGAGCTAATTGATCTGCAAAAGACATCAAACAAACAGACTGTCCAGATAGAAGAAATAAGGAAACAAAATGATGCCCTAGAGAAAAGTGTTGAAAGCAAGGTAGTGTACTAAAATTTTCTAAATGTATTAAATTTATGTAAATCTTTCGTTATAGTGATAAAAGAAAACAAGTCAATTGAACGTGATGTTAATATTTATTACAGGTTCATGCAAGCAAAAGGATTCTATGATGTATCTAAATTAATGTCCTTTTGTTGGTTTGGGGGGTTTGGCTCCGCCTGAATTACGATCGAAAACATTACACGAATTAATTGTTGTGTTTCAACTTAATGATTATATCATGCTATATGATATTTATTTTCCTATCATACAATATTGGTCAAAGAATCAGCAGATACACGCGGTTGAGGAAAATCAGCGGAAAAAGCAAATCGAATTGGAACAGTTGCATAAGAAGTATGAATACCAGTGCAACCAAATAAGAGAAATTACGGAAGAAAAATGTGCATATGAAAAAGTAGTTGCCACGAAGGTATGGTTATCTCCTTATAGACGCATACTCATTCATAATTAATAGTACTATAATAAGAATTTGCTTAAGAATCGTTTTGTTACATTGTATTATTAAAATATAATTTCTCGGACGTGTTTGTGCAAAACCCGTTACGTTTAATGCAAACTTCGTTTGGATAAATACATCAACACCTTTTCTGTAAGTTATTAAAGTAGCAATCCATGTTTATAGTTTTTCAGTGCAGATTCAGAAAATTGGGATGTGAGTGATTCGAATCGAATTTGTCCAAACTTAAGGCATTATACTATTACATTTGAATGCGGTAACAAAATAAAACATACTTTGCCATTAATTTAAAATTAACATTGATCGAAGGATCAACAGGTGCGTTCGTTTGAAGATGAACAGCAAACAATCCAAGCTGAAATAGAACTGTTGCAAAAGAAGACTATAGAAAAAAATGACCAATTTAGAGTAATGACGGAAGAAAAAGGCGCACTATAAAAACGGGTTAATATTTAGTAAATCACAAACGTTTCTCAAATCACAAACTGTTCCTAATTTTACTGTCGATTATTGAGGTTACTTACATGCCATACATTATTTTGCAACTAGTAAGCAACCGTAGTGCGCAGTCCTTCGCCAATTTGACCTATCTACCAATAATAAAAAAATGGATCCTGACGGTGTATCACCAGTAAAATCTAATAATAATTTGGTCATTGGCCTTTTCCAGCATTTCCAATCTATGTCATGTAAATAAGTTCATAACTGATTGCGTAATTTGCTAGTGCACAAACATACAGACAGAAAAACACACCTCCTTGGCGAAGTAACAAGTACTGATGCCACAATTGTTTTATATTATACAATAGTAAAGTATAGTGCAAACGTTTACATTTTCGTTGAAGTACATATGTTGTGCAATTAGCATTTTTTTGTCATTTTACATATGTTGAAAATTATAGCTAATTTCAGAAGATGTTTACTATTTTTATTCATTAAATACTTTTTATTAAACGGTTATTACTATATTTGTGTTTCAGGAACAAAACAAAGCACATTACAAGGAAACATACGAATCAAGCGTAAAGGAAAATGAAAAACTTAAAAGTGATTTGTTGAAGTAAGTGTCTCGATATTTCGCCTTGTTTTCTAAACACGTTCAATTGTGTAATTTTTATTCATTATATTTGTTTATAATTTTATTTAGGTTTTGCTGATTTTGTTTCATTATTCTTATATCTGTTAAATGCCTGTTTAACGCACTAAATTGAATGTTTTCAAATTCGCATTAGAAACCCGTAGGCGGTTTTAAAATAAACTATCATTGATAAAAGACACATAGTTCCAATGCCATCCTGTTATTTGACTTAGTTATTTGTGTATGTTTCCAATAACTAACGTGCAATCTGTTCGCAGGTTAGTTAAAAATCGTGGTTGCTTTAGCGGTTAGAGCACACGGTAGTCGGTCTTCTACTAAAAACATTACGAACACTATGCCGTTACAAAGTAACCCTTGGATCGTGCGTGTACTTCTTACTACTCAATAAACCACATTCACATGTTAAATGTCTAATTTGTATGTTATTTATTGCTTATTTCAAAATTGATTTTTCAAAGCATGCAGGGGGACGAGTCAGATCGTAGTTTTGATCATACCCCAGTGGCCATTGCTAAACTATACAAGAACGTATACACAAGCATGTGGCGCAATGCTTGTGAAAAGGCAAAACAGCTGACATTCACAGGAGCTGCAAAAAACGGGGTACAGATACTGCTTGAATGTGTTCAGGTAAATGCTTCCTCTTGTATATTAACATATTGTAAACACTTTTAATATAACACAAGCATCGTTTTGTTATAATTTGAATGTGTAATACATATTATAGATTTTATTTTATTTAACAAACATTGTGTTTAATAATCTCCTTAATTTATTTGTACCATTAAGTATCCTTATCAAATTGCATAAATAACATTATCATTAATGCAATTAATCAGTCAATACATACTTTTCAGAAGGCAAATATATTTTGTGAAATAGAATTCGATCGCCAGAAGCGGAATCTGAAAGAAAGACTCAAACGGGAGTCAGTAGATGTAAGAACAGACAACTTTTTTTATATTCTCTGTTCTTTATTATGTTCTTTATTATACATACATTCAACACGTGTACGAAATCTGTTCAAGGCATTGCGAGTAAAATAATAGTTTCAATATTGTGTCTGTTGTTCGTACATGATTGCCTTGAATATTCGAAAATACAAATACGAATGTATATTATTATTGCTTGCGGCAAAAAAATCATTTTATGTTTTTGTAATAATACTAATAATAGCAAATACTATCACATTTCAAGGATTTCTCCGTTGATCAAAAAGTTCTTCGAAGGATGCAATCTGGTACATCGGAGCTTACTTTAGGTTTGCTTTTTGAGGTAATCATTTGAAATACTTATTTATTTTATAATTACAAAGAGTGCAGATATTCTTTAAACACTTGATTATATAAGGTATGTTTTTAGTTTATGTTTTATATTTGAAATATGAATAATATTATAAAATTATTTAAGAAGAAAAACACCAAACAACACTAAATGACTGTTGTCATCAGTTTTCCAAATATGCATGCACAGGAGATAATCTACTGTGTTATCATTTACAAATAAAAACACAATTACTGAATATATTTGATAATATTGCTTAATGTTGATAAATGTTCTATATAAGTAATAGGCAAGCGTCAAAAGTGTATAGAAGAACGGCCCGATGTGTTTGTTTGTTCTTTATGTCTTAAGGTGCTTAAATCTGCGAACATCAGAAATAACACGTTTACCTTGCGTTTTGAAGGGTCATGAATATCGCGCGATCGTACTAACTATACTTTTATGTTTTTACGAATGTTTTACGTATATCTTTAAAGGCATTCAACAAGTCATTAAGTCCTGGTTTTCAAGTACAACAATTTGCAAACTCAGCTCCAGACTTTGTCAGAGAGTGTATTCGGATCTACTGGCTAATGAACCTGCATGACCCACCCATCGTGATTCACTCAAATATTCGAAACGGCGATGATTTTGATGAAAACCTCTATGAGGCATATGGGGAGGAAGGCGATAAAGTAGAGTACGTTGTGTGGCCTGCACTCTTGCATGGTGGTTTTTTGCTTGCAAAAGGTGTAGCTAAATGTTACCGGTTGCAAGGTCGCGTGCTGCCGTCAAGCCCAATACTTACAACAGATCTTCAGCACGTGACACCGTTAGTAAAGGATCAGGAAAAAAGCCAGGCTGGCGCTGAAGTAGATGTGGAGAAATACGGAGAAACCCCCGTACCGGTAAAAATATAGATGAGATTATACGTACATAAGATTTGTGTAGACAGAGCTGAGTATTTAGTTAACTTGTGTCTGGTCTCTGTTTCATAGTTCTCTTATCTGTACCATACATTCAAACGTTGATTAACGTAAATTGGCGACATAAATGTCAGTTTATTAGACAAAACACTTGGTTGCATCGACTGTACAACAGAGATTGATAACGCAACATCTCTTCAGAGAAAGGGCATTCATTACCCAAAGAATCATACTTAGTTTTATAGAAGTTATGTAGTAAAATATCGCTCTGGCATCAGAAAAGACGTAAACACGTTGTATTGGTCTGCTTTCTTTTGTTGACCGGTATATTATAATATCATAATATTTTGATAACAGTTTTATTTTTGCAATACAACTTTCAGCTAGAAAACTGTTATAATTACGAACACCAATTTTCCGAAACTTACGTTAATGCCTAATACCTGTTTGATGTTAATGTTCTATACTTAATAGTAGTATCAAATAACCAAAAACGTCTTGTCTTACATATACACATATCGAGTTTCAAATGAAATTATATAATTGTTGTTTTATTTATTAATAATTTATTATTCGAAGAAAGAGCAACTTGCATGTGAAGAGGAACGGCAAGCAGCCAATTCCGGATTAGAACACATGTTAACGAAGTATGAAGAACGGAATCCGCAACTGAGACTAACTGCAGAAGAAAGCAGTGCACTGGAAGCAAATGATGTTACCCAGGTATTCTAATCGTATTTGAATAGAAATGCGAAATTTGAAATGTATAAAGAGAACATCTCACATTCACGACGCAATAAGGTTATTACACACAAATCGTTTTCTACTTTCTTAGTTTGTTTGTTTAATATGTACTGCATTGTTTAACATAGCGACAAATAATGTAAACCTAATTCGATAAGATCCTACAAATTAAACATACTGAGTAGTAAATAGACGCGAGAACATTGGAGAAATGCATTGTTTGTCAACCTAAACCGTTTAATGTTGACTCGGTTTTGTTGTTTTAATATATCTACAGACACGCACTTCCTCCTAGCTAGCTTTTCGTAATCGTAACAATGTTTAAGGGTAACCAGTACAATTCGGATGGTGAAGAACAAGCAATGCGCATAGAATTAGAAAAAGTACAAACAACATTCAAAGAACGGAATGGAGTGCTACGTGAAGTAATGAAAGAAAAGGGTGCTCTAGAGGAAACCGTTTCAAGCCAGGTAATGTACGCACTTTAAAATCATTGCATTTGTATAACCTATTTCTTGTTCTTGCTTTTCTTAGTTATTGTTTACTTATCAACTCAGGGAGTATAATGTTTAATAATGAGTTTTGTAGCTAAAAGCAGCACCTTTCCTATCAACACGAACGATATAAATTGCACACAGAGTAACAATAGCGTAATATTCAAAATATGTTCCGTTTTGCACAACTTTGTAAGTAAATGATATCGTATCTATTACCCCAGCTGCTTCTCTTTTTAAAGATATGTTCATTTCAGAAAGAATCATGTGAACATGATAATGATGAAAATCGAATATGGGTCGAAGATGAACGGGCAAATCCGATAAACGAGAAATCAACAGCTCGGTATTTCCTTCATTAGGTTTTAGCAATGTTTTGGATTGATGACAATCAACTCTTTTCTTAATTTCTTTGAATTATATTTTAAAATATTCAAATTCGTCTCTTTCGTACCGAGCATGTATAAACGACTTGCTTTTATTTACGAGCACAAACTTAAAAATTCTATGGTAAACATGCTTTTTCTCACAAAAGATAAAAGTTAATAGTATGGGTCATTTAACTCTGGTTTGCGACGGAACATTAAGATGTCTGTAATCACGTTAGTAATACTTATGGCACAGGTCACTTGAACCAAACGTTGAGACTTACGGTGACGATTATGATCAAGCAAAAATCTGTGAACTCTACAAACAATTGTATGAACGCGATTGGATGGAAGCATTTGAAGAAGGGCAAAAGATGTTTGGTGAACAAAATGAACTATCTATTGTCAGCAAAATCATCGAGGTGTTTAATGTACGTATTATATGTGTATTTACAAATATATGTGTTCTTCAGCGTGTCTATTTATAGAACTTATGTATTGCCCATACAGCCATCATAAGTCAGACACAGCAAACACCGACTAATCAATATTATCGTATTCGTGAACAACATGTCTGTTTTAATAATACAGATTTTCACTTAGATTCGGCGAATTCCTTTTATTTAGTATTAGACATGCATAAGTTGTGATTGATGTATTAACAAGTAAGAGACAGAGAGATAAATAGTTAGCAAACACAGATTTGTGTTTTGTATTTATAGGCTATATCATTTGATCGCCCTAATACGGTCATCTCCGTCTATGTCATACCTATATACATTAAACGTTACTCTTAAATATTATATGTAAATGGGTAGGAACTGTTACATATATAACGAACATTATATTTGTAGTTTTTATTTAATAACAAAATATATCATGTGTTTACTTAAATTTCGAATACAAACGCACGTGTATGCATGTAAAATATAAACAATTGTCAGCACTGTTTATGATCCTGGCCATCAACTCTCATAACAGCCATTGCTTCAGCGCTTTGATGTTTAATTTTATACACACATTTATATAATATAATTATATAAGATATAGATTTATCATACCACTATGCTGATATCGGCCTGATACAAAGGTGCCTGATATATTTTTTATATCAGGTCAGTAGCGTTTATATGAGTCAATGTTTGGAGGTACGTCATATTATTCGGAAACAACTATAAAGTCAACAGGTTCAGTAAAAATATATCAGATTTAACAAAACAAACAATTAGATACCAAGAACGTATATAGTTTATTATTTTTAATCGTCATAAAGCACAAAAAACGTTATTTTTTAAAATATTCACATAAACCCGCACTTTGGTAGTGATATGACGTCATCTATAGAACACAATAAATCATCCATACAAATTCATTTCAATACATTCATAATAAAGGCACTAAAAGTCACTACACAGCATCAGTTTATGTTGAACCAAAAACATTATTACCAAAAATTGAACACGCTATAGTCAAATACTGTCAATATTGACACGATCTTGGAAATGTCAATTTCAATACACAACTCCAACATGGCGTCTCCAAACAATTCGGCGTAGTGTGTTCTCCGATAAAATTTATCGTTGCAATCCATTTCAGTTCGCATTTTCCGTATTTTATGAATGAGCATGCGTGTAATCTGTGTATTCGTAGTGAAAACAGTTCACTTATCATTACGAAATGTTAATAATAAGGTATTATTCAGTCAACTTTTAGAAATCCATAACTACATGTACGTGAACGTGTAAAAGTCGGCTCAGCAAAAACAGCGCCGCCCTTAGTTTTTAAATATATAAAAATCAGCTCGTTTGGTGATATTTTACGAAAAATGTGGTATGATAAATAGAAAAACAGGTTACTGTCCGGTCTTGTGTAAAGCCTCGCCGTTATATTGTTCTAAGCCTCACCTGATATATTACACAAGACCAGGCAATAACCTGTTATTCTCTATATATCTAAATTAATATTTGTTATATCTTGAATTATGTCCTGAGCTTCATAGCAGTGTTTCTTACATGTATAGATGCACATTTATATTTACATATGTATACATTAGTACAAGTTGGAAAAAAAAACACTTCTATTGTGGTTTGTTACTTTTAGTATAGTCACAGTTGGACAAATATTGTCAGGAATGGGTATCCTTAGAAATAATAATTGATCATTTGATTCAGATGATAAACGAGTTGTGTACACATGAATGTGACCGTCGGAAGAAGGCTATCAGAGAAATTCTTAACAGTGAAGTAAGTTTATGCCAGACATCAAAGCACAGGTTAAATGCGACACAAGTAAGGCCACTACACTCCTACTGTACGTCTACGGGCTCAGAGATTATAGAACATTATTTTAGTTGTTGTTTTTCCGATACTGTTACAGTAGTTTGTGAAGATTATGAGGCAATTAACCGGTTGTCTACCACATGAATGTGTATAAATAGTATCCACATATTTTGTTCCCGATATTCAAACTATTTTTAAACAACGAACCCTATCATTTCTCATCTTCTGAATCTTCTGAATCATCATTAACACAACTATTGTGATGTTGTTTCTAGGACGGGAGTTCAGTGGATAGGCGGGTTGTCAATCAATTGCGGTGCGACACATCAGATCTGATCATCGACTGCATTTTACAGGTATATTCGATTTGTGAAATACACGTTTTAATTTGGTATTTGATGTACTTTTGATGTATTTGAAGTATGTATTGTTAAAGATGAAATGACAAGTTTCACTTAAGAGAAATAATTTGAAGTTACATGAAAGCTAAAAATACAGTAATGACATTTGGTTCCGCTATCGTAAATATGTACTTATAATTCAAGTAAACAATGCATAACACATGTTTCTGTAGGAATTAAAGGGACCTATTTACAGACTGGCACATTGACAATTTTATAAATTATGTCATATGTCCCAAAAAAGATAAATGAATTATACATAAACAAGTGAAAGAACACTCCTTACAAAGATATATATATATATAGGAGAGTTTCGTTTATCGATAATCATCAAATGAAATGGATAGATTTATAAAGCGCCTGTAACGCCTTTCATCGGAACTTTGGTGAACACGTGATTCTATTACATAGCGTCAAAATTACACCACTTTGTAAGTCCGAAAGGCCGAGTAGTTAGCGCGACAGATTTTTTATCCCGATGTTCGGGGGTTTGAGACTCGTCAACGACAAATCTTTCAATTTACTCGTAATTTTTGATACCGATGACTCGGCAAAGGCTTACTTTAAATGTACTCGTTAATTTTTTTCGTTATTAAATATGTGTTTTTAGATAGTACAGATGCTTTATTTTTACAGTTAAGATATTTAATTGTATGACCTTTTTCAAAATTACGCAAATCTGTGAATATGTCCCTTTAGATAAGAAATGCCTAAGTAAGCACAGGTATATATATATATATATATATATATATATATATGTTACGAAAAACATGTATATGTTTAAGTAACGAAATAAATATGTTGAATCTATATAATCCAATTAATAATATAATAATTTTACCGTTAAAATGTGTGATAACATTCATTGTTGTTTATTAACAGAATTTCCAGGAGTCATTCGAAGAAGGTAACATCATCTACACATTCACCCAAACTATTCCATCCTTCATCAGAGAGTGTATCCGAATCTGCTGGCTGATGAACCTCCATGAGCCACCCATTGTGACGCAGCAAAACATCGCATACGGCAGTGATTTCGATGGAAACTCGTTTAATGTATTTACAGTCAAAGGTGATAAAGTAGAATTCGTTGTTTGGCCCGCACTCATTTTGCACGAAGGCGGACCGTTGCTTGCAAAAGGGGTTGTCCAATGTTTTACTAGCAACGAGGTGTAAAGTTTTTGCAGAAATACAATTGAAGCTGTTGTTGGATCTGAAAAATAACAATTAAATATAAGAGATGGACTAGAAATAAGGTCAAAGGGCAATTGTGTTTTTACTCTGAGTGGTATTTTTATATATTTTATATACTTTTTTTTTCATTTTATACGTTCTAGAGCATACTGTAACATTTGATATTAATTCACTATGCATGAACAACATGCCACTTTAAAAAATCTTTATTAGTAAATATTTCACTTTTACCTGGTATTTTCTTTCATTTTTCATTGTTGATCGTCCTCTGTTTAAAGGTGCCAATGCCTTATAATTTCATATTTGTGTTGAATGTACAAGCTCAAAAGGCATAATTACAAGTATTTGTCTTCGAGGAATAAATACAATGAATACAGACATGACTTAAGTGTTGAAAAGTTTAGCGCAGATGGTTTATCGTCTTCTCAAAATTCCTTAAATCGTTATAATATTATTTTCTAATGGACTGCGAAAAGTAAACTAGCATAATAAATATATAGCACGCATATACCAATGTCTGACAGCGCAGCTACATTTTGTATGATTATCAGAAAACTATCAGATAGGGCAAACACGCATAGAAACGAAATTCAAACTCAATCCATCTGAATATTCGCACAAGCCGTAAGCACTGTTACAGCCGAGGACACAACGATCCATCAGAGGAACAGTCTGGCAAACGAAGTCACCGGAAACCCGGCCTGAAAGCTATTTCCAAACATTGAAGAAACCTTATAGTAACGATACTTATAATATGTTATAATATTAACATATACATTACTTATATCAGATGTCTGAAGGCAGAATGTACAAGTAATTTAACAGACTTAAAGTTTATAATAATACTTAGAATATCACAATACGTTTGTAAATAAATAATACAATATTTAGTATATTCAACATGTCTATAATAACGCCAAAATGAAGACACGTTTCACATAGTCCACCTATTAACACAAAAAGCAATGATTTAAAGCACAAAAGACACAGAGTAATATTATTTGTCTTTTGCATTTGATTGTTCTTATGCTGACACATATACCATCATGAAAAAACACCAACACCAACACGGATATCAATGGAACCGGTAATGTTTTTTTTATAATGCTCTTTTTTAATGATAAAATACAATGAGAAGAGCATATGTAATTAACAAAACAACAACTAAAAATCGCTATGCAAGCCCAAACCAGTTGTAAAACGTGTATATTAAGATTTTCTTTTAAAAATACATTTCTTTAGCTTTACTGAAATTATGTCTGTTGTTGCTGAGAAATAACCCGGAAAAGAGAATTGAACGGACTAACAATTTGCCCCCGACATTTAGGTGGGCATAATAAATATATCGTTCAGCTAGAGGTGACACAATATTATGAGTGTTAGACATACGACTGGAACCAAACCGTCACAAATGCGATAAATCCGGTAGTACGTGTACTGTGACTTAAAAGAAGCGTGTCGTGGGAAAACCGAACTTAATGCATGTGCGTAAAGTGTCGTCCCGGATTAGCCTGTTCAGTCCGCTGAGGTCAACCCGGGACGGAAATTCCCGCCTACAGTGGATTTATGTTAAGAAGGGACTTCCTTGGAACAGAAAATACCATACAAGAGAAAAGAGCCGCCCTGGATTAGCCTGTGCGGACATTTTTATGCAGCGACCAATTTTGTGGAGAGAAGCAATAATAATACATTTTCCATACATGTTAAAACACATCCTTTATCAAATATTCTGACATGACACTCGCAGAGTTTTCTATAGACAAAGAACACAAGTTATATATGTTAAGTCTCCAATAAACAACCAGAAAAAATAGTTCCGAAACTGCCAAATATAGTTCGCATTGTAATCGAATAATAATAATGTTGTCAAGTCATGTTAGAATCGAAATAATTTTCGGATTGTCGTCATTTATCGGCTTCGAAAAACCGATTTTTCTTTTTGATACGCGGTGTTTAATTTCTACACTTTGTCTTTTTGATACGCGCTGTTTAATTTCTACACTTTGTCTTTCTGATACGCGCTGTTTAATTTCAACACTTTGTCTTTCTGATACGCGCTGTTTAATTTCTACACTTTTTCTTTCTGATACGCGCTGTTTAATTTCTACACTTTGTCTTTCTGATACGCGCTGTTTAATTCCTACACTTTGTCTTTCTGATACGCGCTGTTTAATTCCTGCACTTTGGAACTCCAAATGATAATCTGTGTTTTTAAGCCGATAAACAAAATCGAAAATTATTTCTGAATTTTGATAATTTTTAAACTGATGGAGGAAGTACGTCACATTCTGCCATAAGGAGGTTAGATCCGTATTAGTTGAAATGACATTTTACGTCAATAATTAATATAAAACTACATACGCTTTGTCAATTGACAATTTATAACGATATTCATATTGAGAGATATATGGTTTTATTGTCAGTTGTGAATTCAATACAATAATCCATAAGGTGCAAGTTAAATGGTTAACACAATTTATTTTATTTTATTCACATATACGACATGCGATAATGATAAACACATCAATAGTAAAGCTCATACAATAAGGCGTTTATTAATTCGGAAAACGAAAGCTCATTTTTGACAAACAATGCTTCGTTTTTCAAAAATGCACCGTGTTTAAAACTGCAAATTTAATCGAAGTGTCTCATTTAAAAAAAGACGTTTTCTAAAGTGTTTTGCTTTGTTTAAATAAGCACAGTTATTAACTGGACCGAATCCAGACTTGACTGCCATGGCCCTTGCGGGGGGCGGGTCAGACAGAAGATATGGAGTTACAGTGGGAATTACCTAGCTGCCATTGATTGCCCATTCATTCATTCATTTATTAATTCATGCAATCACGCTCAATCACTTACTCATGAATACATAATTTCATCCATCCATAGTCAACCTAAATGCGGCCATCCATCATGTCTATATATGTGGAAATATATCGACCGAAACCAAGCCGGAGTCAGTTCATGCAATGTAGTTCTAACGTTTATACATGATGACCTAAAACAGTGTCCTTCCAGGCAAAAACAAGGCAAATACATTGACCACACTTTGCTTTTCATGTTCAATATACACACGTGTTCTTAATTAAACGGGCGACACGTGTGGAAAGTTTGACCGTTGCTTGGATAGAATACTCGGTTTTCACCTAGCTGACCTAGGTTCGATTTCCGATCGGCGAATATGAGTTCGATTTGCTTGAATACACAATATCTTAAAACAGCAGCTATGATTCATCATTTGTCAATACTTGAAAAATAAAATTGGACAAACACCGGATCCACACATTATGAAGTTTTTGCGCGGCGAAACCTTTTAGACTTCCAAATAGACACATGTGAAATAAGCTTAAATATCTATTAACCTAGTTCAAAGATATTAAGACACAACTCAATTCTCGGTATCAAGTTAAGCACTTTCAGTTTAACTGATTTATAAAACATTAAATGGAAATGGGGATATAGTGATTTTTCCATGATTGTTTAGAGTAACATGACCATGAAGTTTTAAGCGATTTAATCGACTTCAATACATGCTACCCTTTTAGAAGGAACAACCATAAAGCGCCTCACATCACACAAGTACCGGTGCTATAATGAAACTAATGCAGTGTTATGACTAAGCAATACTAGTATTTTGGGGGTCAGTTGGGAGCACATATCACTTGTACCCGTAACATTTGTGAGTAGTCTGTACCAGACGCTTATTGTGGTTGTCTTGGATAAGTAAATTTAATATTCAGATAAGGAGCACCAGCTGTGGCTTTGTTACACTGTAACGTTTTAGAAATTTAATATAAAAGTGCATACGGTTTGGGATCAGCTAGAAGCACAAGAGCCATGTGACCCCCTAAGTTGGAATTGTGTCTGAGGCCTTGGTCTTGGATTAGCGATAATGATCAGTATAATGAGCCCAACAAATTTACACAATCTGCTTTTGGTTCGACTATAAAAAAAATATGTCAGCTTTCCTTCTCGACCCGGCGTCGGTGTCCGTGTCTAAAGTTTATATTCAAAAGTATTGTAACTTCAAAACTACATAAGATATTAATTTAAAACTTCAAATATACCTTTGTTATTAACACCACGTCAGGTGCATCATTCCCCATAACTGTTTTGTATTTTTACTCATTATGCTCCCTTTTACATAGATTTTCGGTTGTTGTTGTTTTCACAAGTCTCATAATTTTTAAACTATATAAGATTTTCACTTAAAACTTGGAATAAATTGTTCAGGGGGGCGATCGTAAAGTGAACTCTGGCTACCTTAAATTGAGGCGAAAAAATGGCCGGTTTTGAACACATTCTGGATGCTTTCATATGGTTCGTACAGCTTCTTTTCCGCTTTTCATCCCAAGAATTTGCTCATTTGGTGGACCAATATTGCATGTAATCACGTGAATCATTTTAAGTCTATAACTTTTCATATGCAAAAGTTATTGAAGGTACAGTGGGTGCAGGTGTATTGTTGACTTGTTGATCTCACAACATTTTTTCGCATTTTCAATAGTTTGAAAACAATTTCATACTTGTTTATGACTATCGATATGCAATTTAGTCGTACTCTTACACAATAGCCAAGTTTGACACGTTTGTCAATGCTCTGTACGTTGTCTTTTTAGTATTAAACTTTATATAAAACAAATCACTTCCAGATATTCAAGCAACTTTATTGATCAATTTACAGCACAAGTGCTACAACCCAATTTATATAAAACAGCCGCTTTTCAAATGCAAGATGATGGTGCTTGCAGTTTCATAAAACTGGAAAAAGGAACCATATATAATTATATTTTAAATACATGTATACATGATTCAATTAGTTATTTGGTTTTATCTACATCGTATTATATGACCGGTATACCCATACCAAAAGATCTGAGGTTTTAACAGCATTAATCAATAATTAAAGAAAGTACAGTGTGCATTGTACCTGTTAAGGTAATGCCTGATTACCAGTTGTTATTTTGTACTTAAAGTCGTCACCAGAAATATTGTTGAGCTTAAAGTAGGTTTTTGGTATTGTGTAAGTGTACTGCTAAACTGCATATCGATAGTCATAAAATGGTATGAAAATTGTCTGCTATCAAAATGCGAAAAAAAAATGTTGCGAGATCTACAAATCAACAACATACCTGCTTAAACTGTACCTTCAATAACTTGTTTAAAAGAATATTTGTAGTCTTGAAATAAAACACGTGATTACGTGGAATATTGGGCCACAACATGAGCATATTCTTGGAATAAAAAGCAGAAAAAAGCTGTACGAACCATACACAAACATCATGCATTTGTTTCAAAACCGGCCATTTTGAGCACTAGTCAGCTGTTTTTTTGCCTCACTTAAAGGTAGCCAGAGTTCACTTTACGATTCTCCCCACTGATTGATGAAATAATTGCCATAACTCAGCATTGTATTTCAACAGATTCATGCCCATTTCACTTTTAAAAAAAAACACCAACTGTTTGCTTTTCATTATCATTATAAAAAATTTACAACATCGCAATGATGTCGTAATTACTACATAATAAACGCGTTGCACGCACTACTAACGGGAAATTATTTGTGCATGCACACCTATTTACAGAAAACGAGGCTTCGCATTTTCGGAAAACGCTTTATCGGCTTTCTCAAGGTAGTTTAGCTTACGTGCTATCATAGTTTGTCTATTGTTATTAAATGCTTTGTTGTTTATTATTGCGATAATTAAAGTTGGAACACCTCAGGTATGTTACATTTTCTTACGATAACTTGTATTTTTATGGAAAAGTGGATCAATTGTTGAACTTCAGATGCTAAACCTGGACAATTTTCCATGCTTATACATGTCCTAAACAATTGCTTATACACATGCTTAATATTAGTGTGCAGTATTATATAGTTTCTACATCGATGGAAATGCACATTGAGGTTGTCTTCTTTTTGGCCAAATGTTAACCTGTAAAGTTAATCTGCAAATGTACATTTTAATCCGAATGTAACTTGATACGTTCTTCATATTGAGAGTGTGTATTGCACACAATACAACCCGAATGTACTTCTAGATAACATGGCTGAATGCAATGTAAACGTTGCTATATAACGTTTGTTCCTAGTATTTATTACTGTTGTTGTAGTAAGAAGAACAAAAATTCAAACATAACCGGGAATATGTTTAGTTTTACCAGAAACTGTTATTTAGGATGAGTTATATTTTATTTATTTATTTATTATTTTATATATTAAACAAGCATTTCTCAAATGCAACGTTATATTGAACAAGGAAAACAATGGAGTCTCCAGCAGAAACTGCAGTACTAGTGGGTGAGCCGCCCATACAGTACATGATTTCCGGTGTAGAGGAAGTGCTCCGTCTGGCCGGTCCTGTCGAGGAGCAACTGGTAAGGCTTCCGCCCTGTGGAGTAGTTGCATGGATATAGTATCATCATGTTTCACAACGTGTGCCACATATAAGCCTGATGTGATAGTTGCATACATTGTATATATTTTTAACAGATGTTCAGGCAATACGCTCTACGCTTTAAGGCTTCAGTCCTGTATTCTGGTTGCATAGTTAGTATCGTCATGATCAGACACAACTCGTTCTGCATTCATTATGTTAACCTGGTTATCAGTAAACTCAGCGGACAGTTTCTATCAGAACTTATTACATCTACCTTTTATAAATGTTATGATAGTGTAACCCATCGTCTAGCATACGCTCCAGAAACAACACATTTATTTTTCTGACCGATAACTGATACAATTGTATTTATTAAAAATAAATAATGAAACCATATCAAAACAATAAAAGATTAAGCAAATATAAAGGTTAACAAAACTTCAGGCCCCATGTTCACAAACAAGTTAGGCCTGATTTTCAGGTTCGAGATGTCATTGAGCCAGATATTTGAGGATCAGGCTTAACTGAAAATGGCGTACGTTCACTAAAAATTTTGATAAATTTTGATTGTAGGCCGAATATATCAATTATATCTGATATGAAAATTAAAATCAACATGTAACACTAAAATGATTAAATGCATGTTTATTTACTGTAGAAGAAAAGTTATTTCAAAATATAAAAATAAGACAGGGCTCAGTTGAGCCAGAATATCAAGATCAGGTAAGATTGACCACAGAGTACGCATGCACACAGTACGTTTCTCTTTCAGAGTCAGCTATTTAGGGAAAAAGAAGAAATAGTAGTAAAATATCAGGCTTTACAAGTTGAAAGTGAACAGCTCAGAAAGGAAAATTCAGTTTTGAAATCAATGTGAGGTGTAGAGCAATAGGCGATACATTAATGTGCCCACGTGTTGCTTTCTCGTGTTAGTTCATACATGCTTTTTGTTTTCAAACGTTACAGATTTGTTCCGTTGAACGGGATATATTAACTTTTAAATTAACATTCTTTCAAAATGTCATACACGTTTATAAGGAAAAGGCAGTGCATTTATTATTTAATTATAAAATAATTTTCATGAAAACATATTTTAAAAAATGTGTAAAAATGGAAACTTAGTTCATTTTTAAGTTTTGCGTTCTCATTTTTTGTTTACTACACCCATTTTACATATGTTTGTGCTTTTTACTATCCACCATTATTGATGCTGTTCATTGTGAAAAAAATGAAAATTTCGACTTTTAGCGGAAATGAGACTGTACAAAACGTTTTCAATAAAGTGGACTATGAACTGGTTACGGCAAAAGAAGAACTAATCCTTATAGAGGTACTCCATATATACCATATTGTTATTTGCTGTAATTCACGATTTATGATTATATCAGTAGGCACGTTTTAAAACACATATCCACTGATGCTCGTCGACAAAACTTCACATTCGGGAAATGAAATGTGTTTAGAGTATCTGAGTTCTCAATTATAGCATACGTTTCAAACAATGCAGTCCTAAATTTGTAGATCTATAAACAGGCTCATTGTAATATGCTTGATGTTCAGTATGTTTTCTACATTATGTTAAATACAAGTTTCAATTGTGTTGTCTTAAGAATTGTTCCAAATAATACAGGGATCGAAGAATCAGCGGATAAATGAGTTGGAAGAAGAACGGGGCACAATTCTAGCAGAACTAGAACAGTTGAAAATATCGTTTGAAGAGCAGAATGGCGATCTTGAAGCAATAAGGGAAGAAAAGGATTACTTAGAAGAACGTCTTGCCAACCAGGTATACTAATCTGACAAACATATAAACATACAATTAGAGTCTAAGAAAATATATCGCTATCCCAACATTCCTACATAGTAATAACATAATAATAATCGAGGGAATTGTATACCATTCGATTCCGAATACTCTGTGGAGAACGGGGCACAAAGAATTATGTTGCAAGTCGCTTAGACCAGTAAAACTTCCATGACATGTGAAGCTAGTTGGTATCATAATGTCTGTTTATATGTTTAATATTTCAGAGCTTTATGTTTATCATATCAATGTTTAAGCATCAAGAAACACATTCATTAAAACAAGACAAGCAGGAAATGCATGCAGAATTAGAACACGTTCAAACAACAGTGAAGGAACAGAATGACCAGGCTAGAACATTAACGAAAGACAAAGAGGCGCTTGAGAGAACAGTTGCTAGTCAGGTACGTGCACGTCTTAAAATCATTAACTACACAATTATGTAATATTGGGAAACCCGGACTTAATGCATGTGCGTTAAATGTCGTCCCGGATTAGCATGTGCAGTCCACAGAAGTTAATCCAGAACGACACTTTCCGCTTTTATGTTTTTTTTTCTGTTTCGATGTAGTCTCTTCTAAACATAAATTATCTGTAGGCGAAAAATGTCGTCCCGGATCTGCCTGTGCGGACTGCACAGGCTAATCCAGGACGTCACTTTACGCACATGCATTAACCCCGGGTTTTCTACGGCACGCCTCAATTATAATGGATTATCAGTCCATATATAGCGGCAACGTGACAGACACAGATCTCTAAAGGTTCACTAGCAAACTTGCTTTATCTGGATAAACGCGAAGTTAAAAGGGCTAAATATAGTTTCGAAAATATGAAACACACATACTTTTGACCATAGACTGCTTCATAACGCGAAATTGACCTGGTTTAAACGTATTATCGTAATGCAGTGTGTTTACCTGTTTAACCTATGCGAGTGTATTATATTTTCGGTTAGCAAGCGCGTGGGCAATGGACCGATTTGAAAGTCATACGTGGGTGTTGCTCTATTAACAAGTAGTTTATTTATCCAGAATACGCCGCGCGAACGTACGCAGGTCAGTGTTCGACCGGCATGTACACAATGATAAAGATCCGATTTGGCAAATTAACTTTTCTTTAAAAACTAAGTAACTTAAGTGGCAAAAATAATTGTGTGCAGTTTATTGCCTCTCAGTTATGTTGTCTTGTGTTTGATTTATCTGTTGAATGACATTCAAATTGGCGGAAAGACTGCCTATGAGCTGTATTTCCATGATATTTGACATATGCATATGATGCCTCATAAAATATGCAATGTTTTTTTTTTCAACAATTATAAAGTATCACACATGCATACAAATATTAATTCATTCTACAAATTTACACTAACACACAGAAATATGGTGTTGCAAAACAAGTCGAAATGTTAGATGTTTATTTGTGTTATCATTTGACCAATAATATTGTCATTTTAGGAAGAACATCTTCGTGACTTAGACGAACATAGGAGAACAATCCTGTCAGAATTGAAAGAACTGCAGACAAAGAACGATGAGCTGAATGGCAAACTTAGGGTGATTTTAGAAGAAAAGTGTTCATTGGAAGCAAGTGTTACTACCCAGATAAACCGATCGAGCTAATGGAAACCTGGAATAAGAACACAATACAAATAACAACTAATACTGCTTGTCTATTTAAGCTACATTTAATAAATAGCAATACTCAGTCTTCCCGGACATTTGTTGTTTATTTAGTTCAATTCTAAATAGACGTTAGAATGCAAACCCAGACGATTATTCTGCATATGTTTTCAATACTATCAACTGCATTTGCTGAGAATTCAATGCTAATAAAAACTGATACAACGAGTAGAATAGAGAATGTGAAACTAATCATATAGCTTATTCACAAAGTAGTCAATTATTATTTCTAAATATGTTAATTGTGAGTTGTTGTTGCTTTGTTCGAATAAGTTTATATACAAAGCGGCAACTTCTGGGTTTTTATGTTTATCATATAAATATTTAAGCGTCAGCAATTAGAATCGTGTGAAGAAGAAATGCAAGTAATGCGTTCAGATTTAGACAAGGCACAGACAACAGTTAAAGCGCTTGAAGACCAGCGAACAACGTTACTGAAAGAAAAGGATGGGCTAGAGGAAACAATTTCAAGCCAGGTAGTGTACGCGCCTAACAATCATAATGACTATAGAACGTGTCGGTAATATCATTAAATCGCCGAAAAAAAACTTAGTATGAAGGAAGGATAATGCATCCATAAAATGTAAAATATAAACAGATTGATTTGCCAATTGTAGTTTTAATATTTAGCTGGTTCACATAAAAGTTTGTTGTAACGAGTAACATTTCTCAAGGATAGTTACATGCCAGTCGTTCTGGGTGAGCGTTCAGTTTCAGTTTGTTGCTAGCTCAGAATGAAACTTATATAAAATCGACATTCAAAACAAATCGTATGTTTGTTGCTTTGGACATTAAAGGGGCTGGAGCTTAAACAGATGCTTTCGTTGAAAGAAGAACGGCAAACATTACAAAGTAACTTGCAACAGCGTCAAAAGTCATATGAAGAGCAGAATGAAAAACTGTTACTACTGCGGAAGAAAAACTGTGCGCTAGATGATCTGGTTTCAACGCAGGTTTGTTATTTCGTTGCTATAATTAAAATGCAATCCAAAATTAACGGTATGTAGTTAGAAATGTGCTTGTGTACACTTACATTCAATAAGCAGTTCACGTTCGATTCATTCGCTCTACAAACGCACTTTCTCATATTACGATATTGTGTGACATTGCATACTAGTAACGAATATTGCATGAATACAGGTAGACACTGGAGAAAACTAAAGCTGATTATTTAGACTTATAAACATTATATCAAAACACGTAATAGTTCAATATATGATACTGACATGATACTCGCTAATTTCTCTATAGACAAAGAACCATATTATCGTTGTTAAACAACCCATAAAGCAACAAAATCTCGATTATGAGCTGAGCATATAATAAAAAAAGTAGTTTCTGTTACAAGTGCACAAATATATTTCAAATCAAGTTAGAATCGAAATAATGTTCGCGTTATCGTAGTTTATCGGCCATTAATAATAATATCGTCGTTCTGATGCGGGGCTAACGCCCTCGTTGTTGAATTCCTACGAATCAGAATTCCAAATCGTTGTTTATTGGCCGATAAACAACGATAACTCGTAAATTATTTCTTTTATAGATAATGCGTCCTTTTACTGTTGGCTATAATGTTATTGAATCCTAATAATTAATCTAGCGTCAGGAAAATAGTTCGTATGAGAAAGAGAAGGAAGACATGAGAAGCGATTGCGAAAAGATGAAAAAGACATCTAGTGACCGCATTCGAGAATTAATGAAAGACAAACAAGAGCTAGAGAAAATCGTTTCAAACGAGGTAGAGTATTGGACCTTAAATCACCGGGACAACAACGTTTAAAATATTTATTAAATACATGTGACACAAGATCAGTTCCGGTTTGGGGATAAGTAATGAAATAACAAGTAGCTTACAAGACAGAAGGGAAAATACTGCCATTTGCTGCTACCGATAACAGTTGAATATTGTTTTATTATGTTTACTATATTTTCGTTCGAATTGCTATGCCAACATGGTGTGTTTATTCTGACCGTTCATAAATGTACCTTAAATATTGCATATAAACTATTGTTAATCACATACGAACAGACGGACAATCACTAGTAAGTGAATCATACAAAAAATGCTACTCGAATAATCACTGTCTCAAATATTTGTTTTGAGAAAATTGAAGTTACGAACACCATTTCCCCGCAAAGTTTCATTCATCAATACTTTGAATGTTATTCTGTTGAATTTCGTTTTCTAGCACTCAATGGAAACGTGTGAAATGATGCTGTAGCTCAAAACAGTTTCCCCATTGTCTTGATCTTGACATTCTATATATATAGAGATCAGACGGTCAGCAGGTCCTTGCGATTATAGAAGAAAAGCGAACGATCCAGTCAGAACTAGAACAGTTGCAAAAGAAGAACAAAGAGCATAATAGCCATCTTACAGTTTTAAAGCAAGAAAAGGATTCATTAGAGAAACGTGTTGCTTACCAGGTATGTTACTCGTATAAATATTTTAATATTTAATCACCCCCACACACAAAAAAATAACATCGATCAGCAAATAATTCTCACTTTAATTTCGTTATAAAAGAGACGAATTTTCGCTTTATGTCATTACTGTTGAGTAAATAGATACATGATTGTTGGGAAAGGAGCCAAATAGTTTATCATAAATTGTATAATATTTAATCCACGTTCTTTTGAAAACTTTGAAAATAATAATATTATTTTATTCACCTGCATTCAAGCGCCAGCAACTAAATTCCTTTGAAAAAGAAAGGCAAACAATGCGGACAGAGTTACAAAATATGCAGACGACATCTGAAGAACGGAATGTACAACTGCAAGAAGTAAGCAAAGAAAAAGATGAGCTAGATACAACTATTGCAAGCATGGTAAGGTTAACATCTTGGCAGCATGGAACTATGTTGTTTCATAATTTTATAGACATGTTCGCAATGGAATATTTTGTTGTGCTGACAAAACGTGAAATTTAAACGATTTACTCTTAATGGTTACGTTTACAGGCCTGGTCACTTCGAATATGCCACATAAATAAATTTATATCGACCAAATCTTTGTAACAGTACATCACCATTCATTAGAAAGTGACAACCTTTATTTTTCGTTCTGTTCTCCGGCAGGCTCATTTTCTCTTAGTTAATGTCATTTGTTTAGGTTTAAAACACAGTATGTCAGTGGTGATGATCTAGATGTGACTTTATTGCACAAAATCGCTACATCGGCATATCACAGTGATTCGGACCGCAACACTGCCTTATCCTCCTAACGTTCCTTGCATATGATATTGTTTTACCATTCATCGACAAAGCATTTTCCATAAAACAGCCAAATACAAGAAATACCTTTGGAATTTCTTAAACAATATCTTATATTAACAGTTTCAAGCCAGGTAGTGTACGCGCCTAACAATAATAATAACTATAGAACGTGTCGGTTAAATGTAATTAAATCGCCGAAAAAACTTCGTATGAAGGCAAGATAATGCGTCCATAAAATGTTAAATATAAATAGATTGATATGCCAATTGTAATTTTCACTTCCGTTGTAGAGAAAAACTATGAATATAAGCCAGTATCAATAGAAAATGCTGACATCGTCTATATTAAAGTGTATTGTCCAGTTGCTCAATTATTTGCATTTCACTTATTTTTTCAACAATTAGAATATTCTGCGTTTCTTCTGTTACATGACCACCCGATTTTCTTAACCGGGTATAAATCTGCAAAAAGAACCGTTAGTATAATGATTTTGTGCGTTATAAATACTAACGTTTCATATTAAAGTGTGAATTTAATGACATAAATACTAACGTTTCATATTAAAGTGTGAATTTAATGACATTAAATTCACGGGTTATCCTGTTGTTGGTCAAATGTTAACAAAGATGTTGCCAAATAATCGCGTTATTATGAATTTTATAAATGTTGCATTTCATCATTCCTATTTTGGATAGGAAGTTCTGTTATGTGTATATTTGCAAAACGTATCAGCGGTTTCAGTATGTATTTTTCATATTTATATAAGAATGTGGCTGTTATATTTAAAACTATAAAAATAACAAAATTATATCATTAATTAAACGTTTTTATTTCTTTTGCTATGTGTACCATCATTCTTAAAATAGTCTGAACTTACTCCAGAAACCTCCTTTATTTACGTTGTCAGTTATCTTGGTTTACGTTATCAGGTTAAACTGGTTTTTATCTTACTCTGTTCTTACTTTATCATTTACAGGAACAAAGAATGAAAGAAAACGAATTATACTACAAGGAAACACACGAGTTGTACGTTAAAGAAAACGAACAACTAAAGAACAAATTGTCAGCGTAAGTGAATCAGAAATTTGTATTTTTTCCCCAAACTTGTGCCGTAATTAAGTATTTGTTTTAGTTTATTTGTTTATAGGAGTGTTTTATATGTTTATATTTTGCTCAAATTGCCAGTAAAACGTTATATGACTTGATGTCCTGTTACCATTTTATTCTACCACAGTGTCGCAATTCAAATAATATTGCCAAAGAAAGAAAACCTGTTACAAACTGTTGTTATAATAATATTCTTCAGAGCGGGTGTAATATTATTGACATACTCGTACGTACATGTGCACAAATTGACATTGTCACAACTTCTGTGTTTGCAGTTACTTTGTTTGCAGCTCACTTGAGCACAACGTGCTCATGGTAAGCTTCTGTGATCGTCTTTTGTCCGTCGTCCGTCGTGCGTCGTGCGTCGTCAACATTTATCTTGTAAACACTCTAGAGGCCACATTTATTGGCCAATCTTCATGAAACTGGGTCAGAACAATTGTTCCAATTATATCTCGGCCGAGTTTGAATCTGGATATGTGGGGTCCAAAACTCGGTCACTAAGTCAAATTGAATACAAAACTTGTTAACACTCTAGAAGCCACATTTTTTGCCGAATCTTCATGAAACTTGGTCGGAACCTTTGTCTTAATAATATCTCGGCCTAGTTCGAATCTGGGTCATTTAGGGTCAAAAACTAGGACACTAGGTTAAGTTGAAGAAAAAGATTGTTAACATTCTAAAAGTCACATATTTTGTACAATCTTCATGAAACTTGGTCAGAACATTTTTCCCAACGATATCGCGGCAGTGTTTGAATCTTGGTTATGTGGGGTCAAAAACTAGGTCAATTTGAAAAAAAGCTTTTTAACACCCTAGATGTCTAATTTTTTGCCTAATTTTTATGAAACTTAGTCAGAAAGTTTGTCTTAATAATATCTCGGACGAGTTCAAATCCTGGTCATGTAGGGTCAAAAACTCGGTCATTAGGTCAAATTGAAGATAAAGCGTGTTAACACAACAGAAGTCACATTTTGGCCCAATCTTCATGAAACTTGTTCAGAACATTTGTCCCAAAGATATCTCGGACGAGTTTGAATCTCGGTCATTTGGGGTTAAGAACTAGGTCACTTGGTCAAATTAAAGTAAACGTTTGTTAACACTCTAGAAGTCACATTTTTGCCCAATCATCATGGAACTTCGTCAGAACATGTATCCCAATGATATCTCGGCCGAGTTTTAATCTGGGTCTTTTGGAGTAAAAAGCTAGGTCACTAGATTTAATTGAAGAACAAGTTGGTTAACAGTCTAGAAGTGATATTTTAAGCTAAATCTTCATGAAACTTGGTTATAACATTTGTCTTAATGATATCGCGGTCAAGTTGGAATCTGGGTCAGGTGGGTTGAAAAATTAGGCCACTAGTTCAAATTGAGAAAAAAAGCTTGTTGACACACAAGAAGTCACATATTTTGCCCAATCTTCATGAAACTTTGCCAGAACATTTATTTTTATGATATATCGGCCGGTTACGAATCTGAGTCATGTAGGTTCAAAACTAAGGTCACTAGGTCAAATTGATGAAAAAGCTTGTTAACATTCTAGAAGTCACATTTTTTATACAATCTTAATGAAACTTCGTAAAAACATTTTTCCTAATAATATCTCGGCCGAGTTTGAATCTGGGTCATGTTGGGTAAAAAACTAGGTCACTAGGTCAAATTGAAGAAAAAGCTTGTGAACACTCTAGAAGTCACATATTTTGCCCAATTAACATGAAACTTGCTCAGAACAATTTTTTTGATGAAATCTCGGCGGAGCTCGAAACTTTGTCATGTGGGGTTAAACACTAGGTCACTAGGTCAAATTGAAGAAAAAGCTTGTTTACACTCGATAAGTCACATTTTGTGCTCAATCTAACTGAAACTTGCTCAGAACCTTTTTCCCAATGATATATCAGCTGAGTTCAAAACTGGGTAATCTGGAGTCAAAAACTAGGTCATTAGGTCAAATTGAAGAAAAAGCTTGTTAACACACTAGAAGTCGCACTTTTTGCCCAATCAACATGAAACTTGCGTGGAACCTTTGTTCTTATGATATCTCGATTGAGTTCGAAATTGGTTTTGCTCCGTTGAAAAATAGGGCCGCCAGGGAGCGGGGCAGTTTTCCTCATATAGCTATTGAAAAAGCGTCCGAACATTCTAGTAGTGACATCTTTTGCCAAATCAACATGAAACTTACTCAGAACCTTTGTTCTTATGATATCTCGGCTAAGTTAGATACTGGTTCCACTCTACTGAATAACATTGCCGTCATGGGGCGGGGCAGTTTACCCTATATGAGTAAAAGGCCACATTTGTTGCCCAATCTTCATGAAACTTTCCCAGATCCTTTGTTTCAATGATATCTCGGCCGAGTTTGAAAATGGCTCATGTGTGGTCAAAAACTAGATCACTGGGTCAAATAGGAAAAAAATTGTGAAAAATCAGGGTGTGCGTAATCTTCTTGAAAATTGCGTAGAACATTTATTTCAATAATACCTTAGGACAATTAGGTCATGTGGGGTAAAAAAACTAGGTCACCATGGCAAAATCGAACAATAAACGTTAAAACATTCTTAAGGCTACATTAATTTTATAGGCCAATCATCACGAAACTTGCTCAGAACAGTTTAGTTCATTTGCCTCTCAGGTTATTGACCTAACGCATTTTGGCCCTCTTTTTTAATTATTTTGTAACTTCGATAGATACTTTCACAGAATGCTGGAAGACGAGGCAAACTTGAGTGTTGATCATGATCCTATGGTCGTTGCTGGACTGTACAAGAACGTCTATATAAACATCTGGCCTGAAGCTTTTGAAAAAGCAAAAAACCTGTCAGTAACGCGAGATGCGAAAAACGGCGCCAAGACAATGATTGAATGCGTTGAGGTAAAGATTTTCTTAGGTATTGGAAGAACTTGTAAACACAAACATTATGCCTCGCATAATATACCTCAAAGCGCTGAGGTAAAGATTTGCTCAGGTTTTAAAAGAACTTGTAAAAACTGAATTTTGATTCATATAATATACCTCAATGCAGTGAAGTAAAGATTTTCTCAGGTATTGCAAGAACTTATAAAAACTAAAAAAATGTCTCATAAAATATACCTCTCAAGCTTTGTTTTGCTATATGTTGCATTCATAGTTCACTAGTTTAAGATCACGCTAAAGAGCAAGGTACAATCCTTGGTGACCCCCGCTTAATATTGCGATTTGTATTTTATTGTTTTCATATTTTACTCTACTGTATTATATGGGTATTTGTTCACGTGCCTAAAATAAAGGCCTTTTTCAGGCTGTATATGGGTTCTCTTCCGCTGATGAAGCTGGAGTATCATTTTTAGCTCATGGTGAGCTTTTTTGATCACCTTTCGTCCGTCGTGCGTCGTCCGCCGTCCGTCATCCGTTGTGCGTCGGGCGTCGTGCCTCAACATTTTCATTCAAACACCATCTCGTCCTAAACCGCTGGGCAGATTTTCACCAAACTTCATAGGAATGATCCCTGAGTAACCATCCTTCCAAATTTCTCAAATCGTTTCGGTCCGCTGCATATGTAGGTCACAAGAGCTAAAAATATACTTAAAAAGTGAAACCTTTAAAAAAAAAAAACCTTCTCTGAAACTGAACGGCTGAGAGCTTTCATTATGTGGTTTGTGGCATCTTCTAGTGGTCCTCTACAAATATTGTTCAATGATGCCCTTTGGGTCAAAACTGGCCACGCCCCTGTGGTCACATGGTTTATATAGGGGCCACGCCCCTGTGGTCACATGGTTTATATAGAATTCTAAAGCAACATGACTTTAAACGTTTAAAGGTTTCATATTTGGCAAGAAAATTGTATAGTGGACCTAAACAAATGTTGTTCAAATTATGCCCCTGGAGTAGAAAGTGGCCATGCCCTGTGGGTCACATGGTTTATTTTGACTATAAAAATCTTTTCCTGAAACTGCAAGGCCTAGATCATTATACTTAGGTAAGTGGTTTAGTGCCATTTGGCCCTCTTGTTATAAGCCATTATGATGCCTTAAACTCGGGTGAGCGACCATGGGCCATCGTTGCCCTCTTGTTTATTTATATTAGTAAAATTAGGTTTCAATCACGTTGAATTAGATAAACTATTGTCCTTGACGTCGACAATCACTCTGGATATTGAATGCATACTTGTTCGAACTTCAGATGGTCAATAAATTTTGTGCCACAGAATGCGACGACATGAAACGAAATTTAAAAGAAACGCTCAGAGGGCAATTTGCTGATGTAAGAATAAGACACTACTTACCGGACTTTTCACTTACATGTTGATATTGTTATAATGCGTGAAATATATTTTGTAAAGGAATTCTGAAGAAAATGTGGTTTAAACATCGTAAATGTCTTCATTATACTTTAACACTCTTATTGTACATGTATATGATGTCGATATATTTGGCCATTTGTCCATCATAAACAGCACACCGTTACCGAAATTTTAGAAAGACATAATTATCTATTTAATGTCATTGTCGCCGTATATTTCCTTTCGCAAAATAAAAAACGCTTTAATTTGTCTGTCGACATTTTAGCACACAGAATAATGTAATATTTGTAATATTACTTTGGGCGATATTAGCAAAGCATTAATTATTTCTAGAAGGATTTTCCCGATGAAGCAAGTGTTCTTCAATGGATAACATCTGGTACATCGGAACTGGCTTTAGGTTTGCTTTATCAGGTAGGTGATCTATATAATTGAGTTGTACAACACTGACTCCAATATGAAACATAAACCACATTATTAGTATAGTAAAATACTGTATCACGTTTGTCAACAAATAAGGGTACATAGCTAGAAATGATCTACAGCGTTATCTTGAGAATATACAGTATGAAACAGTTTAAAACTTTTGATTTGATAGTTTGAGGCCTAAATGCTCTGTATTGTTAAAGGGACTTGTTCACAGATTTTTGCCTTTTTAAAGTTTTCCAATAAATGTCTGGACACATTTAAGCATTGGAACAAAAGAACTCGAGTATAATAACAAGAAAAAGATATCAACACAAAAAAATGAAAATAAAAGTTGCTCCCATCGGGGTTCAAACTCCAGCCCTCTGGATCAAAAGGTTACCGCTTTAACCACTCGGCAATTCCGATTAATATATTTGATTTATAATTGTTACTTTTCGTAAGTGATCGTCGTGTTGTCAAAGATTTTAACAAAAACAACAGAAACACTCAAAATTATTCCATCATTTAGCGTTACAAACGCTTTATAATTTTATCAATTTTCGTTAAGCGTTACAAACGCTTTATAATTTTATCAATTTCATCTAATTATTAGTCATTAACGAAACGGTATTTACAGTATATTTCTATTTCCGTAGTGTTATTTTGCTCCTTTATATACACTATTCTTTTATTTTTGGAATCTGTGACCAAAAAATGAAAATTGTCAAATCCTCAGTCGGTGAACAGGTCCCTTTAGAGGCAAACATTCAAACATACAAACCGGGACAGACAACACAATGAAGTTTCTGAATGCAATATACGCAATTTATTCGTTTTAATGTGATTTTCGTAAAGACGATACTATCTCAAATGGAACTAAATATCCTTAATGTATTGTTGCGTAATGTGAACTAACAGCTACTCAAAATATATCACTATTTTGGCTTTACAGGCATTCCAAAAATCATTAAGTACTGGTTTTAAAGTACAACAATTTGCAAAAGCAACTCCTGCCTTTGTCAGAGAGTGTATCCGAATCTTCTGGCTGATGAACTTGCATGAACTACCCATTGTGATGCAAACTAAAAACGGCGACGATTTTGATGAAAACGTCTATGAGACATATGGGGAGAAAGGCGATAAAGTAGAGTGCGTTATATGGCCTGCACTCTTTTATGATGGTTCCGTGCTTGTTAAAGGTGTAGCTAAATGTTACCGGTCATCACATCTTGAGCTAGCGGCTAGTGCACTTACAGAGTATGTTCAGCAGGTAACCGAATATGCAGAATATCCTGGAGAGAATTTTTCTGCCGATGAAGAGGATGAAGATGAATACGGGGACAATGTACCAAGATAGCTTTGGCAGGCCTGGGCATTTCTGGCACTTCTGAAAATTCTAACAGCATCCCTAATGAAACAATTCACAAAGCGGCAAACGAAAACGCGACTTAAATGCATCATTATTACATGAAAATATATTTGCAAAGACGTAGCACTTGATGGCTGAAGACACTACGGGTATTTATTTTTATCACATGCTGCACATGGTTTTTCTTGTAATACACCCATTACGAATACTTTTATCTTTCACATATGTATGATAACCTATCGAGCATTTCAATTGACTAGACTCCTCAATTATTTACATACGTCTTGTACAGCAAGTACTCTTCCGTATGACATCATCAACATTTCTGCAAATGGCATTTTGGTTGAAATTGTTATTTATTTGTGTTGTTTGATATTTGGTATTAACACTGTTAAGGGCATTTTTTACGAAATTATTTATGAGGAAATGTTTACATTTTTGTGGTTTTAATTCGGAACAAGTTTTAAGACCCACGATGACATTCCTGACGTAATAATACTGTTGTCAAAATCATAAATTGTGCCAGATCCTATATTTCTCGTACAACAAATAAAACACAAACACATCGACAAGTGAAATATTATTCATCACTGTATGTTCGGGTATGCCTGTGATCATCACAATAAGATGCGAGATAGGAGGTCTAAGGTAAATTAATTTCTTTCCCATTGGGTATTTTTAGTATGAAGAAAAAACCCTACAGCTGCAAAGTGTTATCCAATAATATGCGATATCATTAACTAATTCAAGTACAGTTAATTAAATAAGGTAAAATTAAGTTTGTTGTGCGCAATTTGAATTGTCACTGAGATAAATTTTATCAATACATATTTTATGAAATGTTAAAAACTGTTGTTTGTTATATAATTGTTTATGGTTTCTGGTAGTATACATTGAACTTTTACATATACTAATAATACCATACAAACAGCAAAACGCTGAGTCAGTTCTAAACGAACACTGTTTTATTTCATACTGGTGAAACGTCCATAAAATGATATACATGTATGTCTTTTAATGTGTTCTCGTTTTCCAGATGATTCTTTGTCTTTGTAGTATACATGTATACTCCTATTTAAATATATCCACTTTGATACACAATATAAGACCATTGCTACAACATCGTTATCTATAAAAAATTGACGCACATGCACCGTGAAAACAAGGCACATTAGTAGATATTGTTCTGAAATACTTAAAAAACCACCCGGCAGTTAATTGAATTTCATACAAATATTTACTTTTTTGTTTTGTTGTTTTCAAATTCTATTATGTGTGTACGTATAACGTGTCTGTGTTTGTTTGTCTGTAAAAGCTCGAGCCTGGCAGCTAGGTTCTCAAAATATTCGTTCAACTACGTCACTTACATATACAGCATTGATGTGTAATTGATACTGTTGTAAGTATTTTGTTTCGATGCTTTTATAAAGTACATGAATCTTGTTTTTTTGTATTTATCATATCAAATATTTTTATTTTATGTCTTCGATACAGTAATTATGTATAATATTATTTAACAATTTAACAAATAACTTATGTATTACATGTTATTCTATATAATTAAAGATGAATGTATGTTCAAGTTCTGTTTTGGGGTTGTATTGAAGGAACTTCTATACTAATCAAGAGCCATTTTTAGTTAGAGTAAAGTTCTATTTTTGTGTGTGAACTAATGCTATATAAATGTATCAATAAAGTTCTGAATAAATCATTCGTGTTCACACATTGATCGTCAATAACAATTGGTCGTTTAATCCGATCAATATGGTAGATACCGTTACACAGACACAATTTATTGAGAACGAATGATTATACCGTAATGATAACAAAGTAGAATATATGTGGTATAGTGCGCAATTGGGTCTGTGGGTCTTTTGGTTTTTCGTTTCCGGATGATAACTCAAGAAAGGCTTGACATATTCAAATAATGTTTGGTACATGTGTAACATTAAAGATCACAGGTCAAGTTCGATGATGGTTACAAACCACTTAATTTTGACAGAGTTGTGGCCGCTTTTCGACTTAAAACTCCCTAAAAACATGGTTTCCGGATTATTACTTAGGAAAGGTTTGACATATTCAAGTCATTTTTGGTACTCATGTGTAACATTATAGAATACAGGTCAAGTTCGATGTTGGTTACAAACCACTACATTTTGACAGAGTTATGGCCTCTTTTGGACTTAAAAATCCCTTAAAACATGGTTTCCTGACGAAAACTCAAGAATGGCTTGACATATTGATATAACTCTTGGTATACATATGTAGCAGAATAAAATACGGGTTAAGTTCGACTTTGGTTACACACCACTAAATTTTGACAGAGTTATGGCCCTTTACTTGACTTAAATTCCCTAAAAACACGGTTTTCTGACAATAACTCAACAATGTCTTGACATATTTTAATAATTATCGGTACACATGAGTAGCATCATAAAATACTGGTTAAGTTCGACTTTGGTTACAAACCACCACTAAAGTTTGACACAGTTTTGACCCCTTTTGACTTCAATTCCCGAAAAGGATGGACAATAACTCATGAAAGGCTTCACATATTTAAATTATTTTTGGCTCATAGGTGTATCATCATTAAATACAGATCAAGCTTAACTTTGGTTACAAACCACTAAATGTTGACAGAGTTATGGCTTCTATTGAAATTAATTTTTTTCCAAATACACTGTTACCCGTTCACAAATTAAAGCATTCTCTCTCTTTCCATGTCTTTAGAATGGATGCCATAGTTTTGTGAAAAGGCCATACTGTGGGAGTATATCCGTCACTCATGTGACAATTCTAGTTAATCTTCGTGACAAACCGTTAGCGTGTTCGGTTGTTTGCGTTGTTTTGGACGATTTCTGTTATAGTAATTTATGGTGCTATAGATTCAAATACGGGATAGAGAGAGTGAAATTTAATGGTCGTGTGGTATAAGTGCTAGCGCTTCACGCCAACGAACCGAATTCGATTCCTTCTGACAGTGACATTTTTTTATGTTACGAGTTATTCTTAAAATATACAGTTCATGAGAAAATTGAAAGTAGAATATTTTATTGTGTTACTGTTATGTTTGATTTATTTGTATAGTACCTTTATCAATGTTTCAAGTGCAATCACACACTCAATGGATAAATACTGAAAAGCATGAGTACTACCCTGCAATAAAATGTTTTTAAAAATGTTTATAAAATGTCGATGTCGAGACTCGAACTCAAAACTTGGCAACGCAAGCGCGGTATCTGTTCCCCTACACTATTCGCGCTGTACGATATCTTAACCAATATGATATTAATTTACATTGCAGTTTTGCCTACGCTCGATACATGTCGTGGCATCTATAAATAAATCTCGATTGCATACGGAATATTCAGTGTCCGGTTAATAATTTCGTACTATACTTTCTCTTTTATGTACGTATTTATGGTTACGCATGCGCAAATAAATTCCTTCTTTGTTATAAATAAAATATTCAAATTGATCTCAATTTCACCATAACCAAGCTACTTTCCAATAGATCACCATAAATTGTTGGAAAGATCAGGCCATAACCTGTTGAAATAGCAGCATGTCAAAAAACTTTATGCGTTGTAACTCAAAATATTTACCTTAGAAAAAAACACACCGGTTTTGACGGGCATGGAGGCTGCCATTTTGCGTATGAATACATGGGCCAAATGTTATGAAGCAGGGAACCACTAGACAAAGTAGTGCACAATACAGCTCTTTTTCTTAATGCTTTCATATATACCTTAAAAATGATACCAAAACATTTCATTTAAACTGTATTTTACAAATTATATGCATCCTACGCTCAACCATATGTGCTGATTATCTAACTGACAGCCTGATGATGTGACTTCCGTTTTGGGGTTAGTAGACCTTTAATACATTGCTTGCTGTTAATCATTCCAATGCGGAATATGTCACAAAAGGGGATAACGATTAAAAATAGTAGTATATAAGTAGCAGTTGTGCAATAGTAAATTGCATATAACATATCAAATGATCACACTATATTGTGGGGTTGGTGTCACCTGTCCGGCTTAATTAGACCACATGATGTTAGTGAGGTCTGTTCTCCTGTTGATGCAGCAGGAGCTCTTTTATATATGCAAGTATGCATGTCGTGAATAACTGATTTTGACTTGATAAGTAAACTTCTGCCGTCAGAAACCTGTAAATGGTAAATTAGCGATGTCAAACAACTTGGGACACGACCAGTTAAACATAAGACTGAGTATGAATATACATATAGAATGGGACGGTTACAGGGCAAAACTACTTAGATAATTACATGTATTACTACATTGTGTATTATGATTACATGACATGCTTCTGCAGTTGTCTCTAATATATACGTTAACCTTCAAACTGTGAGCAAAAAAGAGTAATGTTTATTTTATATCTCTCGTTTTTTATATTCGGACTCAGTTTCGCAGGGTTTACATAACCTTGAGTACAACGACATATAAGTGACGGTGTATTATATTTTAATTGTATATATCAAATGGTAAAACGGATTCAGATTATTATTTAAATGTCAAAACAATACAGGCATAACATGTCAGGAGTTTTAATACTAAATCTTACTCCTATTGTTTTGATAATACTCATATTGTTTTGATAATTTAAATATGATTTCCACGCAGAATATCGTACATAAACTTTTCGTGTTACGTCATAATTTTATGATTGAAATTCAAATACACCTACATATTTTATTATTGAAATTTAAATGCACGTACATCTACTCTTTTGTTTCGAGGGCTTTACACCATTCGACAGAACTGAATGTTACACGAGGGCTTTACACCATTCGACAGAACTGAATGTTACACGAGGGCTTTACACCATTCGACAGAACTGAATGTTACACGAGGGCTTTACACCATTCGACAGAACTGAATGTTACACACATGAATATGTTACCAACTTATTTTAGAATACCTGACCTTTGATATCTTTGTTACTGCGTTGCATCAAGGTGTGCATTGCTTTTAAAGTGTTTAGGAATATGTTAGCTAGCACAAAAGAAATTAGGCTTGGCACTTATGTAAATTTTATTAATTTATTTTATCAGCATCTTGGTATTTTTTAAGGTTAAGAAGAGTTTGCCGGGCAATAAAACTGATAACAAGCTTATCACCTCGTATACTGGGCGCTTCGGACGGTATCCGGTTTTGGGTTAATTTGAACGACTTGTGTTAAATATGTATGTGAACTGAACTGGTGATAATTAATTAAATAAAAAATGATGACAATAAATATATATGTGTAGAATGTGGAAATAACTCAAAAGCTGAAATAGGTAAAAATGTTAATTCGTGGTTATTAGTTTTAACATGATTGTATTATGTACATCTTAATTTGAATTTCCACAAATGCCATAATATTTAACATATTTTCACACTTTGTTTTCTGTGCATACCAACTCTATTTCAAACTGAGAACCAAACTGTCGCATGGGTCTTTGTTTTGTTTTTACACCTAGGAGTCCCCCTAAATCCGAGTTGTTTATTAGGGTGACATCCGGAGAACCGTGTCATTTTCAAATAAACCACACGTTTGACGTTATGTATGCTATACAAATGTAGGTGAATAGTTGCCGTCGGATAGCAAGCTGATTTAAGGCAGCTGATTAAATTGTATTTAATTCTTTAATTATGAGTAAAAGGTAATGTCCCTTAAATTAACTTCATTAATTAATCTGGAAATACTAATGATAATAACACTCAAGGTGATTACCAATTTTCATTCGATTCCTTGCAGAGTATTATACCTTGCCTTTAAGGACTTCAAAAACAAATACTGTTTTAACACTTTTTGCAAGCCCTAATTTACAATCAGATGTACATGTACATGTCTTGTATGTCTTTTTTTTAAACCTAACTACCACAATAATTTTTCAGTAGTGTATATTTCTATTTTCTGCAATGATCTCATATCAATTCTGAATTAGCTACTTTTATATAAAGAGATAATCAGTTCGTTCCCTCGTATCGTGCAAGTATAAATATTTTAAAATACATACTTGTGTCAGTGAAACATACTATACTCGTCTAAATTATCCATAATTATAGCTAGCAAACAAAAGAAAATGTTCTGGATTTTAATTAGATGTCTTGCTTTTTATTAGAATGATCATAACGCTGCGATGTAATCCCTTTCTGACTGCCCAGATAGTCCCTGATAACGGGATGGTGGGGGACAGATAGCCATCTTAATGACACATACATAAATCTTATCGGGTTATGTTTGCCATAGGCGGGTCCAGAGCTCTTCGAGTCAAGCTAAAGGTGATTTTAGCAGCTGAGGAAGTTTCTTCTTTATGACAAAATCATAACAGAAATTACTTTGTGAGTAACGAATAAATATTGTTCAAGCTAATTATCTAATGCAAACGGAATTATTTACCTGCCAATTAACAAGTCAAGGAGCATCGATTGTTAGTGATTCGTAGCCTACTAAGTCAAGGTTTCGCATGCGCCAAAAATTCCTTCTTTGTTACATATAAAATATTCAAAGTTTGATCTCAATTTTCACCACGACCAAGCTACTTTCCAATATATCACTATACATAGTTGGAAATATAAGGCCATTACCTTTTCCGAAAACAGCATTTAAAAAATGTATATGCGTTATAACTCAAAATATTGACCTTACAAAAACACACCGGTTTTGACGGGCATGGAGGCTTCCATTTGACGTTTGAATACATGGGCCAAAAGTTATGAAGCAGGGAACCTCTAGACAAAGTAGTGCACAATAGCAGCCTTTTTTACTTATTGCTTACATAAATACCTTAAAATTAAAATAAATACATTGCAGTAATTTGTTGTCAAAATGTAATAAATCACATATTATTCACATTATAATACACATGACACACAGAATCTTAAATAAATAAAAGGTTAGAAAACAGGCGTGAAATTTTGCTGTTGTGAAAAAGGACACTTTCAGGTTTAGATTTACTGACACGTAGCCTGCAATGAAAAGAAGTAGTTTTCCGCGATACCTATTTCGGAAATTCCCCTCTCAAAAGACTATTGGCTTCAACCAACAGTCTTAAAATCATTTGTTGTTTAAATGTCGTTAGGTTGCCCGAAACCTGTTAATATAACAGTGCACACTGGAACAAACAGAAAAAGAAAATTCCCCAAGTTTAAATGTAGATCATTTTAATGTTTGAATATATTTGACTGAAATCTTCTGTTTGTTGTATAAGTTATTGAATAAGTGAATCTACTGGTATTAACTGATAGATTTTGCAAAGTAGATGAGTTTACATTAACCACTTACATGTTCATCATATACGTAACCGTGACGCTTTGGCATGTACTTCACGAACGTTTCTGTTTTTGGTTCATTTTATACTATTCTTACTATTGTTTTTTATGCCCCGCCATCTTGATGCAGGAGGCATTGAGTTATCGCCCTGTCCGTCCTGTCGTCCATGACAAGGTTAAGTAGATTTTACCGTTTTGTTATGCACCAACACCGCTTACTACAACACTTTGATACTTACACAGTTGTTGCTTATGACCATTCCATATCCACCGATATCGCACAACCTTACTTTGACCTTGGCATTGACCTTATTTGGACTTAAAGTAATTCAAAAGTGCCATTTCTTAGTAGTTAGATTTTATCGTTTCGTCTTGCACCAACACCGCTTACTACAACACTTAGATATTTACACAGTTGTTACTTATGACCGTTCCCAATCCACCCATATTACCCAACCTTACTTTGACCTTGACCTTGACCTAATTTGCAATTAGAATAATTCAAATGGGCTGTTTCTTGGTTAACTAGATTTTACCATTTCGTCTAGCACCAGCATTGCTTGCTACAACACTTGGATACTTACACAGTTGTTGCTTACGAACATCCCCAATCCATCCATATCCCAACTTTACTTCGGCCTTGATTTTACCGTTTCGTCTAGCACCAACACCGCTTACTACAACACTTTGATATTTAAACAGTTTTTACTTATAACCGTTCCCAATCCACCCTTATCACCCAACTTTACTTAGACCTAGACCTTGAACTAATTTGGACTGATAATAATTCTTAAGTGTCATTTCTTGGCTAACTAGATTTTACCGTTTCGTCTAGCACCAACACCGTTTACAACAACACGTGGATATTTAAACAGTTTTTACTAATGACCGTTCCCAATGCACCCATATCACCCAACCTCACTTTGACATTGACCTTGACCTAATTTGGACTAAGAAATGGGCTACCCACCACCAATCGGGGGCATGTTTGTTTATCAAACACAGAATCTTGATTTTATTTATTTATTATTATGACTTATGAGGTATATTTAACATTGAGTCGTGTAATTTCTATAGTACTAACACAATAACACAAGCAGGAAAACACCTTACTTCCTACAATATCCTGTATGCTTAAATGGGCATACATAGGAGATCTTTTTTTTTTCATTTTACCTACCCACCCACCTATAAAAAATACATTCGAAATAAATAATTTCACGGTTGTTGAATGCGTTATTTATATACTCTGTCAGCATTCATGATTTTCCGATAGCGTGCCTAGAGTATCAGGTAGAATATACAACGTGTGATGTATGATATAAAAAAACAGTTTTCAACAGAGCAGTTATTTCAACCTGTATGATATTGGAGACCGAATAGCTTAGTGGTATATTGCTCGTCACTCCAACTTAGCTTTAAACAAAGTGAGCACAACTATTATGTTATTTAATGTTAAATTGCATGTTGTAGTTGTTTTAATATTAGATTTAATATTTAGATCTACATATATTTTTCCATCTTTGTTTTTCAATCAATGTCTTAATGTTAATTACAATAAATAATTCATAACATAACAATTAAAAACAAAATAAGATAAGCGCTTATTCGTCTTCATCTGCCATTTCTGTCTCTGTGGTGTTTTTCATATGTTATTTATAAAACCATGATTCACTATAAGCAAACATGTTGAAACAATGAATAATGATAAACAACTTGCGTTAAATAAAGAAATAAAAAGTATAACTCTGTGGGATTCGAACCCGGACCGTTCAGTTAACAACAGATCTACCTCGTGTTTAAACCACTCGGCCATCCCGATTGGTGTTTAATGCAGAATTGCTTATATTATGTATTATGTATTTTTTCATCCCGCGAAAGGCTTATCAATACCCGTAAATACGACGGAAAACTGCGACAAAAGTTAAATTCTCACATTAACACATTCAACCACTGTGAAATTATTAATGTTTTTACAGTTCAGAAAAATCGAACTATACCCGCCCTTAATAAGCATTGGTCGCTAGAAGGGAGACTAACATGTAGCTAAAACCAACATCACACTGCTATACGGTTATTGAGTAAAGTATACTTAGATTTAACGGTAAATAAACACAACTTATAAAAAAAGAAAAAAAAAACAGAACGATTCTTTAGCAACACATACAAATACAGTACGCATTAAATATCAAAGCTAAACAATGTTTACCGATTAGCTGTTGAAGTTGTTTGATAAATGTTTACGTGATAACGAGTGAGTAGCATGTAGCCCGTCCTATTGAATCAACTACTCGATTCGATATCGCTTTGACCTTGATAATCAAAGTGGATCGTTCTACCGGCGTGGCGTTTAAGTTATTTACAACTGTGTAAGACGATTAACATATTTTATAATGAACCAGTGCTTTAATGTTTGTTAAAAATGTGTAGTACTTTTGTGTTTGTAAGTTACATTTTAGTGCTATATTCCACCTCTTTACCGCCACGCGTATGTAGAGAAATAACCTCAATATTTTAGTTACACCTTTTAGTTATGGCGGATCCGTGGTCTAGTGGTAACGCACTGGCTTCACAACCCAGGGGTCGCAGGTTCGAGCCCCCGCCACACCCTAACCTACTAACTCGTCTTTCGCATGAGACCTTAAACCGAGGTTCAGTGTACAAGGTGCTTCACACCGGGCACTAAAAGACCCAGGGTCGCCTCTGGAACGGGGCGTCTCCTGTATCTTGCACTATACCCTGTAACCAACTATCTTCTGTGGGCGATGGCCATATGGGAGAGAATCCCGGTGCACTCGATCAAAATGTATTACACACACACGTCTTAGTATACAGCAACCTCCGCGCAGAGATTTATCTACGTCCCAGCATAGCTGGTTTAAATCCCTGCCGGCACAAAATTCCATAGGCAAACACTTACAGCAAAATAGAATCGTGGACAAGCTCATGATAAAAACGTGAACAACGTAAAATCCTTGCGTTGTTATATTTACCTATTTATATTTTTATGCTTTTTTCATTTTGACTCTTAATATATACCAGTATACCTGGACAAATAATGCAACATGTCTGTGTCATTGTTATACAACATTAATGATAAAATTTAATTTTGTACAAAATAATGATACAATTAAAATTTATTACAAAATAATTATGCAGTCTTCTCATAATCGTCTCCCTTCAAAACTTCCACATCTGTAAGTTTTTAACTCGTGGTTGCAGTGGTAACTGAGAAGAGTACCAATGGGGAAGTAATCACTCCGAGAAGTTTGAGTATACAGGCCTATATAGTTACACACACTTTTATTCAAACGCAGATAATATACCTGGGTTATGATACAACGTTTCATCACGTGTTTATCAAGGCCGTGTAGCGTAAAATTGTAGTGGTCAATATACCCAACAGACCGTTAACTTTAGTTGTAAATAACATTAATATTACAAGCAACTCCTTATAATTTGTCAACTATGTTAATGTTATTTCAGTATAACCGTTGATATATAATAAATCACAATTCACAATATTAACCTTTAATTAACAAAACAAGACTTCTTCCATTTCAACAGCTGTCAGCAAAAAAAACTTGGAAAGACAAACGTCACTATATTGTTAAAAACACTCTGTTTATTTTCTCATGTTTCATGTTTTTCATGAATAACTGTACTTTTAACGGTAATATTAACTGTCATCAAATGGACAAGTCATTATAAGGGCCGTCTATGAAACATGTTGAACATTATTAGAAGTTTACAATATAATAAATTCAACAATCAACGAATTAAAAATCACTTGGTAAGTTTTTGTCTACCAATAAGTAAATTTGCATGGAAAAAAACACGCCAATTTGTTTATAATGTACGTATTTTTTCTCTTTCGCTGTACCAATCATTTTGTTCAATTTTGGATACTCGTATAGATTTATGAGACGACCCTAAAACTTGAAACACTTCACTGACCACAATAACGGGATTTCTCCATGCAAAAAACCATGCATGGGATAAAAATTTCTTTGACGGGAAACTAGGACACCCAATGTCTTTAAGTTCTATTCACCTCATTCTAGGACGTTAGATTTGGTAAACTCTGCAAGGAAGTGAATTTGTGATTAACATAACTGGAAACGAAGATCTCCATTTTCCAAAAACGCTACTTTCTGTTTAAATTGCTTACGGTAGGTGTTTCATTTGGTGTATTTCTATTTAATTTCCATAATGTGATTGTCATTTATTAAGTATATATCATAGATCACGATGTTTCATTCTCTATAGTAAATGAGATGTTATTTCAAACAAAATGATACGAGCGCATGTTCGCCTTTATAAATAGTACACAGTTTTAAAACATGTTTATACAAAGATAAACTATAATTAATTATTCACATTATATGCACGTTCAAATGGTTATGCTCGGCTTAAAAACATATTAATTTACACAGCACATTTTGTATCAAAGTTTATTATCAAAATCAAATCCCAATAAGCATACCGCTGATATGTACTTTGGTGTGTAAGAAAATGCAAATAGATTTTAGAAATGAATATGATATCACAATTGACAATCGAAAGTGGAGCTCGATAAAGTATCTAATCGCCGCGCTAGTTATACTTTATACAGCCTAACTAGTCATATTAAGTTTCGTACTTTCGACTAAAACAAAAATAAAATCGAAACTAGAGCTTGCATTATCTAAATAACATTTTTTGTTACAAATAACGAAGCCTTAATAGTCGTTTCAACGATGGGTACCTAAGACTTAAACCGAAAGTAGAGATATTTATGCAGTATTGCAAGTAAAGATATTTATGCAGTATCGAAAGTAGCGATATTTATGCAGTATCGAAAGTAGAGATATTTATGCAGTATTGAAAGCAAACACAATTCTGAAGTTTATGCGTGGATATTGAGGTTGTTTATTTTAAATGAAATAAACCGGATACTACAGGAGACTAGTGATGTAATGAATGCGATCGTTTAGTGCATAATTAGTGATAAGTTTAGTGTATGACATAGTTTTATTGGGTAGGTAAAGCAATTTATTATAACCATACTCGTTGTCGCTGATTAAGCCCGGTTTTATTTGAAGATATTGATCTGAATTGATATTTAAAGATTTGTTTATCATTAACTTAACAAACCCAATTTTTTTCTCGAGCAGGTTAATTAACCGTTTTCAAACATCTAATAGAATAGCACACTTATACTAAAATGGATTCTTTTTTTGTATTATCTGCGTAGTATAAAAACTAATTGCTAGATGGCGTCTGTGGGAAAACAAGGAACAACAGTGGGTCAGTCAGTGCAGAACTTGATATCCGGCGTGGAGGAACTGCTACGTCTTGCAAGTCCTGCCAAAGATCAAGTGATAGCACTTCAGTCCTATATGGTTAGACTTTTTATTTAAAAAAATAAAAGTAAATTTATGTTGATCGTACACGATTCTATAGTTGCAAATAAATGTTTTCATTATATACCTATAGTCTGTGTGTCATCAATACATACTGTACTCAACACTCAAATACAGGAAACCTTATCGCTACTAGCGTTTTCTTTTTCCGTATCATTCTAGTAGCCCGACACTCGGTCGAATTCGGTAATCATCGGACGGCATATTTGCAACTTCATTATTGTTAAAGATATCTTTATCAAATAAATATAACATAAATAAAATCAATTGCTTATATCAATTCCGGTTATAACGTTTCTTTCTATAGGCATCCAATACAGCTTTTTTTCCTGCAAATTTCAACATATCCAGAAACAAACAAACCACAAAAGTTTAGATCAACCAGTATTATTCAAATTCACCCCACGATTAAACAAAAGGCAAACGGGAATACAAACAGTGATTGCGATTTATTGTGTGTTAATATAATCCAACATAATTATAAATGACTCAATAATACATATTGAACACAGCATCACATGTATATTCACTCGGAACTAATGTTGTGACATATTCGTTAAGCGGCATATAATGACGCCATCATTACACACCTCATTTCCGAGAATAAAAATAGTCTACGTGAATAAAATAGTGTGTAATTTGTTTTAGTATTTTAAAGAATTTTATGCTGAAAAAGGGTATATTATAAATGGAATATTACACCTGTATGGCGTTCTGAGAATTGTATCAGTCTAGTTGGTTGTGTCAAATAGCATCGCACTCGAGGCTGCGCCTCTAGTGAGATAGGATTTCACACAACCAACTCGGTTTATACAAATTCTCAGAACACCATACTAGCATAATATTCTATATATATGGCAATTTTTTCATTCTAAACAAGCAATATTTCGTGAAAAGGAATTCCATTTGTCATTGTCATAAACATCATGAAATTATTGCAACGAACATGTATACAATTGAATTAAAATACGCATTGTCACTTTGAACATGAACGGTCAGCGTCTTACCAGTATGAATGGGTTGTGTAATTTAAGAGACAATTTCAAACGCGAACAGATGAAGAGTCGAAGGAAAGACAAACTGGACCAGATGAAGAGATGAAGGAACGATTCCAAGCTCTACAGATTGAAAACGAGAAACTTAAACATGAGCTTTCGACATTGAAATCTAGGTTTGTCATTTACATACTCTTTTGTTCTTGGATATATGCAATATATGCAGCTACTTGTATCTACTGCTGAGTAACTATTCTTTAAATGTATGACATATACTGACATTCACATTTCGTTTTACATGTTTTCAAACGCCATTCATTATACTTCGTCTTACCATCATCCACCAAAACAATACGCTCCTGTTATGTGCATTGTACAGTGGATGTGATTCGGTAGAAAAGGTTTGCAGATCTGGAGAATGCAGTAAAGTTGGCTAAAGAAGAAGCATACAGATTACACAGACTACAGGTAATTCTTATTTAGGCTACACTTTAGTAGCTGGTGTATGCATTCAAATAAGAGCATTGCTACAATGTAAATACTCCTCATTTAATAAAAGAACAAGGAAACAATAACTACAATAGTCGTTTACTTTCATTGGTTACTGAAAACTGTTTTACTTGTTATATGAATGGGAGCCATTACTGACAAGACTTTCCATTCAAAATGGGTATTGTAATACACTTCAAAACTGATTAGTTAATATGATGACAAAACTATAGATTCTACAATAAAATGAACTCCTGATTTTATTTCAATTTTTTTAGTAACAAGCAACATATTTTCGCATATCTACATAAATGAATAATTTTTGATTATGTCCGACTGGTTATGTTTGTCTATAGTGTAATAATAATAAATAATAGTGCCGTAGAACAAACTGCATATTTTGTGTCACGTAATTCTTTACTAATCTTATAGGAATCAAAGGATCACAATGTGGGAGCTATTGACAAAGAAAGGAACACTCTTCAAGCCGATTTGGAAGATTTAAAAAAAAAGTATGAAAACCAGATGCAACAAGTTCGAGTATTACTGAAAGAAAATCGTGAACTACAGAATCGTGTTAATAGCAAGGTAAGATTAATGGCACTAATTCCAATTGTAATGGTTATTAAGTGGAAAGTTGATTGATATTTACAATTTTTAACATTATAAGGGCTCGGAATTTTTTTTTTGCTGCTAACGCTAATTAAACCATTTAAGGATCAAGACGATACTTGCTTTGAACAAGCAAAACAAGCACTGCAAAAAGAATTGGAAAAAGTGCAGGAAATCCAGAAAGAAGATCTTCGAAAATTTGAGGAAGATAAAGATGCTCTAAAGGAACATCTGGCGAAACAGGTAGTGTGTAAAAACTAAATAATGTGTGTTTGTTTAGTTTTTTTGCCGTTTTTAACAGTGTTTCAGTCATATCACGGCGGCCAGTTAACCTACTCACACTTTTACTTGGCAAGCTTAGCCGATCTAAGCGGTTTACCAGTACTAAGTGCATACACCTATGCCGGAAACTGACAACTGCCCTACTTGAGATACAATGTAGAGGGACAATGGCCTTAGACATAATTTCGCATTTGGGTCTACGTGTTTAGATGTACAAAATATATGTATATTATTGTGATTACCATACAAATTAATTGTTCCACCGATCGTACGGCAAACTGAACTAATAATTTAAACCTCGCTGTTGCGTTTGAACAATTTATTTCTTAGTCCGCTTATTTTGAACACATAACTGACTGTGCGTTATATATTTAATAACGTTCTGTTGTGAGTATATGTTCTTGTTTTGTAGAACAAAATTTATAGTATTTCTTTCTTAAAATTCAGTAGTTTGGCCTTTTGATACTCCGATGCGATTAAAAACTATATTAGGCCAAACATCATGTTCACGCCCTAAATGGATGTTATTGGTATTTGTATGCTAATTTAAGATGTTTAATTTATGTTTCATGAAAAACAGCTGGAAGAAAATGAAGAATATTCCAGGCACAAATTTGAAGCGCTTTTAATGGAGAAAGAAAATCTTCAGTCAGATTTATCAACAGCACGTTCTCGGTATGATTGTATTAGTGATCACATCAACAATAGCACTTCATCTCATTGTAGTTATGCAGAAATTTGTTATAATAATTATCAAATATTTCGCATAAACTGACGCTTAAACATAATGTTTTTCTTCAAATTAGCTATCTTAAATATTGGCAGTAAGCAGTGTCATTAAGTAGGTGCTGAAAATTTGACCAGTCATGTACCTAGTATCTTTATTTGGTTCAGTTAATTTATTTAAATTGGCTAAAAAAACAAGATGTTTTTTTTTCTTATATTTTAGATTCTAGCATGATACTCGCTAATTTTTCTATAGACAAACAACAAAATTGTCGTTTTTAAAATACCCAATAAACAACGCAAATAGTAGTCTAAATTCTTAGTAAAATGTAGTTCTCGTTGTTACCACTCATTTTTGTCCTGATGCGTGACTGCTAAACCACTCCTACCCATCAGAAAATCACAATCATTGTATATTGGCAGATGAACAACGATAAATAGAAAATTATTTCTTACTTTAATAATGTTATGTGTAGTTAAAAACACAGTTTGGTTACCGACGTTACCTACTTCTATAGACTCTCACTGTCATTTATTACAAATTAAGTCAGTCATTGAGTCTGTGAATGCAAGAAAATGGGTAAGAAATCAATCAAAGCCATAGTCTAACATATAATGATGAACGTTAATGAAATTGACTGCTAAAGTTACAATGACTTCATAGATTGCAACAGGATTGGCATAGTACTCATCCTGACCGTGCGGTGATTGGTAATGCTGTAGACAAAGTGATGATTGCCGAACTCTACAAGAACTTGTATGACACCCACTGGCCTGATGCTTATGAAAAAGCAGTAAAACTAGAAACTATTTATAGTGAACCAAGCAATGTGAGAAATATCCTTAGAGTTCTTGAGGTGATAATTTTTTAATATTCAAAGTAACCATGTTTTTGTTTTACTGTAAGAAACTATACTGTGCTATATGTAGTTTATATTATATGGTGTTCAGTCAACCTAAGTAACATACAATATCTTCTATTGAAAGCAAAACGAGGCTATCAACATTCTTTGCACATATGATGACTTCGTCTGGCTTTCAAGGGACGATATCTATAATAATACACATATATAATACAAATTCGCAGTGACTTTATCGAACTCGTTTCCTATAATTGGATAAACGGTATTAATTTCAGAAAGTAAATACATTTTGCAAAGACGTATGCGACGGTCAGAAGATTGATCTAAAAGAAACCTTCCAACAGGCATCGTCTGATGTAAGAAAATAGTTTTCAAATATCTGCCATCGTCCGATACGAAACGACGTTTAATGTTAAAATCTTATTTTGATATTCAAAGAAAACTAGTGTGTCTAGTGTGTGTAAAGAGCTCGTATTTGTCAAACACGAATTTGCCTATAATACGGTGAAAACAGTGTGTCAGCAGAAGCCCTGTAGATGAACTTTGTCAAGTACGTAGATCGTTTCGCGCAATGATAACATGGGTTTGCACGTTTTATATATTTGAACAATTCAAACGATTTAAATTTGAAATGGTTGCTCTTTAAAAATATATATATACTTTATTTGACTTTATTACTTGGAGCCCTGCTAAAACTAAAAGAAACAATTACTTTCTCCATCAATGTTTTATCGGATTTAATGGATCGAATTCACAAATTTATTTATTTAACCATATAGTCGCTGGAAAGGAAGCGCTACATTTAAATAATTTAATAGCACAATAACGTTAATATATTACCGTTCCATAGGCGATAGTATGAATGTGTAATTACGATACAATGGCAAACAGGTCATATGCAAATATACTATGTGACCTGCAGCGAGAACGTGGGGTACAAAGCCTCGATTTTAATGACCAAATACGTTTTTACCACAAATCAATGGTTTGGATATGTTAACGGTTTCTTTTGGCATAAAGAAAACTCTTAAGACAATTGTGTTTATGTAAATCGAGACAGCATTTGATTTATTTTTTATTGGAACGTACTGTTTAGAACACGGTCTTGTCAAACCTGATCAATGTTGTGTTGTTTTATTCACAGGTATTTCGAAAGTTGTTAGTTAATGGTTCTTTGGAACAAATAATTGCAAACTCAACTCCAGCCTTCGTCAGAGAGTGTATCAAATTCTGCTGGCTGATGAACCTGCATGACCCACCTATTGTGATAGAAACAAACGTTTCAATTGGAAGCGTATTCGATGCAACTTCCTACGAAAAATATACCCATGATGGTGATAGAGTTGATTTCGTTGTTTGGCCCGCACTCAAGTACACAGATGGGACGGTTGTTTCAAAGGGGATTGTTCAATGTTACCCGTCCAAATATTACATTGAACCTAATAGAGAAACAAAAAACAGGCTTTGTTAAGTAAGGCATGCCAGGACATGTTAAAAAGGAAAACACAATGGTGGTTGCCGAAGATGAATGCAGGACTGATTTGCATGATGTTTATTGTGAAAGCAAAGAGTTAGACGAATGTGATACATGATGGCAAACGCACACATCGCGACGTTACATTGCTGTGCGCCGCTTATGGGATTGACTCGTTAAAAATATTTATGTTGGACTACGCATACAGTCGTGGATTCTGCTCCGTTATGAAACGCGTTTTCGTACAAATAAATCTATCAGAAGTATATACACCAAAATATGTGGGTAGCTGCTCATTAGACGGTGTCTTGCGTCAGGTTAAGGGGATATTGACAAATGCATACATTGAAGAAAAACCACAAGACATTGGGACTCAACCCAAACTCATATCCTACCGACTAATTACACATGATGTTTGATATAAACAGTATTTATACATTTGTTTACTTACAAAATCATATAAGATCCTCCATTGTTCATCTAAGAACGGGAACTTATCCTGTAACGGGCTGTAACAGAGCGATAACAAAAATAAAATTCGATGAAAGACAGTGCTTACAGTTGTAAATAATGAACACTGTTAAAACAGAACATCGTTATCTTTTTGAATTAAGGGATATTTTATGATAGTGTTTCAAATATAATACCAAATATAATTAATTTGTTATATAGCGAGAAACTTAAGTGTATGTTTCTGATGAAAGACAGCACTGCTTATACAAAATTGTTTTTTGAAACGCTTGGAAGCATTATTTATCAGACTAGACGCTGAAAACACATCAATATAGATTATATATAACAATTTCAGTTGTATCATTATTATTAGTTATTCGGTATACGTTCATTTATCTATATGTTCATAGTCAGAATTTTATTTGTATTCATAATTGTATTATTAACTTGCACTTTAAATTTATTTGAATGATAACGTCATCGCCGCGTTTTAGTGAAACGTAAGCCATATTCTTGTCTGGATAGTATCCTATTTGCAAGCATATACATGTTTGTATTTATATTTAGTGTGTTCTCTGTTGAATTGTGATTTAGGTACGTTACACGTTATACATTATGCATACATGCATTTTCATGTCTTTGCATAGACGTATATGCAATTTTTATGGGAAATGTAAAGCCGCCATATGAGTGTTATATACATTTGTAAACTATTACCAATTCCAGTCAATTCCTCTACAGAACCCATCCCACTAACTAATATGAAACACGATAACAATAAATGTATCATATACATGTTTGTATTTATATTTAAAAGTATCCGCTGTTGATTTGTGTTCACGTACCAGAGTATTATGAATAAATGTATGTTAATGTCTTTGTATAATGTGTTGATGGGAAATGTAAAGCCGCCATGCGAGTGTTATATAAATTATGTAAACTATTACCAATTCCAGTCAACTCCTCTACAGAACCCATCCCATTGACTAACATGAAAAACGATATATAACAATAAATTTATTATGCATTAACGCGATTGGGCTATAATATACTGACAAACGAACAACAAAATAAATATCACAACATAACCATACCAACATAATTACAATTGCCCATAATATAGATACCAATAGTTTAATCTGAGTTTGTCTTTTCGTCTGTGTCGTACATATTTCTAAACAATGATCAGTCATACAGACGATCATAAGTTGGTGTTAACCAAGCTGAAAAGACTATGAGGAAATAATGTCTCACCTAATTCATCAATCCCATATGTGTTTTGCTTGTCAATTATCCACAAGAAGAATATGAATTACATTGTTGTTCAGTTTAGTCAAAAAGTAATGGAGGATTCATTGTTTAATCCATGATGAAAATTCATATTGATTATTTACGTGCGTGCGTTATTTAGCTTAGAGCAGAAAATTAAACGGCTGTTAACAGATAGCCTCATGTAGTTGTATTTTTTACTTTTGTGTTTGCTTGCTTTATATATCAAATGTTAAAATATATACTTCTTTCGTTCTTTTGATAATAACATTTTTATTTGTTTTTTTTATATATATATTTCGTTTGAATTAATAAAACACAGTTTTAGTTCGATTTCTTCCATACATTGTATTTGTTATTTAAAAAGCATACATGCCTTTGATACTATTTCGATCATGCGTAACTTTAAGTCACGAAAATAATAATTTCTGATTCGCTCAAATAAGCTACATTGTTGTTACAAAATTAGGTACATGATTGTTAGCTCTGTACAACCCGAACAACTCTGCCCAACTTTATGGACAGCATATCTGCCAAGATCTGTATAGTAGCACGAACGAACTCGGTATAAATTGACAACGAACATTAATTTCCATACAAAGGCACTGGCTCAAATTTGAAACAATCATTAAAGTTTATGTTTTATGCGATAAATTAAAAAATGTATCATATAATTTGCATAAGCTCTATTGAAAAAAGTCCATAGAAGCAACAAACAGATGATTTTACAAAAGGGCAATAAACTTCCCCGTAAAACACTGTCAAACTTTCAAAAAAAAAGAAAATGCAAACAAACTGTTAATATGATCGTTTTTACTCATACAAGTTCTTGTTGTTGTTTTTCATATGTCTCAGTGTAAATAAGTTATGCTTTTTAAGGACGTAGAAGCTAAAACGCACTGATGGAAAGTAAAGTAAAACGGCCTAAAGTCAAACCGGCCTAGACTGTTTAAAACTGATCCAGTTATTAATAAATGTGGTCAAAACGGCTACACTTTTAGCTGTTTCTTGAGTTTTAATTTGAGTACAAACAACACAAAAATATGATGTTTGTATATTTTAGTTTATAACAGAACAAGTTATATGATGTACATCACAGGAAGAATACAATAATATGAATATAAACTTTAGAATAATTATTATATCGATCACAAAAACAATTAGCATTGTTGCTCACAAATATTTAGAAAATAACAGCAGCAACAGGACCACAATTAAAAGCAAATAAATAATAATTATTTATTTATCTATTTTTAAAAATGATTCTCTGAATATAAAATTGTAATAAACATTTGCAACTTGTATTATTATATATGGAAAGTCATAACAGAAATATTGGTCAATAGTGATAAGTAATGTACTTTTTTTTAGAAATAACTAAGAATTCATTTAAAAATGTGAATGGATTTTTAAAGACATTTTAAGCTAATGCTTATTGTTGACTCACCAATACTACAGTGGTTGATGAATATAATTGTTTTTATCATAACAACTGGTTGCTTTAATCCTTTATGTCTGTGTCTTTCTACATAATTTTCTCTGCCAAAACACTGACACATTGTTTTGTGTGGCACACTTCTTGTGTATGGATAAAGTAAATATTTGGCTGAAAGAATACACTAGCTCAGAAGAACAATACTATGCATAAACAGTAAATTATTTATATTGCACAGTACAATTTACTTTTCACAGTTACATGTAGTTGCATTTTGCAAGACCATGTCGAATTCTGTTATGAATAGTTTGTTCATGAACATGAACATGTAGAAAATATATTATTGTTCGGTATTGATGTTGATGCAAGATTCTTATAATGTCATGTCGTATTTAAAAATAAACATTGATTTTATTTGTGTTGTTAATATTTAGACAGTAACATTTTGCGGAAACATTTAACATGTTTGCATAACTGAGATGAACTTGCAGGTTTAGAGGGCAAACTTCTATTGTTGTCTTTCTTCTTTCTATTCCCTACTTTAACATCTAGGAACATTTCAAATAGCAAAAATACATGTGACGTTGTCTTGTTATAATTTAGCATTTAACATTTAAATCCCTATCCAGCATGATTTAGACATTTTTATTTCAAATGAATCATATCAACTCCAAATTGGATTGATCAAACGAAAGAAGAAAATAGCTATAGTATTAACGTCATAGGCATTTCATGGTTCATATCCTACTTTCCTACACGTAGGTACTATACATAGTTGATAGTATTTTTAGACAATAAACTCCTGTGATAAATATTAGTTCATTAAATACTACGTTAATTTAAATTGATCAGATTATTTGAAAGACAATGTTAAAATTAATTTCAATATTCTCTCCGTCTGAGTATGCAGATCTTATATATATATATATATATATATATATATATATATATATATATATATATATATATATATATATATATATATATATATATATATATATATATATATATATATATATATATATATATATATATATATATATATATATATATATATATATATATATATATATATATATATATATATATATATATATATATATATATATATATATATATATATATATATATATATATATATATATATATATATATATATATATATATATATATATATATATATATATATATATATATATATATATATAATACTCTAGTGGAATTCATTTAAATATTTATGTATAAATCTGTTCAAAAATGGCAATTTTCATAGATCGCATAAAAATGATAGCTCAACATGCCTCTTGATCATTATGTAAATTATTCCAAGTATTCGAATCACTAAATCTACAGATACAACAAAAACTAAAATTGTTTGGTATTCGTGTAAGCCCAGCCAATCTTTGTTCAGACATATGGGGTTATCACCCGGCAAAAGATATAAAGCAAATCCATACCAAATTCTTGCGATTTTTGCTTGGAGTGAAAACAAATCTGCTAATTTAGCCACAGTATATGGCGAACTTGGCAGATTTCCTTTAGAAATAAACAGACTAAGTTAAATGCTCAAATATTGGCAGCAAATACGTTCATTAGAAAACGACAATATTGTCAAGAAAGTTTATATGATGCTCAATTTAGAAGACCAGAAAAATAATAATAAGAACAATTGGGTGTCACATATTAAAGAATGCCTTACGTCAAATGGTTGCGGTTATATCTGGCTTAATGTGAATTTTGATATTGTATGAATAGAAAATATCAAAAGAACGTTGATAGATAGCTTTAAACAACCATGGCATTTCAAGATTAACACCACTCCAAAACTAAGGACATAATTATATTTAAAGACGAATTTAAACTGGAAACATATTTGAATAAAAGAAAAGAAAAGAAATTTATATTTGCGTTAGCAAGATTTAGAACATCAGCGCATAAACTAGCGACTAAGACCGGTAGATATACTAATATATCCATTAACGAATGAATTTGTCGATCATGTAATATGAATCAAGTTGAAACAGAATATAATTTTTTACTTGTTTGCCCAAAATTAAGACAATTAAGAACAAAATATTTAAAACCCTATTTCTGTCATTAGCCCACTTTAAATAAATTTGAATTACTGTCGAATCGAGTTCCAAACTGTACAACTTAGCGAAATTCAATTACTTTGCGAGAAAATTCGAACAGTTAACTAATTAATAACAATATCATCATAATACGTTGTTTTTTTTGTAACCAACAGTTATTGTGTTTTTTTTTACCCTCTTTGTAAATATATTTGTAGTACGATGCTTTAGCTAGCTTAAACTTATTTTCCAGAAAATGCCAATTTATATTGTACTTTCCATGTTTATACTTCATGTGCTATAACAATGTATAGTGCTTATGTAATAAACTTGTAGACTTGAAGATCAATACACGGCACCAATTGAGACAGTTCATTGCTTAGTTAGCTGAGAGAAAAGATTGCAGATAATGATACGAGATTTTATGGTGGGCCTACATTGTGTATACACAGAGTTGAATACCCCATGGGGTCAGAAACTAGGCTTTTAAGTTGTTTCCAATAAAACAGATATTTTTCTGATTGGTTATTTATGTTAAAGGGGCTATGTCAACGAAAATTTGGTTTCATCCTATTGCTCCATAAATTATATTAGATGATAGAAATACGCTATACTAAGACATTTACATTCAATTAAGAATAAAAAATATATTACATAATGAGATATTTGATGAAAAACAAATCAGCAAAAATGTATGAAAAAATTAAAACCCCAAACGGATATCGATTTCACGACTTAGGAGCCATACGAAGAAATAACAGTAGACAGCGCTATATTCTGCTTTGTAAGGAAAGGTGTATAATATATGGTTTTACAAAATACTCACAATTCTGACGCAAACATGAAAAAGGACCAAACAAACACGACCCATATTATAAATTGATTTTTATCTCAGAATGCGAAAAACTCTTTTCCCTTTATATACACCTTATTTTAACCGTTATTATATGGCATTATTAATAAATTAATATCAGATTTGTTTTAAAGAAATTACACTCTTAAGGACCTGTTAGTTGACATAGTCCTTTTAACTAGGAAAAGGATAATTCCACATTTATTTAACAATCTTACAGGTCAGCTTTTCACACTGGCGAAAAGTCGATACGTCCCAAACTAATGCGACGCAAAATAATTTACTGATGTCCTGAATACATGCTAGAAATATGCGTGTTATTGTGGAGTGAATTTTAGACGCTAGAGGTTGAGGTCGTCTGTAGAAGCTTCGCCCTAATAATTTTCTTTAAAAAAATACTACATACAGTATAAACGACTACAAAACTTTTGACAATAAATAAAACCCTTATATCGTTATGAGCTAATTCTTTTATGTCACTACGTGCATGTTTCAAACTTGTCAACAGGTGGGCAGGTTTTCCATCACATAAATATTTTCCGGTTTAAAACATTTATATTAGTGATTGTCTATACGTCCTTTGGGATTCACAATTGTGTGGATATATCCCGGACGCACTTGAGTTGATTAATATAACACAGTGGATATCTCACACTTATAACTGATCTAAGGACCTGTTGATAGAATATGATGCATGGAAATCCCTGACTCAACCTTATTATTAGTCTCTTTATTTGTTGGATGAACGTGTAGCTCAATATATTCATATCCGTGCAGTCTTACACGCACACAAAAATATGAATGTATACAGATGCAGTGTTCTGCCGTGAATTTGGACTATTGGGGACAAGGGCCTCTAGGCTTGAACAAGTGGGTACAAATTACAAAAATGTAGGGACACAGACAAACAAGTTTTACACCTCATGAAAATTCCCGAAGCATATTTTTGTTTTGAAAAGAACTGACTAGCTGTTTTAATTCATGGTTGTTTTTCTTTTCTGTTCAAAAAAGGATTAATAAATAATAGTGTGTTCATAACTAATTCATAACGCTCTGTTGATCAATGTTAAACTGCATTCTTAAAAACATTATAACCGTGCATTATTAATTCCAATTCGAACAAATTTGATTTCATTAATCCGTTATAAACGCAAGGCATTAATAATGAACCTGTTAAAACTACAAAGTGTAACAGTGTGGCGCCATCAATTAGCCGGGCATCCAAAACTACAAGCCGTTAGCAACACCCATAGCAACGAAGTCGGTTAATTCGACTTCAAAAGGCTTTAATGTGTCTGACGAAATGCGGCTGTTGTCTAGCAGTTTGTCGCTCGAAAGGGTTTTAAACGCTTCACATGTGGACCGCATGTACAATTATTGATTGATACTACTGTATCTGAACTGCTCAAGCGCTGCCGATATAGCGTTTATGAATTAGTGTTATAGGGAAAAATATTGGTTATAAATTGACGTCACGATCAATGATATAAATTTTACTACATATGCCGAATTATATACTTGGAAATTGTGTGCGCCCGCGGACCCGCTTACGAAAATTGCTAGGGCCAAATCATTCATTTATGCGCCAATTGCGAGAGGCCGCATCCACGACAGAACACTGCAGATGTACATATTAAATCTCTGAGTAATAAATCCCGGGCCAAATGTAAGGTTCCGTAAAAGTTTAAAAACGGTTTAAACCCCTACAGTGCGTTCCAAGCCAGTGAACCCTATTTTTATTTGTTGTATTATTCATGTTTTCATGTGTATACATCACTATACTTTACTGTTTGAAATGTTTGTGCAATTATATTATATTATTTATTATTGTATGTATTTTGACTTGGCTCCGGCCTCTAATGATATTTTGTTTTACGACAGTGAAACCAGTCTTGGACAGACTGCCTAACATAAAATTTCAAGTATAGTTCTGTGTAACCTCTGTACGATACAGATGCAAATATTTGATATTGTAATATTTTTTGAAAATGACATATTCCGGGAAAATTGTTGAAAGCGAAACTGTTCATAAGTTTTCAAAAAATATGGCATTTCACAACAATGTCACAATTTGTGTAACTTCGCATTTGGTTTCCAGCTATTAAAATACACTATGTAAGTAATATTTGGTGTATGAACTTATTTTTGTAATAAACAAATAAATGTTAATGTAGCAGGCTAACAGGCCTCGCGTTCTTTGTCTATTTTGTTCTGACAGGATTTGTATTGCAACTTTAACGTCTCGAAATTAGACAGTTATTGTGAACTGATTCAGTGATTGTAATTCCTGAGCAGATAAACCATTCCTAATTCATATTCCATACATATTTTTATATGACACTTTCATGATGGATGCATGAACAATTTAAACCTACACACCTTTGCATATTTAAAATAATCTTTATAACTGCCGCTGTGTTTCGGTGTGTTCAAAATTTTATTGAGCAATCTGCTTACTCAAGGCATTGCTTCATTTCTATTTATCAGTTGATTCTATTAATAAATTTGATGGTGAACTGGTCGAGGACCAATAATCGAACTAAAATGCCACATGACAGGTTTTTTTCCCTTCTTTGGGACCGACCGAATAACGGCCCTTTCCCCTCGGGAAATTTTTCCCCTTTGCAGTATTTTTTCCCCTAAGATCCATTTTCCCGTGTGAAAGTTGGGAAAAAAAATCCATTTTCCCCGATAGGGAGCGAAACATTTTGAGTACAAATATAATATAGGCATTTTATACGGACTGGTTTTTGTATAAAACACAATAACCAGTCTAGCACACGCCACAGTCTGCCAGGTGCGGAAATGTATTGGTCAGGTTTATTAAACTTGTGAAAACACAACGAGCTCTTTGTCAGCATATGTTATCTAATTAAAGATTATTGCGTGCAAGCTCTCGTAAAATCAGCAGGCACAACAGTTAAAGGATTAACTTGTTGATAAATGAAGTTTGAAATTGGGTGTCTGGAATATATCAAATGACTGGTTATTAGGTATGTTTACATTTCGGACAGTTAAGTAAAAGTCGATTGTTCTCAAGTTCTTAAATGAAGTGTGAAATTGGGAGTCTGGAATATGTCAAATGACTGGTTATCGGGTATGTTTACATTTCGGACAGTAAAGTAAAAGTCGATTGTTCTCGAGTTCTTTCTTCAAATATAATATCATATTTTACAAATTAGTTGCTCTTAACACAGGTGTGTGTGCATTTTATAATTTTGACGTATATATTTGGTGTATATTTCGTTCAGCTTTTATATATTAACCAGAGGGCAACAATTGATATTATTTACAAATTTTAGTTTATTATTATATTTTGTTAAGACCAAGTAAATATTATAACAGTGTTTTTTGACATAAAATTAAGTTATTTAAGTTACTGCAATGAACAATAAACTGCACTGTTTCTATTACATTTAATATAGTTCATGTAGTTTTAGTGTACACATGCTTTTGTTAATGCTATACTATTTAATTATGGCATAATGCCATTAATATACAGCACAGTTAAAATATATATCAATCAAAACAATAAGAACATCTAGGTACAGGTATGTTCCTTCAGTGGCCAAGAAAAGCCAGATGACAGGGTAATAGTGACAAGTCATACTAGACTTGAATGAAACTTACACTTAGTAAAATTTGTGAATAGTGAACATGTTATAGTTGTTAATATTTTCCCCCAAAATTGCCAATAACACGCTTATTTTTTCCCCCAAATCAGACATTTCACGCTAATTTTTTCCCCTATAAAAAGGCCAGGCCTTTTCCCCCAAACTGGAAAAAAAAACCTGTATGAAATGAAACTGCAACTGAATCAAGGTCAGTTTTCCTTCTTTCGATTTCAATAATTTACCGGTAGTTATGATTTTGACCAATAACCAAAGTCAATATTTTTCAGTGAAATTTGCGATAAAATGTACATATATTACTTTTTTGATGTGTTACAGGTATTGAATTGCATTTTGACCGTTTTATCGTGTACAAATTATTCCCCATGTATCGGAACCATTTGCATATGCAAAGAAGTAGTTTCTGTTGCAATTTTATGATTTGGCTGGTAATTTAATTGGCGTTTAGAACGGTTTGAAATAGCGGATGTGCTATGCAGCATATACAAGGGTCAAATTGATAATTATGCGGAATAACTGGCCATTAGCTGTTTCATTCATTACAAGGCAATAGTGAACCTCATGAAGGGCCTCGCACATGTTGATTTGAACAGAACCAATTTAAAATTTGCAGCTTTCACGGAAACGTTCGAATGTAAAGAAAAATGTACCTTTGATTAACAATGATCGAAAGTATTTCAATCAATTATACCAGGTCTTCGGTTATTGGTCCTTTACCTGTACACAAGGCAAAATAATGGCGGTCTGTACATAATTGTAGTAGATGAATACGCAGGTTTAAATCGGAATGTATGCATATCCTAGGTAAATTGTGGCATAATGTTAAGCAGTTTAGGTGTTGTATATGTAAACTACATCATTGGATAAACTTTATTGTTGCTAATAATAGGAATTGATGAAAATGTAAACTTTCAGGTTTCTACGACATAAAAGGTCCTTGGGCGATAAGACATTCGAACTAATTTAACCCTACATAAAAACTAACACTAAATTCGTTGCACGTCTTATAAATAAGACTATAACTATACTTTAGGCTAAATCAAATTGTGACAATAATTTTGTTAAACTTCATGTTTCGTAATCTTATTGGTACAAACTATAATGAAACATTTTATTTGTTGACTCTATTTTATTTTCTGTATAAATAAAGTCCATACAATCCTATGTTGCATATTATTTTTTAAACTAGCATGTTGGCCCATCATTCCGGCCCCCTTAATGCATACATCAACTTATACATAGTTTAAACATTGTCAGGTATGTATGTTTGGGCAATGAATATGTAATTTTGTAATATTTCACATAAAAACAAAAAACAGCTCTAAAATCAGCAATATTTTGCCAAAGTACAACCTAGATTTAGCTCCCTCTAATGACCTTTTACATGTGCAGTGTGACCCATCGGTCCAGCCCTTCTGATTGGTTGTCAAGTTTGGTTGCTATGCACAGGTGCACATGCTATTATTAGTTTGTCGAATTAAAATTGGGACTTTGCAGAATTTAGTAATCCAAATATTTTGAGTAAATATTCAGACATGAGATACTTTAATCAAACATTTTTTAAACCTACTAATTAATTTCATAACAATTAAGTAATTATGCATTTTCTGAGTAAATATTCAGACATGAGATACTTTTAAAAAACATTTTTTAAACCTACTAATTAGTTTCCTTACAATTAAGTAATTATGCGTTTTCTGTTTATATTAATAGCTACACTGATCTCATATGAACATGACCTTCTTTTGAACAGTAAAAATGTGAAACATCTCAATTTCATCTTAAACAAAGGGACATATGGTGGCATAGAACTGCCATACGATAACCACTTAAGGTTTGCAAAAACATTTGTGTTAACTACATAGCGTTCACGAACAGATTAATGTTATCACTTATTTATCTTGATACTTATCTGGATATTAAGATAGCGTTTACGAATATTTTTCTGCAAGATATTTTATTATTATACAAAATGGCCTTTAAATGCCCAGAACAGACATTCAATACATTTTCTTGGGGTTGCGAGGTCTTCCGAATTATCCTGCTAACAGGAATATTATCATGAAAATGATCTTACAACGCGAATCTTAACTAGATAATTTTTATAGTACCACTTAATTTGTGCTCGAGGTCTTATGAATCATCTTACTCACTCAAATATTATCATGATAATTATCTGACCATGAAAATCTTAACTAGATAATATTCATTTTACCACTTTATTTGTGGGCGAGGTCTTCCGCATTATCTTACCAACTTGAATATTATCATGATAATTATCTGACAACGCTCATGTTGACTAGATAATATTCGTGTTACCACTTAATTTGTACGCGAGGTCTCTTGCATTATCTTACTAATACAAATATTATCATGATAATTCAGCTTTTTTTCCTCTATATAAAGCGGTACCGGAAAACGGTACCATTCCCAATCGGATTTTCTGACTATTTTTCCCAATTTGAAGTTAAAAAATACACAAAGGTAACAAAAAAATCCAAAAAGACCCCGAAAAGATCGACTATGTTCCTGTATTTTACTGTTTTTACCCAAGCCTAAACCTCCACGCACACCTGCAGGGCCTTCCACAGGCCGTTTTAGCGCCCAGGTGCCCGTGCGTTTAATTTTAACTTGAACATATCCTGGGCGCCTAAAATTAGTGTTGTGCTTATAAACATTGCCCGGGGCACGTGTATTTTATAAATTAATTAGCTGTGTTGACTGCAGCAGACTTACAATTGAAAGCTAATCTCTTACGTCACAATGGCCGTTTTTCACTCGAGAAACATATACACCCACTCTATAAAGTCATTGAATGATCAAAGCGAGTGTCACTTCTCCGAACATTTTAACAATAAACAGTTATTCCTAAGCCTCATTCAATCACCGTGAAGCACCGCCCTGTAGGCGGAGTTTCAACATGCAGTAAAATCGATGTGAGCCAATACAAACGCTCAGTTCATTTTCTCTTTGGAATGACGTTATGTCTGACCAATCAGCGCAGTTGGCATGTATCTACACACAAGTAACCTTATACGCGCGTCAAGCGTATTATCGACCTAAAAAGTTAATGAGCTTTCGTATTGTATATTATGCACACTTATTAATTTAATAATTTCATAACTTCAAAAAATAAAGTGCAAACAATCAATCTCAAATACGCTAATATGAAATGGTAATTGGAAAAGCCTATCCAGTGTTACTGCTCAGTGTTGTAGTTTCGTAAACACAAGCGCTCTTGTTTATGTACAAGTATGCCATGTAAAACCCGTGTTTTCTGCAAAAGAGCGCGAAATGTCTACTGACAACCGCGACGTCACGTTCCACGCATGAAAAGCATGTGTTTACCGACCATGTGCTTTCTAAATACAGGTCTTAACATTTGGTGCATGTGCATGGGGAAATTCTCCCGCCATTTTTGTAAGAACAAAGCATGTATAATATACATGTATTTTAATCATGATTCTTACAATGACGCTTTTTGCCTTTAAAAGGCTATAGGTATACCGTTTAAAAGGTGATGTTTTGTTTATTTCATTTCGTTTAAACGTTTACAAATAATTGAAAATGTGTTAGTCTTAATTTTAAGAGCTTAAACTCACCAGATAACGTCATATGACACATGTCGCAAAAAAAATATTCCGTAGGGACCAGGGCGCCTGAGAAAAAATCCTGGGTTACAGCCAGGGGAAATAATTTACTGTTTTTACATATTTTATGACATTTTTTTCATGAAAGTGATAAAATTCCCAATCTGGCTGAAAACAACGATAATTTTCGCAATTTCCCAAAGTGGTGAGGAAAAATGCTGTAATTATCTGACAATGAAAATCTTTACTAGATAATATTCATATTACCAATTAATTTTTGCGCGAGATCTTCCGCATTATCTTACTTACTTGAATATTTTCATGATAATTATCTGACACCGCGAATCTTGACTTGATAATATTCGTGTTACCACTTAATTTGTGCGCGAGGTCTTCCGCATTATCTTACTAACACAAATATTATCATGATAATTATCTGACACCGCAAATCTAAACAAGATAATATTCGTGTTATCACTAAATTTGTGCGCGATGTCTTTCGCATTGTCTTACTAACACAATATTATCATGATAATTATCTGACAATGAAAATCTAAACTAGATAATATTCATTTTACCAATTAATTTGTGCGCATTATCTTACTTACTTGAATATTATCATGATAATTATCTGACAATGAAAATCTAAACTATATAATATTCATTTTACCAATTAATTTGTGCGCATTATCTTACTTACTTGAATATTATCATGATAATTATCTGACAATGAAAATCTAAACTAGATAATATTCATTTTACCAATTAATTTGTGCGCATTATCTTACTTACTTGAATATTATCATGATAATTATCTGACAACGCGAATCTTAACTAGATAATATTCGTGTTACCACTTAATTCGGCGCGAGGTCTTCAGTATCTTATTAACATGAATATTATCGTAATAATTATCTTTCGACGCGAGTGACTAGATAACATTCGTGGTGTCACTAAATTTGTGAGCGAGGTCTCCTTATTTTGGTAACACAAATAGTATCATGATAAGGGAACGAGCTAGGATCTAAAAAGGTACAGGGTGTTAAAAAGGAGCAGGGGGGAAACCTGACCAGTTTGTTGACATTTTCTCATAATTTGCTAATTCCAGGGTTTCATGTTATGCTTATGATTTAGGTTTAAAAGCATAGTCTATTTATTTGAAGTTGAAATTTTGCAAAAATGTGTTGAATTTCAAAAGATATTTTAGCATTTCTGTGTTGACCATCCCAGAGGAGCAGCAGGGGCAACTAAAAAGGAGCATTGTGCAGCAATCTGCTATTTCGCTCTAGATTTTTCCCTATGATAATTATCTTTCAACGCGAATCTTAACTAGTTAATATTCGCAATACCACTTAATTTTCATGTATCGCAAATATATTCGCATTCTAATTCTTGTTGCCAGGTACCTAAAACTAATATTAACATGATAATTATTTTGCAATGCAAATCTTATCTAGTTAATATTCTCGATACCACTTAATTTTCACGTATATCAAAATGTATTCGCAAACCATTTCGTGTTGACAATAATAATCTTACAACGCAGTTAATTAGTTAACATGTGTGATACTACAATAAGTTTTTATTAACTGAAATTCTTATGTCAGTTCTGGGCAGTTTAATGTCTGTTTTTCAGCAAATAAATATCTTATGCTGAAAAAAATTGCAAACGCTATTAAGATAAAAGATAAATAACACGAAACTTAATTGGTAACACAAACATTTTCGCCAACCTTAAGTAGTTATCATAAGGCAGTTCTATGCCACCATAGGGACAGACCAGACATATTCAAACACATTTCAATTTAATAACTTAAACTGTTAAGCAGTTATAGTGGTTTATTTAATATGACTTATACAGAGTCCCAGCGAGACGGTCCGGACCAGCGAGTACAAGGGATACACATTTTTAAAGGGACTATGACTCATAGATGAAACAATTATCAATAGCAATGTAAATGTCATAATAATTACAGAAATGAGCAATACAAAGGTGTGAACAGTAAAACAGATATGATTATTAGGGCCCCGCAATTTTTTTGCGGGTGCCGTATAGTAATCTGTCCGTCTGTCCATATTTTTCATGTTTTTCTTTCATAACTTCAAAACTGTTTCAGCTATTAATTTGAAACTTCATGGGTGGATAGATCTCAGTAAGGAGAAGTGCAGTGCACAAGAACCAGTACTCTGCACTTCATGGTTATGGAGTTATTGTCCTTTGTTAAGTTTTCATACTTCGTTTTTGCCTGGAGCATAACTTTTAGACTATAACTTAGAAACTTCATAGGTGGATAGTTCTCTTGAGGAGAAGTGCAGTGCACAAGAACCGTTACTCTGCACTTCATAATTCTGGAGTTATTGCCCTTTGTTTATTTTTCATTTTCCGGTGGAGTCAACTTTTGGTTTCAGCTCTCTAACTTGAGAACAAATTGAAATATTTTAATGAAACTTCCTCCATAGATACCTTATATCGAGACCTGGCTTGGGATTACATAGGGGGTGGATGGGGTAACTGTCAAGGTCACCGTTACAAAAATAGAAAAACGGTTTCCGCTCAATTACTCGAGAACGAATTGAGCTATTGTAGTTCAACTTCATACATAGATACCTTTTATCAAGACATTGCTTGGGATTGCAGAGGGGGTGGGTGGGATCAAGGTCAAGGTCACCGTTACTAAAAATAGAAAAACGGTTTCTTCTGAATTACTCAATAACAGATCGAGCTATTGTAATGAATATAGAGGAAAAATTCCTTGTGAATGCAACTCCTCCTACAGTTTCCAACAGACTTTCTTGAAACTTGTCTTCATTGTTGAGGGTAATGTGTGGTTGTGCGTAAAGATGTGGATGTAAATTTGTCTCCAAAATTCGGAAGTTATGTATATATTGCATTAGTTATTGTGTTTCTCAGATATTTTACACTTATTGGTTATCAATGTAAACATGCATGTACTAATATATAGTCCATGAAGCTTTAGGTAATCTTTGACATAGATGGAATTGCTGACATGAACTAGTGTTTTCTGGCATGGAGGGATTTTCTGATAACTTAATATACATGCAAGAACCAGGCCTTTTGTTTTAGGTCAGCGTCACACTAAGTAGTCAAGGTATTTGTCCAGAGCATATATTATACTCTTGGTCTGGCATTGCCTTCCTCAGACTAGCATATGCTTTGGGGGCATATGTAACATTTTAAACTATTAGAGATATTAACTCAAACTTCATAGGTGGATAGATCTTTTTAAGGAGTAGTGCTGTCCACAAGAACCATTACCCTGCTCTTCGTAATTCTGGAGTTATTGCTCTTTGTCATACATGCCATAATTTGTTGAGGCCAAAACGGGACATTGACAAAAAATCGCCGGGACATTTGACATATGAGCCGGACACCTATGTATACAATAGCCTGTTTTCACAACATAAAAAGTTACAGATATTTACTCACAACGACCTTTTTCATTGTTGTCCATAATGTGTAACATGACATATTTTCAAATATTTAGTAATTATAACATCATGTATGAAAATGCATATAATAAAATCAAAATTTGAAACGCCTATCAGAATTTCACTGTTCACGCGACGTAAATACAAGTTCTATTTACAGTTAAGAAGCACATGCATTGCATGTAACTCTGTGTTCTGCTAGAAAAGTGCGGGAAAATAATGCCGATATCTACAATGTCACGTCATCCGCATGGAAAGCGTTGGTGCATTGACCACGATATAAAAATTGTGTATCGCAAAGAACTGTGAAATTTTCACTTTTGTATAAAACTTTCGTAGCACAAAACAACACAATTGGATATCAGTAGATCTATCTCGAATGATGGGCAGTACATATTGTTTCTCGGTCTTTCGTCAGCATAAAGATTTCCTTTACTGTGACAAGCAGTTACGCCGTAATTGTAATTCCGATAGGTTAGTATTGATTTATGACATACAGTTACTAAAACCGCCCTCCACATGTAGCACGTTTTTAACGACCCATATCTGTAATTCGCCTGGTAATCAGAGCGACAGCGATGTTAGCTGAAGACGTCAAACTGTTTCACTCTGATGTTGAGCGGGTCAGTGATTGTTTTTCGCACAATACAGGTGTCAATGACTAGCATTGTAGGCGCGAAAATCCGGACCAAACCGGACTATCATTACTGCTCCTTATTGACCAGCTGCTGACGGGTATTGTCATAGGGACCAATTAAGAGATTAACGATGTGAAGTTAATTGTTGGCCCAATACAGCAAACTAACATCCATTTTTATGGTTGACCGGGACAAAATGCATCTGAGCGGGATGCGGGGACAAATCTCGTGAAAGCGGGACAATTTCGGCGAGTCTGGGACGTATGGCATGTATGCCCTTTGTTAAGTTTTTCTTACTTCATTTTTGGAATGGAATATATAGAGAAATTCCTTGTGAATGCCACTCTTACAGTTTCCAATGGATTTTCTTAAAACTTGTCTTCATTGTTGGGGATAATGTGTAGTTGTGCATGAAGCTGGGGATTTAAATTGTTCTCCTCCATTCCCCCTTTGGTTATTTCTCCATTATGTAATATATAAAAGGAACATTCCTTGTGAATGCAACTCCACGTACAGTTTCTAACGTATTTTCTTGAAACTTGCATTCATTGTTGAGTGTAATGTGCTGTTGTGTGTAAAGATGGGGTTTTGAAATTTTTACTCCTTGATTAGGAAGTTATGGCCCTTTGATTATTTTTTCTCTATGCAATACTTAGGGAAAATTCCTTGTGAACATGACTCCTCCTACAGTATCCAACCGATGTTTTTGAAACTTATAACTTTACAAAACTGGCTGGCCTCCACATTCAAACATGCTATCATTCGGGGCCCGTTGTCACACCTGTGACAAAGCTCTAGTTGTGCTATGTTATGTGAGTGTTTTATAAATCGAAAGAACCCTAAGTGGGTATCAAACTGGCCTCATGAGATTCGTAAGAACAAATGACAATTGACAGCGCACTAACCAACTGCACAATTCTGACTTGTGAGAATAAATGTAATATGTATGTAAATTCATTGTTAGTTCAACTTTGTTGATGTAAACTGAACGAAGGACCAGAGTCTGAATTATTTTCTTTTCAGACATATTGTTCTATGTCAATAAAAACAATATTGAAGTGTGAAAATATTAACCTGAAACTCATTTATCTTCGTGGCAAACCGTGTGTTCTCGGTTGTTTGCGTTGTTTTGGACGAGTTTCTGTTATTGGAATTTATGTTGATATAGATTTAAATACGGTGTATCGAGAGTGATATTACGTGGCCATATCACATAAGTGCTAGCACTGCACACCATCGAACCGAGTTCAATTCCATCTGACAAGTGACCTTCTGTAAAATGCTTTTATCAGTTATTCGTAAAATATGCAGATCATGAGATATTAATTTAAACATGTAAAATATGTTATTGTTTTACTATCATTTTGAATTATTTTTATTGTACATTTACCAAGGTTTCAACTACAATCACACAATCAATGGATAAATCATGGAAAACGTGGTGACTAACCCCCAACATTATGTGCAAAATAAAATGTTTATAAAATGTATACGCTAAGACTCGAACTCCAAACTTTGCATCGCCAGCGCCTCGTATGTTCCACTACACCATTCGACATATATATGACATATAAACTAGGGTGGGGACGATAAGGTGAATATCAATATTTTACCGATATGCACTGCTCTCGATACGTTTGGATACACAAAACCAAAATATCAATATTGTACCGATATGCACTGCTCCCAATATGTTTGGATACACAAAACCAAAATATCAATATTTTACCGATATGCACTGCTCTCGATACGTTTGGATACACAAAACCAAAATATCAATATTTTCAGAGTGATGACGTTTGAACGACATCCAGTTACATTTCATGCTACGTTACGTTTGATGGTTTTAGGCGTTTCCCAGCCGTTAAGATAGAATGTAAAACACGTTTTCATTGGCTGATAGGAGGGCTATTGATCAATCAGAACTTCAATAAGAACTTGCTTTGTTAATACTATCAAAATTGACAACGAAAAGAGTTAAGTTTAACTCCAGATATGGTGGACATACTTGTGCCTTTGAAACACAACATAAACAATTGAACATGTGAAGCAAATTCATTTCTGTTCAGTTACAATACTCTACAAGTGTTTGTTTTGTACAAAGTGCATAAAATAAAACACTGTGTGTTTGACTTGTATTAAGGATATCAAAAAACATTTCAATAACTAGAATCACTTCATTTTGATTGACAGAAAAATTAAAATGTGAACTTAAACATGATTCTTATTAAAAGACAGTATTGGCTATTAACAGATGACAATATCCAACTGTTTTATTAATAAAAAGATATTTAGATCTAAATAACTTCCAAACACATATATTATGTTCAAAACATCTAGTTAAAATGTTGCTTTGTAACAGTATCATATGGTTGTATCGTATCGAAAACTACTGTATTGGCAGCCCTGTGTATCGATACGTATCGTTTCGGACGATGATCATATCGTCCCAACCCTAATGTTATATAAATATCATATTACAGCCTGTGTGACATTGATATTGTCAACCCGAGGGCAGAATGTCACCAGAGGCGAATGCCGAGTGGTGACATTGAGTTTCAAGGGTTGAAAATATCAATGTCACACACGCTGTCATTTGATATTTATTTCATTATACCAAAAAATATTGAGTAAAAAAGGTCACATGCTTAATTCTGTCTATAAAGATTAAAGAATGCCTAAATCTTCTTTCATCTTTAGAAATACTTGCAAACTATTTTTCTGAAATTAACTTTGAAGAGAATCGCTTGTTTACAAATTTAATAGTGATGTCGCGACAACGAAAACATTTTTTTTATGATGTGGCTAAAAACTGACGCAGTTACTTGCCCTTATATGACATTCAAAATGTCAGCGCGGTCACATGACCTGACAGTCACTTGTCGCTTTGGTATATATTATGTGTACTTCTCTACCAAATAACAATGATCTCATGGTCTTGCTATGGGTGTCATTTCAGCGAGCATCCAATGTTTTGCTGACAGTGCCAATGGCCTTCAGAGGCAGAGGTGGCGGCCCATTTTTTGCGGGCGGATATGGGCCACCAAATAGGAAACTGCAGATATGCCAGCAGCTGGGGATACCCTACCCACCCGATGGTATTGAGATAATAGATATATAGTTGAAACATGATTCTATGAAGCATGATTTTTCTACATAATGGTGCACTGCAAAAGCATGTGGTGGTCTTTTATGTTTTCGTTCACTGTAAAAATGATGCGCTTATAACGTGAAATGCAAAGTTGACATGCTATTGAAATAATTAATACATTGTCTTTCAAATGGTATATCACTTATTAGATAAACTGTTTATTGCTTTAATCAAATCGAGTTTAGAAATGTGATGAACACACACTCTGGTATTTTCCATAGGCTTGACAGGTTAAAAATCATTTGTAATCTGTCACTCTATAAATCAGATAACGATATCAAGATATGATATCTTACAATAATTGAAGGTGTCATGACAATGCACAAATAAAATAGTAAATTGATAAACATGGTGGATGGAGATACATATGATGTATCATAACTTACAGCTGAAAGGTCCCAAGTTATCCAAATGCTAAAAATAGCCTATTCTTATATGCATGTACATGTCACATGTTCACAAATTATTTTAAGTAATGATGTACATTGAAACAACCTCAGCACCCACCAACAATGACAAACTCAAGACAACAAAACAGTTAAACAACAAACATGTTGTGGCTGGTGTTTGTGACCACAAAGCAAAGTACAGCCTTTTAAATGTTAAGTTGAAATTTGTTTGAAGATTGTGTAATAATAGTATTCAAGACAACAATTTCCCATGCCTCTCATTTATAACAACCAACAAAAATATGTATAAATTGAACAAAAATGTTGATAAGCAAATTTATACTTTTAAGTGTTAGATTCCCACTTTTTGCTACAAGACCGTATAATTTTCATTATAATTAAACACACAAAGTTTAAAAATTGCTACCATTATAAATTGATGAAATGCAAAGAAATAAAAACACATTTGAGTCTTTGTCGTGGGAAAACCGGGTTTAATGAATGTGCGTAAAGTGTCATCCCGGATCAGCCTGTGCACTCTTTACAGCCTAATCTGGGACAGCACTTTCAGCTTAGAGTGGATTTATGTTTAGAAGAGACATAAAAGCAGAAAGTGCCGTCCTGGATCAGCCTGTGCGGACTGGACAGGCTTATCCGGGACAACACTTTAGGCACATGCATGAAGCCCGGTTTTCCCACCTCACGCCTCATAAATTGTTTTCAGGAGCCCAAGTCCATGCGTACATAATGGTTGTGAAGCAGGATGCCCAGCGTGCCTTGAACAACAACTATCACCAAGATGCCGACCACTTGTACTCCCTGGCGTTGCTAGGTTGCGAGCTATGTCCCACCATGCCTGCAGTCGCAGACGAGAAACCCAAGCTGCTCTGCAATCGGTCTCTCGTTTGTTTGAAGCTTCGCCGGTTTAAGGAAGCAGAAGAAGATGCTAAAATGGCCATTGCTGTCTGTCCCACATTCATCAAGGTGAACTTTGTTATTATTTTTCATTTGAAGTAAACTCTCGCAAAAGAATGGGACTTGTTTTCAATGTATCAGAATGTTTTTTGCAATGTTGTGTGTGAAATTACAATTAATTATCGCCATTATAGACTAGAGAATTTAAAATGTTTTCACAATTTATTGGACATTTAACTGACTTGTTTTGCTAATATTCAAGAATAAAGGGTACTCATATTCGATTCACTTGTTTGTTTATAAAACAGCTAATTCAGTGCGTTACCTGTAATGAATATAACACAAAACTGAACGAGTTCTCTTCTTGCAGGGCTACTGGAGGGCATCGCAGGCTGTTAAAGGTGGCCACAATGGCACACAGAAGGCCATGCCCTACCTAATAGAGGGCATGAGGAGATGTCTAGCTGCTGGGAATACCAATGAAGTGGTTGACTTTTTAGCGGAGATATGTGAAATGATACCTTCAGCACCAAGAAATGGTATGAAACTTCAATAAAAAATATTTTTCATAAAACAGTAGTGTAACTTCCTTGAGACACTATAAGCACATGCCTATACATTTTTTCACAGATGAAAACGTTAAAAACAACAACAATGAGAACAAGAGACAGTGAGTGGGAATCTTGGTTGGTTGCGTTGATATTCCATGGATTAACAATTATGTAAATATTACAGTAAATTCAATTTGAGAAATGCACGATTATTTTTGTAAAGAAAAAGATTTAGCTAAAGTTAGTTTTTAGTAACCACAGAGAACGCTATAAGCCAAGCTACTCATGTGAACAAGCAGGTAAGAAAGTAACAATGAGTGGAGGAGAAACAAGGTTTTTACAAAGTTTAGTACAATGTGTTATCAATATTTTCGCTTTTTGATGCTTTTCTTAAGATTTACCCATCTGTTCTCCAGATGCGATGCTTTACATGATCTACAACGGTGGAATTGGCTTAGGCATGGTATTAGACGATACATGGCAGAAAGTTGTCTGCAGACTGGCCCAAAACCACAAATGGGAGAGTTTGGCTATGTTGCTTTGTGGACGACAGAGGTGGGTTGATGAATACTTTATCATATCCTACCAGTGGCATTTTCACAATTTATTTATACGAATAGGTCGGATACCTATCAGATTGGGAATTTTAGAGTCATGGTTATTATAGAATTGTTGCTAAAAGGGAACTAAATGCATATGAATGTTTGTATTCATTAATTAATTTAAACTAGCAACATTATAGTGACATTATTATTCAGTCATGTATATATCTACAAGCTAGATTAATATTTTCCTTAAGATTTCAGAATTGACCAGCAGATACTTGTCAGTCACGGATTGAGTTGGCCAATTGTGGGTTTATATTTCAGTGGTAAATAAGAGCACATGGTTGCATAATCCAATTGATTTACTTCAAATCCTTGGACAAACAACCTTAGACAAACAGAAAGGCAGAGCGTTCTATATTGTCTACTGGTTAATTGTCATGACATAATTGGGATATTTTGAAATCCAAATTGGAATGATACCATTTTTTTTGTAATAAATACATTTGAAAGTGTTGGTTAAGTTTTAAAAGCACTTCATTTGCTACTTCAGTGGGCCTTCGGATACATTGGAAAGGATTCTGCATAAAGTTGACTGCTCAAGCATTAGCGTAGGAAGCTTACTAGCTGACCTGACATACCCTACACTGAAATCATGGGGCGAAGATCTTGCCATGGCATTGATTGAAAACGGAGCATCTAAAGAAGAAATTGGACAGAAGAACAACATGCCTACACTGCACTATTTGGTGATGTTGGCACTGAGATTAGGTAGTTATGACATTTGTTCCTATGTATTAGTACAATTTTTGCTAAAGCATATTCTTGTATAAATTGTTTAGCTGCAGTCTAGACCTACCATAACAAAGTTCATTTACTTAACACTTTTTGTGAATTATTTGCTTTAGTTGAAATCTTTCTTAGTTAATTGCTGTCACTTTTCTCATTGAACTATTGAATCATTGTTTTTTTGCATGTCAAATGTTTGTATTTCAGAGAGTATCCAATTTCTGAATCTAGTTACGTTAATGTATGCAAGTGAGGGTAAACTGGACACACAGAACGTGGATGGGAATACAGCTTTACATGTACTTGCCTTATCAGAAAAGGTACTGAGCAGAAGAAATGGAGCTGAGTTCCATTTTGACAGTTTACTTTGTATCATGTATTTTAATATGAAACAAGTTTTAAAATTTAAGTACTAAAGCAGGGAAATTTATGATAGAGGGCATTGACAGTAAGATCGAAGTTCAGGGACCATGGTTGTCTTCAGCATGTAATTATGTTTTTGTGCAGAGTATAACATTATTATTAGCTCTCCTGAGCACAAAGTGCTCAAGAGTGAGCTATTCTACAGTCACCGTCCGGCATCTGCGTCCAGCGTCATCATAGTCACCAATTTACTTCAAAAACCTCTTCTGAAATCACTTGGTGGAAATTAACCAAACTTGGTATAACTGTTCCTTGGGTGGTCAACTATCTAAATATTTTTAATTGCTTTGATTCATCAAAAAACATGGCCGACATGGGGGGGGGGGGGCCTTTTTAACCAAATTTATGAAAGAAAAATTCGGTTATTATGTCCCCCATCGAAGATGGCGAGGTATATTGGTTTGCTAATGTCGGTCGGTCTGTTGGTAGACTACTTTTGTTTCTGCTCTCTAAGTTTAACAGCTTTCATCCCATGTTCACGAAACTTAATACAAATGTTTGTGGGTATAATATCTAGTTCAAGTTTGATCATCAGCCAAATCGCCTCAGGAATTGTGGAGTTATAGCCCTTGAATTATCTAAAATGGCCTTAGCCGTTTCCGCTCTACAAGTTGAACAGTTTTTATCCAATCTTCACCAAACTTCATGAGAATTTTTATAATAATAATATCTAGTTCAATTTCGATCATCAGCCAAATCACCCCAGGAATTGGGGAGTTATTGCCCTTGAATTATCTGAAATGGGCTTTTTAGCGGTTTCCGCTCTCTAAGTCCAATAGTTTTCTTCCGATCTTAACTAAACTTTATAAAAATGTTTATTTGCGTAATATCTCAGCCAAGTTTGATAATCAGCCAAATCACTTCAGTAATTGTGGAGTTATGGCCCTTGAATTATCTAAAGTTAGCCTTTTCAGCCATCTCCGCTCTCTAAGTCAAACACTTTTCATCCGATTGAAACAGAAAATACCATAAAAGCGGAAAGTGCCATCCCGGATCAGCCTGTACGGACTGCACATGCTGATCCGGGACAACACTTTACGCACATGCATTAAGTCCGGTTTTCCCACGACGCGCCACATATAATGGAAAAAGAGTGTAGGCATTCTGAGATAAAAATCAATTTATAAAAAGGGTCGTGCTTGTTTGGCCCTTTTCATGTTTACATTTTCACGTCATAATCGTTAATATTATGTATAACTATAGTTTACACACGATTCATTACCAAGCAGAATAGTCTACTGTTATTTCTTCATATGGCTCCTAAGTAGAGAGTTTGATACCCACTTGGGGTTTTAATTTTTTCAAACTTCAATTTCGATCATCAGCCAAATCACCCCAGGAATTGGGGAGTTATTGCCCTTGAATTATCTGAAATGGGCTTTTTAGCGGTTTCCGCTCTCTAAGTCCAATAGTTTTCTTCCGATCTTAACTAAACTTTACAAAAATGTTTATTTGCATAATATCTCAGCCAATTTTGATAATCAGCCAAATCACTTCAGTAATTGTGGAGTTATGGCCCTTGAATTATCTAAAGTTAGCCTTTTCAGCCATTTCCGCTCTCTAAGTCAAACACTTTTCATCCGATCTTCACCAAACTTGCTAAAAATGTTTGTGGCCATAATGTCTCGACCAAGTTAAAATATCAGCCAAATCACTACAGGAACTGCAGAGTTATGGCCCTTGATTTGTCTTAAATTGGCCTTTTAAGCAGTTTCGGCTCCCTATGTCAACAGTTCTTATCCAATCATCACTAAACTTGATACTTTAAAGATTGCTTTTAACCCCTATAGAGGGGGCATAACAAACAGCTCTTGTTAGATTTTGGTATGTCGTTGGGCAGACGGGCAAACGTAGTTAAGGCTTCAACTTTCCATTTATGCTCTCTAACCAAGGTTGTCATTTTTAAATGAAACAAGCGATTTTTATCAAAATCTAAACGATTTAGCCAGGGGTCTTGGGGTCGAGCCCCTTGTGATATTACCTATTGCAATTTTTAAGTTACTGAAAAACAACCGATTTTCTCATGATTTTAAACGATTAATTTGATCGGCAATCAGTTAATAATGACAACCCTGCTAACTCGAGAACGGATTGAGCTATTGTAATGAAGCTTCATACAAAGATACCTTATAGCAAGACCTCGCTTGGGATTGGATATGGGGTGGGTGGGGTTGAGGTCACTGTTATTAAAAATAGAAAAACGGTTTCCGTTTAATAACTTGAGAATGCATATGAGATAATTTGATGAAACTTGAAGGGACTATGGCATCGAAAAGGGGGCACTTTCTTTAAAAAATCTGAAATTGATATATTAATACTGGCACATAATGACAGTTAAAACAGATAACATATGTTGTGCGTCGTGATAAAACCGGTCTTAATGCATGTGCTTAACATGTCGTCCTGGATTAGCCTGTCCAGTCCGCACTGGCTAATCCAGGATGGCACTTTCCGCCTACAGTTGATTTATGTTTAGAAGAGACTTTCTTGAAACAGAAAATACCATAAAAGCGGAAAGTGCCGTCCCGGATCAGCCTGTATGGACTGCACAGGCTGATCCGGGACAACACTTTACGCACATGCATTAAGTCCGGTTTTCCCACGACGCGCCACATATAATGGAAAAAGAGTGTAGGCATTCTGAGATAAAAATCAATTTATAAAAAGGGTCGTGCTTGTTTGGCCCTTTTCATGTTTACATTTTCACGTCATAATCGTTAATATTATGTATAACTATAGTTTACACAAGATTCATTACCAAGCAGAATAGTCTACTGTTATTTCTTCATATGGCTCCTAAGTAGAGAGTTTGATACCCACTTGGGGTTTTAATTTTTTCAAACTTGTTTGCGAATTTTTCTTATCAAATATATTATTGTGTTATATATTATTTATTTAAATTTAATGCAAATGTCCTCTTAGTATAGCTCATTTCTATAATATAATAGCATTTATTGTGCAAAAAAAGGCCAATTTTTCGTTGACATAGTCTCTTTAATACATAGATATCTTATATCGAGACCATGCTTGGGATTGCGTATGGATTGGGTTGGGTCAAGGTCACTGTTTCTCAAAATAGAAAAATGGTTTCCGCTCAATAACTTGAGAACGAATTGACATATTTTACTGAAACTTCATACATAGATACCTTATATGGAGGCCTCGTGTGGGATTGCGTATAGGGTGGGTGGGGTCAAGGTCACCATTACTTAAAATTTGATTTTTGTGCTGACTTCCGTGTATTTTGTTCTAAAAATTTGGTTTTCGTGGAATTTTCAAGTTTTTTGTTTCCTTATATGACTAAATTGAAAACTTTAAAAAATCCTCTTGTCAGAAACCACTGGTTGGATTTCGAAATAATTTCACAGAAATGTTCCTTTGATGGTCCTGTACCAAAATTATTTTTATTCGTTAAAAAATTTGGCCCCCAGGGGAGCGGGGCCTTTTTATGCCCCCAGCATCTTGATGCGGGATACATATAGTGATTGTCCTGTCTGTCCGTCCATAACAAGGTTAAGTAGATTTTACAATTTTGTTAAGCACCAACAACACTTACCACAACACTTGGATACTTACACAATTGTTGCTTATGTCCATTCCCAATCCACCCATATCATCCAACCTCACATTGACCTTGACATTTGGACTTTAAAAACTTTAAAGATCTTGTCAGTAACCACTGGTTGTATTTCAAAATAATTTCTCAGAAATGATTCTTGGACCGTCCTCTACCAAAATACTTAAAATTATTTTGATTCGTTAAAAACATGGCCCCGGGGGGTGGGTCATTTTCCTTGTATGTCTATATTGAAAATTTTAAAAATCTTCTTGTCAGAAACCACTGGTTGGATATGGAAATAATGGCACACAAATGTTTCTTTGGTGGTCCTCTACCTAAATTATTTTGATTCATTAAAAAACATTGCCCCTAGAGGAGCGGAGCCTTTTTATGCCCCCGGCATCTTAATGTGGGATGCATATAGTGATTTTCATGTCCATCCATCCATAACGAGGTTAAGTAGATTTTACTGTTTTGTCTAGCTCCAACACCACTTACTACAACACTTGGATACTTACACAGTTGTTGCTTATGACCATTCCCTATCCACCCAGATCAACCAACCTCACAATGACTTTGACCTAATTTGGACTTTAAAAACTTAAAAAATCTTGTCAGTAACTACTGGTTGGATTTGGAAATAACATCACTGAAATTTTCCTTGCTTGACCCTTTACCAAATTTCTTCAACTTATGATTTGTGAAAAACAAACATGGCTGTGAGGAGGCAGAGTAGTTTTCCTGATATGACTTTATTGAAAACTTTGAAAATATTCTATAACCACTGGCTTGATTTTGAAATAATTCCACAGAAATGTGCCATTATGATTTATTTAACTCAGGTGAGCGACCTGGCCATTTTGGCCCTCTTGTTAATAAAAGGAAACTGTGACCTGTTATTCATGCATATTATGGAACTGCAGGGTGCAAGAAGCATAACTATGTCTGCTGTATTAGAATTATTGCAATTTGTTTTATTTTCTTGTGCCAACTGTAACATTTTTATTGGTTTTAGTTTAACATTATGTTGGGTCAATCATCTTTTTCAGTGACATCTCATGTGTTGTTTTTACAGGAGGTCGTTTTTTCGCAAGCTTAGTCAATTTATATTTTGTTTTGTTTTATTTATATTTCAGATTGAAACAGAAACAGGTCAGCACATCCTGGACTTATTCCTGCGGGTGGGCTGTGATGTTAGCATTCGTAACAACAAGAAGCAGACGGCCTTGGATTGCCTGAAACCCACAGATCGTGCCTACACACAGCTGAAGAAGGCAGATGAACAGTCAGGTATGCTCATTGTTATGAATATGCTTGTTGATGTTTTTTTTTAAACTTTTATTTCAAGCGCTGAAGTAAAATTTTGTATGTTTTGTTGTTTATTTTGAGTGTTTTTGTGTTGTTTTTCTCAAGAGTGTCTCAAGTAACTACCATCAATGAATTATAAACAGTTTCAAAAATATAAATGTCTACAATATAGCACTGGGTTTTAATATCGCTTTGATTTCTTCTATCTCAGCTATGACTTTAGCTTTTAGTGTCAAGTTGTTAAAACTGAATAAAAACAGTATTTGAAATTACTACAAGCCCATAAGCACTGCACTGGAAAATTCTGGGCTGGGCTTGCTTAGAATCTTGGTAACAAAGAATTTAGTTGCTTTTTAGCATTTCTTGCTCTCAAGTTATGAACATTTGGGCTTGCTGTCAAACTGGCAATTTAGATGACTGTGGAAATTTATAAATATAATTGTCATTTTGCCATAACACAAAAATTTATTGGATTTGTTTTTCTTATGCTGGGATTAAAGCTTCGTGATCTTCAATATCTTAATCTAGGTATCTATTATAGTTACTGTATTTAACTAGTATGTCATGTTAAAAACGATTTTATATTGTGATTTAAATAAAAAATTTCAAACTTGAACATCCATACTTCCAGTGGAAAATCTACGTAGAGAACTGGATCAACTCAAGTCTCAAGGAAACGAAGCCTTAAAGTCTGGAGACTATGTTAAGGCTCTCAAGTTCTACGATCAGGGGCTGGCAATATCCCAGAAGTCTCAGCAGCTGTACAAGGAGGCAGCCATCTTGTACAGTAACCGTGCCAACGTGTGTTGCACCCTTGAACAGCATGAGGAAGCGCTTGCAAACGCAATAGCTGCCATTTCCTGTGATAAAACCTACCCAAAGGTCTTGAAATGAAATGTCTTTCAGCCAAAACTAGATATTGTTTGGTTCATATTTGCGTTTCATCCTGTTTATTAGCTCTCCTGAGCATGAAATGCTCGGTGAGCTATTGGTTCAGGGCATAACCGTGAAGGCGACGTGGGCGATAACTTCGCCCTGGAGCTATTGACATCGCCCATAAATTTCATCAAGGAGAAGTCCACTTCGCCGTCTGTTTTAAACTTCGCATAGTAAAATAATATCAATCAAACACCAGTCATAAAAGCTTTGAAGTCCAGTTTCATAAAGAAAAGAACGTAATCAAAATAAATTTAAAAAACGCACATAATTACATGTACCTGATACGCAAAACACATATAAATCCATACTAGATGTAAATATTCATGTTAATATCCAATAATTTCCCTCGTAACACAGTTTCCATTTTAATTCCAAGATGTTTATTTCATCCATTTAAATATCCATTTTATTCCATGCAATAAAACAACTGTCTAATTTTGTTCACGCCCTTGACATTTCCTCTGGAACGCTTATTCATTAATGCTCTATTGACAGTGCTTGCATTGTTCAGGTACAGTGGTATTGATTGATGCTTTTTTTCACTGACCACATGCTAATCGTGTCACGCGCTTAGTGCTACAATGGCCCCATTTCGGCAGTCATTTTGAAGTCAAACCGACACCGTTGCTATTAGCTGTTGCTAATGGCTTGCAGATTTGAAAGCCCAATCTAATTGATGACGTCACGCTGTCACTCTTTTTAGATTCAACATGTGTTATTATTCATGACTGGTGTTTTAACGGATTTTATGGTTTGTTCAAATAAGATAAATAGTTGCAAGGTAATTTTAACGAAGTGTTTTATTGATAAAAAAAAGAAATTAATAACGAACAAAATGTTATTAATATATAATAAATTTTTTCGAATTCCAAAAAACAATGTTTTATGATGCATTGTGAATCTTTAGATAAAATAAAAAATTTAAATTTAAACTTTTATTGATGTGTTTATTGCTAGAATGGAAACTTGGAAACAAAAACTTGGAAACTAGAATAATGTAATACAACTTGAAAATGTCTTGTTATTAATTATTTAGAATTTGATGATGAGAATGACCTGATGATGATGATGATGAAGGACTTGGTAATATGATAATGAATGACATGGTCTGATGATGGTAATAACAAGCAAAATTATGGTTAAGCGCTTTTAGGAAAACACTTCTCATTGAAGTAGCCTCACTTCTCCCTAAACTGAACTGAGGGAGAAGTGACATCTCCCTAAAATTTGTCCCTAGGCTGAGCCCTGGGTATAGGGGACCTCCGGCAGTGTCCGTCGTCCGTATGCCGTCAACAGATTGGTCCGTTATCGCCATAAAGATTACATTTTTTATTCAATCTTGACCAAACTTGCACAGTTTGTGTATAACCATAAAATCTTGGACGGGTTGGATAATGGGCCTGATCGGACCAGGAACACCAGAGTAATTATATCTATTCTTGAATAACTCACCTGGTAAAGGGAGTTTAATGAAGTATCAGGAAGATAATTGCCAGAAATGTGTTATTTCCCTTTGTAGCTCATTCACAGATATAACCCAGATAGTGGAGTCTGCTTATCAGTAAAATCAATACATCACTCTTGAGTCAACATGAAACTTCTATTTGAGATCAGCATCATTACACATAGTAACCATTGATAGCCTACTTCTGACCTATATTTTGGCTGTGTGTGCGGCAATAAAATTTTCTATTGTCCGTCTTGGCATCCAGTCAGGAAAAAGATTTAAACAATAATCAATAGCTAGAATTCATGTTGTAACCAAGCAGTCAGAATATAGGATTTAAATCATGTGTTCTAGTGCCTGAAAAGGTTAATAATTTTCTGTAGTTTTTGGACTGTTTAGTTAGTAACTTATTCAGTATCATTTAATCATGTAACTTTTGGACTGATTTTTAGCTTTACTATTCGAAGAATAGATGAGCTTTCCTACTACCTCCGGCGTCGGTGTACGCGTTCTATTCTGAATTTGGTTAAAGTTTTTATTCAAAAGTCTTGTAACTTCTAAACTACATAAGTTATTCACTTGAAACTTGGAATATACCTTTGTCATCAACTCCAGTGTCAGGGGCAACATTACCCATAACTCTGTTTTGTATTTTTTACAGAGTTTGCCCCTTTTTCACTTAGATTTTCTGGTTAAAGTTTATATTCAAAAGTTTTGTAACTTCAAAACTACGTAATTTATTTACTTGAAACTTGTATCTAACCTTTGTCATCAACTCCAGTATCAAGGGCAACATTCTGTATAACTCTGTTTTGTATTTTGACAAAGTTATGCCCCTTTTTCACATAGATTTTCTGGTAAAAGTTTATATTCAAAAGTTTGGTAACTTCAAAACTACATCAGTTATTCACTTTAAACTTGGAACTAACCTTTGTCATCAACTCTAGTATCAGGGGCAACATTACCCATAACTATGTTTTGTATTTTGACAGAGTTATGGCCCTTTTTCACTTAGATTTTCTGGTTAAAGTTTATATTCAAAAGTTTTGTTACTTCAACACTACATAAGTTATTCACTTGAAACTTGAAACTAACCTTTGTCGTCAACTCCAGTATCAAGGGCAACATTTCCCATAACTCTGTTTTGTATTTGACAGAGTTATGCCCCTTTTCACATAGATTTTCTGGTTAAAGTTAATATTCAAAAGTTTTGTAACTTCAATACTACAAAAGCTATTCACTCGAAACTTGGAATACACCTTTGTCATCAACTCCAGTATCAGGGTGAACATTTCCCATAACTCTATTTTGTATTTTGATAGAGTTGTGTCCTTTTTTCATATAGATTTTCTGTTTACAGTTTATATTCAAAAGTTTTGTAACTTCAAAACTACATAAGTTATTCACTTGAAACTTGGAATTAACCTTTATCATCAACTCTAGTACCAGGGGCAACATTACCCATAACTATGTTTTGTATTTTGACAGAGTTATGCCCCCTTTTCACTTAGATTTTCTGTTTAAAGTTTATATTCAACAGTTTTGTAACTTCAACACTACATAAGTTATTCACTTGAAACTTGGAACTAACCTTTGTCATCAACTCTAGTATCAGGGGCAACATTACCCATAACTATGTTTTGTATTTTGACAGAGTTATGGCCCTTTTTCACCTAGATTTTCTGGTTAAAGTTTTTATTCAAAAGTTTTGTTACTTCAACACTACATAAGTTATTCACTTGAAACTTGAAACTAACCTTTGTCGTCAACTCCAGTATCAAGGGCAACATTCCCCATACCTCTGTTTTGTATTTGACAGAGTTATGCCCCTTTTTCACGTAGATTTTCTGGTTAAAGTTAATATTCAAAAGTTTTGTAACTGCAATACTACAATAGCTATTCACTCGAAACTTGGAATACACCTTTGTCATCAACTCCAGTATCAGGGTGAACATTCCCCATAACTCTATTTTGTATTTTGATAGAGTTATGTCCTTTTTTCATATAGATTTTCTGTTTACAGTTTATATTCAAAAGTTTTGTAACTTCAAAATTACATAAGTTATTCACTTGAAACTTGGAATTAACCTTTATCATCAACTCTAGTACCAGGGGCAACATTACCCATAACTATGTTTTGTATTTTGACAGAGTTATGCCCCCTTTTCACTTAGATTTTCTGTTTAAAGTTTATATTCAAAAGTTTTGTAACTTCAAAACTACATAAGTTATTCACTTGAAACTTGGAATATACCTTTGTCATCAACTCTAGTATCAGGGGCAACATTACCAATAACTATGTTTTGTATTTTGACAGAGTTATGCCCCTTTTTCACTTAGATTTTCTGGTTAAAGTTTATATTCAAAAGTTTTGTTATTTCAAAACTACATAAGTTATTCACTTGAAACTTTTAACTAACCGTTGTCATCAACTCTAGTATTAGGGGCAACGTTACCCATAACTCTGTTTTGTATTTTGACAGAGTTAGCCCACTTTTTACACAGACTTTGTGGTTAAAGTTTTTGTTCCAAAAATTTATAAAGTATACAAGGCTTCACTTAAAAATATTGTATTTTAACAAATGTATGCCCCTTTCACTATCCAAAATATGTACCAACTGAAATACTTCGAATAGTCGAGTGCGCTGTCCTCTGACAGCTCTTGTTACATTTGAATTGGGATTTTGGAAACTCAAGTAATTGTCTTGCATGATTTTTGAAGCTGATTTATTATTTCTTCTTAATTGAAAATACTTCTACACTGTTTTACATTTTCTCCTTAATTGAGAAATATTTTTACACTATTTAGAGTGCACCATGCTATGTGCTGCTTGTATGGTATATATAAATTAGGGCTTGTAGTTTGGGGACTCTTTTTAGCTTACTGGAGCACGAAATGCTCAAGGGTGAGCTATTGTGGTCAGTCTGTGTCCAGCGTCCGTTGTACGTCGTCCATAGTCAATATTTACTTCAAACAACTTCTTCTCTGAAACAACTGGGTGGATTTTAACCTAGTTTGGCAGGAAGGTTCCTGGGATGGTCCTTTACCAAATTCCTTCAATTTATTAAAATATATTTAAAACTGGTTGCCATGGCAGCCAAAAGGTTAAAAACTGGAAAACTTAAAAAATCTTCTTGTCAGAAACCACTGACTGGATTTGAAAATAGTTTTCACAGAAGTGCTCCTTGTGTGACCCTCAACCAAATTCCTTCAAATCATTTGATTTGTTAAAAAACATGGCCACCAGGGGGCGGGGCAGTTTTCCTTATATGGCTAATTTGAAAACTTTAAAAATCTTCTTGTCTGAAACCACTGGCTGGATTTCAAAATAATTTCACAGAAATGTTCCTTGGGTGACCCTCTACCAAATTCCTTGAAATCATTTTGATTCATTAAAAAACATGGCCACCAGGGGGGCGGTGCAGTTTTCCTTATATAACTATATTGAAAACTTTAAATATCTTCTTGTCTGAAACCACTGGCTGGATTTCAAAATAATTTCACAGAAAGGTTCCTTGGGTGACCCTCTACCAAAATCCTTCAGATCACTTTGATTTGTTAAGAAAACATGGCTGCCATGGGGCGGGGCAGTTTTCCTTATATGGCTATTTTGAAAACTTTAAAAATCTTCTTGTCTCAAACCACTGGCTGGATTTCAAAATAATTTCACAGAAATGTTCCTTGGGTGACCCCAAATTCCTTGAAATCATTTTGATTCGTTAAAAAACATGGCCACCAGGGGGGGCGGGGTCGTTTTTCTTATATGGCTATATTGAAAACTTTAAAAATCTTCTTGTCTGAAACCACTGGCTAAATTTCAAAATAATTTCACATACATGTTCCTTGGGTGACCGTCTACCAAATTCCTGGAAATCATTTTGATTCATTAAAAATAATGGCCGCCGGGGGGGGCGGGACAGTTTTCCTTATATGGCTATATTGAAATCTTAATCTTTTTGTTAAAAGCCATTGTGATGCTTTACACTCAGGTGAGCGACCTAGGGCCATCTTGGCCCTCTTGTTTTATGCCCCCAGCATCATGATGCGGGAGGCATATAATGATGGTCCTGTCCGTCCTTCCTTCTGTCCATGACTAGGTTAAGTAGATTTTACCGTTTCGTCTAGCACCAACACCGCTTACTACAACACTTGGATACTTACGCAGTTGTTGCTTATGACCATTCCCTATCCACCCATATCACCCAACCTCACTTTGACCTTGACCTAACTTGGACTTGTAATAATTCAGAAGTGCCATTTCTTGGTTAACTAGATTTTACCGTTTCGTCTACCACCAACACCGCTTACTACAACACTTGGATATTTACACAGTTGTTACTTATGACCATTCCCAATCCACCCATATCACCCAACCTCACTTTGACATTGACCTTGACCTAATTTGCACTTAGAATAATTCAAATGGACTGTTTCTTGGTTAACTAGATTGTACCATTTCATTCAGCACCAACACCGATTACTACAACACCTGGATATTTACACAGTTGTTACTTATGACTGTTTCCAATCCACCCATATCACCAAACCTCACTTTGACATTGAACTTGACCTAATTTGCACTTAGAATAATTCAAATGGGATGTTTCTTGGTTAACTAGATTTTACCATTTCGTCTAGCACCAGCACTGCTTGCTACAACACTTGGATACTTACACAGTTGTTGCTTATGACCATCCCCAATCCACCCATATCACCAAACCTCACTTTGACCTTGACCTTGAACTTATTTTGACTTTAATAATTCAAAAGTGCCATTTCATGGTTAATTAGATTTTACTGTTTCGTATAGCACCAACACCGCTTACTACGACACTTGGATATTTACACAGTTATTACTTATAACCGTTCCCAATCCACCCATATCACCCAACCTCACTTTCACCTTTACCTAGTTTGGACTAAGAAAGCACCAACCGGGGGCATGTTTGTTTATCAAACACAGAATCTTGTGTTCCTTGTCCCTTTAATTATAATCAGTGATCATATTAATTTCGGTTTTGCTGGTCCGAGACCGATTGAGTTTGAAAATGTCTGGTATTCGGTCTGACAACTTTTCTTAAATTATCCAGTCATTATAAAAATCGTGATAATCCTCTGATTTCAATACACACATTTTATGGCCCCAATGCATTGTAGATGTGAATGCCGGAGGATCCGTGATGCGTGAATGACCTCAGTCATGTCACTAGCGATATATAATTGGACTGCTTTTGCTGTAGTTTGTTGACTGTGTTATATTACCGACACCAGTCTCTGATGTCAACATCAGAGTGTACTTTTTCATGATAAATTGTGTCCGCTTACTATAGAGACTGATAATTGCGGCCGCATGTAATCCTCGTGGAAAACGTGCATTTGCTGCATTATAATTTTATGTACTCTGCTGCGTTCATAATTATTTAAAATATTCATAGTAATATGAAATGTAAATAAACATAGTAGTAAAAACATAGTTCAGTACTATTACAGATTATTTGTTATTTGGCTTAATTGACTTCACATATTTAATTTTTAAGTACAAAAATGTAGTGACCGTATTGTATTACATTATATTTTAACTTAAGTTCAGCAAAACATATATTACAGATGTAGAAATTAAACGTTTATTGAAGATTAAGGTATGGAAACTTTATATCAACTATTTCGGACATACCTTGTTTTTCTAATACACATAATTCGGATACAGAATGGGCGTTTTTATTTTACTTACTGTATTGCATGTATTGCAAATTTTTGTGAAGTTAGAAATCATAGCACACAAAGAAATGAAAAGTTTAAGGTGTGAAAACTGTGAAGATAATAGTTATACTTTAAAATACGCATGTTCGGACATGCACCATTCTCTGATACACACAATTCGGATGCAATATGAGCATGATCGGCCGACCTCAGGACCGATTGACTTTCTAGACAAATATCCCAGATTATAATGTGTACTGCTATCAAAGAACATTATATTAAACTGACAGGTTTGATTAATGATGAAACAGTTAAATCAGCAAATTATGTCTCCCCGACGTAGTGGGTAGGGAGACATTGATTTTGTAGTGGAAAGATGTCTGTCTGGATCGATGGATGGACTGAATGAAATAGTTTGTCTGTACTATTTTCTGTGATCCCTGGTCGTATTATGACGGATTTGGATGAAACTTCATAGGATTCATCTTTACCAAGTCTAGTTGTGCATATCGTCAGAATGTCATGATCTGCAGATTTGGGCAGAAATAGTGCCCTTTAATTGTTTACCGTAACCACTGGCTTGAATTCAACAAAACTACACAGGATTGAACAGTACCAAGTGTGGTTGTGCATGTCTTTGGCACGTCATGGCAGTTGAATTGGGCAGAGTTATGCCGGTGCGTGGGTGGAGACATGTTGTTGTTTTTTTCAACAACAAACTACAATTAGAAAATGAAAGTAGAATGTATTTAAATAGATGTGGACAAGTGAACTATTTAGGGAATAGATGTTGATGTTGGCGTTTTAGCATTTTGTTGCTATTTGTGTTGGAAGTCAGAAGATCACAAAAAGAAATTCAACGCGTTTATCTCTGTATCGCATAAATGGCCTTTATAATTGAAATGAGCCACATCTTTAAACCATGTTCATATCAAAGATTCTCTTACCTTTTAGGGCTACTGGTGGAATGGAAAAGCTCTACAGGCTCTTAACAACCTGGACGAGAGCTTCCAAGTGTACATGAACGGATATGAACAGGTCGCCACTGACGACAAGATGACTTTCCTAATGGAGGCTGTGCAAACTTTGAAAATGCTACCAAGTATGAACGGGTTTGCCAAAGTATATTTGGCAATCAGAACTTGTTATGGTGCTATTTTAGCATTACAGTTAAAGTACTTTTTGTGATATTTCGTTACGTGTAAGGCTCAATTAAATATGCACAGACAGTCCATAGCGATGCTGCCTCTGTCATTTGTCTGATAAGCCAATAGTTACAAATTTGAACATCTGGCTAAAGAAAATTAATGTAATTTTTTTTAATTTTTTAATCTCGTACACATAGATCCAGAAACATAAGTATTATTTTTCGAAATTAGTTTATTACATATATCAGAGTTGTCGCTAAACTTGAAAAGTCAGGGAAAAATGATTTTTTTTCAAGGTCAGTGATTTGTCAGGGAAATTTGGAAAATGATCAGTGAAAAATAACATTTTACAGAAGTCAGGGAAAAGTCAGGGAAAATTGAAATTCTGGGTCAATGTTAAAAATCTTTAGTGGCTATGACAGTTTCCAAGCAGTATTTTTAAGTATTTTCAAACACTTTTTGGTGTCATTGTGTATACACATTATGTTAATGTGTTTGAATCAATTTTGTGTTTATGTTAACTTGAGACTTTTGAAAACTGAAAGGCCTTGCAACCCTTGCCTCCAGAGCAGTCACATGCTTCCTAACAAACAGATGATGAAATGGTTTTATAGTTTATAAATCAAACCTTCATGCTTCTATTTTAAGGTTACACTTACTAAAAAATGAATACAAGTATATATATAGATATGAGTAAATTTAAGTTTCAAACATGAGTAAACAACCAGTATTTAATGATGCTTGGTTGACAGACTCAAAGTTTTCAGCATGGGTAACAAATGACCCAACAAATGTCAAAAAAGCATGTTGTCTTTTGAGTGGTGGAGGATTTTTGCTTGAAAATAGGGGAAGCAGGATCTTAGAAGCCATGCCAACAGATAGAAGCTCAATGATACGTTTGCTGTGGTATCAAAGGTGAATACAGTGAAGAACATTCTGCCCTGTAAAGGTTATAAACTGTAGTAGCACCCATGAAGCAGAGTTACTCATTTTTGTCATGTGCACATTATTAAGTTCCATGTAATTCTGGTGTATTCCACTTTTATTCTTTGATAAGCATGTTTGCATGCTAAGCATGTTTGTATGTTTAGGCATATATATATGCGTTTATAGCTAAGTCAAGTCTAGTAAATTATCGTCACTGACTAATATCATCATTATAATATTAACACTCGTATATTTTTGGTATTTGTTAATGAAAGTTTGATATACATGTATCTGAAACAAAATAAATATAAAACAGTGGATTGGACGGCTGTATGTGAGGAGGAGGCCGAAAAAATATCGTGGTATTGGTCAGTGAAAAGCATAATGTAGTCAGGGAAGTCAGTGAAAAGTCTGGGAATTTCATTTTCTCAACAAAGTGGCAACCCTGTATATTCAACAGAAGCGACACTGGCAGAGAGATACAAACAGCTGAAGGTTGTTGATGTAGATGTGTGGCCACAGGTTTTGGGCAAGCTGAGTCAGAAAGCAGACTGGAAGACTATGGCATACCTGATCCTGGGATCTAACATGGAGAACAAGCAGAGATATGGACAATATGTCGCAGGTACTTGTACTCTTTTAACATGCATTATATAGTATGAGTGTTTCACTTTAAGAGGGTGTTAAGAAGATTGTAGATGAAATATTAGAAATTAAATGGAACTATTTTTTAGTTGAACATTAATGTTTTTTTGCCCCCAAAGGAGGGCATATATGTCTGTCCTTTTGTCTATGGGTGGTTGCGTGGGGGGGGGGGCTGTCCGTCCAAATTTGGTTTCCGCTCTGTAACTGTTTATAGCCCCACAAACGAAGTTTATAGTTAATTAGGAGTGAGCTTGTCAGTCTGTTGGTTTTCATGGTTTCCGGACATTAACTGAAGAAAGGCTTGACATGTTTAAATAATTGTTTGTACACATTTGTCATAAAATAAAGGTCAAGTTCGAATTTGGTTGCAAACTACTACATTTTGACAGATTTATGGCCCCTTTTGGACTTTAATTCCCTAAAAACACGGTTTCCAGACAGTAACTCATGAAAGGGTTTACTTGTTTTAGGTACATATGAGTAACATCATTCAAAACAGGTAAAGGGCTACTTTGGTTACAAACCAGTAAATGTTGACAGAGTTATGGCCCCTATTGAACAAAAATTTTGTCCAGATACTCTGTCTCTGGATAATAACTCATGAAAGGCTTGACAGATTTCAATAATGTTTACTACGCAGGTGTAACATCATAAAATACAGGTCGAGTTGCAAAATTAATAAATTAGTAATGGCCCCCCTTTTGACTTAAAATTTCGAAAAACATGGTTTCTGGACAATATGTCACGAATGCTTCACGTATTTAAATTATTTAAGGTACATTGGTGTAACATCCAAAAATACAAGTCAGGTTTGACTTTGGCTGCAAACCACTAAATGTTGACAGAGTTATGGCTCATGTGGAACTTTAATGTTCCCAAATACACTGTTAAACATTCACAAATTAAAGTATTCTCATTGGTTCCATTTCTTGGATGCCATAGTTTTGTGACAAGGCAATATTGTGGGGGTATATTCGTCAGTCATGTGACAATTCTAGCTCTAGGTCGCAGTTCAAGGTCAAAGGTCAAGGATTTTTGTTTTATCTCTATAACTTCTTAATGATTGGAAGGATTTTTTTTTCAGATTATTATTCCTCATGACGAGACGATTTGTGATATAAAACACCCATGTTTGTCTGTCAAAGGTCAAAGTCTCAATTCAATTTCAAGGTCATAGGTTGAGGATTTCCTTTCTGCTCCAACTTCTAATTGTCTGGAAGGATTTTAATATTACTTAGATTATTATTGCCCAATACCAGATGCTGTGTTGCAGACATCACTTGCTTGTCAAAGGTCTTAATTTTTAGCCGGATTTTAAACGAAAAATCTCGGCTTATAGATTAGCGAAAACCGGTCGGTTGGGCGGGCGGGCGGGCGTTGCGATGTTGTTAACAATTTGTGTTACAGTTTCGTATTCCTGTCATATTTTCAAAAGTTTATCATCAATCTTCATGAAACTTTACAGAAATGTTCCTTGGATGGTCCTCTACCAAACCTGTGAAATGGTTCCTCTACCAAACTTATTCAAATGGTTCTGCCTCACTGCACAAAATGGCCACTTCAGCTAAAAATTGAATTTGCATTAAAGTTTCGTATTCCTGTCATATTTCAAAAATTCTTTATCAATCTTCATGAAACTTTACAGAAATGTTCCTTGGATGGTCCTCTACCAAACCTGTGAAAATGATTCCGCTTCACTGCACAAGATGGCCGCCAGAGCTAAAATAGAATTATGTTTAAACGCCATTTTCTTCTAAACCTATTGCTAGATTTTCAAATAAGTTTACACAAATGTTTGTTTAGTGTTCCTCTACCAAACTTATTCAAATGATTCCGCCTCACTGCACAAAATGGCCACTAGAGCTCAAAATAGAATTTTCTTTAAAGTTTTGTATTCCTGACATATTTTCTAAAGTTTTTGATTAATCTTGATGAAACTTTACACTCTACCAAACTTACCCAAATGGTTCCGCCTCACTGCACAAAATCGCCACTAGAGCTAAAAATATAATAAGCTTTAAAGTTTTGTTTTCCTGTCATATTTTCAAAAGTTCTTGGTCAATCTTCATGAAACTTTACAGAAATGTTCCTTGGATGGTACTCTACCAAACCTGTGACAATGGTTTGGCTTCACTGCACAAGATGCCCGCCAGAGCTAAAAATAGAAATATGTCTAAACACCAATTTCTTCTAGACCTTTGGCTATATTTTCAAATGATTTCACACCAATGTTTGTTTAGTGGTCCTTTACCAAACTTATTCAAATGGTTCAGCCTCACTGCACAAATTGGCTACTTGAGCTAAAAATCTCACCAAACTGCATACATTTTAGATCATCGACATGAAATTTTCATACTTCTTAACCAACATTGACTTGTACATGTACCACCATCTTCAAAATTAATCCGGCTTTAATGCGGTTTCCGCTTTTTTCTCTTGTGTTTGGCATGAAGGGATTTTCAAGTAACTTAGGAAAATTTAATAGAAATAATTACAATCATGAGATGGTATGTCCCGCCCTAGAAACGGTCCTTTAGTTTACAGGTTAAGGTCACACTACGAGACAAAAGGTCAAATTTAAGATTTAATAATTGTCTCTGGGCCATGTAGTCTACATGCAAAAAGGAAAATCTGCTATAAACCTGAACAAATTGATCACCGTCATGAGAAGATGTGTCCCCAACAAGAACAAGGTCTGTGGGTCTAAGGTCACACTTAAAGGTCAAATATAAGAATGAACTTTTTGTAGGAAGCATAATTTTGGCCAGAATGTGAGGAACTTAAAATAACTTGGTGGAATGATGATCATTATGAGGCATCACACATAACAAACAAGTTTGTTGCTGAAGGTCAAGATATTTGTCTAGGTCAATGTTTTATCATATGCTTTTCAGTGAAATATCGAATATTATTGGTGGAATAAAATTTTATATTTTCACTGTTCGAGCAGTGAAAATATAAGATTTTATATTTTCACTGCAGTGAAAATATAACATATACAGACTATTTTTCCATAAATAGCATCGTTCTTCAAGTAGTGGTTTACAACCCTTGGCAAATTTATATGCATTTACAGTATGTACATGCATGTGTTTACATAAAATTCAACAAAATTATAATTAAACGACAACGACTCACAAAATATGGCACTTTTTCCCACAATACTAACGAGTGACAGTTTTGGAATCATTTATGACGTCATTTTTATGACGTTGGAATACACAAACTTGTGATGTTTAAGCTTACGTCGCGCAATTTTATTTATTTATTGTCCAAAAGCATAAAATAAAAAGAAAATTTGTTGATTTCGGTGTAAGATCGTATTTTATTCCACTCATGATCATAGAAAATAGATGTTTTCACTCGTGGCTGCGCCACTCGTGAAAATATCATTTTCTTTGAACACTCGTGAAATAAAATACAATCTTACACCTAAATCAACAAATATCCTCTATATATTGTACTCATTAAATTTTGTTATGGTGAGTTTGATCCCTACTCTGGGAGCATTTGAAGGATTTTTTTACTTAAGACGCCAAGTACTAATTCTGCCTTGAAAGACACTGGGACGTCTTTCAGTAAGTCTCTAGCTTTCTAAACAATCTAGCCTAAATAAAAAGATTTAAACTAATTTCTTTTTTACAGTCTATGAAATGCCCAACATCTGCTCAGGTGTGGCTGGGCTACACTCCACTGTTGAGGTCAAGGCCAGCACAGTGTTTGACTTTCTGAGGAAATGCGATAACTTGAAGTCCACTGCCTATTGGTTGGATGCCACACTATTTGCCGTTTATCACTATGGCAACCCATCTGCCCTGAAAAGTTTATGCGTGGGTGATACAGATACACCTCTGCATGCTGCTGTTCGATTTGCCTTGATCACTGGTGAGTTGTTTGCAAATATAGTGGATAAGAATTAGTACAAAAGCCTGGCATGAATAGTAAATTAGTAAAGCTCTATAAATCTATGATTGTAACCTAACAGAAATACAAAAAAAGTGTTGAACAGTGCTCATACAAAAATGTTAATTTGCCTGTTGCATACTTGTTGCTTAAACATCTATGCATTCCGATGTTAATGTGATGCTTATGTGTCCACAATGTGAATTCATTGTTTTTAAATTGGTTATGTTAAAGCCAGTCTACTTTTGTAGAATCAGTAAAGGCATTGTTAGAACCAGAATAACGAAGACAACTGTGTATAGAGAATTTTGTGCTAGATGAATTTAATAAAGGAAAAGCTTAGACACGGTTAGGAGACTCACCGGACCCCCTCATTAGGAGGTGTTAAGAGAATGTACGGTGGTGACTTGCGAGATGGTCCGGTGGAGTAAAAATATTGTAAACATTAAACATGACTCAGTTTTGTATGATTTTCTCCTTTTAACAGGACTTTTTCAGAAATCGGCCAATGGCATTTCCAGTACAAATTGTAAAAGAACACTCTGTCGAAGTTTCATAAAATAATTTACAAAAATAAAGGCTGTAGGATTTATGTAAGTTGAAATTATTGTAAAAAGTTGTATGCACTGATATGTTTTACTTATATGATTTCTCACGAGCAGTGTTTTTTTATACCTTTTGGGGATGGTGACGGGGCCCTTCAGATTGGGAATTTTACGGCAAAGGGGGATTTTTGTTAGAAAAGCATTATTAGTAAACTTATATGTTTATATTATACTTTGTTATAAAACATTAATAAATCAATTGTTTTGCTACAAATGATAACTTAGATAAAATGCTTTAACTTGGTTTGATGAAAAATTGCTGGGATATTTTATGAAAATTCCTCTATCTTAGTCAATTTGTGTCCAAATTTTGTCTTTTTTTTCAAAATAAAGCTTACATTCTGAGGGGAATTTTAAGGTTAATGTAGGGGAAAAATATATACCTTTTAAGCAGGGGAATGGGGCCGAATTTCGGCCCCAAATTGGCCAAAAAAACAACACTGACGAGTAACCATTTTCACGTGTGCATGGACGGTCTTGGATCACAAATAACATTTTTGTCATACCTGCATTAAGAATGTTTGCATTAATTCTGTTTTTAGCTCACCTGAGCACAAAGTGCTCATGGTGAGCTTTTGTGATCGCCCGTTGCCCGTCGTGCCTGCGTGCGTCATCAACTTTTCATTCAAACAACATCTCCTACTAAACCACTTTGCAGATTTTCACCAAACTTCACAGGAATTATCACTAGGTGACGCTCTTTCAAAGTTGTTCAAATCGTAATGGTCCGCTGCATATATAGGTCACCAGAGCTAAAAATAGATTTAAAAATTGTAAACTTTAAAAATCTTCTGCTCTGAAACTGCAAGGCCAAGAGGTTTCATATTTGGTATGTAACATCCTATAGTGGTCCGCTACAAAAATTGTTCAAACTATGCCCCTGGGGTCAAAACGGGCCACGCCCGGGGGTCACATGGTTTATATAGAATATATAGCAAAATGACTTTAAAATCTTCTCCTCTGAAACCACAAGCCTCAGAGGTTTCATACTGTGGAATCACTAATTTGCGCTCCCGCCATTGTGTAAATTTATGACCACCGCGAATATTTACCGATTTCGTAGTGTAGCAACACCTTGGGAGCTTACATGTTCGTTCAAATGTGCGTCCGTAATCGTTCGTAAATATACGCAGATAGGCCTATATGTTAATATGCGAATGACTGTGTTTAATGAACATTTTTTATGTTTTCTTCATCGGCTTCATTGTGATTAATGAATGCTTTTTTTTTTCTTTTAAATTAAATTGTTGGCGTTTTTGTACATTTAAATGCGGTCATACACTGCAGATCCGCTATATCGCGATACACGGGGTCTATATATATATATATATACGCATGTATATACCTTGAGATCTTTACTTTGTGTACAAATTTTGTAACGCATAACAGCAAAGTTGTATTTCTATAACACAGTTGCGCATGAATTTGACCACTTGCAATACAATGAGTAAAAGATGAATGACATGAAGATGTTGCTTTTCACAAGTTGATCTTTTGAGTGAAGAATTAGCGCCCGCGATGTGGAGCCGAAAAGAGTACTTCAATCGGCACTTAATTTACAACAAGGTGACATTTTTACATAACGTGATATATTGTATCTATTGTCCCGCCTAAATCTGCGACCACTGTTGTCAATTAAGAGCCTAAATCGGTACTAATATACGTGTTTATTGCAACAAACAAGCTGTCACAATACGACCCTCCATTGACGTTCTGTATGGTTTTTTGTTTTGTTGCATAATTAACACATATTTTTAGCTCACCTGAGCACAAAGTGCTCATGGTGAGCTTTTGTGATCGCCCGTTTGCCGTCGTTCATGCGTGCGTGCGTCCGTCGTCAACTTTTCATTCAAACGACATCTCCTCCTAAACCACTTGGCAGATTTTTACCAAACTTCACAGGAATGATCATTGGGTGACCCTCTTTCAAAGTTGTTCAAATCGTTACGGTCCGCTGCATATGTAGGTCACTAGAGCTAAAAATAGATTTTAAAAGTGTAAACTTAAACGATCTTCTCTGAAACTACAAGGCCCTGAGGTTTCATATTTGGTATGTAACATCCTATAGTGGTCTTCTACAAAGATTGTTCAAATGATGCCCCTGGGGTCAAAACGGGCCACGCCCCTGGGGTCACATGGTTTATATAGAATATATAGCAAAATGACTTTAAAAATCTTCTCCTCTGAAACCGCAAGGCCCAGAGGTTTCATATTTAATTTGTAACATCCTTTAGTGGTCGTTTACAAAGTTTCTTCAAATTCTGCTCTTGGGGTCAAAACGGGCCACGCCAGGGGGTCACATGGTTTATATAGAATATATAGCAGTTTCACCTTAAAAATCTTCTCCTCTGAAACCACAAGGCCCAGAGGTTTCATATTTGGTATGTAACATCCTATAGTGGTCCTCTACAAAGATTGTTCAAATTATGCCCCTGGGGTCAAAACTGGCCACGCCCTGGGGGTCACATGGTTTATAAAGACTTAAATAGCGAAATGTTTTTAAAAATCTTGTTCTCTGAAACTGCAGGGCCCAGAGGTTTCATATTTGGTATGTACATGTAACATCCTTTAGTGGTCCTCTACAAACTTTATTCAATTTATGCCCCTAGGGTCAAAATTGGCCACGCCTGGGGGGTCACATGATTTATATATACAGTAGAACCTGTCTAAACTGAACAGCATCAGGACCGGGCCGATCATTCGGTTTTCAGAGGTGTTCGGTTTACCCAGGTTTTTTATTAAATGCCATTTCCTTTAAAAATGTATGATCTATTTTATATGTTAATTACAGTGTATAATACGACAATAACATGTCAATGTTTACACTTTTATTATTGTTTATTATTTTATATTTGCACATAAAACGAACATTCAAATTATCCATCAAACAAGTTCATGTATTCAACGTACAACTTATTTACATCTTTTTAAATCAATAATTACTTGTTGACTGTTTTGATTAGTTTCTAAACATATTTATTTTAGCTCAATTGTAGCGCTGGCCTTGGGCTTGTAAAGATCACTGATCGAAATATTGGCAGAATTTACTTGAATTATGTATAAATTAATTACACTTTTCTGAAACATTTATCATTTTACACTGTACGTAAATATCAACATAAAACACGACTGACTAATCTGCTTTTCACAAGTTGGTTATTGTAGTATGCACCGACTAGCTAATCACTATGCCTTTTTGTATAATTGAGTCACCAATTATCGGGTTCACGCCTCTGCAGTATCGTGAAGCGACATCTGACAGGATACACCGTTCGGTTTATTCAGGGTTTTTAAGGTAGAATGAGATAAAATTTGTGATAAAATCGTTCGGTATTCAGTTTGTACAGGGTTCGGTTTATTAAGGTTTTTTGGTATATAAAATAAGAAGGAAAAAAATCAGGACCGACACAGCCGTTCGGTTTTGACAGGGATTCGGTTTGGACAGGTTTCACTGTACTCAAATAGCAAAATGACTTTAAAAATCTTCTCCTCAGAAACCGCAAGACCCAGTGGTTTCTTATTTGGTATGTAACATCGTATAGTGGTTCTCTACAAAGACTGTTCAAATTATGCCCTTGAGGTCAAAACTGGCCACGCCCTGGGGTCACATGATTTATATAAACGTAAATAGCAAAATGTCTTTAAAAATCTTTTCCAGAAACTGCAAGGCCCAGAGGTTTCATATTTGGTATGTAACATCCTATAGTGGTCCTCTACAAAGATTGTTCAAATTATGCCCCATGGGTCAAAACTGACCACACCTCAGGGGTCACATGGTTTATATAAACTTATATAGCAAAATGACTTTAAAATTCTAATCCTCTGAAACCGCAAGGCCTAGAGGTTTCATATTTGGTATGTATATGTGGTCCTCTACAACTATTGTTCAAATTATGCCCCTGGGGTTAAACTGGCAACTTCCAGGGGGTCACATGGTTTATATAGACTTAAAAACTAGCAAAATGACTTTAAAAATTCTCTCCTCTGAAACGGCATGGCCCACAGCTTTCCTATATGTAGTACGTAACATTGCATAGTGGTCCTATCCTTAGATTGTTCAAATTATGCCCCGTGGGTCAAATCTGGCCACACCCCAAGGGGTCACATGGTTGATATAGACTTAACTAGCAGAATGACTGTAAAAAGCTTTACCTGAAACCGCAAGGCCCAGCGATTTGTTAAGATTGTTCAAATTATGCCCCTGGGATAAAAATAAGCCACACCTCTGAGATGCAAATTCTAATTGGGTTACAAGGTCTCAGGTGAGCGTCCTAGGGTCCTCAGGGCCCTCTTGTTTAAAAACCAACTGTTTGTTTGTTTTCCAAAATTTAAGACCGCAAGTGCGCGAAATTTGTACCCCGCGAATTCAAGTGATTCCACAGTATTTGGTATGTAACGTCCACAAGTGGTCCTCTACAAAGAATGTTCAAATTATGCCCCTGTTGTCAAAACTGGCCACGCCCCGGGGGTCATATGGTTTATATAGAATATATAGCAAAATGACTTTAAAAATATTCTGCTCTGAAACTGCAAGGCCCAGAGATTTCATATCTGGTGTGTAACATCCTTTAGTGGTCCTTTACAAAGTTTGTTCAAATTATGCCCCTGGGGTCAAAACGGGCCACGCCGGGGGGTGACATGTTTACATAGAATATAAAGCAAAATGACTTTAAAAATCTTCTCCTCTGAAACCACAAGGCCCAGAGGTTTCATATTTGGTATGTAACATCCTATAGTGGTCTTCTACAACGATTGTTCAAATAATGCCCCTGGGGTCAAAACTGGCCACGCCCCTGGGGTCACATGGTTTATTTAGAAAATATAGCAAAATGGCTCTAAAAATCTTCACTCCTGAAACCGCAAGGCCCAGAGGTTTCATATTTGGTATGTAACATCCTTTAGTGGTCTTGTACAAATTTTGTTCTAATTATTCCCCTGGGGTCAAAATGAGCTATGCCCCAGAGGGCACATGGTTTATATAGAATATATAGCAAAATGACTTTAAAAATCTTCAACTCTGAAACCACAAGGCCAGAGGTTTCATATTTGGTATGTAACATCCTCAAGTGGACTTCTACAAATATTATTCAAATGATGCCCCTGGGGTCAAAACTGGCCACGCCCTGGGGGTCACATGATTTATACACACTTAAATAGCAAAATGACTGTAAAAATCTTCTCCTCAGAAACCGAAAGGCCCAGAGGTTTCATATTTGGTATGTAACATCATATAGTAGTCCTCTAGAAAGAGTATTCAAATTATTCCTCTGGGGTCAAAACTTGTCACGCCTCTTTGGCCACATGGTTTTTTATCAACTTTAATAGCAAAATGTCTTTAAAAATCTTCTCCTCTGAAACCGCAAGGCCTAGAGGTTTCATATTTAATATGTAACATCCGTATAGTGGTCCTCTACAAAGATTGTTCAAATTATGCCCCTGGGGTCAAATCTGGCCTATCGGGGGTCACATGTTTTATATAGACTTAAATAGCAAAATGACTTATAAAATCTTCTCCTCTGAAACGGCAAGGCCCACAGCTTTCCTATATTTGGTACGTAATATTGCATAGTGGTTATCACAAAAGATTGTTCTAATTATGTCCCTGGGGTCAAATCTGGTAGCTCCCCGAGGGGTCACATGCTTTTTATAGACTTAAATAGCAAAGTTACTTTTAAAATCTTTACCTGAAACCGCAAGGCCCAGAGGTTTGTTCAAGATTGTTTATGTTATGCCCCTTGAATAAAAATAAGCCATGCCCTGGGGATGCTAATTCCAATGGTGTTACAAGGTCTAAGGTGATCGTCCTAGGGCCCTCAGGGCCCTCCTGTTTATTAGTTTTCTATAAATTTCTTGAAATGATATGGCCCGGTGGTGGCTATATGACATAACTAGTGTTATTAGGAAGAATTTCTTGTAAATATATTCACTGAAAATTTAATAACTGTATGTTGTTAAAAAATATTACTGTAACTACCCTAAGTATTGGGACACCCTAAATATTGAGACACCCCTAATTTTTGGAAAAATAATTATTTTTCGCGCTCCTTAATATTGGGACACTTTTAAAAATTGAATTATTTTGTGTCCCTAACTATTGGGACACCAAAATAACACCTTATGTTGTTACTGTTTAAACATTCCATACCCTGCCACTACGCTGGTTTCATAGAGACTTGTGACACAGTATATTGCGCTTGCTTATCTATACACCATAATGTACACAGGTCAACAGGGGTGTGATTAGTTAACACATGATGCAAGTAGGGCTGCAATAATATATTGATATATCAAAATATTGCAATACACGATAAAAAATATTGTATCGCAATACGCTTTTACTGTATCGCAATATACATGGTAACTTTATGTACAGATAAACAAAATACATTGTTACATGTTAATTTCAATCAAGCTGAGGGTTGCCAATATAGAAAAGATCATATAGAAATCCTTTGTCATTAAATAAAATTTAATGTTAATAGCGGTTTCCCTTGATATAATAGGTGTTCAAAAGTCAGCTCATCAACTTGTACTAAAGGGTATAACTTTTTTTAACAGAATTTGTTTGTTGTTGTTTTGTAATACAACACCAAACATTCATAAATGATTGTAGTTTAAGTATGTAGAATATGCACATATTAACTTATGCATAAAACAAATATTAAGGGAAATTGTAATTCACATTGACATTTTTTTAAATTCACTCTTAACACAGCGTCCTTTATAATTCTGAGATGAACAATGCATATTTGTCATCAGTCACAAAAATAATCTCCAATATAATCTCCAATATAATCTCCAATCCAATTGAATCTATCCAATCCCCATGATTGTGAAATATCACATTGTTTTGTGTTAAAAAACGTTCAAAATGCATTGTTGCTGGAATTGCCATTGGTTTGCCTTTATGCAGTAAGATGTTTGCACAACTTGCACAACTTGTCAAGTGACTTGTTCTGAAAATGTTATGTTTTGATATTTTAATCATGGGCATGCCAAATAATGTTTATAAACAAAGTGCATATTTTAAGTATATATTCAATACGTATTGCAATACAGGTTTACTATGTTGCAATATATTGCAGTACTCGTTTTGCCATATTGTTGGTCCCAGATGCAACTTCTCAATTAAGCTGCTCAATTAATTTTGATTAAGTCCCCAACAAGAAATAATTGATCTTATAAACATCAGACTACTAACAAACACCTTCTAATTATTTATAATTAAATATTTAATATATTTTATTAAGCGAATATTATCCCAAATAAATAAAATTAATTAAGTGGTTCAGACATAGATATAATGCAGACTAGATTGTATCAAATATGGCCCTAAATGTTGGGACACAAGTTCGAGAATTATTTTTTAAGTCCGCACAAGCTAATCCGGGACTGCACTTTCCGCTTTTATGATATTTTCTGTTTCAATGAGGTCTCTTCTAAACATAAATCCACTGTAGGCGGAAAGTGCCATCCCGGATTAGCCTGTGCGGACTGCACAGGCTAATCGGGGACGACACTTTACGCACTTGCTGCATTAAGACCGGTTTTCTCACAACGCACCTCAATTATTTTTAAATGTCCCAATGCTAAGGGTAAATATGGATTTAAGACCATACAAATATACAACATATGTCATATTGCTTATGCTGGCAGCATTGACTATGTCTATTTGCCGGCAGTAAGTAGTTCTTCTAGTGATGGACTGATTAATCATTTAGTTAAATAATAATGATGAACAGAGCCATGACGTGAAGATGACGATGGGACAATTTAATCAACGAAATGTGTACATGTCACTGGTACTACTTTTTGGCCAAAACTACGTTCTGTAGTCAAAAACAATTAATGTATTGTAGTTCAAAACTGTTAAATATATTTTAAATCAAATACATTGTATATCCAATGCAATATACAGTGCAATAAAACATTCCTTGATAGGTTGTAATTGTGTCCACTAAAGGAATTTCATGATTGTATATGCATTGTAGCATGGACCGGTTTTCTTATTCGTATTTCTTGTCAAGATTTCTTATAGATCATTGATGTAATTTACTGTGTACAAGTAAATACTTGTCTGTGGTTTTAAAATCGAAACATGTATATACTCGTATGTACATGTATTTCCTTGTAAAAACTTGTACATGTCCATAGTTTCAATACATTTTGCCTTTTAAATTAACTGTATATGTATAACCGACGAATCACTATATACAATGTCAAGGGAGGAGGGGTGGTGGTTGTTTTACATTACATTTCCTTTATTAAGTGCATTGCAGATACATGTAAATACTAATATTTTTTACTCTAATTAAGTCAAGCAGTTAAAATTCGTTTTGGTTTATTAACAACAGCATATCTGCAAATTAAAACCATTTTTGTTAAACCTAAGACCAAGTTTAACAAAATAAATTGGTAAAAAATGATTGGATGAAGCCTTCTACTGAACAATAAAAAATCAACATATTTAGTCATGATTAATTGATTAATCAGTCACTTTTGGCTCTGATTAATCAACAAATACTTTTAGGACTGATTCCAATCGTTAAGTTCTTCAATATTGTATTCTGTTATGTCATCCATTTGGACCTTAATATGTGTTTCTTCTTATCTATCTCCTCTCAATAAATATGTACACTTTATAACGTATTTGACAAACATGAATCATGGTTATCCGTATTAAGAATTCAGATCGGAAAAACATTTCCATGCATACAAATTTTTACAATAAGTTCAACTTTTACAAATCCTACAGTCTTTATTACTGTCAATGAGACTTTGAGCGAGTGTTTGTTCACCTTTCCTACTGGTAATGACATTCTCTGATTGTGGAAAAGGGACTGTTTAAAGGTGAAAATAATGCAAAATAAGAAAGTCATGCTTACCTTTTCCAATGTTTGGCACTACAGGACCACCACAGAAGTCACTACCTGACATTTTCTTAAACCCGCAAAATGAGGTGGTCCGGTAATTTCCTAACCTTGTTAAACCATTGTCAAAGTAGTTTTTGCATACATTTTGTGACATTATTCTATCATGCGGATGTCCATTATAAATGATGTTTATTAAATATCTAGGTCTGATTTTGTGTGACCAAATTTGATACTGATACTAGTAAGATATGGTCAATAAAATTATGGAAGTATTTGATTAGATATATTCCATTCAATCTGCATCCCATTTGTTTTATTACAGAAAGGCTTTCTATGGTTCAGCACATTATTAACCTGAACATTTCTACCCAAGAAAAGAATGGCATCGGTGACACAGTGTTTCACACAGTAACAAAGTTCCGCCCTGTGCCTGATGCTCAGGTTTTGAAGAGAGTTACAGAGCTGCTGCTGAAAAAGGGATTCAGGTTACATAAGTCTGTCCAGATATTGCATGCGTTTTGTATGCTACATATTGAAAACTACTTCAGCTACAATAGAATGGCCTCTCAATCTGTTGCATATCACCCAACCTCACTTAGACCTGGACCTTGACCTAATTTGGACTTAAAATAATTTAAATGGGCCATTTGTTAACTAGGTTTTACCGCTTACTACAGCACTTGGATATTAACACAGTTGTTGCTTATGACCATTCCCAATCCACCCATATCACCCAACCATACTTTGACCTTGACCTAATTTGGACTTAGAATAAGGCAAACCTAAAAAATTGTTTGCCTACCCAAGGTTGCTGGTAACGGGTATGTAGGTAGGCATTTTTTTTTATAGCAAATTTATTAATAATCCAAAATTTAGTGCATAACACAGACGTTGCTTTTAATAATATAATCAAGTGTCTGTTGATATTACGAGGGCTTGCTAGCAATCATCTTTAATAAGACAATGAATGCTGACAAACAGCCCGTTGTTTTCACAAGTTTGATAAAACATTATTAGAATTGCATTTTGAAAACGACTGAAATGAAAGAAGAGTGAGCTTTTATTTAACCCCCTAAAAAAATAGAAAATTCAGAAATAAAAAAAAACTGCTTTGATTTAACAAAGAAAAAACTTTTGAGTTGGGACCTTTTCGTCGGGTAGGTAGGCAATTGCAAACAAAGTTCATTTTAATGTTGGCCTAATTCAAATGGGCTGTCCAGCACTAACCAGGGAAATGTGTGTTGTTCAGTGTATTATTGCCAGAATTATTTTATGCCATTGTTAGTTTGATAAATATTTTAATGCCCCCAGCATCTTGATGCAGGAGGCATATAGTGATCGTCCTGTCCGTCCATCCATCCTTCCGTGACAAGGTTAAGTAGATTTTACCGTTTCCTCTAGCACTTACACTGCTTACTACAACACTTTGATACTTACACAGTTGTTGCTTATGACCATTCCCTATCCACCCATATCACCCAACCTCACTTTGACCTTGACTTTGGCCTAATTTGGACTTAGATAACGAGATTTTACCATTATGTCTAGCACCAATACCGCTTGCTACAACACTTGGATACTTACACAGTTGTTGCTTATGACCATCCCCAATCCACCCATATCACCCAACCTCACTTTGACTTTGACCTTTTAACTAATTTGGACTTGTAATAATTCAAAAGTGCCATTTCTTGGTTAACTAGATTGTACCGATTCGTCTATCACAAACACCGCTTACTACAACAATTTGATATGTACACAGTTGTTACTTATGACAATTCCCAATCCACCCATATCACCCAACCTCACTTTGACCTTGACCTAATTTGGACTTAGATAACTAGATTTTACCATTTTGTCTAGCACCAACACCGCTTGCTACAACACTTAAATACTTACACAGTTGTTGGTTATGACCATCCCAAATCCGCCCATATCACCCAACCTGACTTTGACCTTGACCTTGAACTACTTTGGACTTGTAATAATTCAAAAGTGCAATCTCTTGGTTAACTAGATTTTTCTGTTTTGTCTAGCACCAACACCGCTTACTACAAAACTTGGATATTTACACAGTTTTTGTGTCGCCTGAAAAAGCGACATATAGGTGTTACTTTTGTCGGCGGCAGCAGCCCTTTTCGCTTGTCCGGAGCATAACTCTCAGACTATTAAAGCTAACAACATGAAACTTCATAGGTAGATAAATCTCATTGAGGGGAAGTGCAGTGCACAAGAACCATTACTCTGCACCTAATACTTTTGGAGTTATTGCCCTTTGTTTATTTTCATACTTAATTTTTGTCCGGAGCATAACTGTAAGACTATGAAAGGTATCAACTTGAAACTTCATATGTAGATAGACCTCATTGAGGAGAAGTGCAGTGCACAAGAACCGTTACTCTGCATTGCATACTTTTGGAGTTATTGCCCTTTGTTTATTTTCATACTTAATTTTTGAATGGAGCATAACTCTAAGACTATGAAAGCTATCAGCTTGAAACTTCATAGGTAGATAGATCTCATTGATGAGAAGTGCAGTGCACAAGAACCGTTACTCTGCATCACATACTTCTGGAGTTATTGCCCTTTGTTTATTTTCATACTTAATTTTTGTCCGGAGCAAAACTCGAAGACTATGAAAGCTATCAACTTGATACTTCATAGGTAGATAGATCTCATTGAGGAGAAGTGCAGAGCACAAGAACTGTTACTCCGCACCTCATACTTTTGGAGTTACTGCCCTTTGTAAATTTTCATACTTTTTTTTGTGTCGCATTTTTGCTTTTAATTAGTCTTTTCTTTGCAATTAGCCAGAGGGCAGTGCTTTTGAAGATATCAATAAATCTGTTTAAAAAAATTTGAGCACTAACCTAAAGTGCTTCATTTGGATTCACGTAAGCTATCCGGTGTCAGGCGACACATCCGACTAGCGGAGTTCTAGTTACTTATGACGGTTCCCAATCCACCCATATCACCCAACCTCACATTGACCTTGACCTTTACCTAATTTAGACTAAGAAATGGGCTACCCAGCACCAACTGGGGGCATGTGTGTTTATAAAACACAGAATCTTGTATTAATCAATCATGCAATTAATGACCCATCAATTGCCTTTGTGTTATGAAGATTTAAGTCAAGGAATTTATATGTTACTTGCACTTAGGTGTTCTAAATTAAGTTGCATTTCACTATATATCCACCTTTTCTTGATAGTGTGTCAACAAGAAATGCTGAAGGCAAACTGCCAGTAGAATACCTGGACAGGTCATGTCCTGGTTATATCTTTGAAATGTTCTTCAAACCTGAAGACCCAGGTAAAAGTTTGTGATCAGCAAGGTTCACACTTCTACAATTTGAAATTCTTGACATAGTCCCCTGACCCCTTGCTAACTGTGGGCGCCATGCCAAGTAGATTTTTACAACCAATTTGGTTTGGCATTGTATTGAATTTCTTGATGATTTGAAGGCATGTTAACGCATCTGTTCTTGTCATTTTATTCTCATTCATAGGCAAAGTACTTTATTTGAAGCATCTGTATGCCGTATGTATCTAAAATTCTAGACCTTTTAGTTTGATATTTCATGACAGCCTGCATTATGTCTTTACAGACAAAATTGTGGGCGACATTTATAGCCTCAAGGAGAAAGGCAATGAAAGTTTCAAAGCAGGGAACACAAATTACGCCTTGGAGTGCTACACGAATGCTATAGACCTTGTAAATTCCATGTCGCAGAAGACTGCACTTAAAAAGGTATTGGTGTTATTATTATGATATAGTAATAAGAAAGGTATGTAAGACCGTGTTATCATCAATCGAGAACCGTGTATTAAATAATATGTTTTAGAGAATTTTATGACTAATACCGACATTTGGATGAAATTACATGTACATTGGTTGCAGATGGCAAAGTGTGGGGTTTCCCTGATATACTTTTTAAGACATTGCATCAAAAGCCTCTAACCATAGACAGAGAAATGTTACCCTTCTTAAAATGTTATTACAACTTAAGTTAAAAAGTAGGTAATCATTATAACAAATTCAGCCTATTGCATTTTTAGCATACTTAATTATTCTGCATTGCTTTCGGACAACACATTGTGAGAAAGACTAATGTTATTGTGTATAGGTCAGCATGAAAAAAGTGGTATCATCACCATGTTCCTTCAAGATATGACGCGCGTCGTGAGAAAACCGGTCTTAATACATGTGCGTAAAGTGTCGTCCCGGATCAGCCTGTGCAGTCCGCACAGGCTGATCCAGGACGGCACTTTCCGCCTACAATGGATTTATGTTTAGAAGAGACTTCCTTGAAACAGAAAATACCATAAAAGCGGAAAGTGCAGTCCCGGATTAGCCTGTGCGGACTGCACAGGCTAATCCGGGACGACACTTTACGCACATGCATTAAGTCCGGTTTTCCCACGACGCGCCTCATATATAGTCAAATCTTATTTGAATGTAATTTTGCTATACGAATTTCTGAATTTCTTTTAAAATTTTTGTTTCCAATCAGACTAATGATGACTCAGCAGAAAACATCTGTTCTAATAGTTAAAAAAAAACAACTTGACTTTTATGCATTAAACACTTATTAAAACCATGTGTCTTGATTTCCATTCAGTTCAGTGCCCATGAGCTGGCAGTGCTGTATGGAAACAGAGCCGAGTGTTTTATCAAGCTGCAGCGCTATGATCTAGCACATGCTGACGCCATGCAAAGTGTATCAATTGATGGACACTGGTACAAGGTACTTGTATGCACTATGGAGACTTTATCTTTCAGCCAATCGTGAAAAACGTGTTCAGATTGTTTGTGATCTGTTTCTCAGATGACTTTGATAATAGGCAATTTTCTTCAAAGGCCTTTTATGTGCAGTAAAGACTTTGGATAGAAGCCCCAACCAAATGGGACAGAACTCATAAACATTGAGATTTAATAAATTATTAAGGTGTTGTTAATTAACCAAAAGAATTTGCTTTAAGCTGGAATAAATAATATGAATGTGAGTCTTTCTTTCAAACAATGCATTTTCTAAATAGCAATAACTGACTCCGGAAAATAGGGAAAACAGAAAAAAGTTTAATAAATATCCCTGCAGGGAAATATCAGGAAATACCAAAAATTTGTAACAATCAGGGATTTCACCAAAAGTGAAAGAAGCACGTCGTATTGGGAATGAGAACTATATAATCTTAGAAATATACATTCTCTGGAGACAGTGAAACAATAAAAATATTATATTTGAGCAGCGTCGTGGGAAAAGCGGACTTAATGCATGTGCGTAAAGTGTTGTCCCGGATTAGCCTGTGCAGTCCGCACAGGCTAATCCAGGACGGCACTTTCCGCCTACAGTGGATTTATGTTTAGAAGAGACTTTCTTGAAACAGAAAATACCATAAAAGCGGAAAGTGCCGTCCTGGATTAGCCTGTGCGGACTGCACAGGGTAATCCGGGACGACACTTTACACACATGCATTAAGTCCGGTTTTCCCACGACGCGCCACAAATTAACCTACAGTAAATATGGCTTGAGAGGGTCATTAGCATCCAAGTACACAATGCATTTACATACACTGTAACCATCATGCACTAATTGTGCTGGTCAACAAACAATATGTCAGGGGAAATCATATGTTGGTCAGGGAAATATCAGGGAATTTTACTTTGTAATTTTAGTGGCCACCCTGAATAATTTTTTTAAAAGTGTTAAAAGGCACATTGTATTATAATCTTAACAACATGGATGAACATCCTTAGAGCCTTATTTACGTGATGTTCTCTTCTTTCAGGCTCATCTTCGTGTAGGTAGATCATTGAAATGTCTCAATGATTTCCCGTTGGCTGTGCAGGCATATTGTAATGCCTTCTTGTGCAGTCTCCCAGAGGAAAGAATCAAGGTTGAAATTCTTGTTGAGATGACGTATGTGTTACAAACAATAGGTAAGATTACTTTATATGTATTAGTATTGACCTCCGATAACTGAAATGCTTAGGTGTTAAAGTTTGATAAAAATTCATATCTGTACAGGCAGAATTGAAGATCATTCCCAATGACAGTGGCATAGCCAGAGGCATATTTAAGCCCCCCCCCCCCCCCCGTTTTTTTTACCTATCTAAACGTCTCTGATGCATTTTGCAGGCAACTTAAACCATGTTTTTTAACACAAAATAACCCGTTATATAATTGTAATTTAGTAATAATAAAGTTATTATTTTACCATACATTTATTCAACAATTTAACAGCGAGCGATCGAGAAGTAGAATGTTTGAGAAACCTGATTCTCCGAGTGTAGTAACACAGGATTATGTACACTTTAATGCATTCAATTCGTTATAACGCCTGTGTGTAAGATGGAATTAATTTAACAAACACATTAATAAATGACACACATGCTTTATAATTTTGATTCAGTATTATCGAAGAAGAGTAAAATGCGACGCTTTGTTTAACATACTTTGAAGAACATAAGGAATTTATGGGACCGTAATAAATATGGTATAATGTCGGGTATATCATATGAAGCGAAAATAGCACCACACATTGCCCGATCAATTTCTGTGACTATGGGGCAACTGACATCATTCTGACATTATACGATTTTCAGTATTTTATGACTTTTTTTTGTTCTGCACACATTTTAGTGTGGCTAGAACTGTGAATGATATGATGGGAACTATGGTAAAAATAGCCAAGAGAAAGGAAAATTAAGCTATTTTTTATTATTAAGAGTTTGAGGAAGAATTATCAAATTGTTTACTTGTCCATGGACAAGTTAATTGAAAAAATCTACTTGTCCGCAAGCAACAGATACTTGTCCAACCCAAAATAAAGTTTTTATTCCAGGCTTTCCTGATATATTTGTAGCTCACCTGAGCACAACGTGCTCAAGGTGAGCTTTTGTGATCGCCATTTGTCCATCGTGCGTCGTCAACATTTACCTTGTGTACACTTTTGAGGCCACATTTATTGGCCAGTCTTCATGAAACTTGGTCAGGGGTAGTATTCCAGAAACATTTTAAGTGAAATCTTATCCTTAGCCTTAAAATCGTCATTTTTCTTAAAGCATTTTATTCCATGTATACATGAAATTCGGCTAAATGTTCACTAATTCTCAATTTATTATTAGCTACTTTGTACTTAACTGTAATTGAAATCATTTTATATGTAGTTTTTAAAATATTACCTACCAAAAATTGGAACTTAAGTGAATATGTTTTAAGATAAACTTAAGATGTTTCTGGAATATAGCCCCAGAACATTTGTCCCAATGATATCTGGGCAGAGTTCGAAACTGGGTCATGTGGGGTCAAAAACTAGGTCACTAGGTCAAATTGAAGAAAAAGCTTGTGAACACTCTAGAAGTCACATTTTTTGCCTAATCAACATGAAACTTGCTCAGAACATTTGTTCTTATGATATCTCTGCCGAGTTCGATAATGGTTCCGGTCCGTTGAAAAACATGGCCGCCATTGGGGGGGGTCAGTTTTCCTTATATGGCTATAGGAAAAGCTTGTGAACACTCTAGAAGTCACCTTTTTTGCCCAATCAACATGAAACTTGCTCAAAAGCTTTGTTCTGATGATATCTTGGCCCAGTTCAAAAATGGTTCCGGTCCGGTGAAAAACATGGCCGCCAAGGGGGGGTGTCCAGTTTTCCTTATATGTCTATAGGAAAAGCTTGTGAACACTCTAGAAGTCACATTTTTTGCCGTAACCCGTATAGTGGGGCATAGGTTTATTTAAATACAGGCAATTCCGGATACATAAATATGGCGGTCTATTTAATTGTTTCTATCGAAAATAACTTTAGTTTTTCGTTAATGTTGGAAAAAATAGATGAACAAAAATAATTCGGGACCAAAAAATACCCCATGCGCGTCTATTAGGGCATGGGTGTCAATAAGGACATTTACGGTATTCAAATAATTCTTGGTGTACATGTGTAGCATCATAAAATACGGGTCAAGTTCAACTTTCGTTACATACAAACTACTAAAATTTGACAGAGTTATGGCCCTTTATTTGATTTAAATTCCTTAAAACATGGTTTCCTGACGATAACTCAATAATGGCTTTACATATTTAAATAATTATTGGTACACGTGTAGCATCATAAAATACAGGTCAAGTTTGACTTTGGTTACAAACCACTAAATTTTGACACAGTTATGGCCCCTTTCTGACTTAAATTCCCGAAAAACATGGACATTAACTCTTAAAAGGCTTCACATATTTATATTATTTTTGGTACATAGGTGTAACATCATAAAATACAGATCAAGTTCAACTTTGGTTACAAACCACTAAATGTTGAGTTATGGCACCTATTGAAATTAAATTTTTCCAAATACACTGTTGACCATTCACAAATTAAAGCATTCTCTCTCTGTCCATTTCTTTCGAATGGATGCCATAGTTTTGTGACAAGGCCATATTGTGGGGGTATATCCATCACTCATGTGACAATTCTAGTGAAACTTGGTCAGAACATTTGTCTTAATGATATCTTGGCCGAGTTTGAATCTGGGTCATGTGGGGTGAAAAACTAGGTCACTAGGTCAAAGTGAAGAAAAAGCTTGTTAACACTAGAAGTCACATTTTTTGCCCAATCTTCATGAAACTTGGTCAGAACATTTGTCCCAGTAATATCTCGGCCGAGTTCGAAATCTGGGTCATGTGGGGTCCAAAACTAGGTCACCAGGTCAAATTGAAGAAAAAGCTTCAATTTCAATATGTACTTCAAAATTTTGATTGTCTGTTGTCACTTAATTTTTTCAAACCATGATGATTAAGGCCGCATTTCCATCAGTCCGTATCAGTATATCCATATCCGTATAAAAATCTAACACATGGAAAATTTTTCGACTAATGAAACTCAGGGGAGCGACCCAGGGCCATTTGGCCCTCTTGTTTCATTAAATAATATATAAAACACAATTTGCTTTTCAATTGTATAAGCATATAATAATATGATAATTTATTTCCATCTTTTACATGACTTTCACACCCTGAAATTGTACTTGTCCATGGACAACTAGACATGAACAATGTACTTGTCCAACAGTAAAATTTCCTGCACCGGACAGGTCGGACATAGGACACGCCCCTGAATTATCTTTGGATGTGCAGCCAGTTTATTTCCAAATATTTATAGTTGCAATTTCACATTATTTATTTATGTTGGTTTTTTTTGGTATCAGTAATTCAAATTTTGTTACATTCTCATTTTGGAATGCATCTTGTTTATCCAAATGAATATTCAAAGGTCTCTATGAAATTACCAGTTTCACAGACAGAAAAAACATTAGCATTGTGCATTATTGTTTGCACAGACATGCATTTTACAAGAAGCAAGTCATAACAAATATAGTTTTTTTGTGTGAGTATGTTGGGTTTCCATTTCTATTGTCAGTGTGTTTGATGGTGAAGTAAGTACATGTATTTTGCATCAGGAGTCACAGATGTATAATTGCCTTTATGAAAGTAATCTATGTGAAAAAATAAGTACATATTTTTTTGTTGGCAAGGTTTTCGGGGAAGGCTAGAAAAAATCCCTCAGGATGAAGGGCACATCTGGGCTCAGGCCTGTTATGACTTTCTGGCAAAGAATGACTGGGACACCGCAGCCTACGCCTATCACCAGTATGTTCTATCAGGGAGGAAGCAGCAACACCTGTCTCTCAGCTTGAAGCCATTGTGCATTACTAGTAAACTGAAGGTAATACCGTGATTTAGAAGAGAAAGTATCAGCAGTACCAACATTCGTTACCTTATCCAGGCCCCTTGACTACGAACATTATCAAGTTCAATTTTAGTCTTATTCTTGCACTTTCAACCAATGGAAATCAAAGCTCAGATGTAACAAGAATTCTCATTGGTCAGTATTTTAAGTTGAGAATAAGTTTGAGATCTAAAATTTTCAGTCATGGGGCCAATTCACTCAATGTATTGCATATATGACATGCTCTAGTTTATTTATCTAAATAAAGTGTAATCTTAAGGCATACATGCCATATGTCCCGGTCTCGCCGGGATTGCCCCACTTTCGAGAGGTTTGTCCCTGCGTCCCGCTCAGATGCATTTTGTCCCGGTCAATCACCAAAATCGATGTTAGTGCGCAATAAAAGTTGCATTGGGCCAACAATTTACTTCTTATCGTTAAATCCTTAATTGGTTCCTATGACAACAATGCCCGCTAGCCGCGTGTCAACTAGGAGCCCAAACTGTTTGATAACCAAACAGTGGTTTATTAATCATTTGTCATGCTTTCGCGGGATGGTGGTCATAATTATAATCTGCGGTCGCTAATTGCTGGTAGTCATCACGTGGAGGGTGTTACTGTATGTCTTGATCAATACTGATCTGAACGACAAGTATGTTATCGATTCGGCTGTTTTGTTTTTCATTATTAAAGAGGAAATGTCAACTGCATATGTTTGCCATACAGATACATAATTTTCATGTTATGCGCCACAAAACTTTTGTTCAAAAGTAAAGATCTCACAGTTCTCTGCGCTAAAAGATTTTTATATTGCAGTTAATATACCCATGTTTTCCATGCAGATGACGAGATGTTGTACATGTCAGCATTATTTTTGCGCGCTTTTCTTCGAACAAAAGATTTACACGAAGTTCAAAATGTACATGTGCATGTCAGCATTTGACACACGTTTGCATGACGTGCATGAACACATTTTCCTGCCGTTTTTTGCAAGAACAAAGATATATAATATACATGTTTTTAAATCAAGATTTTTATACTTCATTAATTATCCAATCAATACTACGAGTTCAATAGTGGTAACGATTAAAAACAAAGCACTAAACAAATGCTCGTAAGAACTTTATTTATCGAATAAAAAAGGCCCTGTAACTAAATTCAGTGTAACCTTATGATTTGAGAACAACAAGAAAAGTGGGTTTGAATGTGACGTCATTGTGCGAATCGGATGCGCACTGGATATAAACATCTGGAAAGAATTATTACTTTCAGTTTCGAAACAATAATGACGCTTTAGCTTTTAAAAGCTAGGGTATACCGTATAAACGGTGACGTTTCGTTAATTTAATTTTGTTTAGACGTTTTCACAAAATGAAAATGTGTTAGCCATAGTAAGCGTATACATGTATTGTATACATGTATTATGTACATGAACGATATGACAATTAATACGATTATAACGATCCATGGGCAATGTTACAAAATAACAACATTAAGGTGTCCCGCTGAAAAGTCAAATGTCCCGTCGATATTTTGTCAATGTCCCGTTTTGGCCTGAAAAAATTATGGCATGTATGCTTAAGGTAATGTGTTTGTCTGTGTATGTGTTTATTTCTAATTTCATATCAGAGTTAAAAATCTTAAAAATGCAATACCGATTTACAGAATTATCAATGCTGTTTAATTTATAGTCTAAAGTGTAACCAATATAGAGTAAAAAAAAATATAATTTTCCTTTACTCTTTACATTATTTAGCCTTAACAATAGGCCGTGCCAGAATTTCCCCTACAATTGGAAGACAAAAAATTAAGTAACATAGTCACATAAAGTATACATAATTCAATGTTGCTTGTTAACAGCTACACGCATGGTGCCTGAGTCTGATGCAGTATTTCCTGGACTGTGGGGCAGATAAGAGGACAATCTCGCTCGACGATGGAGACACATACCTGCATGCAGTGGTCAAAATCACTCTTGTTGTTGGTAAGATCCACTGTGGCATTTCTGCTACATTACAGGGACTACATATTTGTTTCTTCAGTGATCAACTTTTCTAAGAAGAACAAATGAGTTTTAAACTTTTAAAGACGTTCTTTTGATAGTATTATAATGTTACTTGTTGTGAGAAAAAGTTTGTGTTCAAGTTTCAGTTAACTTAACCTTTTGCTGTTATTCAGCAGTATTTCCATAACTTCATTTGCACTTGGATTATAAAAAAAATGTATTTTTAAGCAGCGTTTATGTAAATTGGCAGTTATTACTAAAAATAAGTACACATTTATTCATGTTGCAGTTATAAGTGTCAGAATATTTGCATTATCATTTGCAGTCCATTGCAGTTGCACTGTACAATGGACATTTAACCTATAATTAATTTAAAACTATGATGTGGTTTACGTTATATCTCGGTTATTTAGAAAAATACAGAAAATATCATGTATCTATGTGTAAAAGCTTAACTGTGTAAAATTATATTTCAATTATTGATACATTTGTTCTAAGGGAAGTCCTCAGAGCTTCTGAAGTACCTTTTGAAACGTTTCTGTCGCCCGGGATACTCTGACCAGCACAAGCTTGACAGAAGTGGCAACACGGTGCTTCACACAGCCAGTCTGCTGAGGAATGTAGACAAGAAAATTAGGTACATTAGAATTGTGAGTCAGAGAAATACATGGGCACGCAAAAACTAATATTTAGACTTGGAAAAGTATTTTTGTGGATAAATTTCTGTGTAATTCAAGTATTGCAAGTAGAAAATTACTCCAATTAAAATCTCTGCAGTTCAGTGTGTAATGTTTAAGCATTTTCTCATAAATGTACATTTAATTTGTGATTATTAGACAGAAATGGAACATAGTTCTGTTATTTTCTTAGGCAAGAGGTTATCGAGGCATTGTTGAAGACGACAGTTGATGCCAGTGTGCGTAACCAGTCTGGCAAGGTGGCCCTGGATTACCTCCCACCAGTAGAACCCCAGAGCAGGGAGCTGCTGCGTATGGCCATGTTCAACAAAGGTAACCTCACTGTCCTTAACATGTATTACCCTCCCAAGTATTTGGAATCAATATTTCAAAGACAAAACAAAAAAGCTGTCGCTGCTATTACACCTTGCATAAATTATATGCACTGTGGTCATTTAAAATGCTCCCAGTTTGATGCAAGTTTGGTATACATATACCCCTATTCATTTATATTATACTAAATGCATGAAAAAAATCATTTGCACTTTAGTCAAAATCTTCTTGTATGGAAAACATGAGCCAACGTCCACCTATTGTTTGAGAAGTTGAAGGTCCTTCAAGATTTTAATATTTTACGTACACAATAAACATATATGGGTAAATTATTTCACGCTTTAGGCTTTACATTTATTATGCATCCCACTGAAGATGGTGGGGTATTTGGGTTTGCAAATGACTTTTAGTCTGTTGGTTGGTCAGTAGGGCTTTTTACCGCTCTCTGAGCCCATCAGGTTTCATCCGAACTTCACCAAACTTCATGAAAATCACCAAACTTGATGAAAATTTGTGTGGGCATAATATCTGAATCAAGTGTGATAACCAATCATAATCTGCCTTTTAAGCTGTTTCCGCTCCCTATGTCGAACAGTTTCAGATCTACATCAGGCTGGATATTTTAAAGATTGCTCCGAGGGGCAGGGCATAACTGTTTTACATACAGCCCCTGGTTTGCTTACTGATAACAATGAACTGGTAAAAGATCCAGGTACTAGTGCAAGAAATTCTAGCATTTGTACTTTAAAACGTTTCTTACAGATATGTGCATGGCAACAGTTTTACCAACATCTATTTAAAACCCTTTAAAACTTCAATTATACTTTTTCTGGATTTTCAATTTTGTAGTGTTGTGGTCTTGCTCATTTGTGAAACTTCTACAGCATTCATTAGCATGTTCATGTACGAGTACTTGTGACTTGTACAGGTAGGAAGTAGATTCATTTTATTGTTAACAGTATGTGATTTAGTGGTTGCAATTATAAATTAAATATTACTTTCATTTTCAAAAGTGAAAGTTACAAGCACTGTTGTTGAAAATGAAGAAAGCAAGGGAAGCATGAATGCAGCAAAGTCAAATGAAGAGAAACAACGAAAACAAACGTCCCGTCGCAAGGATCCCTGTGACCTCTGTGAAGAGCTTTATCAACAGGCTCGTATAATGGTATGTGTCTGTCGTTGCTATTCTTTGGTTGGTATGTGTCTGTCGTTGCTATTCTTATGTTGGTATGTGTCTGTCCATTGCTATAGTTGTGTTGGTATGTGTGTGTCCGTTGCTATAGTTGCTTATGTTGGTATGTGTCTGTCCGTTGCTGTAGTTGCTTATGTTGGTATGTGTCTGTCCATTGCTATAGTTGTTAAGTAGGACAGTTTGTTAACATAAATATTGACATGATAAAATTTTGTTTCACTGTAAATCACTTAATAAATAAATCCATTTTCACGTGCAGGTTGTAATACGAATAACTGGAGTGTGTAATCAGGTTCGAAATTAAACAACAATGTGCCATTACCTTAGGTATCAGCCATTTCACTACTCTTTCATACTTTGTTTCTTTTCTTATGCAGCTGCAGGAAGACGATGTAATTGAAGGTTTTGACAAACTGACTCAAATTCTGGCAGAAGAGCACTCCAGTTCCTATCATGAGAGTATTGTGAGCAGGTCTGTCAGTAGCATTGTTCAGACTTTGTCGGAAATTCATAACCTTGGTAAGTAGTGTAACGATGTGTTATTGGTGTCAATTGTTGTTAGTATCAAACTGACATTCCACTACTCTTTATATTGGGTTACTGATGTCTGCTGTTGTTTGAACCAGTAATCTTGTCCGTGTTTGTGCAGAACTACATCTATGCTGCATCCTGCAGCAATTATGAAGTTATGTACTTATCATGTACTGTGTCTGTTTTCAGAGCACATGAACAGTCTGATGTGCATTCCTCTAGACTACATCATTATGGTTGTGGATAGACTGGCTATGGATTGTCGCTGGAAACAGTTGGACATGCTTGTGAAGAAATACAGGAACAAGCATGGCAAAGATAAACTGAACGGTGTGCATGCAATGCAATTTGTGTACAAGTTGTTATTAAATTCATGTATGAAATGATTTAGAAATTTCTTTGACATTCCAGTTGGGTTTCTTTTGTTTGTTTATTTTACTCCACAGAAACATATTTTTCTTTTGACATTTTGCAAAACGGTCTTGAATTTAATTAAAGAATGTTTTTGTGAATCATTGAGCATCATCCTTTCTGGGCTATGATAAATGATTGAAGAGCTACACTAACTTGAGTTCTATCAGGCTTGTTAAACCAAAGGAGGTTTTTCTTAAAACAGCTTTCTTTAACTTTCATGATTGGAATGATGTACAAAGATCATAGTTAAGCCTGTCCAAGATTTCACTTGTATTCAGTTGGGCTTGTACAAAGGTTTACAATACTATTTGTTTTGTACTGTTTCAGCATTTGCTTCCAACCTGAGTGTAGCGCCAGTCATACAGGATATGTCACTGGCTCAAAATGAAGATCTCAAACTTCAGATTGTAATCAATTTGCTCAACAGCAACGCTTCATTGGGGAGTGATGGTAACTAGTTTAACTTTTCTACATTTGTATATATTTTACTGCTTTTGTCAAAGATTTGGAACTGCAGCTATATACACTTGGATATCTCTCCTTAAGCATCTAAAATAAAAAGAATTTATACAATTCTTGAATAAGCTTCATGTTAAATTGTTTTGCAAAGAAAGTAAAACATTTTGTGTAAAATAATATTGTGTGTTTCGTATGTATGTAAGTACTTTCTGTACTACAAAACTTCAGTTGGATGTTTGGCAATGAAGCATGCAGTGAATGCTGAGCATTACAGGGTTCTGTTTGAGCTAATCAAGCGTGGAGCTAACACCAAGGCCTTGTCAGTGTATGACGGAGATACACCCATGCACGCTGCCGTCCAGATTTCCCTCGGAAAGGACAAAAGTACATACTGACTTTACCTTTTAATGGCACTCAAAAAACTCAAGTTGTAGAGTACATGATAATTCATATTATTTATGAACAATTGTGTGTGTTTTCTCACTATTCAGTGACTTTAATATGTGGTTTAATAATACTTTTCAGATCTCACTATCCTGGAGCACTTGTTGAGTCAGTATGACTCGAACCGTGAAGAGAATCCGCATCTGGACCCTGAACAGCTGGACAAGAATGGGGACTGTCTCTTTCATGTTTTGGCCAGGGTAAAGAGCAGCTCTACAGCTGTCAAGGTGTGTAACATTGAGATATTGTTTATTTATGTGTGTAAATGTTGTTATTAAATTCATGTGTACAAATATTTCAGCAATGTTTTATATGATTCATTCTATTTTAAACCTCCTATTACCGCTATAGTATGGAAAACACTTTCCTACTTTTCTTTAAAACTGTGTTGTTATTTTGAAGGCATACGAGATTCAGATTCGTAGACTAATTGCAATTACCTTTGAACCCCGCATACATGTATTCAGTGCAGAAAATATACTCGAACATGAAATAACAATCAAGACAGTCTTGGTTTAAACATCTTGTTTTTAAACATACAGTTGATTTGTGCAACAATGTTAAACTGGTATTAATGTTGTACAAATGCAGGTAACAGAGACATTATGCAACCGTGGAATTTCTGGTAACTATGTCAACAAGGAAGGAAAGTTGCCTCAAGACTACATCACAAAGAAAAATGACCGTCGTCTTCAGTTTCTTAGACTCGCAAAGTCTGTACAGCCCACAAATAAGCAAATGTTCAGTCCTGAGAAAGAAACTGAAAGTTCACATCTGGAAGATGACATAAATGACTTTCCAAGACCTGCCGATAGCGAGGCAAACAGACCCACTGTTCAAGAAGTGACAAAAATTATCTCTGCACGTGAAACTAGAATGCAAAAAATCAGCAATCTTATTCGTCTGTTACCTGACAGCTCACATTCAGTTTTCAGTGCAGAAAATCCAGCTGAACCTTTTCAAAAACGTGTTTCTGACATGATAGACCTAACTCGGGATATAGTTGATGGTGGGACAGCATCAGAAGAGTTAAACAATACATCACATGCTGTTAACTTAATACATACATCAGGTGTTAAAGATATTGCACCAATGGTGATCAATCCAACAGAAAGCAAGAATAAAGACGAGGTTGCAGATATGGACACTGACTCGGACAACAATGACAGTTACCAGAGTGCTCAAGAAGAACATGATGATACCTTGCCTGATTCGGAAGTTGTTAGCAAAGACGAGGACCGTAAGCACACATCTGATGAAAATGGTGTGGTTGACAAAAAAGTTTTTAGTGTTGAGAAAGAACGTGACAAGGCATTAATGGTCGATGAATCAGGCGATCATTTGACAGAAAATTTTACAGAGACTTCCAGGGATATTTCAGGCGAAGTGAATGAAATCAAAATTAAGATAAATGCAGAGAAGGTTGATGGCCAAGCATCTATCAGCATCAACTTGGAATCAAAACATTCTGATTTCAAAGGTACTGTAGACCCTATTGATGGACCCAAAGAAATTGAACATAATACAGAAGAGATTATCGAAGATAAAGAAGATAGTGGTGATGATGCTGATGATAATGAAGAAGATTTTGTTGTTGATGCACAGGTAAGTAATTCATTTCTATATTTTCCTAATTCTCACTTCCAATGCCACCATTTGCCTTATAGCTGAAAAAACATTCCTGTGAAGAACAATGCGAATGTTTATCTTTTAGGTTTTTGACAACCTAGAATGGGAGGTTGAATGCACTGCTGAGGTTTGGAAGACACTCAGAGACAAACATGTGATCCCCGAGCTCAAACGCCGTATAGTGCACAAAATCCAGCTGTTGGCCAGTGGTGATTGGCAACCACATCTGTGCAAAAAACTTGTCCATGTGGTTCAGAGTTTAAACTTGTTTGAAGCCAAGTTTAGCAAAGGTAGATTTCAGTTTTATTCTGTTGATATTAAAGATCTATTTCATTTAGTAGTCCTTCCGTCCATCCGTCCTTCTGTCCCTCCCATTTCGTGTTCGCTCAATAACTGTCATTTCTGGATGGGTTTTGAAATTACTTGGCAGAAATATTCACCATCATGAGATGATGTGTCGCCCGCAAGACCCAGGTCAATACCTCCAAGGTCTAGGTCACACTTGGAGGTCAAAAGTAAAAATTTGGTCTGGTTTTAGTGTCCACTCTATAACTGTGTCATTTCTGGATTGATTTGGCAGGAATCACCATCATGAGACGACGTGTCGCGCACAAGATCCAGGTCCGTACCTCCAAGGTCAATATCACACTGCAAGGTCAAAAATGGGGTCTGGTTTTCATGTCTGCTCTTTAACTCTTTGTAATTTCTATATGTAATCTCCTGATAATGCACACAAAATATGCCCCTCCCCCCCCTTCAAAGAAAAGGCAGCATATTGTTTTGCAGTTGTCGGTTGGTGTGTCTGTCTCGTAACTTTTTCGGGTAACAAGCCACCGACAGGGGACTGCAGTCACATCGGGTGACAAACACTTGTTCTGTGAATTTTAAGTTTGTGTTATTAAGGTATTTACCTGGCACAGTACCTTATAAGTGTTGTTTGTAATGTATTTACGTTAACTATTTGACAATGCCAGGACGGCGTATCATCTGGGAGCTGGCGGTGGCGTTCTCTCCAAGATTGAGTGAGACTGCTGAGCGTCGTCTGCACTCGGAGGAAGGGGACATCAATCAGCCAGTTCGTGGAGGAAAGATTTATTCTGAGATCATACGAGTGTGGGATATTGTCATGGACCATAAGAAGATATACAAGTTAGTGCTCTACTTTCAGTAGTTTTTGTCTTTGAAATCAATTTAGAAAACTCTTGGTAGTTCTAAATTCTTTCTTTCTTAAAGATCGCATATATATCAGTGTATGCATATTTATGAATATTGTTTTATGATGTTCCAAAGATATTTACCAGTTTTTGTACTTTAAACTGTAACATTAAAAGTATTAAAGACATCATCTGAAAAAAATATACATATATTAACTAATAAACTTTAAGAACAACAGGTGCAAAAGTGTATCCTTGCTTTAATCCAATGCAGAAAATGAAAGGCTGATTTTGCTTAAGCTTTGTATTGGTAGTCTTTTTGATGTCATACAATATATAGCTTAAAGCCCCATTCTCACTGTCCTAGTTTGGTAAATAATCAAACCGGGAGAACAACCCTGGTGACACCGTGAACATTCTGGATGGACCCAGTTGATCCGGCTAACAGTCCCGGATATTTTAAAATGTTAAATACCGGTAAAACTATCAAGAACCGGCTTAATCCTGGGATTTTTGGGGCAATGCTTGTATTTTACCAGGAAAGGTCTGGATTTCTAACCTAAATCTACCGTTATTAACAGTAGCATTCCGGTTTGATCCAAGTTGAATCCCGGATTGGGTCGGAAGAGCTCAGGTGAAGAACGGTACAGCCCTGTTTCATGCTGTTTCATTTTGTTCCTCTCCGTAACTTAAAATGGCTAGGAAGGATTTTAATATTACTCCAGATTATTATTCCACATGACTAGATGATATGTCGGGCACATGTCCCATGCTTATCAGTCAAAGGTCAAGGTCACAATTAACCCTATACTAACTTACCTGGCAATCCGGGACCACAACCTTGACAGTGAGAATAGACCATGGATCATTTCTAATACTGAAACATTGCGATGTCCAACACCTCATGCAAGTATTTAGGTCATTTTTTTGCAGGTACAATTACATGAGGACATCTTTTAGTGTTTCAGACTGCAGTTCAGCAAAATGTTCAATAATTCGAGAGCATATATACAAATCTGTCGTTTTCTAGATCGGTTCAGAGGATCAATAAATCCCACTTGCGGGGCGAGCAGTGCATTATTCAAAAGAACCTTAGAGGAATGAGAAGTGATCAGTCTTCAAAAACAGATGTCAAAAAGAGATATCCAATGCTGTACTCAGAAGATGACATTACCAACGAAGAGCTTGTGCAACAAAATCAGGTGCTGATCACCGTTGTATGCCTATAGAACTTTAAATGATTTTGAGCTCTCAATTACTTGTAGATTTGCATTTCACATTAGTAATTGTTTCTCCTGATTTAGAACTTACAGTGTTGAGATGTTACACAAATTTTTGTATTCAGGAGATACAGAGGTATTTCCCCCCAGCCAGTTCTAACGAAACAGAGTACCACATTCTCAAGTTTTACTCGTTTTCCTCGGCCCTGGTGAGTCACGTGCTGCAGAATATCGAGACCAAGGTGGATTTCCCGTTCCGGGTAACTGACCTGGAGCATGCCATAATTAACCTCAAGTCGAAGGCTCCCATATTACTGCTTGGCAGGAGTGGAACAGGTGTCCTCATTGTTTGGCTTATATCATTATTTATAATTACTCTAATTGTGTGTTATATTCTGATCATATCCAGTGTTTCTTTTACTTGTTTAGCATTATTCTTTGGTTGGCTACCTGTTCTGTTTTGTTGAATATTGTGACATGTTTAAAGTAATGGAAATAGTTCTGATTCTAGACATGTGCACCTTGTACAAAATTTTAAGTTTTTCTAAAGTTTGGTTAGTTTTTGAAGTGTTAAACATTTAACCTGTACATTTGATTTATTGACTTGTTTTTCAACAACATCAGGCAAGACAACCTGCTGTATGTACCGTTTGTGGAGCCAGTTCCATGCCTACTGGTCAAAGGCTCAGGAAGCTGGGACCCCTATTCTGCCACGCTGTGTGGAGTTTGTTCATGAGGAAAACAAGGAAATGGATTTAGAAGAGGAAGGTAATCATTTAAAATAAAGGGGTTTTTGAAGAAACAATATATTTTAAAAAAGCAATTTCATTATTTTAATATGCCCCGGCATCTTGATGCAGGAGGCATACAGTGTTTGTCCTGTCTGTTTGAGTCTGATTCTGTCCGTACGAGGTTAACTAGATTTTACTGTTTCGTCTAGCACCAACACCGCTTACTACAACGCTTGAATACTTACACAGTTGTATCTTAGGACGGTTCCTAATCCATCGATATCACCCACCCTCATTTTCACCTTGACCTTGGCCTAATTTGGACTTTGAAAAATTCATATTCGCTATTTCTTAGTTGACTAGATTTTACCGTTTTGTCTAGCACCAACACTGCTTACTACAACACAGTTGTTGATTATGACCATTACTAATCCACCCATTTCACACAACCTCACTTTGATCATGACCTTATTTGGACTTTGAATAATTCAAATTTGCTGTCCAGCACCAACCTGGGGCATGTGTGTTTATCGAACACAGCATCTTGTTATAAGTTTGTATTTTGACATTGTACCACATTTAATGAAGGAGAAAGTTCAGACAATTCTGATAGTAACGCTGAAGAGGTCCTAGGAGCATCTGGGGGACCAATACCAGAAGCCCCGTTGTGTTTGACACCAGACTCTGAAGACCTAGAAGAGAAGGTTGAGCCCATGTATGATCATTTGCACCAGGTGTGTTGGTTTTCTCATTGTCCATTGTAAAGGTTTGCCATACAATGAAAGAAATTATTTTCTTCTGCCCGTCAATCGATAAAGTGTATGTGTGGCAAAAGGTCTTACCTATTGTCCCTACGTGGGAACACTTATATGTGCTTTTTTTTCCTAAAGCTTTTTGACACCTTTATCATAACATTAACCACACTACAAAAATAATTATATTTTTACAGTAACAGCCAGGACAACATTCTTAGATTAAATTTTTGATGGACATGCCAGAAGGAGAAAATTACATTGTATTTTTATTCCAGTTGTTTATAACCAAGAACGCCGTACTCTGTAGTGAGGTACAGAAAAATTTCCGGGAACTCAGCCATGCAGACAACCTGATGGCAGACCATATGCAGCATGAGGATGAAAACCTGCCGCCTCGACTGCAGGACGTGAAGGATTATGCATTCCCAATGTTTGTCACAGCGAGACAATTGTTGCTCATGCTGGATGCGTCCGTTGGACCTCCATACTTCTTTGAGCGCAAAGAGGATGGGAGTCTCAAGGTATATATATTGTTGTTGTTGTTGTTTTCTCATAAATTCTGTGTTGACTTAAACTACAAAGCCATTCTGGCCCTGGATCGCTCACCTGAATTTGATATAGCGCCGCTACGTAAAAAGGGAAAATTACGGTGAGACAAAAAGAAAAATGCTGTTCATAAATCAAGATGGCTTGATGGAATTTACTGCCTGTAAGATATTTTCAGTTTTTACACTAAGGGCTTTAAAGCAAAGTAACCTCACACCCAGTTAGCCATGTATTTGGCGAATCAAAATGGCCCGAAAGAAATTGATGCGGCATCTCTCATGAAATATTCATGTGAAATAAATCAAAAGAAGTTTTCAATTGAGCCATTTACGTATATCTCTTTCTTTCGATCAAATGAATGTATGTGTAGCGGATCATCCAAAAATCATTTCTATAATATTAAATTAGAAATCCATCGGATTCAATGCCCTAAGTTTTGTATGGATCAACTTCATTGGAATGATTGCTACCACCGAACGAACATTCATACAAATAAAACAAACTTTATTTAAAAATTTACGCATATCACTCGACCCTCAACGGATGGCTAATGGCCACTGACTTATTTAGCTCACCCTTGAGCAATTATTTCATGCTTGCAACTCAGCTTAAGCTATGCATACTGGTGTAAACATTATATTAATTTTTAGCTCGACTTTTCGCAGAAAAGTCAAGCTATTCTACTCACCCCGGCGTTAGCGTCGGCATCCGATCTAGGTTAAGTTTTTCGGTAAGCTTGTTTCTCAGGAATGGCTTGACGGATTTCATACTAACTTTAAACATTTATTCCCCACATTAAAATGAACCAAGTTTGGTCACTCTGGTTTGAAATTTGTGAAAATTATGGGCCTTTTTACACTTAGACATTTTACATAATTATAAGCTATATGGACAGGTTAAAGTTTTTTGGTAAGCTGGTTTCTCAGGAATGGCTTGACGGTTTTCATTCAAACTTGGAACACTTATTCCCTATATAAAAATGAACTCGTAGGCCAATTTTGATAACTCTAGTTTGAAATTTGTCAAAATTATGGGCCTTTTTACACTTAGAAGTTTTACATATATGGACAGGTTAAAGTTTTTTGGTCGTTTCCGCTCTCTAGCTCGAGAATGGATTAAGCCATTGTAATGAAACTTTCAACATACATACCTTATAGCGAGACCTTGCTTGGGATTGCATATGGGGTGGGTGGGGTCAAGGTCAAGGTCACTGTTTCGAAAAATAGAAAAAACGGTTTCCGATTAATAACTTGAGAACGTATTGAAATATTTTAATAACACTTAATACATAGATACCTTATATCAAGACCTCACATGGGATTGCATATGGGGTGGGTGGGGTCAAGGTCAATGTTACTAAAAATAGTAAAACGGTTTCCGCTCAATAACTTGAGAACGCATTGAGATATTTTAATGAAACTTAATACATAGATACCTTATATCAAGACCTTGCTTGGGATTGCATATGGGGTGGATGGGGTCAAGGTCACTGATACTACAAATAGAAAAACGTTTTCAGCTCAATAACTTGAGAACGCAATGAGATATTTTAAAGAAACTTTATACATCGAAACCTTATATCGAGACCACGCTTTAGATTGCATATCGGTGGGTGGGGTCAAGGTCACTGTTACTAAACATAGAAAAACGGTTTCCGCTCAATAACTTGAGAATGCATTTAGATATTTTAATGAAACTTAATAAATACCTTATATTGAGACCTCACTTGGGATTGCATAGAGGGTGGGTGGGGTCAAGGTCGAGGTCACCATTACTTAAAAATAAAAAATGGTTTTCGCTCAATAGCTTGAGAACACATTGAGGTATTTTAATGAAACTTCATACATAGATATCGTATATCTTGACCTCGCTTGGGATTGCATATGAGGTGGGTGGGGACAAGGTCACTGTTACTAAAAACAGACAAACAGTTTACGCTCAATAGCTTGAGAAGACATTGAGATTTTTAATGAAACTTAATAAATAGATACCTTATATCGAGACCTCGCTTGGGATTGCATATGGGGCTTGTGGAGTCAAGGTCAAGATCACCATTACTAAAAATTTCATTGATGTGCTGACTTTCATGCATTTAGTTAAAAAAAGGGCTTTCTGGTAATTTCCTTATTTCTTGTTTTAGAAACAAATGCCATTAACGCTGACAAGCACAAGAAAAGACAAGCGCGCTGTCCTCCGACAGCTCTTGTAATGCTTGTTTCTAGCTTTTGAGGAACTCGATCCACTGCATGCAAAAGAAATATAAATGACTATTCAGTATTGTGCAACTCTGCATTTTTATTGTGTCCCAAAACTATTATATCGTCGTCTATAAAGATGTTTCCTTTTTCTCTGTAGGTTGACATCAGTGGTTGGACAGATCAGGGAGGGCCCCTCAGTTTTCTGCCGCTGTTGGACGACGACTCTGATGCAGAGGAAGATGCAGAGGAGTTTGAAGATGCAGACAACGAAATTGAAATGGGAGATAACTGGATTCCAGGAGGAACAGGCAAAGCAACAAAGGTTTGCCTATCAAAAGTGTCATCACAATTATAAGTGGACTGTTTTAATTGTCTGTTGCTCATTTGTCTAATATTTAATATATAGGCCTATGTTTATATTTGGTAATTGTAATCATTTCTATGTATTGTTTGTGTTGCTATCTGATATTCTTATATAATTGTGAGCGTATCGTATGAAAACTAAGGCTGTGTTTGCTAATAATCCTTTCAAGGTTGATCCAAGGCGAGAAATTACATACACGGTGTTTGTTGAAGAGATATGGAGACACACAAAGAAGTCTGGTTCCTCATACCACCCGTCCCTAATTTGGACTGAGATCATGTCATTCATCAAGGTAAGGTTAAAGGATTATATTATCACAGTCGTGTATTAACGAAATACCCGGTAACCCCCTTGTAAATAAACTACTTTTTCCGGCACATAAATATAAATCTTAATTTTTATTTCCGTTTAATGTGTTGTCTTTCAATGCCTTGTGTCAACTTCACAATAAATGCACTAATTCCTTCAAGACAATAATGGACATTTTATTTCTCTTTATTAAGCTTAATTACAGTAATGTTATGAAGCGTTCCAATTCGTTTGATACACTTGTTGGTCTTCATGAAACTAATTTCAGGGGTCTTATGAAGCATTATCAAAACCTAAAGGCTTTTTGGAGCGGGAGGAGTATTATGAGCTGGGAAGAAAACGAGCGCCTAACTTCTCTGGAGAAAGGGACCTGATATACTCGTTCTTTCTCAAATACGAACACTATAAGAAGCAGCATGCACTCTTTGATGAGACTGATCTAGTTCATGATGTGTTTCGGCGGCTTCGACAGCTGGATTCCAGTCCCTGGGTGATCCATCAGATATATGTTGATGAGACACAAGATTTCACACAGGCAGAGCTTTGTCTCTTGATACGATTGTGCCAGAATCCAAATGACATGTTTCTCACAGGTGATTGTAACAGTTGTTAAAGTAACCTGTTAACAGATTGGTGAATTGACAATTTTCAAACTTTTTGTCACAGTTTACAAAAATAAAATAATAGTGTACTTAAAGCAGTGAAATAACACTACTGACACAGGAATACTCTGTAAATGCCGTTTCGTTAAGAGTAATCATCATATATATCAAATATACTGAATACTTGATAAAATTATAAAGCATTTGTAACGCGAAACGATGGAATAATTTGGAATGTTTCTGTCGTTTATGTTGACATAATTAAAATCATATGAATTACTTACACATAGTAAAAAGTCATGCACAAATATACAAACCGAAATGGCCAAAAGATAAGCGCGTTTAGACTTTGATCCGGAGGTTTGATACCCGGTTCTAGCAACATTGTTTTCTTTTCTTATGCTTTTTATACTCCCCGGAAAATTTTTGGGGTAGCATATAGTCGCCGCATTGTCCTTCTGTTCGTCCGTCCGCACTTCCGTTCCATTTTCTTGTACGGGCAATTTGTCGGTTATTACTGGTCGGAATTTAATGAAACATTATGGGAAGCTTTGTTACCAAGAGGTGTGCATCTTGCAAGGACCTTCTGCTTCAGTGATTATACCCCCACTACCAGGTACAAGAGCTGTATAGGAATTAATTTGTCATGTTGGTCGGTCGGCCTGTCCCGAAACTTGTCCGGACTCTTAACTTCCCCATGCATAGAAGGGTCTCAAAATAACCGTTAACCTATGAGAGACGTTGTGTCGCATGCAGGAACTTTATAGCTACCTTAAAGGTCAAGGAATACTTTGAGGTCAAAATAGAGCGCTTTATTGTCAAAATGCTGCTTGTGCGGACTCTAACTTCCCCATGTATAGAAGGGTTTCAAAATAACCGTTAACCTATCAGAGACGTTGTGTCGCATGCAGGAACTTTATAGCTACCTTAAAGGTCAAGGAATACTTTGAGGTCAAAATAGAGCGCTTTATTATCAAAATGCTGCTTGTCCGGGCTCTAACTTCCCTATGCATAGAAGGGTTTCAAAATAACCGTTAACCTATCAGAGACGTTGTGTCGCATGCAGGAACTTTATAGCTACCTTAAAGGTCAAGGAATACTTTGAGGTCAAAATAGAGCGCTTTATTATCAAAATGCTGCTTGTCCGGGCTCTAACTTCCCCATGCATAGAAGGGTTTCAAAATAACCGTTAACCTATCAGAGACGTTGTGTCGCACGCAGGAACTTTATAGCTACCTTAAAGGTCAAGGAATACTTTGAGGTCAGAGGTCAAAATAGAGTTCTTTATTGTCAATATACTGCTGGTCCGGGCTCTAACATCCCAATTTATGGATGGATTTTGAAATAATTAGGCGCAAATGTTAATCTAAATAAGACGGTGTGTCGCGCACAAGAATTGGATGGATACCATAAAGAGGACAAAGGTCAAAACAAAATGCTTTATTGTCAAAATAGCGTTTGTCCAAGCTCTAACTTTCCCATGCATTAAAGGATTTTGAAATAACTTGGCATAAATGTTTACCTATATGAGACGGTGTGTCAGATAGCTACCTTAAACGTCAAGGTTTCGGGTGAGGTCAAATGTCAAAATAAAGTGCCTTGTCAAAGTACTGCTGGATCCTCCTAAAGAGATCGTTTTCTTCACAGTCAAAACAGTGTTTTGTTCAAAGCGCCACAACTGTTAACCTCTTCATCTCCGTCAAAGCGGTATGTAGGAAATTAATCACCTTTAGTGATAGCTCTAGTGTTTCTTAGAGTTATGGGACTTTGAAGATTTCTGAAATAAGTATATAGTGCACAATTTTGTCTGGGCTATTTCTCAGCAACTACTGGCCGGAATTCAATGCAACTTTATGGAAGCTTCATTGCCAAGAGGAGGTGGGCATATTACCAGAAGGTTCCAGTTCAGTGATTTTTCTCAGTGGTACGGGACTTTACAGATTTCTGAAATTAGTATATTGTTCTCAATTCTTGTATGGGCTACTTCTCAACATCTACTGACTGGAATTTAAGGAAATTTTATGGGATTCTGTTACTACCAGGAGTAGGTGTGCAGACTAATGACTTTTAAAATCTTCTCCTCTGAAACCGCAAGGCCTAGAGGTTTCATATTTGGTATATAACATTGTATAGTGGTCCTATACAAAGATTGTTCAAATGATGCCCCTGGGGTAAAAACGGGCCACGCCCCGGGGGTCACATGGTATATAGACTTATGTAGCAAAATGCTATAAAAATCTTCTCTGAAACCGCAAGGCCTAGTGATCCTCTACAAAGATTGTTAAAATGATGCCCCTGGGGTCAAAACTGGCCACACCCTGGGGCTCACATGGTTTATATAGACTTAAATAGCAAAAATGACTTTAAAAATCTTCTCCTCTGAAACTGCAAGGCCTAGAGGTGTCATATTTGGTATGTAACATTGTATAGTGGTCCTCTACAAAGATTGTTCAAATGATGCCCCTGGGGTCAAAACTGGGCACACCCCGGGGGCCACATGGTTTATATAGACTTAAATAGCAAAATTACTTTAAAAATCTCTGAAACCCCAAGGCCAAGAGGTTTCATATTTGGCATGTAACATTGTATAGTGGTCCTCTACAAAGAATGTTCAAATGATGCCCCTGGGGTAAAAACTGGCCACACCCCGTGGCTCACAATGTTTATATAGACTTAAATAGCAAAATGACTTTAAAAATATTTTCCTCTGAAACCGCAAGGCCCAGTGGTTTTATAGTTGGTATGTAATATTGTATAGTTGTCCTCTACAAAGATTGTTAAAATTATACCCCTGGGGTAGAAAGTGGCTAGCCCTGTGGGTCACATGGTTTATATAGACTATGCAAATCTTCTCCTGAAACTGCAAGGCCAAGATCTTTATACTCAGGTAAGTACTGTAGTGCCATTTGGCCCTCTTGTTATAAGCCATTATGATGCATTTAACTGAGGTGAGCAACCTAGGGCCATGGTGTCCCACTTGTTATTTATTTTAATATCTTAGACCTTCTCATTGAATTCTCATTGATTGAAAAAGCGCATTAGGGAGCATCCATCAGTTGTAATAGTACTTTTGCTGCTTAGTTCATATGCTTTAATTTGTCAGGTTAAGACATGGAATGTCATATTTAAACAATCTGTGATCAAGTCCCTTTTATTCCATTTTTATTTTGAAATCAGCTTAAGTTTTCGTATGATTATATATAAGATAAAAATACTGAAGTGTGTATAATGCTTACATTAAATTTTTCAGGTGACACAGCACAAAGCATCATGCGAGGAATTTCGTTCCGGTTCAGCGATCTTCGTTCGCTATTTTATCATGCCAAACAGTCTATGCAAGCCATGGGGAAAACTTCAGCTGTTGAGGTTCCTAAACAGGTAACATATTTTATAACAATACAACGGTATTTCGTAAATTGCTACATAAAATGTACTCACTTGTATTAATCCTGTAACTTGTGTTATTCAATAGGTGTACCAGCTCACTCACAACTACAGGTCTCACGCCGGCATTCTTTCCCTGGCAACCAGTATTCTGGAACTCATGGTTGAGTTCTTCCCAGACTCCTTTGATAGACTGCGGCCGGATCAGGGGCTGTTCAATGGCCCGAGGCCAATTCTGCTGGAGTCTTGCAGTTTTGGTGACCTTGCTGTTCTGTTGAGAGGAAACAGACGAAAAACATCACACATAGAATTCGGTGCACACCAAGCTATTCTAGGTATATACATAGAATCTTTGTAAAACCTAATTTCTGATACAATGCTCTATGCTCGAAATTCTTCAGTTTTTTTCCAGTATAAATACATGTCATATTTTCTGCTTGAACTTGAAGCAGACATTGTCGTTGCCTGCTTATTTTTCTTGCTCAGAAGTGAAATAAAATCATTATTGTCTTCTAGTGGTGAACGATGCAGCACGGGATTCAATTCCCGAGGAGTTACGACTTGGTCTAATTCTCACCATCTATGAAGCCAAGGGGCTCGAATTTGATGACGTACTGCTCTACAACTTCTTCAAGGACTCGCAAGTATAAAAGAAATAATATTTTCAACAATTTTTTACCTACAAAAAATGTGCTTTATTTTTTATTTTCTTGACTCGACTATTTTTTACTGCAGGGTTCAAAGGAATGGCGTGTTGTCACAGATTTCTTGAATCGACAATTTACGATACAAAATGATACTATGAACACTCCTAGTGACAACATAGTCATCATCGACCAAGGTGAGTAAGATTTATATATATATGTATTTTTTTAGAACAAATATTGCATGTTTTTTGTTGCAAATATGTGTAAATGTGAATGTTTATCAATTACATCCGTTCATTTTCGTTTCAGAAATTTTGGAATCATCAAATCGCCCCCGACCACTGAAATTCGATGCCAACCAACACAAAGTTCTGAACTCAGAGCTTAAGCATTTGTACACGGCCCTGACACGGGCTCGTGTGAATGTCTGGATATTCGATGAAGGCAGCGAAAACAGGGCGCCCATGTTTGAATATTTCAAGGCTCGAAAGCTGGTGAAGAGCTTGGAAGTGCAGGAAATAAATGAAACAAGTATGTCTGTATGTATGTATGAGGGATGTCCAAAAAATGTGTATACTGACTGAATTACTCTCACATCTTTGGCCAGACACATAAACAATATGTTTGGAATGTTCAGACTTTCCTCTGCAATTGTATGTGACATTCATTATGTTGCTTAAAAGTACAAAATAACATCAGTTGATGAAGCACTGACACTGTAGCTCCACCGGAGCACGTCACGTCGAAATGTAACGTCATCGGTGAATGTCAAAGACGCTTTTGTTTTACAGATGCAACATTTGACATTTCTAAAAAATACCATAAATGAAAACACTCTTTTCAACGCTTGTGACGATGATTCTACTTTATGTGAATCACCTCATAGAACAAGTCAGCTGAATACTTCGAATTAACGGAGTTTGTTTTTGTCTACAATTCCCGATCTTTTCCTCTGAAATGCGTTTCTATTAGTCACTGCAATACAGTAAACATCTGCATTAACTAAAATGTATAATGGCGTTGTTAATTAAATATGCTAGCTTAAGACATTAAAATGTTCTAATCGATTTGTAATTTAAACCGAATTTAATATATGCAAAATGTAATATAGTAGTTATATCTGTGTGATAACTATTAATACAGGTTCCTTAAAGCGCAAGTGCGAAAACAAGAGATTTTCCCGATTTGTATGCCGCCACCATCAATGATGGGGGCCATATGGTGTTTACCCTGTCCGTGGGTACGTACGAATGCACGTATGTACGTTTGTACGTATGTTTGATTCTTGTCCGGACAATAACTTTGTCCAGCATTTGAGGATTTTCAAATAACTTGGCAGAAATGTTAATCATTATGAGACAGTGTGTCGCGCGCAATAACAAGGTCCCTTGGTCCAAGGTCAAGATCACACTTAAAGGTCAAATATAAGAATTAAAGCCAAAGATCCAGTCCGAAGCATAATTTTTTCCAGCATGGAAGGAATTTCAAATAACTTGGCACAAGTGTTAAGCATGGTGAGATGATGTGTCGTGCGCAAGAATCAAGTCCCTAGGTCCAAGGTCAAGGTCACACTTAAAGGTTAAATTTCAAATATAAGAATTTAAGCTGTAGACCCTGTCCAGAGCATAAATTTTTAGACGGACCAAATTACCTTAACACAAAATACAAGAGCAAATCACATTGCTAAGTGTATACCAGTGGCATCACGGCATCAGGATACTAACGCTGTTCAAAATTCAGCTATATTTATTGGAATACAGTGATTAATCTAGATGTGGTCCTACGTCTAAGCGCATAGATTTCCGATGAAACGCATAATTTCTTAACATTTGCGTCCGGTGGACGCAATACAATTGGGGACGCAAAATTGAAGTGATACCTGTCGCTTAATATATTCCAACACCAGCTTAAATAAAACATAAATTATAGTTTATATCAACACCGCATGCGTGTTATTTTATGCCGACACCTGTTGTCATATCTGTAAAAAACAGTGTATTATGCGCACCCATGTAAAATGCGCACCCGAATTTTTTAAAGCAAAATTTGATGGGGGATCTGAGAACAATTTGCCGCCGTTTGTGTGATTGTCCGTGAATGTTAAATTGCCTTTTTGTCCGTGTTTGCTTTGGTGTTGTTATGCTGCAGTATAACACTCTACCAATATTCCAGTCTTCATGAAACTCGGAGGTCCTCTGTCAGACATTTGGTCTGACTGACAAGAAAAATCTGTCAGACCTGCTGCACATTTGTCAGATCAAACACAATCAAACACTCTTCGGAATTATTTAAATGTTTTTACTGGTTTACATCATTTATTCACATTGCATTTTATTTGCAGTTAATTGTGTACATGTTAAATCAAAATAATTTACAGTTATATGTATGCAATATTTACCATTCATATTCAGTCTCTTCATAACTTGTTATATTTCACACAGATAAATTTATAAAATATGTTTCAATAAAAGTCTAATTAATACATATGTAGATCTATTTCACTTTATACAGTTTCTATTTAAAATCCTATTATTATTATTTTTATATAGTGTCTTGTATATATTTTTACATATTTTGTACAATGTAATATTTTAATAGTCCAAAAACAAAATGTAGTTTCTAGTGGTTAAAAAAGGTAAAGGAAATAAATGAACATTAAAAAGCAAAAGCTAGCGTCCAAGTAATCTTCACCCCACCCACTCTTAATCACAAAACTACAAATACAATGCTTTGTGTCAAAAATCTTAATGTTTGTTGATTACCGGTAATGAAACAATTTAAAAGGACTATATTCATTAAAAATAAATGACAAAACTTTTTTGATGAATTGGAATTTATTTACTTTCAATTTCTACAAGTGTACTGCCAATACTCTCGCTAACTTTCAAATGTTGCCTCAGCCAAAGTGTTTGCATAAAATTGGTATACATGGATGATTTGGAATAATACTTTTATTAGTGAACACTAGATAGTAGATGTAATGTTTTTAACAAATGACGACATACTTTTGACGCGATCTGCGTACACAATTTGTAAAGTTACACAACTTCATATTAATTCTCATAATTATGATAATGTTCATTTCGCACAAGTAATAATTATATTGCTGTCTTTTAATTTGTAGTAATTAATTTATTGAATATGTGTGAGTTTAACACACGCACATCACAAAACGCTTACCTAACGGGATGGTGTAACAAATCACTTGCCCCTTTACTGAGGGCGTGATAAACTTACTATCGACAACGCTCATTTGCATATTGGAAAATTTGCGCATTCTGATTGGCTGACTGGTTTGGCTGTAGTAAAACTGACTCCTCCTACGTCTAGAATATATGGATAACTGATACACTGCTGCAGAAGGGGAGTGTGTTAATTGCCGAGTAGGCGTTCTTTGTCTTTGATAAACATGCGTACGCAAACGGAAATTGTTGCATCCTAGAATCTAACACTGAATCTTACGGCATCCTTACTGTATTGATACGAGGTCATCTGTGTTTTTAAATTGCAATCGAAATACGCATCGTCTAATTCCGTTGAATTTAAAGATAGATGTTAATATGATCGTGTGCTGTTTAACTTTTGATAGAAAATATTTTAGTCTGACATTTTGGGTCGAAAAACTTGAAATTTCCGACGGAGTTTCGTGAAGAATGATATTCATAAAAATATAACTAAAGTAAATTCCAGATACTCACACATATTTACATTATTCCAGAAACGCGCACGTATCCAAATCGAATTATTCTTGTTGATAATCAAAAAGTTATCCGTCATTACATACTCCAAGAGATGAATATTTGGTCACCCCGAAATTAAATCTCCAATTTCTTTAATGCAACAAAACAACCTACTTCACATAATAAGAGAATACATTAGCAGAAAGTACAATATAAAACGACAATTCTATTGCAAAATAATTTGTATCCATATAAACAAAACGGCCCCATGTAGAACACATTCCTAGTTTTAAAATATGATGTGCAATTGAAACTGCTATGAAATATAACTCTACTTGTGGCTGTTTAGCGATCATATTGTGTATGGTGCCTTTCAGACCCATTTTTAGCTCGACTATTTGAAGAATAGGTGAGCTTTCCTACTACCCCCGGCGTCCGCATATGAATTTGGTTAAAGTTTTTATTCTAAAGTCTTGTAACTTCAAAACTACATAAGTTAGTAACTTGAAACTTGGAATATACCTTTGTCATCAACTCCAGTATCAGGGGCAACATTCCCCATAACTGTGTTTTGTATTTTGACAGAGTTATGCCCTTTTTTCACTTAGATTTTCTGTTAAAGTTTATATTCAAAAGTTTTGTTACTTCAAAACTACGTAAGTTATTCACTTGAAACTTGTAACTAACCTTTGTCATCAACTCCAGTATCAAGGGAATATTCCGTTTAACTGTTTTGTATTTTGACAGAGTTATGCCCCTTTTTCACATAGATTTTCTGGTTAAAGTTTATATTCAAAAGTTTTGTAACTTCAATACTACAAAAGCTATTCACTGGAAACTTGGAATATACCGTTGTCATCAACTCCAGTATCAGGGTGAACATTCCCCATAACTCTATTTTGTATTTTGAAATGTCCCTTTTTCACATAGATTTTCTGTTTAAAGTTTATATTCAAAAGTTGTGTAACTTCAAAACTACACAAGTTATTCACTTGAAACTTGGAACTAACCTTTATCATCAACTCTAGTACAAGGGGCAACATTACCCATAACTGAATTTTGTATTTTGACAGAGTTATGTCCCCTTTTCACTTAGATTTTCTGTTTAAAGGTTATATTCAAAAGTTTGGTACCTTCAAAACTACATAAGTTATTCACTTGAAACTTGGAACTTACCTTTGTCATCAACTCTAGTATCAGGGGCAACATTACCCATAACTCTGTTTTGTATTTTGACAGAGTTAGCCCACTTTTTACATAGACTTTGTGGTTAAAGTTTGTGTTCCAAAAAGTTATAAACTATACAAGGCTTCACTTAAAAATATTGTATTTTAACACATTTATGCCCCTTTCACTATCCAAAATATGTACCAACTAAAATACTTTGAATAGTCGAGCGCGCTGTCCTCTTACAGCTCTTGTTACTTCACTAAAGTGTTTGTGCAACTAAAATATCAGTTTCCGCGACACCGTATACTTGCCTCTTTCTTGCTGTATCATTTTAGTAGTCAAGTGTCATTGTCTCCCAATGTTGCTATAAAACTGTGTCAGTGCAGGGAATTCGAAGCGTTCTTCAGATGTCATTTTTGTGGTCGCGCAGATATTACCTGATTTAAAATGGAACTAATTAACAACTGTTTATCATATTGAATGTACGTCATATTTTCATGTGACGTCATTTATATATTGGACAATGTTTCCCTGAAATTTGGTGTTTGTGTGTTTTATATAATCAGTATTATTTGAACTTCAGCGTTAGTGTTGCAACGAAAAAAAAGTGTGTTCTGGTACAGTGTTACCGGGGTAACTCAAATGTTGCGAGAGCTGTTTGGAAAACAGTTATGCTACCTCTTGGTTAAAATAGCTAAAAAGGCCTTAACTCCACAACTAATGGGGCGATTTAGCTGATTATTAAAATTGGCCAAGATATTAGGCCCACAAAGATTTTCACCAAGTTTGGTGAAGATCGGCTATGAACAGTTGGACTTTTAGAGAACGGAAACTGCTAAAACGGCCAATTTACATAATTCAAGGGCCATAACTCCACAATTCCCAGGACGATTTGGCTGATGATCGAACTTGACCTATATATTATGCCCACAAACATTTTCATGAAGTTTGATGGAGATCAGATGAAAACTGTTGAACTAAGATAGCGGAAACAAAAGTGGTCTACCGACCTACAGACGGACCGACCACCATTAGCAAACCAATATAGCCATCAATCTTCGATGGGGGGGGGGGCATAATTATTTACCGCATATGGAATGTGAGTTCAATAGAAAATACATTATTCATTAACCAACCATGTGCGATATATGAACATTGTTCACTATATCAGTACACAAACATTTTTGACACCCCCTCGTAGATGTGTGTTTGTGTGTATGTATGTATGTATTATGTACATGTATGTATGTATATGTATGTATGTACACTGAACAGAATTTCTAAACTTCCACTTGATGTTTTGTAAAAATGTGCAGAGTATGTATAAAAGTACAGACAGAAATATTCTAGTACACTTTTAATACAGTTTATTGCAAATATTTCCAGAATATATTATTTAAATCAATCAAGCCTAAGGAAATGGGTTAACACTGTCACCCTGAAATCAGAAAATCACAAATCAATTAACAGATTCATGAAACGCTTTTTAGCTCACATGAGCACGAAGTTCTCGGTGAGCTATTCGTATAGGGGACCTCTCCTGAGTCGTCCGTGTGCCGTCAACAATTTGTTTCGTTCTCACGCAGGAGACTTCACTTTTTATCCAATCTTAACCAAACTTGCACAGTTTGTGTCTGACAATAAAATCTCGGATGGGATTGTTTTTGGGCAAGATCACACCAGTAACACTAGAGTTATTGCCCATTTTTCATCCCAAAAAGTGCAAAAATGCCTTTTTATAACATATATACTTTATTTTCCATCCAATCTTAACCAAACTTTCACAGTTTGTGTATGACCATCAGATCTCAGCAGACGCCAAAAATAGGGCCAGTTCGTTTTTTAAACACCCGAGTTATTGCCCTTCGTGTAAGAAAAAATATACAAAAATGGACATTATTGAGGATAGAGACTTCATTTTTCATCCCATCTTCACCAATATTGCACAGATTGTCTACGACCATAAGATTACAGTTGAATTCGATTTAAATCAAGATCGGACCAGAAACACTGGAGTTATTGCCCTTTATTTGTGAAAAAATATGCAAAAATGGACATTATTCAGGATAGAGACTTCATTTTTCATCCAATCTTTGTCAATCTTGCACAGTTTGTCTATGACCATAAGATTACAGGTCAATATTACAGGAGATTACAGGAATATAAACAAAATTGGGCCAGAAAGACCAGAGTTATTGCCCTTTGTTTGTGCAATTTTTATTTACAAAAATAGACATTATTCAGGTTAGAGACTTCATATTTCATCATATCTTCACCAATCTTGCACCCTATGTCTGTAACCATTAAATTAAAGGTGAAGACAAATATAAGCAAAATATGACCAGGAACACCGGATTTATAGCCCTTTGTTTGTTAAAAACATGTAAAAATTGACATTTTTCAGGATAAAGACTTCATTTTTATGCCCCCCAAGGAGAGCATATAGTAGTCGCACCGTCCATCTGTGGGTGGGTGGGTGCGTGGGTTTGATTTCCGTCCGTCCAGACTGTTTCCGCTCTGTAACTTTTGTATGCCTGGATGGATTTTAATATAACTTCAGATTATTATTTCCCATGACCAGACGATGTGTTGCATACAACATACATGCTCGTCGTTCAAAGGTCAAGGTCACAATTATAGGTCAAAGGTCATTAAAAAAAATCCGCTCCATAACTTCGACACGCCTGGATGGATTTTAATCTAACTTCAGATTATTATTCCACATGACCAGACGATGTGTCGCATGCAACTCCCATACTCATAGGTCAAGGTCACAATTCAAGGTCAAAGGTCATGAATTTTCGTTTCTTCTTCATAACTTCTAACTGCTTGGATGGATTTTAATATAACTTCAGATTATTATTCCCCATGACTAGACGATGTGTCAGGTACAACTCCCATGCTCATCGGTCAAAGGTCAAGGTCACAATTTAAGGTCAAAGGTAATGAATTTTAATTTCCGCTCTGTAACTTCTTAACGCCTGGAAGGATTTTAATGTAACTTCAGATTATTATTCATGAACAGACAATGTGTCTCGTACAACTCCCATGACGGTTGGTCAAAGGTCAAGATCACAATTCAAGGTCAAAGGCCAATTATTTTTGTTTCCACTTCATAACTTCTAAATGTCTGGAGGGATTTAAATGTTACTTCAGATTATTATTCTCTATGACCAGACAATGTGTCGCATACAACTCCAGTGCTCGTCTGTTAAAGTTCAAGGTCACAATTCAAAGTCAAGGTCACGAATTTCTGTTTTTCCACCATAACTTATAAACGTTTGGAAGGATTTTAATATTCAGATTATTATTTCCCATGACCAGGCGATCGATGTGTCGTGTACAACTCCCATGGTCCTCAGTCAAAGGTAAAGTTCACAATTCAAGGTCAGATGTCAAGGAATTTTTTTCTGCTCCATAACTTCCAAAAGCCTTGAAGGATTTTAATATTACTTCAGGTTATTTTTTCCCATGACCAGATGATGTGTCACATACCACCTACATGCTCCTTGGTCAAGGTCTGTGGGTCCAAGGTTACACTTCAGATATTAGAATGAACTTTTTGTAGGAAGCATCATTTTTGCCAACATGTAAGGAATGTAATAACTTGATGGGATTGAAGATCTTTATGAGGCAATGTGTCACAACAACAAACAGTTGTGTTTCTGAAATCTCAAGCATATGCTTCGGGGGCATATGTCACATCCTGTGACAAGCCTTGTGTGTTTGTTTATGAACGAAAGATTACAGGTGAAAGAGAATATATGCGTGTTCGGGCCAGAAACACCAGAGTTATTGCCCCTTGTTTGTGGAAAAAAATGAATGGCTTGCACACACGAGTTTTTCTTCAGTGTTGACCAAACTTACACAGTTTGCATATGACCATAAAAATTGATTGATACAATTTGATTTCCAACAGTTACAAACCTTGCATGCAGTTATTTGTACATGCAACATTGATGGCTTCACAGCCTCTGCATTAACATAATTGATCATCAGTGGACAGAAAATTAGCAAAGAAAAGGCAAAACTTGACCTTATAGCACAGCCATCGCAATTATCGCATTGCAACTAGTTCTCCAAAACTGTCTGCGAAAGACATCAAAATCTACTGTTTCTGCATTTTCCAGAATTGTCACTGACTTAAGGAAAAAGGGTCAGGAAAGAATATTGAGAAAAATTATTTGAGAAAAATTAGCAAGAACATCGCTTATCCACTACCCAACTCGTACTTTAGTTAGCCCATTGCACTAACCGATGTTTATACCCCCACAAGCGAAGTTTAGGGGGGTATATTATTTTTAGACTAAGGAGTGAGCTTGTCAGTCTGTTGGTTTTTGGTTTCCGGATGATAACTCAAGAAAGGCTTGATATATTCAAATATTGTTGGGTATACATATGTAACATCATAGAATACAGGTCAGATTCGATGTTGGTTACAAACCACGAAATTTTGACAGAGTTATAGCCCCTTTTCGACTTAAAATTCCCTAAAAACATGGTTTCCAGATGATAACTCAAGACAGGCTTTACATATTCAAAAAAATTTTGGTACACATGTATAACATCATAGAATACAGGTCAAGTTCGATGTTGGTTACAGACCACTAAATTTTGACAGAGTTATGGCCCCTTTTCGACTGAAAATTCCCTAAAAACATGATTTTCAGACAATAACTCAAGATTGGCTTGACATATTCAAATAATTCTTGGTAAACATGTGTAGCATAATAAAATACGGGTCAAGTTCGACTTTGGTTACACACCACTAAATTTTGACAGAGTTATGGTCTTTTATTTGCCTTCAATTCCCTAAAAACATGGTTTCCTGACGATAACTCAACAATTACTTGACATATTTAAATTTTTGTTGGCACACATGTGTACCATCATGAAATACAGGTCAAGTTCGACTTTGGTTACAAACCACTAAATTTTGACACAGTTATGGCCCCCCTATTTGACTTTAATTCGAGAAAAACATGGACAATAACTCATGAAAAGCTTCACATATTTAACTTATTTTTGGTACATATCAAGTTCAACTTTGGTTACAAACCACTAAATGTTGACAGAGTTATGGCTCCTATTGAAATTAAATTTTTCCAAATACACTGTTGACCATTCACAAATTAAAGCATTCTCTCTGTCCATTTCTTTTGAATGGATGCCGTAGTTTTGTGACAAGGCCATATTGTGGGGGTATATCTGTCATTCATGTGACAATTCTAGTTTAAATCAAATTGATCCTATCCCCCTTTGCGTATTGTTCAGATACCTTAATTTTCAAACCTGTTACAACAGTATGGTCTTCATCTGTACCAGTTCTCAGGTGAGCGCTTTGGGCCATCATGGCCCTCTTGTCAATAGTTTGTATGGCCTCCGTGTACAGGAATGACAGCACGGCATTTAGCCCTCATTGATATTATGTATCTACGAAGGTAGTATTGCGGGATAGCAATGTAATAAATGATACTTTTTGGACTGTATAGTTAGTAACTCACAGTGTACTCAGTATCATTTAATCATGTAACTTTTGGACTGACTTTTACATTTGAATTGGGATTTTGGAAACTCAAGTAATTATCTTACATACATTATTTTTGAAGCTGATTTATTACTTCTCCTTAATTGAGAAATATTTCTACACTGTTTGATATTTTCTCCTTAATTGAGAAATAATTTTTCACTATTTAGAGTGCACCATGCTACTTGCTAGTATGCGCTTGATTGGTATATTTAAGTAAGGGCTTGTAGTTTGGGGAATCTTTTTGAAGTTCAACAAAATAAAAGTGACTTCCCTTGCAACACTTTCGTTTCATTTTATCTCACCTGAGCACTTCATGCTCGATGAGCTATTGGTATAGGGGGAAGTCCTGCATCGTCCGTAATTCGTCAACAATTGGGCGTGTCGACACGAAACAGACCACTTTTATTCAATCGTGAAGATTGAAAGTTGCACAGCTTGTGTACGACCATAAAATCTTGGATATTATTGATAAATCGGACTGGGACCACAAAAGTTATTGGCCCTTTTTTTCATGAGAAAATCTGCAAAATGCACTTTGTGCAACGTGAAAACCTTTTTTTTTCTCTGAATTCGACCAGATTTGCATAGAGTGTGTGTGAACTGAATATTTCAAAATAATCAATAAAATGGCCTTGATTTGGGTACAAACACCAGAGTTATTGCCACTTGTGAGTAAAATGGACAATGTGGAGTATAGAGACTTCATTTATTGCTTAATCGTGACCAAACTTGCATTGTTTTTGTTTGACCATAATGTCTCAGTCAGTTCCCAATATGGAACAGATCAGACAAGAAAGACCAGAGTTATGGCCCCTTGTTTGTGAAGAAGACATACATAATTTGTCAATAATTGGCTTTCAGTCTTCATAGAGAATCAACTTTTCATTCCTTGTTGACTTGTTTGTGCTGATTAGTGTATACAGAACAAAGTTATTGGCCCTTCTTTGTAAAAAGGAAGGAAAAATGGACCATGTTTAGGATAGAGACTTCATTTTTCATTTGGTTTGGCAACAAATAGTATTTCAATAACCTGTTGATTGGTTTTGGTTTTTTAGCTGTTAACCGGTGAGCTAAATATCATTTATAAGACCGAAAACACAATTAAAATGGAAACACATCAAGTACAATGGTTTGTTTGATGAATAGTCCGAATCGATGGTATACGTAATGCTGTCACTTGTGACTGTTTAATTTATTGTTCTGTTAAAAAATAAGAGCAAAATACTGTACATGGAAATCAGCTGGATGTTTGAACCTACAAATGTGCCATTGCAAAGATTGGATATCAACCTCTGTATAATGTAAGTGTGATTGTGCATGGTAAACATATCACGGATTGCTTGTCGTTCATCTTTTTCCCAACTGTTTCGACCGTAAATTCATCTATATTGCGCCTTATTAATGCCAGGTAAATAACAGAAGTAGGACGGACAGTATAACTCCTGAAGATTGCCAGGTTTGCTCTAGAAGAAGGCCGGACAGGCATCTGTATTGCACATGTCGATTGCCAGATCAGGTTGTCTGTTTTGGGTCAGTTTGTAGGTGATGACATTCAGCTGGTCTCTGTCATTGCAAGTACTCAGGTGTGCGCTTTGGGCCATCATGGCATTCTTGTTACCGATTAGTTTTTATGCTCCCAGAAGTTTTGAGCATATAGTTCTCACTTTTTCCGTCCGTCTGAATTCATATTTCACTGCCATTCACTTTCTCTGTGAAACGAATTTCTCCGACAATTTTATCCATCATGTTCGATGTCCGTCCATCCAGTATTTTGTTTCCCTGCGAGATCTCCGGAACTAATGACTCGAATTCAATGAAACTGTATATGCAGCATCCCAATAGCATATTGTCAGGTCGTTCCGGTCTGTTAATTATTTTAGTAAGTTATTGCCCTTTGATTACAAATAGAACATTTTAATGGGAAATCGTTGTTTCCGTGCGAGATCTCAGGAACTTATGACCCGAATTCAACTAAACTTTATATGCAGCATCCTTACCAAGGGGACATTGTCAGATCGTTACATAATTTTTCAGGGAGTTATTGCCCCTTTTATATAAAAAATAGTACATTTTAATAGAATATTTTTGTTTCCGGTCAAGGTCAGCTTTTTGCTTATCCAGACTATGACTTCATCCATGGATTGAAGGAATTTAAAATTACTTGGTACAAATGTTTGTCTGAATGAGACGGCTTATCACATACATAAACCAGAACTGTAGGTCAAAGGTCATACTTCAAAATTGGCCTTTTGCTTGTCTGGACTTATAACATTTTGAATGGATTTTGATTTACTTTATACAATTTTTTATGACAGCGTGGCTCCGTATGTATCAGGTCCTTAGGTTTATGGTCAAGGCCACAAGAGGTTAGAACGGCATTGGAGAGCATCCATCGTTTCGACCGATATTTTTGTTTTAAAACAGTTCACATTTGAAATATTTTATTTCCTTCAGGTCTATCGGAGACTGTTTTCGCGGAGAAATCAAGTTGTTCCGACTGGCTGCGGCGTGGTGAAGATTTCATGCGACACGCTTTGTACACAGTGGCAGCCAAATGCTTTGGAATGGGAGGAGACCGTGAAAGAGAAAAGGTGGCTTTGGCACATGGACAGGCACTCCTGGTATAAACGATTTGTAGAGTTTGCTTTTTGTTTTTATGCCCCGGCATCTTGATGCAGGAGGCATATAGTGATCGTCCGTGACAAGGTTAAGTAGATTTTACAGTTTTGTCTAGCACCAACACCGCTTACTACAACACTGATATTTACACAGTTTTTACTTATGACCGTTCCCAATCCCATATCACCCAACCTCAATTTAACCTTGATTTTGACCTAATTTGGACTAAGAAATGGGCTACCCAGCTCGAACCGGGGGCATGTGTGTTTATCAAACACAGAATCTTGTTCAACATAGCATTTTAACCAGGAAGGAAAACTCTGGTTATTGGATTGGTGAATGTCGGCGGGCAGGCGGGTTGGCTGTCGGTTTTGTGAACAATTTCTTCAGAGCGCAACATTTCTCAAGGGATTTCGACCAACCTTTGATAGAACTATTGTCACCAACTTCCCTAGCGCATATTGTCTGACTTTTAGGATTCGATCATTTTTTTGCGAAATTATGGCCCTTTGTTTATTTTGCACATAATAATAATTATATACACTGCAGATCCGCTATATCGCTATCTGTTATATCGTGATGTCCAATATATCGCGAATCGGCGGTGGATCCCGATTTTTTTTTTCGTGTACTTTAATATTTTCCTATTACCAAATGCTCATGAATAAATCCAGTTTGATCCGGATTTTCGAGCCTTCACGGCGTCTCTTTTATTCACACTCTTGTAATGCGACAAACAATACGCCCACTTGCTCTACATCAAAGTGTAACAGTTTGACATCAGCTTACAGCGCGTGCCACCCATGACAACGTCCTTTCACTGCTTTCGCTCTATTTAGCACCCGAATTAGACGCAGTCCACGTGGAGGGTGTATACAGTAACTGTATGTCATAAATCAATACTGAGCTATCTGAATGACAATAACGTAATTCATACGGCTTATCTGTTTCTTTTTTGTTTCAGGAGAAATGCTAACCGCATATCGTTCGCGATATAGACACCTAATTTTGTGGCTGTGTGCTACGAAACTTTTATACAAAAGTAAAGATCTCAATGTTCTATGCGCTACAAAGTTTTTATATGGTGATCAATACACCCACGCTTTCCATGCAGATGACGTGACGTCGTACATGATTGTCAGCAATTTTTCGTGCTCTTTTTCAAACAGAACAAAGAGTTTACGTGAAATACATGTGTGTTGTAATTGTTAATAGAATTTATGTTTACTTCACGTGAATAGTGAAATTCGGATAGGCGTTTCGGACTTATATTTTTATACGCGATTTGAAATTTATTCAACGGAATTAAAGGAATAATATTATATTTATATTTTCATATACAAATGGAATATTTTATATATCGCGAACGCAATCCGTGGACCCCGCAAATCGCGATATAATGGAGTTAGTGTATAGAGAATAATATCTTCAGAGCGCAACTCCACCTACATTTCTCAAGGGATTTCGACCATCCTTTCAAAGAACTACTGTCATCAAGTTCCCCAGCGCATATTATCAGGCTTATGTGATTCCACCTTTTTTGGCGGAAAATCTGGTTTTGTGACATTTGTATGTCTCTTGTTACTTGTTTAGTTGGCGCTTTGGTAATATTGAACCGTATAAAGTGATGATTATGTTTACAAGTCGTAATCACATGACCTGGTGAATTATGTATGTAAACACAGATTATTGCATGCTTTTGAAAATAAGTTTTTATTATGCCGCGGCATCTGTTGATGCAGGAAGCGTATGATGATTGTCATGTCCATCCGTGATTCCATCCGTACGAGGATCACTAGATTTTACCGTTTCGTCTAGCACCAGCACAGCTTACTACAACACTTGGATACTTACACAGTTGTTGCTTATGGGCATTCGTAATCGACCCACATCACCCAACCTCTCTTTGACTTTTACCTGGAATAATTCAAATGAGCTGTCCAGCATTAACCGAAGGCTTGTGTGTTAATTGAACACAGCGTCTTGTTTTTCTTAGGCATCGAGACTGAAAGATAAACCTCGGCAAATGCGAGATGAATTCCTGTACGCTGCTGAGCTGTACCTGGAATGCAACAAGCCTTCGAAGGCCGCACTCTGTTTGCAGAATGCAAAGGAAAGAGAACTGGCAGCTGAGCTATTTGAAAAACTGGGTCAGGTAGGGCCTGTCAGTGCATTTTTAGCTCACACACCGTGCTCACGGTGAGCTTTTGTGATCGCCTTTTGTCGGCCGTGCGTTGTTTCTTGTTTGTCGACAACATATACCTTGTAACTCTATAGACCACATTTATTGCCCAATCTTCATGAAACTTGCCCAGAACATTTGTCCCAATGACATCTCGGACAAGTTCGAAACTGGGCCATGTGGGGCTAAAAACTAGGTCGTTAGGTCAAATTGAAGAAAAAGCTTGTAAACACTCTAGTAGTCACATTTATTCTATGATATCTTGGTAGAGTTCGAAAATGGTTCCGCTCTGTAGTGTTTTATCCAGGAAGTCAGAGGGGCATGGCACAATGTATTCGAAAACGGCATTTTAGCGCGCTGTGTCCTTTTGAAAGGGCACATGTGTTTCAGTGTATTGGCTATGAGCATCATAATATAATTAACTATTAATTTAAGTGATTTCTGTATTTTCAAATGCACACACACACCTTTGCAAAAACAGACAGAAATTTCAGAACAAATGTTTTATTATGAGTTATATATTTTTATGCAATAAACAGTATAGCAGAACTTTAACAGAATACATCTACCAAAAAATGAAATCTGTTATAGAAATAAAGAATATAATCTGTAATGAAAACTTCTTATGGGGCCATCTTAAATGACACGTCCAGGGATATTTAGTAGGGGGTAGTATTTTCTTGACATTTGGGGCCCAAAAGGTGTTGACAGGTAAGTCATATTTGACACACATACCAATGTACAACTTGTTCCCCTTTCACACCTGAAGTCTCCAGACAGAGAACCCCACTATTTGACTCGAAGTTAAGCTACTAAAGGTTTTGTCAATTAAGTACATTTAAATGAAAATAATATATCACCTAAATATATATTAGTTTCTACACATACGTACTATAAGTCCATTTTTCAGGTGTCAATATTTGTAATTTTACATTTTCGCAGCGCTAAAAGTATTTGCCAATTGAAATAACGAATCGTATTAATTCAAAAAATCAATCCGTAACGAACACAGTAAGAGCGGGAATGTCAAATCTACGAATTGACGTTATGTGTGTTAATCGAATACGCATCATCAATTAGGCCTAAATGTCACCACTTTAGTCGGATTAAGGATCAGGTTCAAGAATCAAGCTGACAATTGTACAGTAATAGCTTAAATCAAATCGATTAGAAATGCATGTATGCAATAAATCGAGCACAGTTAGAGCGACAATAACAGAAAATAGCGGGTGCCCTTTTTGCAGACATATGGCCGATAAAAGTGGTCTAGAGGCAATTAAGATCGTTATCGATTAGGGCGAGTGGCGGGTTTTGCCTCTGAATAGGGCAAAGTGGCGCTTCAAAAAAGGGGCATGGTGCCGCGTTGCGCAATAAGGGCCTGGATGAAACACTAGCTCCGTTGAAAAACTTGGCCGCCAGGGGGAGGGGCAGTTTTCCTTATATGGCTATATTGAAAACGTTAACAAGCTTGTGAACACTCTCGAGGTCACATTTTTTTACCCAATCAACATGAAACTTGCTCAGAACATATGTTCTTGTGATATCTCGGCCGAGTTCCAAAATGGTTCCGCTGCGTTAAAAAACATGGCTGCCAGTGGACGGGGCAGTTTCCTTATATGGCTATAGTAAAAGCTCGTGAAAACTCTGTAAGTTTCGTTTTTCATTGTTTGCCCAGTCAACATGAAACTTGAACAGAACATTTGTGTTTATGATATCTCAGCCGAGTTCAAAAATGGTTCTGTTCCGTTGAAAAAAACATGGCTGCCAATGGGCAGGGCAGTTTTTCTTCTATGGCTATGAAAATTTTAACAAGCTTGTGAACACTAGAGGCCACATTAATTCCCCAATCTTCATGAAACTTGCCCAGAACATTTGTTCTTATGATATCTCGGACAAGTCCAAAACCGCGTCATGTGGGGTTAAAAACTGGGTCACTAGGTCAAATTGAATAAAAAGCTTGTGAACACTAGAAGTCGTATTTTTTACCCAATCTTGAAACTCGCTCAGAACATGTGTTTCAATAATATCTCGGACAAGTTCGAAACTGGGTCATGTGGGGTCAAAAACTAGGTCACTAGGGCAAATTGACAAAAAAGCTTGTGAACACTCTAGATGCCACATGTAGATCCCAATCAATATGAAACGTTCTCATATTATTTGTCCCAATGATATCTCGGATGAGTTCAAACCCTGTCACGTGGGGTCAAAATCTATATCTCGAGGGCAAATCGAAGAAAAAGCTTGTGAACACTAGAAGTCACATTTTTTGCCCAATCTTCTTGAAAATTCCTCAGAATATTTGTTTCACTGATATCTCGGAGGAGTTCAAAACTGGGTTAAGTGCGGTAAAAAACTAGGTCACCAGACCAAATTGAAAAACAACAACTTGTGAACACTCTAGAAGCCACATGTTTAGCCAGTTATCATGAAACTTACTCAGAACATTTGTCCCAATGATATCTCGGACGAGTTCAAAACTGGGTCATGTGGGGTCAACTATTAGGTCACTAGGGCAAATTAAAAAGAGGTTGTAAACACTCTAGATGCCACATTTTTATAGCCCAATCATCATGAAACGTGCTCAGATCATTTGTCCCATTGATATCATGGATGAGTTCAAAACCCTGTCACGTGGGGTCAAAAACTTTGTCACGAGGGCAAATTGAAGAAAAAGCTCACATTTTTTGCCCAATCTCAAATTGCTCAGAATATTTGTTTTGATGATATCTCGGAGGAATTTGAAACTGGGTCAAATGGGGTAAAAAAACCAGTCCAAATTAAACAAAAAGCTTGTGAACACTCTAAGAGGCCACGTTTGTAGACTAATCATCACGAAAATTGCTTAGAACATGTGTTCCAATTATATTTGGGACAAGCTCGAAACCAGGTCACATGGGTCAAAAACTAGGTAACCAGGCCTAATTGAAAAAAAAGCTTGTGAACACTCTAGAGGCCACAGTTCAAGCCAAATCTTTATGAAACTTGCTCTGAACAGTTAGTTCCTAGCCCATCAGGTGAGCGACTTATAAGGCCCTCTTGTAACTCTTTCAATAATGGGTTAATAGTGATTAAGCATTTGCGGTGATGTATATATTGTGTTTAGTATTCCATAATAACAGTTTCTGCATTTTTTAGTTGTTGTTAGTTAATAATGCGGAATGGACAGTTTTGGGGGACGTTTCAAAAGATTCAAACTGGCATTCTATAATCAGAAAACTCTTAGTGACCTATTGGATTTAAAAATTCTCAAATTCTATACTTATCAAAACTCCTAACGCATCACTTATTCAAAGCTCCATTAAATACATAGGAAAACGCATGGAAAAAAGAGTGGTCACCGTTCCTTTGGACACGGTGGCCACTTTTGTTCTTTCCATGCGTCCAAGATGCACTGCGGTACTGGATGCAAGAGGGGGATTTTTATTATGTCCCTTGTGCGCGTTATTGAGCCAAACTTCATTGTGTACACTGTTGGGTGCAATTTAAATATTGGAACACGTTTGCATATCACTATATCATGTTTTGATTACCAGTAACTGTATTTAACTATCTCTGGTACTTATTTGAATATGTGATGCGTTAGGAGTTTTGATTAGTATATTCTAGACCAAATGTGTTCCAGTAAAGGTTATATAGGTACTTGCTTGAATGTATTCATAATCTATCGCACTAAGATATTCTGATGCAAGTTGATGCATCCTAAATATCCATAATATTTATATTTTATACAGTATAAAAGGGCTGCGGACATCTATAAGAAAATGAATCGCCCACTGGCCAGTAGTAGCTGCTACGAACAAGATGGAAACTTCAACGAGGCTATCAAGGTTTTATGTGACAACGAAACCTTTGATAATGCCATAGACGCTTTACGTAGATACAACATAAAAGTTAAAGTAAGTGTGCTGTACTTTGTTTAAAAAACACTTTATGAATCTAGAAACTGGTCTTTGTGAAATGTGATGCGTGTCATAATGTTTGACGTTTTATCCACCTTACAGGACCTGGAGCAGAGAGGATTGCCAATCCCGATTGCATTGATTGAAAATCGTCCTGACGCTCACTTTACAGAGGAAAAGCTGAGTCATCGGTATATTAGATCTGTTTTATGCTCATTGTTATTACTTTTGATGAAAAGTTCAAATAATCAAGTTCAATACTGGAACATTTCGCACACTTTTATCGGATTTCGATAGGTTGCTATAAACTTGTGGATGTTGTTATGAATCTTTGTGTAAATTGCTAAAATATGCGAATAACATAATGGCATATTTGGGTATAAAGTATCATTCAGTAATGCACGTGCTAATTATGCCCCCCTTCGAAGAAGTGGGGATGTATTGCTTTGCACCTGTCGGTCGGTGGTCTGTCGGTCTGTCCGTAGCCCATTTAGTTTCCCCACGATATCTAGAGAACGATTTGACCTACGATCCTTTAAGTTGGTTTGCTGGTTACTTGGGAGGAAAGGAAGACCCCTATTGATTTTGAGGTCAACAGGTCAAAGGCCAAGGTCACAGGGGCTTGTAACATGAAATTCTTTTCCGCACGATATCTAGAGAATACGCTTTGACCTACATTCATCCAAGTTGGTATGCCAATTACTCTGGAGGAAAGAAAGACGCCCATAAATTTTGAGGTCAACAGGTCAAAGGTCAAGGTCACAGGGGCTTGTAACATGAAAACTGTTTTCTCCGTAGACGATTTTGTTTCCACAGGATATCTAGAGATGTTTTGGCCTATTTGATGCTTAAATCAAACAGAAAACAGGTATCCTTATATAATAGACTGTAAAAATAAATCCATAATTATACTCTATCTTTCTTTCAGCTTTATATTTACTTTGTAAAGCATCAACTTTAATTTCCTCCCAGTGTGTTAATGTGCACATACAACATTAAAAAAATATCTTAATAATTGCACATATTGACAACGTGGCTGCAAGTTGGGAGGCATACATGTTTTACAAACATCTCTTGTTTTATGTTATAGTATTATATAATTGGTATTTTAATTATAGTCAGCAGAACAACAGATACGGCGCGTATTTGCGTAAAAACGCAATTCTGAAACCCCTTTTACGCCATTAATTTTAACTTTGATGATTAACAGTACTTAATTAAAATACCCTATACGCAATAAATGGCAAAGTCGGTGCGTAAAGAGATTAACAAGGATACGAAATGACCAAAAGATGTGTACCAAACAGCTGAAAATGAGTGGTTAAGAAATTGTTATGTTATTAAATGACAGACACGCGTGTAATACAAATGAGTTTAATTGGAGGTTGTTTTCAACATAAACTACAACTGTCCACTGAAATTCACCAAATATCTCTGTAATGGTCAGTGTTTTATGACGTCATAATGCAACTTTCATTTTTGTTGTGTACGTTCATTGCTTTCGGAATTCTTCGTTATTAATCCGGGAAAATATGTCACACACAGGGCAAGCAATATGAATTGAAATTGTACAAAAAAAGCAAGGGTTACTTTTTTGCCTCGCACTCTTCGTCATCATCGATTTCCATTGTCGAGCCTATTTTTCAAAACATTATTGGTGCGGTTATTATTGCCTTTTACTGCCTTTGACCCAGAATTATATCCTAGTGCAACCCGAAATCGATTTTCCCTAAATTCGACGTTAACATATATTTTGTTAATTTAATATATTAAATTAGGTGAGATTTTGAGTTAAAAATAGTTTAGAAACCATTGAAATGTTAAGTGTTACATTGCATTTATACATTGACATTAGATCTTCTAAATAACATCAAAACAATGTTTTATACTGTGTCGGGTGTACTGTTGCCTTGAAAACTACGTTATTTAGCAAACAACGTTTAAAATATTTTTACCATTTATCCTAAGTTTAGTTATTTATGTGTTGAGAACAATAATGTAGATTTAGTGTTTAGAAAAAAAACTCACACCATTTGCTTTTTGTGGTTTTTTGACTAAATTTGAAACCATCTTCGCCGAATACTCAACTATTTTTATTCTAATGGGGTTACATAATTTCAAGTACTCAAATACATTTTTCACTACTCAATTGTTTGAAATATGATGAGGTAATACCCAATTATGACAGAATCCTTATCTGTAGCTCTGTATTCACTAGATTATCAATTTCAGTGAGTTAGTAAAGATTCATGATAGTTTACCGAAGCGCCACATTTGCTACATTTCTTTGGAAATGGTATACTAGTATATAATTCTCTGTGTAATTCTCCTCTGCCAAAGTTATTTTGATTAACCCGTTATTGTAGATTAATTGATAACGATTCATCAATATTAATAACATATGTGAAGTTCCAGCTGCATCATAAGGAGAGAACCGCTTTGGTCCTTTATTTGAGCAACCGTCTAATTGCCAATACCACAAAACACAAATCAAACAACACGAAACAAGCACAAAACAACAAACACATCTATTATTAAAACTGGGAATTTAAACCGGTTTAAAAGCATACCGAACATCATACTTAGCCCAGAATTTATCACAATACACGTACATGTAAATAAAAGTTAACATCATAGAGTTACTATTCAAATTAAAAAGGAACGTTGACTGTCATCGTTTACAATCAGGATTTTTCACGCATGCTGGTTGGCAAAAGCGCTGGTTACAGATACAGAAAACATGCATACATACATGTGTTTACTCGATAAATCGATCAGAGTTTCTGACATATATATTAAAACAATACAAATAAAATAAAATAAACACCTATCACATACCGACTTTGATATATAATAAACTAAATTAATATATCAAATGGGCTAGTCCTTTAGCTTAAACAAAAAGTTTCAATGTTTTAAACGAAGCTATAAATCATCCGTTAAATTTCTTTAAGACACGGATAAAATAACTTATTTTTAAAAATGATAATGTTTGCTACGAATACAGATAATTTGTACCAGAACAGTAATGATATGAATGCACTGTGTGTGCTAGTGCGTGCTATTTTTTTATGAAAGAAAGTGGCAGGAGGTAACGTATAACGAATGTATTGATCAGCCATGTAATATCAACCTTAAAACAAACCTGTAGCGTAATACTTGTTAAAAGACCATATCTAAATATGATTTATAATTTTCCTGGCACATTGGAATTCACAATTTGATGATCTCTATACTTATAACTGGAAAAAAAAAAGAAACAACAAAGGCTTCTGTAGTTAATTAGTGCTCAGATATTGGGATTGTAAATTAAACTTCCTAGTAAATTATCTTACATTTAAAATAATTGCCATTATTTAGCACAACAAGGTTGTATTATTATTCTAAAACATCACTATGGTTATATATTATAATTATATATTGATGCCCATAATTGTGTACATTGTTGAAACGAGCGGTCAAAGATTGTATTATTTTATACGTTTTACACATAAAATGTTTTATAGCAAATTTGCACAATGTTTCAATTTTTATCGCGTTTTCAATAGCAATAAAGCATGTTATGATTGAACCGGATTAAAAATCGTTCGTCTCGGAACATCTGTTTAGCAATTTACAAAATTTAATGAGCATCGCTTTTACAAGACATTATAAAAGAGCAAGAATTCAGCATTTTTGGACGTTCATATATTCCATGAAAATGACTGCTAAATACCATGGAAATCGGAATTCGGAATTCTTCGTTATTAATCCGGGAAAATATGTCACACACAGGGCAAGCAATATCAATTGAAATTGTACAAAAAAAAACAAGGGTTACTGTATTGCCTCGCACTCATCGTCATCGTCGATTTCCATTGTCGAGCCTATTTTTCATAACATTATTGGCGCGGTTATTATTGCCTTTTACTGCCTTTGACCCAGAATTATATCCTAGTGCAACCCGAATTCGATTTTCCCTAAATTCGACGTTACCATATATTTTGTTATTTTAATATATTAAATTAGGTGAGATTTTAAGTTAAAAATAGTTTAGAAACCATGTTTTAAAATATTGAATTATTCTGAAAATTAACTAATCTTTTTCCAACACTATATATATATATGCCAATGTTATGTCCACCACCATTTTGCCAACCAGTGGGCGGAGTCTAAATAAGCAGGTGCGCGTGTGACGTCGTTCGTCAATGTTCTATAATAAAATAGAATACATCTTTCAATTCAATTAAAATTTAATTACTCGATGGTTAAACGTTAACCAGAGCAACAGCTTCCAACTTTCTGAGGCACGATGAAATTGAGTAAAAACTAAAATTTATCCAAAAAAAAGACTTGTGTTATCGCGAGTTACCGTCGATTCTCGCGGCCCCAGAGATTTCAATCACGTGAAAGGATCTATAAATATGGCAGAGTATATCGGCATTTTTTCTGATAAGTTGTTCGAAATACTTGTAACATGAATATTTTAAAATAAAATGAAATGAACTTTATATTATGTACTACATATTTTGTTTATTGCTTAAACATGCTTTTAATAAATTATTGGATTGATGATGGTAAAAAATTCTTTTGATACTCAAAATCGTCCTCCGTGTAATCAAACTAAACATACATTTGTGATGGGAAAATACGTCTTGTTATTTATTATATATGTGTTATGAAGGTGACGAGTGTCATTTTATCTTTATTATCTTATCTACGTTTGTGCAGCCATGTGGTGTCCAAGGCATGCCAATTAACGCTTTAAACCATAGCGGGACATCGTCTCACATAGAGAGAACGCCATCGAGTTCTCAATCACGCACGGTTATTCAAGACCATTGTCTAGCATATTAAATTGAGACAATTAAAGGTTATATGAAAATATTTTGAGAGAGAAAAACAAGCACAAAACAAAAATGAAACATTTAACAACTATGGAAAATATAGATCGAAAGAGTAGTAACAGTATATGTATTAATGTTTTTTTACAAATAGCTATTTGGACAGAAAAAGTGCTATGTTTCTTTCTTGGTGTACACATTTAGACAACCTTCAAAATGCGACTTTATCTGGGAGAATTCGTCCAGAAATAACTAAGTTTTAAGCAAAGACAGGTCAGATACTTTTCAGTAAAAATCTTACTGTCTCAGCCTGAAATCTTCATGAACTATTTAAGATAAAATCACAGTGTTTGTTTCTTGGTGTTCAGTTTTGAATTTCCTTCAAAATGAGACTTAATTCGGCAAAATCCATACAGAAATAACTAATTTTTAGGCAAAGGCAGGTTAGATACTTTTCAATAAAATATCTTTCTGCCTGAGTCTGAAATCTTACATAGCCTCGCTTTAAATATGAATAATTCCGAAACTATTAAAGGTAAAACAACAATATTTGTTTCTTGGTGTACAACTGCAAATTACCTTCAAAATAAGACTTATTTCAGAAGATTCCGTCTAGAAATAACATAGTATTAGGCAAAAGCTGTGTATATACTTTTCAACAAAAATTCTTGCTACCTCAGTCTGAAATCTTTCAAAGCCCTGCTCTGAATATTTCATGAACTATTTAAGATAAAATCACAATGTTTATTTCATGTTATTCAGTTTTAAATTTCCTTCAAAATTAGACTTTATTTAGCAAAATCCGTCCAGAAATAAAGTTTTAGGCAAAAGGCAGGTTACCGTAAATGTCCTTTTTGATGCGCAGGGCGCGTGTCATTTTAGGACCCCTGCGCGTTGAAATGGAGCCATTTTATTGTTAATTCTGCCAATATCCTGAAATTAGGTTTTCATGTATGCGCACTTTCCAATGACGTAATACACATTGGTACAGTCTAAATACGGCAGATGGGCTTTGTCCGCATGAGAAATTCACGATGGTACTGTCTAAATTAATATCGTTGATCGACACGACGAGCTTACTCTAACTGTACATGTATAATAATGGCACTGTTCACAACATTCTGGTTGACTGCTTTATACAGCGCCTGTTGTTGAAACCTCCACGTGGGAAGCGTGAAACTTACTTTGTGTGCGCAAACTGTTATTACATGTTCTTATAATAAATATTCATAATTTTTGTGGTCCCATTCACTTGCGTTATATATGGTTGCGTGTAACCTGTATAGTGGGGCATAGGTTTCCGGTTTACAGGCAATTCCGGATACATAAATATGGCGGTCTATTTAATAATTTCTATCGAAATTAACTTTTGTTTTTCTTTAATGTTCGAAAAAATAGATCGATAAAAAAATATTTCGGGACCAAACAATACCCCGTGCGCGTCTATTAGGGCATGGGCGTCAATAAGGACATTAACGGTACTTTTCAATAAAAATCTTGCTGTCTCAGCCTGAAATCTTGCAACGTCTCGCTCTAAATATTTCCGGAACTATTTAAAATAAAATCACAGCGTTTGTGCCTTGATGTTCAGTTTTAAATTTCCTTTAAAATGAGACTAAATTCACCAAAATCCATACAGAAATAACTAAGTTTTAGGCAAAGGCAGGTTAAAATATCTTGCTGCCTAAGTCTGAAATCTTACATAGCCTCGCTTTAAATATGTATAACTCCGGAACTATTAATGGTAAAATAACCATTTTGTTTCTTGGTGTAAAATTTCGAATTGCCTTCGAAACAAGACTTTATTCAGAAAAAATCCGTCCAGAAATGACAAAGTATTAGGCAAAGGCTGAGTATATACTTATCAATAGAAAAAATCTTGCTGCCTCAGTCTGAAATCTTACAAAGCCTCGCTTATGAATATCTTCGTAACTATTAAAGATAAAATTAACATTTTTTTTCTCTTGGTGTACAGTTTCTAAGAAACTTGTTCAACTCTATAATGTGCGCATTCAGAAAAATCACGTTTATTGAAATATGGGCAATGTATATGATAGACAAAGTGAATTGGCGAGCGTACACGCTTAAGTCACATGATAACACCGGGGCTGCGAGATAAAACAAGAGTTTCCGCAGGCTTGTATACATGTTTCTAACCTCTGTTTGTTAATAGATCTCTGGTAAAAACAATCATCAGCTACATCTCTTTGTATAAACAAGACTTCAAGACCTATCATCATATTGTTGATACATCATGCATTCGAGGAAGCAGCCGTAATACTGAGTGTAAAAACCCAGATTACACAGCTTGGTTATTAATTATATTTGTGAAATTATAATAATTAAATATAGTGTAATATATACATCGCTGCATTTCTTTGAAGTTTGCAACGCTGTGAAACTATAACATTCTACTTATGCATCTGCGTTTGTTATATTGATTAAGAAATCAGTATTTGCAGTGTATATTAACCTTCTGTTGGTATTGTATATATGTGGTTTTTGTCTATTTTACTCCACAATTATATAATACTTTAGTTAGAAATATTTTCTCAGGGATAGTCTTTGACTGTAAATTATGAGCTATTAGTATAGGGGACCTCACCGGCGTCGGCCGTATGCCGTCAACAACAAAAAATTTGGACCGTTATCGCGATAAAGATTACATTTTTTATTCAATCTTGACCTAAACTTGCACAGTTTGTGTATGACCATAAAATCTCGGATGGGATTGTTATTGGGTCAGATCACACCAGTAACACCAGAGGTATTGCCCCTTTTTCATGCCAAAAAAAGTGCAAAAATGCCCTTTTCCAACGTATAGACTTTATTTTATATCCAATCTTAACCAAACTTTCACAGTTTGCGTATGACCATCAGATCTCAGCGGACGCTAAAAATGGGCCAGATCGTGTTTCAAACACCAGAGTTATTGCCCTTTGTGTATTGAAAAAATATACCAAAATGGACATTATTCAGAATAGAGACTTCATTTTTCACCCAATCTTGCACAGTTTGTCTATAACCACGAGATTACACTTGAAGTCGAATATAAGCAAGATCGGACCAGAAACACCAGAGTTATTGCCCTTTGTTTTTGAAAAAAATATGCACAAATTGACAATATTCAGACTTCATTTTTCATCCAATCTTGCACAGTTTGTCTGTGACCATAAGATTAAAGGTGAAGGCGAATATAAGCAAGATCGGACCAGAAACACAGAGTTATTGCCTTTTGTTTGTGATAAAAATATGCAAAAATGGACATTATTCAGGATAGAGACTTCATTTTTCATCCAATCTTCACCAGTTGTTTACAGTTTGTCTATGAACTTAAGACTACATGTGAAGTCAAATAAAAGCATGATCGGGCCAGAAACAGAGTTATTGCCCCATGTGTTTGGAAAAAAAACATCAACAAGTTATAAATGGTTGGCTTGCACACACGATTTTTGATTCAATGTTGACCAAACTTACACAGTTTGCGCATGACTATACAAATCGATTGATAAAATTTGATTTCAATCAGTTGCAAGACTTGCATGCAGTTATTTGTACATGCAACATTTATGTCATTTTTTATCACCATTGGACAGAAGATTATCAAAGAAAAAGCAAAACTTTACCTTATAGCACAGCCATCGCAATTATCACATTGCAACTAGTTCTCCAAAATTGGTTGCGAAAAAGACATCAAAATCTACTGTTTCTGCATTTTCCAGAATTGTTAATGACTTAATGAAAAAGGGTCAGGTAAGAATATCCAGAAAAATGATTTGAGAACCATGAGCAAAAAAAAAGCACATCCACTACCAAACTCGTACTTTAGTTAGCCCATTGCACTAACCGATGTTTTAAATCAAAATTGATCCTATCCCCGTCTGCATTTTGTTCCGATACCTTAATTTTCAAACCTATCACAACAGTATATTCTTCATGTGTACCAGTTCTCAGCTGAGCACTTTGGGCCATCATGGCCCTCTTGTTATATTATATATTATTATTACCTTATATACATCAATCAAAATACACAGGGCGGCCAATTTGTACCACAAGTACAAGAATGAGGAAAAGATGATGGATGCGGTGGAGAAATTTAAAGATATCGACGACCGTGTCGAATTTCTTCGAGCCAGACACCACATAAAACAGGCTGCACAAATATTGGCAGACTCTGGTAAGATAATATGTTCATAAAAACAGATAAATGTACATATTCAAAAAGGTAAATACTGTACAAACTAAGTTTGTATTTGGATTTAGTAAATGTTATAATAGCAAAGGCAGAAGAGTGTTAGTTACGAAATGTGTTAGGGTTTTTCGGTTGTGCGTAGCAATATCTTAAGCTGAAATTGGTTAAAGACTCCCACTTGGCTGTTAAATAAATGTATTTGATTTATTTACAGGCAAGATTGAAGAAGCAGCTGAAATGTTGTTCAAATATGGAAAAGTAGATGAAGCAGTTATTATGGCAAAGAAGACGGAGGAAGAGGCGGTGATTGGCAAATACCTTCTCATGAAGTGCAGGTCTCTTATGTACTATAGAAAGAAAGAATCCTTAGACCTTGGGGAAACTAACCTGAACCTCAAAGAGTCGATATCTGAAACGATAGAAATGTTCGAGGCTTGTGACGATTTTGATGGGCTAGGAGCTGCTTGGCTTTTAAACTGGGAACTGTTGGGGAAGACACAGTGTATTGAAGAAGCCATAAAATCTTTTAGAAAGTCAAAACCCTTTGAGAACACTGCCGGTATTGTTGAATGTGCTCATCTGCTGATTCAGTCTCAAATCCTGAGTCTAGCAAACCTGGAGATATGCATCAGAAGTCTCCATGATTTGTTTAATGTGTGCCATGCACTTCTATTTCCAAACACAACCCAAAGTATTGACAGACTCCTGAAGTTCGACATCTTTTATGGATTCAAACCTTGCAGTGGTGAAAAGTATGCTGTCCATCGAAAAGAAAGACCGCGTTGTCTAGACATGCTTCCAGAATTGCTTTCGTCTAAAGCTGAGAAAAAAAAGCAAGTACTAGAAGTCTCAAAAAAAGATGTTCGTGAGCTTTTGGCTATCTTCCTTCTTAAGAGAATGCAAAACTGGCTTCATCCAATCTATGAGTGTATTCAGGATCTGAGAGACAAAACAATGATGTGTGACTTTTTCAAGTTAGATATGCCGTGTCGTATGGGCAAAAACTGTAGAAAGCTGCATCATGCTCCAACAAAAGAAGATTTCAGCATGTTGATTAAGTTGGACGTTTTGTGCATTGAATGTGAAGGATATGTTCAGGGTGGTGCATCAAGCTTAATTGATAAGAAATGTCCAGATGCTGTGAGATCAGTTGTAGAAGTATTCGTGAACAATAGTGAGGGGAATTTCGAAGAAAGGTACAAAGGCTGCTTCTGTCTTTGGCAGGATCTGATGCCAGTTGATGGTCATCCAAATGTTATCGGCAATGACTGTAAAAAACTAGCTGAATACATTTCAGGAAACAATGTTCGAAAGCAACTAAAGGAATTTTTACAAGAACAATGGAAGTTTGCCGTAGCTTCTGAAAAAGGTGTGCTGCTTAAATGTCAAGCTGTAAGAGAATCTGAAATGTTCATGCGCGTGGAATTTGGCTACTATCTTTTCCGGTTTACAACTGGCAAACATCAGTTTGAAAAATCACCGTCAGAGAAATTGAGACAGTTGGAATGGCTGCTCGATGGCGAAATACAAAATGTAGGTAAAAAAGGTAAACACTTCAAGCAGAAGTATTACACGCTGATGGTTTCACCACATAAAAGTGCAATGAACGTCGAATGCACTGCTCGAAGGTTTATAGACGCATTTGATGAACTTCTTAAGGGGGATGTTTTGGAAGCTGTAGAAAAATTTACAAAATTCATCATTCTTGCTAGCCGCAAAGATGTTGAGGTTATTGAACCGTCGCTCTTCATAATGTGGTTAGAGGTATACTCTACACTGGCATCACTCATTATTGCTAAATTGAAGAGTCAGAATTTTGCAGATTTCCTTTTCGTTGTTCCAAACAATTATTTGAACCTCTTGCTTTTTGTAGAAGCAACAATTCCAACAGGGTTAAAAATAATTGATGCAGTTCTGAGGTTTCAAACTAGCTATAAACAGATTCAAAGCAAGATTTCGAGAATGCAGGGTCGTTTGAAATGTATGGCATTTGCTGTGGCAGGGTTTTGCGATCATTTGCCTTTAATGGAGACGCTAGTGACGAGAAGTGCAACAAATCCAACGATGTTCGGAGGCATTGAAAGACTCCTTATTTTGGCAATGACTCTTGTGGCCAACATTGGTAAAACTGTTGAAGTAGCTAATGAGCTATCATTAATGAAAATGATGACAAAAATTAAATTAGAACCAACCGCTCCAATGCGGCTCCGAAAAACAGTTGAATCCTTGCAAAATGCTACAGGAATATCAGACGTTGCTGAAGTGTTGCTGGAAGTATTGAAGACTCGACAACGATCGGAAGAATTGCATGCCTGTTCATGGCAAACAGAAAATAAAAGGGTCAGTCTTACACAAACAAGCCTCAAGACATCAGCAGATATTGTTGGTATGTTTGATGACCAGTTCTTAAATGCTGAAAAGACATTGACTGCTATAAAATTGAACCGAGAAGGAATTCATAACATTAATGAAGACTACTTAACAGAAACGGAAGACGAACACGAACAGGAAGTCCTCGAAGATCAGACTGAAGAGGAAATTGAGAAAAGTCAAAGAGAAAAACAAGAACAACAACTGCGAGAAAAACAGGAAAAGGCTGCTGCGACCATTGTGCGATGGTATCGACAGTTTAAAAATTCCAGACAAGCGAAGAAAGATATTTTTATTGATCAGTGCTTTGTTGGATGTGTAGTGGATGTGAAATCGTGTGGTATCTGCGGTGTATATTTTGAAGACATCTTCAAACAAAAACAAGGCCACACTAGCAGTAGACATGATGACTTGCATTCTACTGAAGTAACCAGGGACAGAACTAGAGCACTTCTGAGTTCGGTGAGAGCTGAACATATGACCACTTCGGAACATCAGAAGAAAGCTATGGATCTGATGAAGTTTAAGAAAACTTACAAAGAGATTATTGAACCAAAACTGAAAGAAGTAAAAGCTTTTCTTCACGATTCTTGCTTTGGACTCACAGATCAAACATATGTAGAGAAATATTATGTGCAACATCAAATGGATATACAGAGAATGCCTACGCTTGTTTCGCAAATAGAGAGAGAACTGGAGCTGCAGATTCATAGCAGAATGTGGACTCATGCCGGCTTAGTTGAACAGAAATTGAAAGAATTGGAGACTGACTACAAAGTTCTTCGACCATACGTTCAAGGAATTCAGGATAAACTAAGACAGGTAAAATTATTTAATCATTAAGATATAGCTCATTAGATGGACTTTTAGAAGTCGTACACTATAGATGCTTTTTATGCGATAAACTGTATCTTCAACCTCCAACAAGTTTTTACGAAGCTTGTTTTTACGTTCGTCCATGAAATATACTGTCAGTGGCCATTTGCGCCTATCATTAGAAGCTAACCTGATGTATTGCCATATTATGTAATAAATTGTATTAAGCTACACATAGGTTCAGTTAGGAGCAAAACCAATTCAAGAATAAGAGTACCGTAATGGACTACAAGCAATGATTTTGTTTGCTACTAACGTTGAATAATTATTTTGATGTATCTGATACGGTTGCTGCGAATATACTAATGTCTCTAGGAAAAAGAAGAGCGAGTTAAACAGACCGCTGCTACAAACATTCCCAGAACCGAAGACTGGGACGAGGAATTGGACGATATTCAGCCCGTCGTTGAGGAACCGAAGGTGGCGCCAAGGAAAGGAAGGGGGAATAAAAGATACAAGAGAAAGTGATAAATGCAACTCTGTCCTCTTTGATACATTAATGTTCCTCTAACAACTTTCCATATGGTTTTCAAACTGTTTGTTAGTTCGTGTCTGTACTCACAGTCCTATTACTTTGTAGTTCCGTACTAACACACGTATATAATACGCAAAAAAGTGTGGACGAGTATGGAAATTGTTTCATAGTTCTCAAGATGTATAAATAACGATTCAATCGATTTGTGTTTATTTCTTGTTCGTGATGTTTGTAATTACACTATTGGTTGCAAATTTAGCATTAGATTCTAAAAGCGTTGTAACAATAATATTTCTTTGGCCAGTTTTTATTGGCTTAAGGATTCGATCAACGGTTTATTGTTCAATATAGAGATGTTGTACGTGAATATAATAATAATAATTTGTTATCGGTTTTGAATTCATATGCGTAAATAGTGTGAATGCTGGAAAAAAGTAAACGTTGATTGCAGCATGAAAGTAAATATTTTCAAATCCGTAATCGAAGCAGTGTTCTTTTTGTTTTTTTAACGTCACAAAATAGTTCGTTTTGTGCAAATATTTAATTGCATTCCTTTTGTATGGTATCCGTGAAGTGAATATGTGGAACTGGGTAAAATGTGATGAGCTGGCAGAATGCATATTCACAAAAACTTATTCAAAACAATTGAAACTTGGAACCAATTAACGAATCGTGTTGTCTTTAAAACTATAATGTTCTTCTGAATTATATTTGATGATATGTTTGATTTTAATTGTTGTAACGATTATTGTGAGTCTTGTTTATATTGTTTTTTATGACCACTCTTATTTAAAATATTGATTCAACACATTGACGGTATTTTTGCATATACGGTTATCTCTTCCTATTCAGTATTACACTACTGATAAAGTATGATGACTTCTTAGTCGTTATTTTTAAACGCGAATGTTTATTTTAATAGTTTTTAGAAAAGTATTCGTGTGGGCAAAATCACTTATTTTTATATAACTGTTGTGTTCTGTCCATCACACATGTGCCTTAATATAATTCGGATCTCGATATATAACTTTCGTTTAATGTTTTGAAGCAGTACGGTAATTATGCATTCCTTTTAATTCAACATGGGCAAATACGATTTGCAGGAGCATAGTTGTGGCCATTTGTAGAATATACATAAGCTTACTCTTCTTGCGAAGTACCATTTTAATTTTCTTTAAGCTCATATCACATCGTCGTCTATATACAAAGCGTCGTATATTTGTTTGTCAAACTTACAAATGCCAGTTTTCATAATATTCAAACTTTCTCGGATTCTCAGATTAGTGTTATCAGTGCCATCTTTGAGACGTTCAATCACCTGGATCATTATGGTTATTAAGATGGAAAGTTTTGTAATTAAATTCGAGCCCGATTTTTCTTTAAATAAGCCTGAACGTGGTCTGATAAAATGCCTAAATAAAATGTACGTCAGGTTCGATAAAATAGATACTATGGGATCATAGTTGTGGAACTGTTAGTATGGGAAACTTGCGTGAATACACTAGGAAACCCATTCTTTATCTCAAATGTGCTCACATGTTATCATATTTATTGCATCAATGCAATTTAGGCAAGTGTGATCAAAGTAATGTGCGGTCGTTATTGGTCACAACGCCAATAGCTGCTTTTGTGAAAAAAATAATTTCGTATTTGCAATAAGGTGGGCGCTTAACTTTAAACCACTTAATTAGGTGAGAGATGTATATATGTATACTGGCCCTCTTGCATCCATCCTATGGTGGCCATTATTTATCAATTTAAGCATATGTAATTATCCTTAAGCTCTACTATGCACCTGTCTACATAACTAATGTGCTTACGAATTTTATGAAACCATTGAATAATCAAAACTATTTCAAATCATTTAATGTATATCTTTTTGTGCCCCCACCATCAATGAGGTGGAGGGGGCATATAGTGTGCCCTGTCCGTGGGTATGTATGTTTGTACGCATGTTCAGATTCTTGTCCGGACAATAACTTTGTCCTGCGTTAGAGGATTTGCAAATAACTTGGCAGAAATGTTAAGCATAAAGAGACGATGTGTCGCGCGCAAGAACCAGGTCCCTAGGTCAAAGGTCAGGGTCACACTTAAAGCTCAAAGGTCAAATATTAGAATTGAAGCCATAGAACATGTTCGGAGCATAATTTTGTCAAGCATGGAATCAATTTCAAATACGTTGGCACAAGCGTTAAGCGTAGTGAGACGTTGTGTCGCGGGAAAGCACCAAATCCCAAGTCAAGGTCGCACTTTAAGGTGAAATATAACAATTTAAGCCATAAATTCTGTCCGGGGCATAATTTTGTCCAGCAGGGAAGGAATTTCAAATTACTTGGCAGAAGTGCTATGCATGGTGAGACGGTGTGTCGCGCGCAGGAACTAGGTCCAAGGCTAAGGTCACGCTTAAAGGTCCAAGGTCTCATAAGAATACAAGCAATAGACCATGTCCGGATCATAATTTTGTTCAGCGGGGAAGGTTTTTCAAGTTGGCAGAAGTGCTAAGCATGGTGAGACGGTGTGTCGTCTGCAAGAACTAGATCAAGGTCACACTTAAAGGTCAAAGGTCAGATCTAGGAATTTAAGCCATAGAACCTGTCCGGAGCATAATGTTGTCCAGCAAGGAAGGACTTTCAAATAATTCGAAGAAATGATAAGCTTTATGAGGAAGTGTGTCGCATGAAAGAATCTGGTGCCTTGGTCAAAGGTCAAATATATGTATATATGTTAAGATTCTTGTCCAGGCAATAACTTTGTCCAGCATTGAAAGATTTTCAAATAACTCAGCAGAAGTGGTATCCATTATAAGACGGTGTGTCGCGCGCAAGAACTAGCTCCAAGGTCAAGCTTACACTTAAAGGTCAAAGTCAAATATAAGAATTAATACCATGGACTCTGTCCGGAGCATAAGTTTTTTCCGGCATGGAAGAATTTTCAAATTACTTGACAGAAGTGATCATTATGAGACGGCATGTGGCGTGCAAAAACCAAGTCCTTTGGTCCAAGGTCAAGGTGACACTTAAAGATCAAAGGTAAAATATAAGAGTTTTAAGCTATTGACTTTGACTGAAGTATAAGTGTGTACGGCATGGAAGAATTTTCAAATTATTTGGCAGAAGTGATAAGCATTATGAAACGGCATGTGGCGTTCAAGAACCAGGACTGTAGCTGAAGGTCAAGATCACTAATCAATGTCAAAGGTCAAATAATTGTCCAGAGCGTTATATTGGCATGCGTGCAAGGATTTTGAGATAAATTGGCAGAAATGATCATCATCACCAGATGGTGTGTCGCATGCAATAACCAGACTTGTTAAGTTAGTTAATTACTTCCCTTTATTGATGAGTGTGCAAAGCATAAATCAAAAATGATAAATGGAATGTTGTGGAATGTTGTTGATTCTTCACAGTATGATTAAGTAAAGCATACAAAACCCATAACTGATAATTCCCCCAAAAGTTTTAATTACTATCCATTATCGATTTTTGTGTCGGGACTAAAACTGTTGATGGTATTTGTGAAAGCTCACAGAATAAGAGAATACATTAGCAGAAAGTACACTATATAACGACAAATCTCCTTTTGCAAAATAATTTGTATGCATATAGACAAAGCGGCGCCATGAAGCACATGCTGCATAGGTGGAGGCATCCGTGCCTGTGGACACATTTCTAGTTTCATTTATATATTGAAGTTATGTTACGTAGTAATAAAAATTGGGTAATTGAAATTGGACCAAATGTTTTGTAATCATGTTACCTGTTTTTTTCTCCGGTGTGTATGCAGTTGACTTAAGTTGTGTTAAAACGGTTTAATTATCTGTGTCATTTAGAAAACTTGAATCCGTAAACTGTTGCTTGTTATGTTTTTTTTTTAATGCGTAATCAAATACTACAGTATTTTTTGTTTAATCGCTCTTTTGAAACTAGGGTGATATGTTTTGAATATCGCGATTTCTTGCGCTTGTAATGTTTTTCTCTGCTATATTATTGTATCATTGTTATGAAAATGTCTTTATTGTCTCTCAAAATTAATAACCAACAATTATTCGTACATAGAAGATATTAAAGTAAATATCTGGTTTATTTAATGCAAAGCTGTTTGGTAGCTCGATATTTGTGCCATTTTATTTGCATTTGAATAAAAATCAAACGCATCGTATTTTTCTGTTTCTGTGTTAGTCCCCAAAATTGGCGGCACCTGATTTAATATCGTCAATTAGGCAATAACCTTGTTTGTGCAGTAGCAATTATAAACTGTTCAAAATGTGTACACGTGTCTCCAAGGATGAAACATGCACCTTTACTATTTATGGCCACCATCGAACATGGCGGGGTATATTGATTTGCTAATGGCGGTCGGTCGGTAGATCACTTTCGTTTTCGCTCTTCAAGTCCAACAGTTTTTGGTACGATCCTCGCCAAGCTTCATGAAACTGTTTGTTGCCACAATATCTCGACCAAGTTCGATAATCAGCCAAATCACCCCAGGATTTGTTGAGTTATGGCCCTTGAATTATCTAAAATTGGCATTCTAATCGTTTTTAACCATTCTGCACCAAACTTGCTGAAAATGTTTGCGGCCATAATATCTCGACCAAGTGTAATGATCTACCAAATCGCCCCAGGAACGGCAGAGTTATGGCCTTGGATTTATATAAAATTGAACTTTTTAGCAGTTACCACTTCAGGTTCAACAGTTTTGACTTGATATTTTAAAGATTGCTTTTTACCTAGAGAAGGGCTAACACTAGCAATGTTGTTACTTTTTGGACTTTATGGATGCGACAACGTCTCTTCATTTACTATATTAATACTAGTATCGATTCTACAAACAACTAAACACGAGGGTCATTTGTAGCAAAACAATTCATTAATGTTTTATAACAAAGTAGAATATAAATATGTAATATTGCTTTTCTAACAAAATCCAGTTTTGCCGTAAAATTCCTTATCTGAAGGGTCCCGCCACCTTTCCCCTTAAGGTGATAAAAACTGATCTATGTCATTTAAGAACATTTATTTTCACCATTAAATAACACTTGCTGTGAAAAATGTTTTTCTGTAGCTGAAACTTTTAAATACAGAACACAATAAAAATGAAGCCATGTGTGAATCATGTGCATTGTAATAGTGTTATTAACCAATCCGACTGAAAGGAGTCAGTAGGTCAAATGTGAATCAATTGGGACAGTTTTCTTAGATAATGCAGGAAGAATTTACAACAAAAATCTATCAGAGGGCCACACAAGGAACACAAATATATGCCATTTTTCTATAAGCAACTGACTATGAAAAGTAAGAGGTCACAGAAAAGTCAATGAAAACGGTGGTCATGGTGTGTGTTGCTGTTTGCAATGAATCTGGAAACATGTTGTGCAACTCCTTTCTGAAAATGTACTCGTGTATAGGATAGGCCAGGTCAAATAAGATTCAAGTGAACAGTTGTTTTAGCAATTGTGTTTCTTTCTGGTGTGATTTTCTGGAGAAGATTACAGTAAGAACCTTGAGTATTGTGAGACTTAAAATATTTTTTCTTGTCCCATTTCAATTTGCTCAGAAGGGTATGAAAACGTTATAATAGGGATGGTAACAAGTGATAAAGTACCATTTGAATAATAAAATTTTATTTGATTATTTGATCCTTTTATGTTCAAGACTTCAGCACCACCCTGTCATCACCTTTCTCATCACAACAACAATAACAACAATACCAGAATCTCAAAATTATAATTAGCAGCAAATCATAACCATCATCAACAACAAAACCAGAATCTTTAATTAATCTTGAAATTTTAAGGCAATGTATGCATCTGAATTTTCTCATCTTTTGTGCACACATCATGCACATTTAAAGACAATCAGCACCAGATTGTAAACAATGCTGTAATAGGCAGTATAAAACAACTATGTAAGAGAACTTGTTGAATTTTGCAAACATCATTATTTCAGCATAACAGTGAAGTTCTATGAATTTCAATTTCAAGGTACATACACAATTTGCTGAAATGTGTAAATAAATTCAATAGTGTACATGTTGTATTCTTTAAATTGAACAGCAACATTCAATTATATAACATAATCTACAGCAAACAAATAATCAATACATTAGTCCTGTAAACTACAGTCGGTAAAAATGCAAGTGAGAACCGTTATAAACGTTCTAAAGTTCGACATCTTTTGCAAGAATCAGGGTTTAACGATGTTTGTTTATATCCGGAATCTGTTAACATTTTATTTTGCGAATTAGGTTACGCGATGTTTTTATTTCAAATTGGCAAGTCGATGTTAATGAAAGTTCCTCATTGGCGCTTTATAAAGAACTGAAACACACTTTACTGAAACACACTTTTGTAAGATCAGATTACTTAGATATATTCGAAATTCAGAAATATTATTGCAAAATTGAGATTGTCATCACATGTACTTTTTATTGAGACTGGTAGACATCAATATATCCCAGGAAATGAGCGAATATGCTGACTGTGTTCATTGAATGTCCTTTATATGATAATTTGAAGAGTTCACTTATTCCTAACTTTTATAAAAGAAGTATGTTTAATTTTTTACAATTATTGAATGAAACCAGAAAAACTATTAATACGACTTGCGAATTTTTGTATTAAAGCTTTTAAACTTAGAGTTGATAATGTTTAATTCAATTCAGTTTATGTTTTGTTTCACTAAATTGGTATTATCTATTCTATATTTTAACTATATAAAATCATTTCAATTAAGTTCCATTATAAATACAATAATCAATATAGTGTTACGTTTGTTGTTCGACTAAATTTCACTAATTTAAAACTGTTATTAGTTATCCCATAATATAAACGAGCCTTCACATACAATCCTGACATTCTCACGCGAAGTCATATAATTATTATCGATATTTGCATTTACACTCGATATTCATGTATGTATTTTTACCATTATTCTGACGCATGTGTTTGAAATTTTTTTTTGCTTGTTTGTATATCACGATAAGCTGTATATGCTTAAGTCGCAAATAAACTTTCTGTTCTGTTCTGTTTTAAACATGGACTAATTGATATATTTAAATCAAACGATTGACGATAACAACTGTAAACAAAAAACCACGATTCCCCTTATTTACAATAAATGGTTGATCCCCTCATTATCAACAAAATTTAAACCGACAATGTTGAAGTCGGTTTAAATTTTGTTCATAATGAGGGGAGAAACCATTTATGAAAATAGGGGAATTCGAAATTTTATATTTATAAACACTTTGCAACATCGTCTGTATTTACACGTTGACTCATTTAAAGTCCGACAATATTGACCTGGCACTCATTTGTTTCCGTCAAGTTTCGTAGATTTTCGTCGTAGTACTCTGGTATGTATTGTAAACACTATGCTCGTTAGATAATATTGTGTCGCTATCTACGTATACACTGTTATCTGGAACGACAACTTAATGGTAGAGTGCTCGTTTACTATTCAGAGGTAATGGTGTAAAAATCTGGATTTCATTCGTTTTTATCCCAAGGCAATATAAGAATCAAAACGCTGACAGACAAAAGAATCTAAAAGCATGTGAATTATGAGTGCGTTTTTGCTAATAGGAAACATTTGTTTGACTGAAGTTCAGTTTCTCACCTTTAAACTTTATAATTTGGCTTTTTACTAAATAGTATTCGACATCTTGATGAAAACTAATTTATAAATAACGAAACATATTTTGTTTGAGCTAATTATCTTATGCAATCGGAATTATATACATGCCAGTTAACAAGTCAATCTGCAAGGGCCAGAATAACCAATAAAGCGTAGTATATAGGCGCACCGATTGTTAGTGCTTCTTAGCCAAAGATCTTTGTTCGTAGCCTACTGAGTGAAAATAGATCATACGATGCAAGCTCGCGATTGTCAATAGTACTGTTTAAAATTAATAAATTGCAGTAATTTGTTTTCAGAATATTTAGAATGAGAATTGGTAACAAGAAAAAAACACTTTCGCAACGAGTAAAAACTAACCGATGAAGCGCATTAATTTGGTGGCCTTATTTCAGGACACTCCGGTAAATATTTCGGTTACATACAAGTAAATAGCAAAAGTAGGGGTGTCATAAGTTTAAAGTTATTCTTTTATAAATTGACTGTTTTACAAACTCTAATTGTAATAAATCACATGATATACACATTATAATACATTGTACACACATTATCTTAAATAATTAAAATGTAAGAAAACGGGTGTGAAATTATACTGTTTTGAAGAAGGACCCATTCTGGTTTCGATTTACTGACTAATAGCCTGCAAAGAAAAGAAGTAGTTTTCCGCGATACATGTTTCGGAAAAGACCGTTGGCTTCCGCCAACAGTCTAAAAATGTCCTTGAAGCTGTAATTACTGACCTGTAACATATTTTCCTTTTAATTTGTTTTGTCTTTGGGATATTATTCAATGTTTGGTTTGAACAATACAAAAAAAAAACGAAAAACAAAGTTTCGAACATTATTTTATGTATTTATTGTACAAAACAATTAGAGGACATTAGAAGGAAACAAACTTGGAAAGCGTGCTAATTATTGTACTCGAAATAAAAAAAAATAAAATGTTAAGAACGAACACGGATTTGAACCCGCAACCCCAGAATCGGTAAGCTATTGCCTAAACCTCTCTACCATTTAATTCTACATCGATAATCCGTTGCTAAATTTATTTAAACTCACATGTATTATGTTGAACTGTTACGAAAGATAGCTTGTAAACAGTTTTCCGATAAAAGGTTACGGAAACGAACAGAATATTAATGAGTGCAAGGTCAATATGTTGTCGGACTATACCTCTATCGGTATGTACATGTTTAAAACGGTACTCACTTGCATTTTTACCGACTGTAGTATGATCGAATTTTCAGTGTTTATAGTGCAGCTAAAACCCTGGTTTTATAAGCTGGTATAAACATCTGGCTACTGTACATACCTCTTCAAAGATCAGGGCAAAACTGACTGATTTAAAAAGCACAAGATGAGTGGAATGTTATGATTCATTGACTGAGTCCCTGTCTGAAACAATATAATTATGAGTATCTTGCCAAGACAAACAAATATTGATTTCACACAGGGAAGTGGAAAATGCATGTTTAATACCATACTTTCTTTTAAAAGTGAGTTTAAAGTATTTACAACAAAATGTAAGCAGTGATACCAAGTGATACTCATCCTTTTATATGTCCAAAAGAAGTGAAAAGGACTTGCAAGAGCTAACTAATTCATTATGCAAAATTACCACATCACATAACAAACAACTATACTATGCGGCGACTTTAATTGCCCTGATATCAACTGGAACTCTCTGTCTGTGAACACTGAAAACGTACAAGATCATGTGGTTGAACACAAACGTATAGACCTACCGAACATTGCTGGTTTAACACATATCCACGATCAACCAACTCGCATGGGTAATATATTGGACTTAGTATTTACAACAAATCCCCAGTTAGCATACCGGGTATTTCAGACCATGACATAGTGATTAGTGACTTTGATATCAAGCCAACATCAATGACACAAGCCAAGAACATTCAGATATTTAAACAATATGGACTAACCTGAAAGAAGGAATTATGAAAACAGTAAACAAAAATGTCCCCTCTGAGATATAAAGAGGAAAAACAAATTACCATGGTTAAATAGAAACCTAAAGAGTAATCTAAAGAAAAAGGCAAGATATTATAAGCAAGCCAGAAAACCTGGACCAAATTTATAAATTACTAAAAGGAATGCAAGCTTCAGTTAAGAAGAGCTGAATGGGACTATGTTAACAATACAATTCAAAAAGGACCTGTTAATAAAGAATCAAAACCTCTCTGGAACTATGTGAAATCCTACAACCAGGACTATATTGGTGTTTCTCCCTTGAAGAATAATGGTAACCTATCCACGGACTCCAAAGACAAAGCAAATAATTAAGTCGAACAGTTTTAATATGTCTTCAGTAAAATCACGCGGACAGCGCACAGTAATACACTGAAATACGTACAAGCCCTTCACATCACCGAAAAAGAGTTTTAAAGCAAGTACTATCTATAAAAATAGTTAAGGTCATGGGACCTGACCAAATACCAAACATTATCTTACAAACCTGAGCGGAGAGCTTGCTACGGCCAATATATATATATATTCCAACTTCCAGTGGACCGTGGAGACCTACCGTCTGAATAGAGAAATGCAAATATTAGCCCAATATTCAAGAAGTAGGATAGACCTATCGCAGAGAATTATATACCTGTATCGTTGACAACTGTTCTGTGCAAATACTAGAGCATATTATCTGTGGACATTTGTTGACGCATTTTAAACAATCTTAACAAACATAATCATGGCTTTTGATCTGGCTATTCAACCGAAACGCAACTCCTAGTAACAATGGAAGTTATTTTGCTAGCCTATGACAAGAAAATACAAATGGATATTGCCATACTGGATTTTTCTCGTGCCTTGAAATTGAAAATAATGGCTGAAGAAGTCATCTGCTGACATTGCTATCTTCATTACTGCAAAACAGACATATGAACGTCGTCGTAGAAGGTGAACAATGTGAAAAAACTGCAGTCTTATCCGGTGTACCACAAGGAGCAGTCTTGGGCCCGCTCATGTTTTTATACCACATTAACGCTTTACTGGACACTGTGAAATCTAAAGTCCGCCGATGATTGTTTTCTTTACCGTGAAATCAAGACCAGAAAAGACCATGACTTATTTCAAAACGAACTAATAGAACTGGAAAAATGGGCACATTTGTCGGAAATTAATTTTAACGCAAAGAAGTGCTATATGTTAAGTGTTCGCCAGAAGTCATAATTTTTCTATCAACTTGATAACAGTATATTAGAACAAGTAGACACAAATCCATACCTTGGACTGCCTAAAGATCTTAACTGGGAAACTCATATTAATGATATATGCAAGAAAGAAAACTCAACTCTTGTTGTTTTTTTCAAGAGAAATTTGAGAAATGGTCCTCAATAATGCAGGAAGTTAGCACACATTTCACTTGTACGTTCTACCCTTGAATATGGGATCCGTATTACATCAAAGACATCAACGCTCTTGAAAAAATCCAGCGACTCGCATCTCATTTCATTCCGAAGGACTATTCTTCTAGAGAAGATGGATTTGTCACTGCGATGCTGAAGAAGCTGCAACTAGACAGCCTCCAAGAACGCCGCAAGCAGGCAAGATTAGTCTTCCTGTTTTAAATAATTAGAGGTATGGCACCGGCTATAAACAAAACAAGTTACTTAACACCTGCAAAAGAAAAGACAAAAATAAAGACTCTATACAATCAAAAATTGTCGAAAAATATACCACCAACCATTCAGACTGTTGCCAAATTAGAACGACCTTAGACTATACAAACATGTTTTTCATAAAAGCAGTGCAGGACTGGAACACCCTGAGTGAAAGTGTCGCAAGTGCCTTAACAGTCGATGGCTTCAAAAAGCCCTTCAACAACGCCAATAAAGGCGACTCCACTACACAGCAAGCAAGCCCAGATAGGACCCATATAGGCCCCATATAGGCCCCTTGAGGGTTTGTAAATGGGCCCCATGTGGGCTACCGATATGGGCCCCAGAAAGTGCAACCGGGATTTACGTGGGTCCCATATGGGTTACAATATGGGTTTTAAATGGGACCCATGTGGTCTCAACATGGGCCCATAATTGGCAAACACAGATGGGACCTTGATGGGATACGCACATGGGCCCCACCCCAGAAAGTGCAACCGGGATACAATTAAACCATAAAAATGGGGGTCACCGCATTAGATTTATCGGGAAATGCATGTAAATGAACTACTCGTGAATGCATTTTAGGAAATTTTGATGCTGTTTTTGTTTTAGCAAAAAAATAGTATTGACCATTGATAGGGAAAAAAAAAACGGCATCCTATTGGTTGAAATGGGTAATGGTAAGAAAGCAATCCGTTACATTGTGAAAAAATAATATTATATATGCCAAAAAATGTTTTTTCATCATTTTTAAATCGAAACAATTCTACATTTTGTAATAATATAAAAGTTTGGTTTTGACTATAGAAAAACAAATAAAATTATGTTCCTTGAAAATGACTGAATTTTCGATATTTATCATATAATTATATTCTTAACAAACTGCAAAAAAAAGAAAATAATATGTCGTTTACATTTTTCTGTAAAAAACAGGATGGAATGACAGTCATAATTTATAACAATACACTTATAAAAGTAAACATATATATATTCTATATAATTATTTTAGAAACAGTAGTTGATTATGACTATAAACAAAACGTTATTACAGTCAAAACACTTTCACAATAATCGCAAGCATGCATGTGCTCAGCTATAGACCATTTCATACCGATCTTCGCTGAATATCTATGTACGGCTCCGAACGGTTTCCGAATAAAATAATTCTCAGAGATTGGTCAACCAATCGCTGAATGGAGCAAACGATAACTAAAATTAGATTTTAGGCATAAACAAAGCACATGTCCGAGCTGCTGTGTATCCTTGTTGTACAACACTGCAAACTTTATGCAAAGTAAAAGGCTGCCCAGTTAAAGGATCTGGAAATAATATTAAATTAGTCTGATTTCATGTTAAAATGTCGAGGTGATAACAACATACTGATCAGTTATCGTCTGGTTACAAGGGTTATTTACATACGATAGCAGCCGCATTGATTTTATAAATAAAAAGTTAAAAATAGATCACACTGCGGGGAGGGGGGGGAATCGGCTATGCACTGCAAAAAACATATCGTACTGATTCAACTAATACACTCTAATTTGTTACATATATTTACGTTTTGAAATAGCATTTAGTCGAGCTATCCTCTGTTACTCCTGGAAAACACAATACATTAATACCTTTGATAATAATGAGTTTCTTTGAATTATTGACAATGACCTTCATTTTAAAAAATAGTTTACATGTCGAGTGAACAGTTTATATGAATCTTCCCGTATTGACCTGAAGTCTGTGTTGATGTCTAAGAAATGTTGTATGATGGCCGAAATAGTGAACTTTTACAACAATGACGATAGATTCCCCCCCCCCCCCGGAATATGCTTGTTTAAGCTCAATATAGTACGATTTTTTCAACAGAAATTGGCAATATTAAACTTGAATAATACGCTTAACGTGTTTGAATATTGTCTCCAGGATTTCATTGGCTGAAAAAGTCACATGGTTAATCGCCACGTGACTTGTTCAATGAAAGTTTACGAATATTTCCGATCTCCCTGTGAAATGGTCTATATGCTAGTGCAATGTTCATTCAGCGTGTTCCTACTTTCGTTTCAGTGTATTATAAAACTTTCGCAAATAAAATCGAGCCACAAGACACTCCTACTATGATCATGGCAATTATTATGATTATATTTGATTCTAGTTGGTAATTACAGTGTACACAATATTTAATTAATAGTATTATCTGTCAAAACACTTCCCATTATGAAGATTTAAATCAACTCCACTTATGCGCGAAAAGATGCGCAGAATAAACTACCGAAATGGTCTTTAAGTTAGTGTTAGTTATTAATGTACTGATAATAAAACACTTAACATCATGTTTTTAAACAAACTATTTATCCTAATCCGTATACTTTACAAAACAGAATATATTAATAATAGTACAAGGACACAAAAATACATCATGTGAGACAGATGATCCAATAAGCATATCGAGATATACATGTATGTCTAATGTACCTTGCATAATATACTTGTAATTATTATATCCATGTACTCATTAGTGATTAAAATGGGGGCGTATTAAAATAACCATAGAGTTTAATACAAAACTTAAGAAATGGCAAACTACTTAAGTGAAAATAATTATGTGTTAATGTATCTAATATAATGTTAAAATCAACAAGAAAGTGTGCATAGTAAGAACTATGTTATCTACAAAGCATTGTAAATATTAACAGCAAGTAAACATTACTTTCAAGTATGGTTATAAACATAACTCAATCCGTTTTTAAATCATTACAATAAGTACTTACGTCAACAACTTATCTGGCAAACAACATTGTCTAGATCCAGCTGGTATTCCCTGAAGTTTTAAAGGACTTGTTTACAGATTATTGCATTTTTTGAAGTATGCCATGAAGTATATTAATTTGACTGATTTAAGCATTGGAACTAAAAACTCAAGTATAATAACAAGAAAAGTATTTAGACAAAAAAGAAAAGAAAAAAATTGGTCCCACCGGGTTTCGAACCCGGACCTTCGTATTAAAATGATATCACCTTAACCACTCGGCCATTCCGACTTCTGTATTTCACCCTGAATTATTACTTTATTTTAATGTTCCACGTGAAGTCAACAGTTTAAATACGAAGGTCCGGGTTCGAAACCCGGTGGGACCAATTTTTTTCTTTTCTTTTTTGTCTAAATACTTTTCTTGTTATTATACTTGAGTTTTTAGTTCCAATGCTTAAATCAGTCAAATTAATATACTTCATGGCATACTTCAAAAAATGCAATAATCTGTAAACAACAGAAACACTCCAAATTGTTCCATCGTTTAGCGTTACAAACGCTTTATAATTTTATAAATTTCAACTGATGATTACTTATAAACGAAACTGTTTCTATTGTATGAATATTTCTTGGTCCGTAATGTTATTATTCTCCCTTTTATACACTGATCTTTTATTTTTCGGTAACAAAAAATGAAAAATTGTCAATTCGTCAATCTGTGAACAAGTCCCTTTAATTTAAAAAACAACAACACAATAATAACAGTTAAAAGTCAGTATCCATCCCTGTTATTATGAGAAAAAGCCAAGCTGAACACCGAAATGTAAAACCAATATTGTTTGGCACAGCAGAGTCTCTTAGGATGATTAGACAAACATTTATATTTATGTATTGAATCATGAATGTAAATTTTAACATTTTGTGTACAGCAAAAATGAATCTCACAATTTTCAAAACATGTTCAATATACAATTATTACCAAAATGCTTTATTGCACATATATGTAAATAATTATTATTTATATATGATTATAATAATATTATCTTGAACGATAAAAACAGTCAGCACATTCTCAACTTGAAGAAAAACATCAAATATGTCAATTATTTTCAGTACTACACTAGCGTTTAAAAAATTTAGGCCAAAAGAACAAAAATCTGTGTTTCGGGCAACCCGACCTACCTAACGAGAACCCCCGACCCTAAAGTTTGCATCGACAATTGTTTTCCACAAAAGCCGTATTCGTCAGATTTTAATATGTTTTCAATGTTTTTTTACCAAAATGTGTCTTTAACAAAAAAATAAAACACTCAATCCCGACCCTACCTAACTTTTTTGAGACCGCTGCCCGAAACAAGCAATTTTGTATTTGGCCTTAGCAGGAAGTTATACAGGCAGCTGCTGAAATAATTCTTTCAATATGATATTTAGAGCAGTAACCAGTTCTGTTTATTTTGTATTTACTTATCCACAAGGAACAACTTATAACTGTAATGCATTTAAATGAAACAATTAAAAGAAAGTATCATAGTTTCATGTCTATCATTACACTTGAAATTATTCTACAATACAAAATGTATTAATTACAAATTATAAAGTAAATAACACTGACTAATATATAAAAAAAATCAAACAATGTCATATCCAATGATACAGAAAGTAAGCAAGTTTCTTCAAATATTGAAAATTTTGACCTCCTTCAAAGAACTGGTTTTATCTTTAGTTGGCAAAAGTAATTTACGGGCAAATGGAAATTATTTAGATATCTCATACATGTTACCCCATAAAAATCAGAACGATCACTATTATTTTGCAAATCTACTGGTGTGGAAGCTTCACAATACATGTTGTATTGTTACAATGTCCTTTGTTTTCTTTCTCGTTTGCAGTCACATTCGTCTGTAAATTAATTCAAGTAATTACTGGAAGCATTATCATAATAAATAAGGTAAAAATAGTAGCACAGCTAGAGTATTTTTTTAAATCCCGAATTCACACACTCTGGCACAACACTACATGCAATATGTGATTATCACGAACCGGCTGAACTTTCTCTCATCTCTGGAAAGCCCGCACTGTTGTTCTTGCTGAACTTCCTCTCATCTCTGGAAAGCCCGTACTGTTGTTCTTGCTGAACTTCCTCTCATCTCTGGAAAGCCCGCACTGTTGTTCTTGCACTTTTGTATTTTTTCATGAACTTCACCATTAACACATTTTACTTATGCCCTTAATTTATCTCGGTAGGTGACAACAATATAGTCATTAATTTAATACTTCAAACTCCATTTATTTCCTTCTAGCGCCATTAATTGTCTGAACTTGTAGTGGACATATTTCTTTCGACTGCTTCTGAAGGAAAAAACAACAACATATGTTTCAGCTCAAATATCCTGTGGCTGCTTTACACGAACTTAATACACACATTTTTTTTGGTAAAACTGTAAGTGCTTAATTGTTATTTTAACTAAACATCACCATTTTAAGTTATAAAACAAGATTCTGTTTTTGATAAACACACATGTCCCCGGTTGGTGCTGGATAGCCCATTTCTTAGCCCAAATTAGGTTATGGTCAAGGTCAAAGTGAGGTTGGGTGATATGGGTGAATTGGGAACGGTCAAAAGTAACAACTGTGTAAATATCCAAGTGTTCTAGTAAACGTTGATGGTGCTAGACGAAACGGTAAAATCTAGTTATCCAAGAAATGGCACTTTTGAATTAATCTTAGTGCAAATTAGGTCAAGGTCAAGATCAATGTGATGTTTGGTGATATGGGTGGATAGGAAATGGTCATAAGCAACAACTGTGCAAGTATCCACGTGTTGTAGCAAGCGGTGTTGGTGCTAGACGAAACGGTAAAATCTACTTAACCTTGTCACGGACGAACGGAGGGAAGGGGGATACTCACTATATGCCTCCCGCATCAAGATGCCGGGGACTTAAAAATTACAGCCTTATCAGTTTGCAAAATACTCCTATATAGACATACATATTTAAACAGCTGTTTGTGCTGGTAAAAGACAATGTTTAGCATTCCGCAATAATACGAAAGCAAATACCAGTACCTAATTTGTTTAACTTGGTTATGAAATAAAGTTCATGTGCAAAATATTATTATATCCTCGATGTATGGTGATTCTCAGGCGTTTTAAAAACACTTCATTTTGCAGAACACCAACCAATTTCTGTTTAAACCATACCTTAGAAAAATTGACAGAAAAAAAAGATACAACACGAGATGTTTGTAAAACATGCAAAATATTATTATATCCTCGATGTATGGAGATTCTCAGGCGTTTTACACAAAGGTCATTTTGCAGAACACCAACCAATTTCTGTTTAAACCATACCTTAGAAAAATTGACAGAAAAAAATGATACAACACGAGATTTTTGTAAAACATGTATGCCCCCCGACTTGCAGCCAAGTTGTGAATATGTTCAATTTTTAAGATTTTTTTTTAATGCAAGCCCAATCGAGGTCTCGATATATGGTATCTATGTATGAAGTTTGATTAAAATATCTCGATGCGTTCTCAAGTTATTGAGCGGAAACCATTTTTCTATATTTAGTAATGGTGACCTTGACCTTGACCTAATCCACCCCATATGAAGTCCCAGAGAGGTCTCAATATAAGGTATCTATGTATGAAGTTTCATTAAAATATCTTGATGCGTTCTCAAGTTATTGAGCGGAAACCGTTTTTCTGTTTTTAGCAACGGTGACCTTGACCCCACCCACCCCATATGCAATCCCAAGCGAGGTCTCGATATAAGGTATATATGTATGAGGTTTCATTAAAAATATCTCTATGCGTTCTCAAGTTATTGTGCTGAAACCGTTTTTTATATTTTTAGTAACGGTGACCTTGACCTTGGCCCCACGAATCCCATATGCAATCCCAAGCGAGGTCTGGATATAGGGTATCTATGTACGAACTTTCATTAAAATATCTCGATGCGATCTCAAGTTATTAAGCGGAGACCGTTTTTCTATTTTTAGTACTGGTGACCTTACCCTTGACCCCACCAACCCCATATGCAATTCCAAACGAGGTCTCAATATAAGGTATCTATTTATGTAGATTCATTAAAATATCTCGATGCGTTCTCAAGTTATTGAGCGGAAACGTTTTTCTATTTTTAGTAACGGTGACCTTGACCTTGACCCCAACCACCCCATATGCAATCCCAAGCGAGGTCTCAATGTAAGTTATTTATGTATAAAGTGTCATTAAAATATCTCAATGCGTTCTCAAGTTATTGAGCGGAAACCGTTTTTCAATTTTTAGCAACGGTGACCTTGACCTTTGACCTGTTTACCTCAAAATGTATAGGTTTCTTCCTTTCCTCTCAAGTAACCAGCATACCAACTTTCATGATCGTAGCTCAAAGCGTTCTAAAGATATCGTGCGGAAAAGAAATTGTCTACCGTTTATCTATTTTAGTAACGGTGACCTTGACCTTGACCCCACCCACTGCATATGCAATTCAAAGAGAGGTCTCGATGTAAGGTATCTATGTATAAAGTTTCATTAAAATATCTCAATGCGTTCTCAAGTTATTTAGGGAAAACCGTTTTTCTATTTTTAGCAACGGTGACCTTGACCTTTGACCTGTTGCCCAAAAAAATTATAGGATTCTTCCTTTCCTCCTAAGTAACCAGCGTACGTAGTTTCATGATCGTAGGTCAAAGCGTTCTCAAGATATCGTGCGGAAACGAAATGGTCTACGGACAGACCTACCGACCGACCGACCTACCGACCGACGGACCGACCGACGAAAGGACAGTTGCAAAGCAAGATACCCCCACTTCTTGGAAGGGGGGCATAATAATGCCAACACTTATTTTGACTATAGAAGCCAAAATATTTGATATTTTACGCGAGACCTGGTCTGTCATAATGTCTATGATAACATGCGAATCAAGATGCATAGCAATTTTAAATAAGGTGAGGATATGTATGAACATATACACCTATCATTGGAACTTGTTTCTACATTACATTTATACCAATTATTATAAATTATATAGAAAATTAACTCACCGTGAAGAATGCCCAGTATTGGACGGTTGCTGGAAAGCAGTTTGCATTCCGACCAATGGCAAGGATTGTATGTGGGACTTGATTAGACATGTTCTTCATTGGCCTAGTTGCTCTCTCTTCAACCCTGGTACCGCCAAAGCAGCAAACAATGCGATATTGTGCCTATAATAATATCAAAATTATAGCAATGCAATAGTTTGATTGCACAATAGCAAAAAATCATGTTCTATCACGCAAAATTGTGTGACAAATTGTGTGACAAATTCCAGTCAATTTAGAAAACCAAACTCTTTCACAAAACTAGGAAAAGTAACAGAGTAAATTTGAGTTGCGTTATAAATATAATATATAGTATTAACAGTTTGTATATTTTACTTATCTGTTTTTATTTTTTAAAAAGCCAAACATGTTGCCTGGTTTAATTTTCATTTTTAAAAACGGTGACAGGACGTTTCGCCCCTAAGACATTTCCACCCTGGACTTTTCGCCCTTGGACGTTTCGCCCCCATTTGGGGGCGAACCGTCTACAGGATAAAAGGACACACCATAACGTTCACTGTAATTTACAAAATTGCATTTTCGTTTAATAACTTAATAATGTTTTAATTTGATTTACTTCATGAAATGTATACCATTACATCTTAGCTTATTTGCATTTGAAGTGGTTAAGGTATTCGACCCATAATTAGCTCGTTAATTTCCGTGTAATTGCGACGAAAGCCGTAGCCGTCCGTAAATTACCGTTCGCATTCGAAATACATACACAACTTCTTTAAAAATTGTATATTTCTTTAGCTACACCGTAGTTTTTGTTTCAGATTTTAATATCGTCGCTTTTAAAAGCAAATTAAATATACAATAACTATTAAAATGTAACGAGCATAATTAAAATGAAAGTAGAATCGGAGTTTGTTCCCTTTGGAAATCATGATCATTTGAACGCTTATACACTTGTATGTGCAAATAACAGCGTTTTTTTACCTTGATATAAATCATTCTGACCGACGAAAAGGTAATAAAAGAGGTAGATTTTCAAGAGAAAAAGACACAGTAACAATGTAAATTGTGTCGGCTATGATCAGCTCCCATGATCTGTGACAGTGTGGTTGGAAAATTACCTAGAAGCATATTAGTTTGAATGTTTATGTCTACGTGAAATATTGTAACATCGACTGATGTGATGTCAATCATGGAAAACTGACAAAGAAACCAAGTCAAACGGCAAGCCTAATACCAAGCTGTGTACGGGTTAGTATCAGTTCATTATCTAATTGTAAAGCCATTTGTTTGTATGGTAATAGTTACTAAGATAATGACAAATCGTGAATGGTTGTGTAAATATACTAAATAAAAATTATTGATTTGTATGAATACACAGAGCATAAAGTTTGGAAATATAATAAGATGAAGTACTAGTATTAGTTTCCAAGCTTATTTAACAAAGTTCTATGTTTTGACATAATGATATAATTATGTTACAATTTCCATATTGAAAATGCCATCAATTTTGCTTTGTCATTTTGTCAAGTGTTATAACATAACCTTATAAGTCGGTTAACAAAACATGTCTAAAAATTCAACATTTGGCATTAAATTTTGCTCAACTGACATCGGTGCCATATCAGACAATTATTAAAGCAATGATTGTTGTGTTCATTAATATCAGTCTGTAAGTAGAATGTACTGTAAAACTGTGTACTGAAAACTTATTTAAATGATGCTGCTGTTCAGAAAAGCAAACACACATCCAGTACGATGGACGACATGTTAGATGTAGACCAGGCTGTAAGTGTTCAACCAGAGGCATCGCTAGTAGCAGTCGCATTCCCATTTTGATCAACAGCTGGGCGAAACCAGCTGATGCTCAAAAAGAAGGCCAGAAACATTGATTCTCTGGGTCTTCTTGATTATACTGACGTGAAAAAAATACTACGGCAGATTCATCGCTGGCTCCGGTTTATGTACCATCGAAACATTCAACTGTGAAGGCGCGGACAGTTTATTTAGTATTTAACATGTAAATATAATGGATGAGAGGCCCTATATTACAGTTGCAAAAAGGACGTTGGAACTTTTATAACACAAATTAGCGGATAGCCATTTTTAAAACCCAGTAAAGTTCATGATGGACATGGCCTGGAAAGTTAAAAATTTTTAGATGAAAATGTGTTAATGCAGCACATATTAATTTTATATATTATGTTTATATTTATTTCATTTATCAAATGTAGTAATTGTTAATTTAGTTAATACAACTCTTTTGTTAATATTCTAGATTATGTGTTTTAGACTTTTTGAAAAAATATTGTTTATAATAGAATGTACAATGATTAAACAAAGTTTAATTTTAATGTTTTATGTTCAAAAGTTATGGAACTAATTGTATATTTTGCTCATATTTTGTATCTAAGAACTTTTAAAGTTTTATTGGAGTATTTTTCTAAGGTTCTCAATAATTATTTATAAATATTTTTAAAAAAAAGGTATTTCTGAAAAAAAAATCCGGCTTAATTTTGTATGGGTTAGTGTTAAAAACTGTTTTAATTTTTCAAATTTGCATGGTAAAGTTTGTTTGTTTTGCCTTCGTTGTGTGGCTTATAGTCCAGGAATAAAATATATTATGGTTTAGATTCAGAACATGCATAAAATAAGCAAGTTTATCACATTTTGTTTATGGCTTTCAAAAAATAAAACAGGAAAATTCTCATCGATCATAAATATAATTAGCAATATGAGTACATATTACTTTTATAATTGTTGATTATTTTCATAATATGTGTTCAATATACCATTCATAAATGTATATTTATGTGAAGTTTATAAAATAATAATAAAGTAGTTCACTTATAAAGATGTCTATAAATATTCAGTTTTTGATGTGTTTAGCAAAAGAGGGGGTATGGTAATTAAAAACCTATATCTGACAAACCAAGCGCTAAAATATCCTAAATTTTGCAGAAGAGTCCAGATATGAATGTCCTTCAAGAAAATAACATGATTTGTGGTGTTCTAGACATTATGTATTATGGGTTGAATACCTTAAATAAAATATTAATGAAGTTAGTTTCTAACAGTTTGTTTTTGATCCACAAGGATTGAATATTTTTTTTCATTAAAATTAATTAATAATCACGCAGTAATGTGCATGTAATGATTAACACATGTCGATTATATGTTTCTTATTTCCATGTTCGTTGTATGCGATAATACATAATATATTATATAGTGTGCGATGTAATATAATTTCATATTAATTACTTATCAAGGACTTGTAATGCAAGACGGTATACCATTGCTTACGTTTGTTTGTGGAAAAACAATTGTAATTGTCTGGTCATTATTAGTTATTTATTCACTTCTAAAATACACACGTGAACTTATTTAATGCATATAAATGAACATAAATTTATTATCCCCAAAGGTGCTATTTTTCATAAAAATATAAGCAAAATAACATTCCATTGTATTTATAAATGTCTTCTAAATGACGTATTTATGACTACTGGAGAATGTGTATATACAAAATAAAAAAAATGATAATGTTTATTTATTTTCCAATGTTTTGCCCATCCATGTACATAGTTATGTTTACATTTTGAATTTCTTGTAAATATTTCCGATATGTAACGATTGACTCCGGAGACCGGCTATAGCAAATAAACCGACCAATGAAATTTCTCGAGCTTAATTTAACAGCTGTAGTCTGCATGTGCGCTGTGTATGGAGAATACAAAGTTGTGCAATGTAAATCGAGTGTTTTGGCAAAATACAAAACGTTAACCGAATAAACCGGGATGAAGAAGTTCAAAATGGACATCATGTTCAAATCAGTGCATCATATAATTGTGTTATGATGAAAATTACGGTGAACGGCAGAGTAAGTACATTGAATCCTTTCGTAAATTCTTTACACGTATGCTGACACACTAGTATTATTCAGATGTTTATCATAACCTAGTTGTTTCCATCGTTTTAACATTGTGAATCGTATAAGTCTTGTTGACTCCACAGTGTTACAGTTTAATATAAAGGTAATCATTGTGATCGTCTTGATCTGTTGGGTGTGTACACAAAATGTGTTGTAACTGTAACAAGATAGATAACTCTGTCTGTTATAATTATATATTTTCGTTCAAACTGTTTCGAGATGCTGTTTTCATTTAATTAAACAAATCTAGAAATAAATACAGTTACTAATTACTAATAGGTATTGTTATTAGACAATGTTAAAAAATTATGTCCTCATTCATGTCGTTACAAACTAAATCTTATCAAGCTTATAAATCTGTTTTGATAGAAGTGTGGCTCGTTACGAACCTATAGATTTGCACAGTTCAGTAATTTATTTTCTTATTAATAAGTTCATTAGATGTATGCTAACTTTTAATGTAATACAACTACACCAGTGTAAATACCTACATGACAGACGTACAGGATCTATGTAATAACACAAGACAGGGGTCATATTCCAGAAACATCTTAAGTGAAATCTTAGCCTTAGCATTTTATTCCATGTATACATGAAATTCTGCTAAATGTTCATTAATTATCAACTTATTATTACCTAATATTTACTTACAAGTAATTGGTTTCATTAATTAATGTGTAGTTTTAAAAATATAACCTTACACAAATAGGAGCTTAGGTGAAACTATTTTAAGATCGACTTACGATGTTTCTGGAATATGCCCACAGAACATTGCATTTGTTATATCTAAATGTTTTGTTTCAGTCAGAAGAAACCCCACCCTACAGCACATCAGGAATTGTCATCCAAAGTACAGTTAAATGGTAGTCATATAGACATGCATTTCTTCTCAATAATTAAAAACATACATATCTTTGTACCATTATAGGAAATTGCATATTGTACTGATTGTTAATAAAGAAAACAACTTAAAATTGATCAGAAAATGTCCAAAAAATAACTCTTCTGAAGTTAAGAGATATACATGTACGTCGCGCACTAGAGCAGGGGTGATTAATCACTCCAGACTCCAGTATGCAACAGAGGTTCTTTTGGACCAGATATGTATAGGGATCACATTAATTAACACAAATACCTTTACATCTATACTATTTATTTACAGAAACTGATATGGATCTTCTTGATACACGCATTCAAATTAAGTATTCGACAAAACGTGATATACATTTTTCGAAAGCATCTTCATATGCAAACAATACAACAACAAAAGTCCTTTAACCTATAAAATAAGTTAATTGATTAAAGCAACAATGCCTTCAATGTCGATTTACGTCATGATCCATGCCGCGTATATTTAACATAAAACCTTTAGTATTCGTTCTTGACGCACAAACGCTAATTTAAAAGAAGAATCTTTTGTGTCATTCAAGCAAGTAAATAACACTCCAAATACTTATCGCACACAGTTAACCAGACTTGTTATCACTCATATCGAAACCACACAGACTCGGGGTTTTCCACAGAGGCTTGGGGTTCGCCACACAGGCTCGGGGTTGCCACACAGGCTTGGGGTTCGCCATACAGGCTTTTGGTTTCCACACAGGCTCGGGGTTCGCCACACAGGCTCGGGGTTGCCACACAGTCTCGTGGTTGCCACACAGGCTCGGTTTGCCACACAGGCTAGGCCTGCCACATAGGCTCTATTCTTGACAGGTCTCCCCCACTATAAGCCACCTATAAACAAATGAAGTCGATAAACATATGTCCTACATCATTCCGTGTAAGTTGCTACTCCAACACAACAACGCGACTGGACATTTATACACCCAATACATGAGCTTTACAAAATACACTTAACCTTAATTCCTCATACGTAAATGGCAGTACTATGACTATTAGTATGTGAACTGTACTTACATTGCAGATCAAATATCTCACATCCCCATTTCCTCATATTCTCACACAAAACTTGCACTCAGTCATCTCCAACTGATCTGGTCTCTACGACTGTTATTTCCAGACTGAATTGAAACAATGAATCCCCCCCTCAGCCAAACAAAGCAACATCAGAAACTAGTCTAAATATCAACACCTTGTGACATTCAGAGCTATGGTTAATGGGTTTTTCTACCTTTATCAAAGTATAGTCCTGGCATCAAAGTATACTAAGTAGGCTTCATGTCAACATAAACACTAAACAAAAACAGAGTCTCACAATTTTGCTGGGAAAACTTAGCAAAAGTTAGCCGAATAACGAGAACGTAAAGTATTGTATTAAAGGGGTATGTAGAAATTTGTGACAATGTATGTAGTTGAATACTAAATTGTTCTGCACTACATTAAAATTGTGTTCTTGATTTCATTTTAATGTCTGTGTATGTATCAGTTATATCATTATTGTCCGTCAATATACCTACAATATTATACCAGGTCTTATGTTGACAGGGCTTAGAACCTCTGGATATTGGGCATCAGAGAAGTAATGTAACCAGATTGCCAGAAATATTGTCATAAAACTGAACGGTCACAAATACTTCACCTGCAGACAATAACAATTGTTTATACCGCTTTCAACAAGCCATAGACAATGAACATGCACATGTTCCACCAGTCTTGCAAACATCATTAGTATTAAAAATACAAATGGAAATAAACTATTTTATATTTGCGCTCTCCACATTCCGAGTTCTTTTGTGGGACAAAAAACTATACAAAAATCAAACTGGATTGAAAAGGGCCGACGCAAAAGCGTCAACCGTCGTTTATTAAAACGGAGAAAGAATTTGAAAAGCAATATATATATATATATTGTATGCACAATTGTCCCATAAAGTTGGACGAACCACAAAGTCCATAAAATATATTATGCAAGGTACAAAGTGTCATATTATACAACATGGTGGTAAGTTTGCAAAATACACTAAGTTACTAGTAAACAAGAGGAATACATAATAAAAAGATAATATGTGTCAAATCAAAAATGTAATGTGCAGTAAAACGATGGGAGGGGAGGGATGGTGGTTAAAGTTGAGCATGTGCGAAATGCAGCTGATTTGTTCCGATATTGTTGAAGAATGATTCAACTTCCGGTAATTTGGGGTTACAGAGCAGTAATTTAATATTGGCAATTATAGGTTACACACCAGTCACGGTGTTAACAAATAGAAAGGAGCTCCAATATAAATTCATTTATAATTCCTGCGTCTTATAAATTATAGTTTTATATTTGCGCTCTCCACATTCCGAGTTCATTTGTGGGACAATAAACTTTACAACAATCAAACTGGATTGAAAAGGGCTGACGCAAAAGCGTCAACCGTCGTTTATTAAAACGGAGAAAGAATTTGAAAAGCAATATATATAGACCCGTATGCAAAATTGTCCCATAAAGTTGGACGAACCACAAAGTCCGTAAAACCGTCCAACCAAGGAAAGGGAGAGCGCAAACCATTAAAGGAAAGTGCTATGGTCCCAGTTAAAATCATGGTACGGGAGATGTCAAATCTAAGTAAACATATACATATTTACAAGCATGTTGTAGTAATACTTGCAGTAAATATAGTGATGCATTACATAAATGAATATGAAAAAAACCAACAATACAACAATGTATAAACCTTAGATATATGCAAAAATCAGACAAGAGTGACTAGCTACGAATTCATGACATTTAACAGCCTGTAAGTAGATGTGGGATGACTAGCTTTAAGGTAAACGTTCAGAGTATAAACTAAATGGCACCAGATAGGTCATAACAAAACTTAACAATCTACAAAATAAAATGACAATACGAACCATTTTCGATACTGAGATCATACGTAATAGCTGTTATTGTAGCAAAAACCTTAGAAACAAGAGTTAACAAATTGAAAAGAAACACGTGATGAGATTATATGTGGACCGACTGAATAATTTTAAGGATAAATTATTTACAAAACATTTAGTTAGTACTACGCGGTGTGAAATCAAATTATTGGACATATAAAATTTGCCCATCGGCAATGTTATCAATTGTATGAGTTTTGCGTTTGTAAATCCTAAAGTGAAAATGAATGAACTACAAATACACGCAAAGTATTGGTAAAAAATAAAATCGTGAAATATGAACAATTAAGTATACAAAGACATATAACGAGAACTATTGAAAGGAAGTTACATAACTGATTATGATGTGGCGTAGCATTAAAAACATACACGTATTAACATGATGCTGCCTGATTAAGCATTGTATAACCCGCTCATGTGGCAAGACAAAGACATGACCATAATGTAATTACCATAATCAGTAATTCAAATACATGATATATACAAAACATATTTACAAAGTAGCAATGTGTAACATCTTAGTTAAAACTAACAATCAGAATAAAACTGAACAAAAAGGCAAATACACAACCATAACCGTGTAAGAGTGGTGATGACTGTAAGGCACACAACCAATACATTCAACAGTAAACTACAGATGATATACTTATGTTGTTACATGGGTTTTGGGGCAATATGAGTCAGCCGTATGTAACGCCTGAATGCTTAAGATTTCCACCTACCCATTAACATTATTTTTTGTTCAGTTTTTCCAGAAAGAACAGCTTGTGTGCAGGCCCCAATTCGCAAACTATGAAAGGTGTACTGTTTGGGAGACAGGTTCGAAAAGAGCAGAATTTTATTAAGAACGGGCCTAAAAGGTCCAAGAGTGATTGGAGAGTTGTTAGATAGAGTAAATAATGGTCCTGCATGACTGCCTCTGAACTTCAAATATTTGTGCAATGTACGAACCGGACAGGGGGCGTGTGAAGGTAAAATAATGATAGTCACTGGCTTTTGGGTTTTGTTGGTCTTATGCTGACGTAGCCAATAAGGACTGATTTTTTCTTTGCCTCAACGTGGTTGAACTGAACCACGTCACAACCCATACCTAGTTTGGTTGGAAGGAGATCCCCCATTCGAAACAAATCCATGAAATGCTATCAGGATTATTGCCTGGCACATGAGTTGAATGTAGGGGTTGTGTCAGAACACTAAGGTAGTGGCGCAAATGAGGCGAGTGATGTCTTCCAGCAGTATTGGTTTCCGGCAGTCATGTTTACTGTTGGACTTGTGCGCTCCGAGTACTAAGCGGCGCATTAAGAATGAGTTACAAGGGTCTGGCAGGTTAACTAAAAGATGCCGGTACGAGATGGCGGACAGGTGACTGCTGATGGATGATGGTGCGTAGCCCTGCATGTGGAGATGGGCAACAAATGAGGCCACTGTTTCATGGCTGGCAGGTAGAAAACTGCCTAATTTGTTGCCGGAGATGAAAGTTGTAAAGCTGGACCATAAGCACGTCTGGTAGAGGCTGCAAGAGCCATTTGAAGCAGGTGGTCTTTCACTTTCGCAATTTGGCAGGGCTCATGGCAAGAGGAATTCTGTCCAGGTATGGTGCCTTTGCGAGCGCGGCCTGAATCTGTAAGCGAGAAAGCAGATCACACATATAGTTATTTTTTAAGGATATGTGTTTAGATCGGAAACAAAAATTATATCGCAAGGCTTTAAGTACTATGGAGCGGATAAGTTTCATCATGTGCTTATATTTCGAAGTGTGTTTATTGAGACCACAGACAACAACCATGTTATCTGATACGAAAAGGATGTTTTTGTTTGACCATAAATGGTCAAACGTGTTAACCGCCATGACTATTGGGTACAATTCAAGAATGTTTATGTGATGCTTTTTAGCATAAGGTGGAAAGACACATTAGGTCCAAGACGAACCCTGTGCACAAGCAAATCCTCTTGACCCTGCTGCATCTGAAAATAGCTTTAGAGTAGTGGAGGAGACAAATCGGTCCCCGGTAAGCAATGTACAACCATTGTATTGTTCTAGAAATTGGTACCAAAGAGATAGGTCAGAGCGAGTTTCATTGGGCAAGCGAATGTGGTGGTTTTTGTTTGGAAATCCCTATGGTCAAATCATAAAGACGACGCAAAAAGCAACGACCAGGTTTGATGACTTTGCATGCGAAATGTAAATGCCCCAATAAGGATTGTAATTCCCTAAGCGTTGTTTTCTTGCGGCGTTTGAAAGAGTGCAGCAGTTGGCGGAGAGTCTCAACCTTTGTCGGTGGAAAACTGGCTGATAATGTGGAAGTGTCCAATAAAATGCCATGTACTTCAGCTTTGGTTGTAGGATGTAGCGTCTTAGATTCTTTGATGGGAAGGCTTATGTCTTTAGCAAGATTTAGAAAAGTTTGCAAGCTATTGGCACAATGGTCAGATCTACCTGGACATACAAAAATACAATCGTCAACTATGTGTGATACATACTTGACATTAAACTTGCTTCGAAGAATCCACTGCAAGCAAGAGGAAAAAGCCTCAAAAATTGCAACTGAGGAAGAAGCACCCATGGGCAAGACAGTGTCAAAATAATATCCCCCATTAAAGAAAAAGCCTAATTTATGGTAATCAACAGGTGAAATGGGAATTATACGGAAAGCTTCCTGAATGTCTGCTTTAGCAATCAATGAGTGCCTTCCACATTGCAGATCGTGACTGGCGACATGATCAAACGTTTCCAAAGAGACCGTTGAAAGTTGTTTTGGGATCTGAGAGTTTACAGATGGAAAATGTGGGATGAAAAATGAAAGGTTATGTATTAGTCGGAAGCAATTAGGTTCAAGTTTTGGGGCTGCAGATGAAGTTATCAAGAGGTGGTTCAATGTAAGGTCCCTTAATTCGACCCCAAAGAACCTCCTTCTCCAGTTTGGTATGAACAAAGTCACTATGAGCGGACACCGAAGAATGATTTTTTGAGATTCGATGTGGCGGTGAGCCCTCACAGCCAAGCCAAAACCCAAAGCTGAATCCGTTGGTAAGGAATAATGAAAGTGCAGGATCATAACCGGATAGAAGACGGGAAAGTTTGTAAAGAAGGCTAGGTGTAGGAAGTAGAAAATCCATGCTATTTTTGTAGCTGCTGCTGGAGTGCAGACGGGTTGGCACGTGTTGTTTGTTTGTTAGGGAAACGGGCGGGGAAGAAGTTGCGTTTCGTTTTGGAAGCAGGCTGGGTGCAACGGAAAGTCCCGTGCGGGCCATCGCAAACTCCACATTGGTGGAGTTTGTTGCATCGAGACTTGTCGCAAAAGCCAACTTGTTGGTAATCCCAACAGTAACCTCTCCTGAAGAAGGGGGATTGGGATTGCCTCCCTGAGGATGGTCGGAAGCCGGAGGGGTTCGGAGCACTGGGGCGAAAGGTTGTGAGTGTGGTACAGAAAAGAAAGGTCTCCGTATGGATGGTACCCCAAGGGATGGATGGGCAGGCAGCCCGAAGACGGCGAAATTTCTCGTAATATGTCAGCCAATTTCTGGTAGTGTTTGAGAAATTTCGGACAATGGACATATATCGAAACAGATGTGGAGCCTGAGTGGGGTACTGAGTAGTGAGTGTTGTGTTATATGTCTGCATATATTTGAAATGCAGAATTCCATTGATGGATGTTGTGAATTTGCCTTCTTGACGCCTTATGTGTGGAAGTTATTGTAGAATTTTGAGTTTTCTGTATGGTTGTTGTTTCTTGTGAGTGTTCCTTATATATAAGGGAAGGAAAGTCTACAAACCGCCATTTGCGATTTTAGAAATTGTGTTAGCGTCCAGAGGTGGATGTACTGTCGAGAAAACCCCAAGGTTTACGGGATCCTGATCTTCATTCCGGTAGCTTGAGCATTCATTGTCATTGGAGATGGCCTCAGAAGGAAGAGACATAATGTCATTACTGGCAGCATCAGATGAAACAGAAGACTGAGCCGTACCGTTTGTCTTGTCAGCACTGATTAGTGTCTGAATCTCCTCCAGGACTTCCCTGTCCTGGGAGATAGCCTGGGCAAGCAGGGCAGCCAGGCGACTTTGTTTTGATGGTGGCTCTTCAGTGGTGTTCCTGATAGCTCTCCGCTTCCCACTGGTTGCTGTCCGTGGATCTGCCTTCGGCATCGTACTGAACCGACAAGCATAATTTTAACGAAAGTTAAGGATTAATCATTAAAATCACCACTTGCAATCAAAGAACAGCTAATGCAAATGAACCGCAATGGGTAGGAAAGCCATGCCTTAGATAATCCTAGGCAAGCAGCAGACACGTAGTGAATATCATATGTATAATATAAAGTGGAGTACACAACCAATACCCACTTAGAATGTAATGTGTACATAACCACTACCCAGAGTGAAATAAAAACGCAATAAACATCATGCGTAATGTATAATGAAGGTACGCAACGTATACCCGACTAAAATGTGACGAGTACACAACCAATACCCGACTAAAATGTGATGGGTACACAACCAATACCACCAAAAGTGTAATGGGTACACAACCAAAACCCGAGTAGTAAGATGTAATTGGTACACAACCAATACCTGAATAAAATGTAATGGGTACAAAACCAATACCCAAATAAAATGTACTGGGTACACAACCAATACCCGAAAAGTGTAGTAGGTTCATTAACAAAACCCGAGTAATACTGTACACAGACAGTACATGGTAATAAAACCAATAATTCTCAAAATATATTGAAAGGAGAATTTAATGATGATAGTTTATACACCCCTGCAGTACGGCAGGTAAAATAATAGCAATGTAACATGGAATTGACATTACTTGCCCTTGTTGCTGAACCACAGGCACACACTGCAAAATGTGGCAGTTACTTGCCCTTGTTGTTGAATCACAGGCACACACTGCAAAATCTGGCAGTATCAGAATTGCAAGTAGAGGGCAATTTTTTGGTTAAATTTACACTGTCAGTCTACTCAGGAAATGGATCAAGCAAGTTTTGTAGGTTGTATAATCTGAAAATACATCAAGAATAATGTGATAATGGAGATTGAAGATGGAGTCTGTAAACAAAACTATGGAAGCAATGTCCCACTGGGCTTCGGTAAGCGACGTTCTGCAAAAAGCAAAGCACTGCGTACAGACATAAAATAGCGTGGCATGCCCCGTGTTGGGTGAACGTGCACACCATCATATGCCACAAACGACTCAGTAAAACGAATGTTAAAATTGCTCCTTGAATAGTCCAGAAAAACATTTGGTTAGACAGCTGACAGCGTGCTGAAATTAGAGCATTTGCCCTATGAACACGCATGTTAAAATTACCGGCATCCCGGCGCGGCAAAATGTCGGCAATAATTACCAGTTTGCAGCCAGATTTAAGAAGTGTGTTTGCAAGATCCAGCACCCCATGCACTATTTGTTCAACAGATAAAGAGTTGTCACATAAATCATTGCTTCCAGCCTCAATAAAGGTGATATCAATATCAAGCTCATAGACCAGGTAAGTTGCATGTGACAGGGATTTAGGTTTGTTTGTGGGAAGGAGAATGCCTTCACCTACACCATACCAGTAAATTTGTATCCGTTCAGTGGATAAATTAACATTTTGTTTGTGATTCGATGCACACCAGAAATGAAAACGTTTTATAAATGAGTGACCCAACAACAAAATAGAAGTAGGCATTGTTAATATATATTATTATACTGATCCCTGTCAATGAAAGGTACAAGAGGTGCTTTCAATATAAATATTTATAACCCACGCTGTGAAAGTAGGTCATGTGGCCAAAATGAGGTACGCAAATCACAGATACATTCGAAAAACGGGCAACAATTTAGTCACAACATAACATAAAGTCACAATAAACAGTATTATACGGTATACTTTTACTCGCATGAACATCTCTGACTTATATTGACCTTTTAAAAATTCCAAAAACATCTGCAAACGACGCTACGAACGTAGGTCAAATTCCCAAAAGGACGCTTGGTCATTATATCAATCATGCGAACAAAATACTGTGCTGCGTTGAAATAAAACAATAATATAATATAAAATCTTTAGCGATACGTTAATACTCGGAACCTGAATGCACTAATAAATGAAATATTAGGTCATTAAAGTTGAGCATGTGCGAAATGCAGCTGCTTTGTTCCGATCTTGTTGAAGAATTATTCAACTTCCGGTAATTTGAGGTTACAAAGCAGTAATTTAATATTGGCAATTATAGGTTACACACTAGTCACGGTGTTAACAGATAGAAAGGAGGTCCAATATAAATTTATTTATAATGCCTGCGTCTTATAAATTATAGTTTCACGAATTGACTGACTGTTTGGATATTATTAGAACCAGTTTTATGTACAATTATTTACTAGACATAGCAGTGGACAGTACATGCACGTTTAACATCATAATTTTTAATTGCCTCGTTTGTTTTCTACATACTTTATCCATTATTAGATTATGGCAATGATTAACTTAATATGGATGTAATGATTACTGCTATAAATGTACAACTTGTGATGTATATACCAATTTGAACACATTGACAATATCTCACAGGTACTTTATTGTTTGTGATATTTTGAGATGATGGCTTACCATGTCACGAATTAGTTATCCCTACTATGTACCAATGATGTGATTCAATTGTAGAAAACAATGATCTGCATCTTAACAACAATCCTTACTTCTGTAATGTTCCATGATATTGCGTATGATCTGTTTTGTTTGAATTATAGGCAAATGATGAATTTATGCCTCACAGTTTTAACTTATGGTGTCTTTTTTTCTTGGTGGCAGTACTTTATTACTTTATAAAGCAATGTAACTTGAAAAATAAAACTATAAAAAAGCTCAGTTTATTATGTGTATGTTTTTCATCCATTTCACAATGTGTGTCATCAATTAAATAAGGCTCCATTCACCTTTGAAAATACGTTTTCCTCTAAAACATTCGAAATCTTTCCATTATATCAGAAATCATTATGTGTCGCAATATAATGACAGTTTCTGTTGTAATAAAAAATGAAGTGGGTTATTAACAGTTATTAGAAAACAGAATTGATAACCATAATGTACTGCAAATTACTAACCTTTATTTAAAATTCATCGAAGAGTTAACGTTTTATAGATATTCCTTTTGCGGGCACTTTACTAACAAGTAATATCAGCCTTACAGTGCAAATTGTAATGAAGCTGAATTCGCAAATGGAATCAAGCAACAGTACTCAACTTTTCAAGTAGAGTGTGCATGTGTAAAAACATTACCCTTCCTATCAATCGGTGCAATATTTTTATATAAAAGAACAGTTAAGACATACAAACATTGAACAAAGAAAAAACAATACAACTTGAATAATCATACAGTTTATTAAAACATTATAACATGAAAAAGCATTTAAAAAGAACACACCCATACATATGAATTATTCAAATAATTATAAGACACATGTATTCAACTACCAAAACAATGGGTGTCTTTGTATGCATAACCATGGAACAGTGCATGATTTTAATGTTATTTTTGCTAGTGGATGCTGTTCATATACATGTTTATCCCTGCTCTAAAATGGAAATTGACAATGTAGTCAAAATTGATATCAATGTGCTTGGGTTGAGCTTAAGTACAAATGGAAAATTTCAAAGCAAACCCTTTTCATTAGACCTCTACATATTAACCTTTAAGGAAAAAGATAAATTACACACACTTGAAGTCACAGTCTGAAGTATCCTTAATGTCAATAGCTTCCACAACAAGCCTAAACACTCATATGTCTAGCAAACAAAACTTCAGTTAAACATGTTTCCTAATATTCAACTTTTTTAGTTAATCATTCAGCATTGTTATTTTTAATTAACTTGATGTACATGATATAAAGAAAAATGTAAGTAGAAAAAATATAACATCTCACACCAGTTAAGTGAGTCAGAAAAGGTTGTAGTCAATTAATTAAACAAGGCTTGTCACAGGATGTGACATATACCCCCGAAGCATATGCTCGTCAGAGGAAGGCAAAGCAATGTAAGAGTACAATATTATGCCCTGGACAAATATATTGACATTTCAGCAACACAACTGTTTGTTGTTGTTACACACTGCCTCATAATGATCTTCATTCCCACCAAGTTATTACATTCCTTACATGTTGGCAAACATGATGTTTCCAACAAAACGTTCATTCTAATATTTGTCCTTTTAAGTGAACCTTGGACCCACAGACCTTGACCGAGGAGCATGTAAGTGGTATGCGACACATCATCTGGTCATAGGAAAAAATCATCTGAAGTAATATTAAAATCCTTCAAGGCGTTAAGAAGTTACTGAGCAGAAACATAAAAATGACCTTTGACCTTAAATTGTGACCTTGACTTTTGACCGACGAGCATGGGAGTTGTACGCGACACATTGACTGGTCATAGGGAATACTAATCTGAAGTTATATTAAAATCCATCCAGGCATTTAGAAGTTATTGAGCATAACAAAGCTTCTCAAGGAGCAAAAATATTGGAGCACTGTGTCAAATTTAAAGTACAGGCTAGTATTCTAAAACAAGAATTCATGTGACAGTCAATACTAGTATAATATTGAACTTCCACATCAAGCATTTCCACCAGTTGAATACAGTCGTTGAACTGTGAATCTTTGTTCCAGCACCTGAATCACTTTAGAACAGTACAGCTCTGAAACAAAGGAAATTGTATTGATTAGGTAAATTATAATAACATGCAGCATCATTGTATACAAGCATGATAGAAGAGGGCCTACTTAAGAACTCATGTACACTATAGAACAGTAAACGACTACACTCTTGAATATACATGTACATGTTTTCCTTTTCTTTTGAACAATGACATTTGACCATATAAAAGATAATGTCTCACTTTACAATTATCTCCTTATTGACCTATCTAGCTGTGAATAGATAAGTGTTAATGCAGTTGAGTTTCTATTTCAATATATTTTATACATACCAAAATAACCATATATGTGATAATATCAATATTTGTTCATAGAGCATACTCATGCATACTAATTATATAGGGCTACAAGTATATAGCTTTGTAAAACCTGCTATGTTAAGGAAGTAAGTATGATTTGGAATGCAAATAGCAATTTACTATTTCAGTGAGCAAAACCGCTTAGTGATCAGCAGTTTCCAGAGGACCTAATAATACCACACTGTGTCATCTCATCACCTCTTAGGCTCTTTCTGACAGACTGACCTCTTCTGAAAGCCTGCATACCGGTATATCGACACACACAGATATTAAGTATGTGTTGCACAATCTAACTCAGGAAAGTATCACTTTATATGTAAGCTCTATATTATATTTAAAAAAAATAGCCTTTTATCAGAAATTGTAATAACACAATATAATTGCTCTTAATCAACACTGGAATAATCTGATCAATGTGCACGTGTGAATTAAAATTTAAATACATAAGTAGAATAAAATATGTTCAATAATCTGCAGTACTACATACAATGATAACACGCTTGACAGACATATAAAATGTATCTAGAAATCTAAATTATCTGAAGAAATGAACAGGCCTACCTATCTACTGCACAATTCCCATGAGTTATTGTTTGGAAGCAGCTTGCGATGTAATTCCTTGACGTGACTAATTTTAATGCTGATCATAGTCAAATTAAGTAAACATATTACATAAATTATTGTTTATGTGAGCAACATGGATCTGTTTACATACCGATATGAGCGCGTACATCCAATAGGCAATACACAATACACACTTCCACATATGCCTACATGCCGACTTCTCAGCTATTTATAGTAATCGGAAAGCAACCGCTGCGCTACCGCTCATTCATGACTGTCATTCGGAAAACCGACCTTTTTGGCGCCAAACGAAAAAGTGCATTTTGCGGATCTTTTTTTCCAAATTTTCTACAGGTAATATCAAGACAACGAAAGCTTCCGAAATACAGTTTTATACGAATATGTTATATTTATATTGCTTAATTTATACTAATAACACAGCTTACCTGATTGGCGTTAGTTTTTTTTCGATGCCATAGCCCCTTTAAACTATTACCACTGACATTTTATCTTAAAACTCACATAACTGTTGGATAAGTATAAGGTTTGTCCTTATTCGTAAAATGTATCATTTTTTGTGGCTTTTCTGTTATATTTTTTATATGATAATTCATTTCTAGTGTAAGACTTTTTACAAATAATTATTCATGCTTTTTGAAACAGGATAATATCACCCATCACCCAGTGGCGGTCCACCCCAAATTACACATGGTAGACTTTTATCAAGATAATCTTGTACCATTACATCACACACGGTTAAGAGCTGTAGATATGAAAATACTGAAACCACTACATGAACATAAATGAACAGTTACTTGCGAATTGTCTACAATACATTAGCATTCTAAAATTTAAAATACATGTAAACTGAACATTTTGATCGCATATCGAACTGATACGGGCAAAAGTATCATTTGGGACCCACATTGGGTACATATGGTATACATTTTTGTATTTTCTCAACCATAGCCAATATGGGTTTGCTTGACTGGGACCTACCTGGGTTTGATAAGGGCAAAACATACGGGCTTACTTGCTATCTGGGTCCCATTTGAGTCTGATATGGGCAAACAACATTTTGGGTACCCACATTGGGTTAATATGGTATATTTGCCCAGATGTAGCCCATACTTGGACCATATGGGGCCTTGCTTGCTGGGACCCATATGGGCTTTCTTCTTGGGAGCAATATGGGTTTGCTGGACTTGGGCCCACCTAGGTTTTGTATTGGTAAGACAAAACATATGGGTCCAATACAGGGCCCACATAGTTTATCAGCCAATGTAAAGCAGATATCTGGCCCACTTGTGATTGCTTGCGGGATATTATTTGGGATATTTCCCCAGCTATTGCCCGTATTGTGCCCATATTGACTTGCTTTCTGGGATCCATATGGGCTTTCTAGTTGGGACCCATGTGGATTTACTTTACTTGGATTTACCTGGGTTTTATAGTGGCAAGATAACGAATATGGGTCCCACACCGAGCCCATGAGGTGTATCATGGGCCCAGTGTGGTAAAACCCATATCGTGCCCACATGGGGTTTTGCTTGGACCCATATGGGCTTACTTGCAGTGGACCCACATGAGCTTCCTTTCTTGGACCCATATGGGTCTGATATAGGCACAAATATCATTTGGGACCCACATGGGGCCCAAATTGTATTTTTTACCCAGTTATAGACAATAGTGGGTCCATATGGACTTGCTTTCTGGGCCCTTTATGGGCTTTCTAGTAGTTACCAAAATGGGTTTACTTTACTTGGACTCATCTGGGTTTTATAGTGGCAAGATAATGCATATGGGACCCACATGGGGCCCATACTGTATTTTTTGCCCAGTTATAGCCCATACTGTGCACATATATACTTGCTTTCTGTGACCCATATGTGCTTTCTAGTAGGGACCCAAATGGGTTTACTTTACTTGGACCCATATGTGTTTTATTGTGGCAAGATAATGCATATGGGTCCCACACTGGGCCCATGAGGTATATTAGCCCAGGTAAAACCCATATCGTGCCCAAATGGGTGGCTTGCTGGGACCCATATGGGCTCACTTGCAGTGGACCCATAGGAGCTTCCTTTCATTGACCCATATGTGTCTGATATGGGCAAAAATATCACATGGGACCCACATTGGGCTCATGTTGTATTTTTTGCCGAGCTGTAGCCCATATTGGGCCCATATGGAATTGCTTTCTGGGACCCATATGGGCTTTCTAGTAGAGAACCAAATGGATTTACTTTATTTGGACCCATCTGGGTTTTATTGTGGCAAGATAATGCATATGGGTCCGACACTGGGCCCATGAGGTATATCAACCCAGGTAAAACCCATATCTTGCCCACATAGGATGGCTTGCTGGGACCCATATGGGCATACTTGCAGTGGACCCACATGGGCTTCCTTGCTTGGACCCATATGGGTCTGGTATGGGTAAACAAATACCATTTGGGACCCACATGAGGCCCATATTTTATTTTTTGACCAGCGTTATATGCCAGAATTGGCACTACGCAGTATATCAACATATGCAGATAAGTGTTTCAATTATCCTTCAAAACTGTATTCTCAAGCATGGGATACATTTACTGACACATCGTTTAGAAATGTCTCATATTAATATTAGAACATTATACAAGACGGACAAGATGGCCCTATGTCGCTCACGTGAGTGTAAAGCATCATCATGGCTTTTAACAAAAAGATTGTTTAATATTTCAATATAGCCATATAAGGAAAACTGTCCCGCCCCCGGTGGCCATTATTTTTAACGAATCAAAATGATTTGCAGCAATTTTGTAGACGGTCATCCAAGGAACATGTATGTGAAATTATTTTGAAATTTAGACAGTGGTTTCATACAAGAAGATGTTTAACGTTTTCAAAATAGCCATATAAGGAAAACTGCCCAGCCCCCTGGCGGCCATGTTTTTAATAAATCAAAATGATTTCAAGGAATTTGATAGAGGGTCACCCAAGGAACAGTTTTGTGAAATTATTTTGAAATCCAGCCAATGGTTTCAGACAAGATGATTTTAAAAGTTTTCAATATGGCCATATAAGGAAAACTGCCCCGACCCCTGGCGGCCATGTTTTTTAACAAATCAAAATGATTTCAAGGAGTTTGGTAGAGGGTCATCCAAAGAGCATTTCTCTGAAATTACTTTGAAATCCAGCCAGTGATTTCAGACTTGAAGATTTTTAAAGTTCTCAATATAGCCATATAAGGAAAACTGTCCCGCCCCCTGGCGGCCATGTTTTTTTAAACGTATCAAAATGATTTGAAGGAATTTGGTAGAGGGCCTACCAAGGAGCAATTCTGTAAAATTATTGTGAAATCCAGCCAGTGGTTTCAGACTAGAAGATTTTTTAACTTTTCAGTTTAGTTTTATAAGGAAAACTGGCCCGCCCTCTGGCTGCCATGTTTCCTAACGAATCAAAATAATTTTAAAGAATTTGGTAGAGGGTCACCCATGGAACATTCTGTGGAATTATTTTGAAATCCAGCCAGTGGTTTCAGACAAGACTTTTAAAGTTTTCAATATAGCCATTTAAGGAAAACTGCCCCAACTCCTGACAGCCATGTTTTTTAACAAATTGAAATGATTTCAAGGAATTTGGTAGAGGGTCAATCAAGGACCAATTCTGTGAAATTATTATGAAATCCAGCCAGTGGTTTCAGACTAGAAGATTTTTCGGCGTGGCTGTCTATGATCACTTTTGACCTAGATTTCTTGCGATTATCATGCAGCAGGAAAATTGAATGCCAACAGAATTTGGCAAACTTTCTATTTTTAGGGAATGCAAACTTACAACAATGGTTTAATGTATACCAACAACTGTAGCATACTTTGCGGAATTAAAATGTACATAATTATTTACATAAGTGGTTAATATAAAGTTATAAACATATCTTCGACATACACTTTAGAACTGAACATAATTATGAAAATATTTTCTCATTGTATGTCAAGAACAGAATATTATATTCGTTCTCAGAATTAATCCACTGTTTTATTTAGCCTAGCGGCACGCTCTATAATTAACAATTGATTCTAGGGAGTTCAACACATTCACGATCATTCTAAAAATAACGCGCGTTTAGCTGCCGGTGTATAGCTGTATTAAAATACATACATCAATTCGCGTCCAGAAAATCATAAGAGCGAATATTTCAATAAATGAGTAATTTATGTTTATAAACGTACTGTGCATGTTAATTTGAAATTGAATGGCGGCTGCGTTCTATTAAGAATATAATAGAAGTGTACATTTCTATCAATTTCTCAAGTAGATGTTCATCAACCTATAAAAAGATATATATCTATCAATAAATAAAATGTGGTGAAATAAGTGTCGGAATACGTCGAAATGTTATTCGTGTTACTTTTACCCTATTTACGTAGCATTAATACATTATTTGCAATACCAATTATACACAGAAACCCTTGATACATCATATTCCTAGCGAATTTAATTTTAAATCGCCATAGTCCTTTGAAATTTTATGTTTATGTCACATCAAAAATGGAAGTCATTATTATTTCAAATGCGCTGAATGTTCTCTGAAGATTGTTTTTCATTAGGATACTAGTACACAGTATATTGACTTCGAAACGTGTATATATTATGCATAGATAACTTCCAAGCTGAAGGTAGGGTATATTACTTTAGAATTACTATACCCGTCTGATACAAAATACTTTTCATTCATTCCCGCAATTATTTTCGTACATTGTTAATTTGTTTTATTTGGCTGACAAATTTATATAATAATGATGTTCACGTAAAATATTTAGGTTATTAATGTATCACTGATGAACACATTGGGAGGTATGATCGGTTTATTCACGGTACAAATATTATTAATTGTTGAATTAACCACACAATAATTTTGTGATCTGAGAAGTTTTCTTATGGTTCTCAAACAATCTGGGGTCCGAGAATCGCCTTATCTAGGTATCCGAGAAGTCACGTAACCGATCATCTTGGCTCTCTTATATTATGTTTCGGGTAAACATGATATCTGAATATTCATGTCAACGACGATTTTCTTTTTTAAAGACATTTTTTGTTTAAGTTTTCAATATAGTTATATAAGAAAAACTGGCCGGCCCCCTGGCGGCCATGTTTTTTAACGAATCAAAATAATTTCAAGGAATTTGGTAGAGGGTTTCAGACAAGAAGATTTTTTAAGTTTTCCAGTTTTTAAGCTTTTTAATATATATTAATAAATTGAAGGAATTGGGTAAAGGACCATCCCAGGAACATTCTGCTAAGTTTGGTAAAATTCCGCCTAGTGGTTTCAGAGAAGAAGTTGTTTGAAGTAAAATGTTGACGACGGACGCCGGACACAGACTGACATCAATAGCTCACCCTTGAGCACTTCTTGCCCAGGTGAGCTAAAAATTAAACGTTTATGAATAATCCAGATTGTCTGGGGATGCCTAATGGGTACATGATGAATTTGCTGAACAGAATAGCACAATGATTTATAATAAGTCTGGTTATGTCTGGGATTTTATCAGCAGATTATTAAAAGTATAGCATGATATTTACATGAGAGGCATACTTTTGTAGTGAGCAACTTTCAAACTGGAGGTAAGAATACCAGCAAAAACATTTGCACAGAAAAGAACTGGACAACAGTCCTATTAAATCTGATAAAATCAGATGAATATGAGGCTTTGAAACTGTTCTTCCTCACCCCCCTGTTGGTCATGTTTTTAACGAATCAATTGAAGCAGTGTGATAGAGAGTCATTCAAGGAACATATCAATGTGATTATTTCGAAATCCAGCCGGTGGTTTCTGAAAAGAAGATTTTCAAAGTTACCTATATAGGCATATACCATCGCTTTTTTTAAGGAATTTTAAGTTCCCCCTAGGAACATTTCTATGAAATTATATCCAAATTCAGCGAGTGGTTTTTGACAAGATTATCATAGTTGCCTTTACAGTCAAATACGGTCAAACTTCCCCAACCCCTGGCGGCCATGTTTTTTAATAAGTCTAAATTATTGAAAGGAATTTGGTAGAGGGTCTCCCAAGGAACATTTCTACGAAATTATTTCAAAATCCAGTCAGTAGTTTCTGACGAAAAGATTGTCAAAGATGCCGGTATAGCCATATACTGAGAAATTATTTTTTTCCAAATCCATAAGATGGTTTCTGACGAGAAGATTGTCAAAGTTGCCAATACAGCCATATACATTGAAACTTGCGCACCCTCTGGCATCCATGTTCTTTAACGAATCAAAATTATATGAATGAATTTGGCAAACAGTCACCCAAGGAACATTTCTGCATAAACTATTTTGTGTGGTTTCTGACAAGAAAATGATCAAAGTTTTCTAGTTAGCTCGACTATTCGAAGAAATGGTGGGCTATCCTACTACCCCCGGCGTCGGCGTCCGCGTCTGAATTGGTTAAAAAAATATCAAAAGTCTTTCAACTTCAAAACTACATAAGTGATTCACTTGAAACTTGGAATATACCGTTGTCATCCACTCCAGTATCAGGGGCAACATTCCCCATAACTCTGTTTTGTATTTTGACAGAGTTGTGCCCCTTTTTCACTTAGATTTCCGGGTTAAAATGTATATTCAAAAGTTTTGTAACTTCAAAACTACATAAGTTATTCACTTGAAACTTGGAACTAACCTTTGTCATCAACTCTAGGGGGGCAACATTACCTATAACTCTGTTCTGTATTTTGACAGAGTTATGCCCCTCTTTCACACAGATTTTCTGGTTAACTTTTATTCTCGAAAGTTTTGTAAGTTCAATACTACATAAGCTTTTCACTCGAAACTTGGAACTAACCTTTGTCATCAACTCTAGTATCAGGAGCAACATTACCCATAAATCTATTTTGTATTTGACAAAATGTATGCCCCTTCCACTACCCCAAATATGTACCAACTGAAATACTTCGAAAAGTCGAGCGCGCTGTCCTCTGACAGCTCTTGTTTAAATACGCCAGTCTGAAAATCGGGACGTATTATGGGAACGTATTATGGTGTGTGTGTGTGGGAGGGGGGGGGGGCAGGAAAACTTTATCCGAAGAAAATTTTGTCCACCATGGATGGATTTTCAAATAACTTGGCAGAAGTAACAAGCATGCTGAGAACCAGGTCCAAGGTCAAAGTCTCATTTCAAGGTCAAAGGTCAAATAAATAAAAAATCAAACATAAACACGTTGTCCTATAGCATATCTTTGTACTGCATAAATGGATTTTCAAATAACTTGGCAGACGTGACAAGCATGGTGTGCGGATCGTCGCGCGCAAGAACCAGGTCCCTATGTCCAAGGTCAATGTCACATTTCAAGGTCAAAGGTCAAAGATAAGAAATCAATCCTTAACACTTTATCCGGATCATATCTTTGTCCAGCATGGATGGATTTTCAAATAACTTGGAAGAAGTGACAAGCATGGTAAGGCGGAGTGTCGTGCGCAATAACCAGGTCCCTATGTCCCTATGTCCAAGGTCGAGGTCACAATTCAAGGTCAAAGGCCAAATTTAAGAAATAAATACATTTGGTAAACATTCACCCAAGGTACATTTCTGTGTAAATTATATTGTGTTGTTTGTGACAAGTGTTCTAGTTTTTATACGTCAGTTTGACCAACGGGACGTATTATGGGAACGGCCCTGACGGTAGGCGGGTGAGTGGCAGGAAAACATTGTCCGGAGCATACCTTTGTCCAGCATGAATGGATTTTCAAATAACTTATAGACAAGAATAGACAAGCATGCTGAGACCGAGTGTTGCGCACAAGAACCAAGTCCAAGGTCAAGGTAACAATTCAAGGTAAAAGGTCACATTAAACAAAATAAATTCTTAACACTTTTCCGTAGCATATTTTATACAACATAGCTGGATTTTCGATTAATTTGGCAGAATTAACAAGCATGGTAAGGCGGAGTGTCACACGCAAGAATCAGGTCCAAGGTCAATGTCACTATTAAAGGTCAAAGGTCAAAGTTAAGAAATCAGTCCTTAATATTTGTCCGGAACATATAGTTGTCCAGCATGGATGGATTTTAAAATAACTTGGCAGAAGTGACAAGCATGGTGAGGCGGCGTGGCACACGCAAGAACCAGTACCCTAGGTGCAAGGTCAACGTCACAATACAAGGTCAAAGGTCAAATATAAGATTTCAATTCATCACATTTTCCGTAGCATATCTTTGTCCGACATGGATGGATTTTTCATTATTTCGTCTTCATTATATATTTAATTCAGGGGTGTGGAAATATCAAAATTGTTAACTTGTCCATGTACAAGTTCATTGCAAATATCTACTTGTCCGCAATCAACAGTAACTTGTCCAAATAAACATAGAGTTTTTATTCCAGGCTTCCTGATATATTTTTCATTAAATTATAAATGAAACACAATTTGTCATTCAAATGTATAAGAAATAATAATATGATAATTAAATTATAACTTAGACATCATTTCTACTTCCTGAAAATATGCTTGTCCATGGACAAGTAGACAGGAAAAATCCATTTGTCCAACAGTAACATTACCCGCGTCGGACAAGTCGGGCATAGGATTTCCACAACCCTGCTGAATTAGATGCACAAATACTATGACTCTACCTTATAAGTTTTTGATTTCTTTGTCTTTAGTCGGCGAATCTTTACCGCCAAAAAAACTTCTTTGACGGGCGTATCTTTGTGACAATGGCACTCTTGTTTAAGGTTTTGGTTGTCATGGCAACCAGAGTATGACAGATATTCTTTTGAATTGAAAAAAATGTGGTAAAGGACCAACCCAGGAACATTCCTGCAAAGTTTGGTTAAGCAAAATGTTGACGCGGGACGACGAACGCGGAACGACGGACGCCGGGCAGTGATTGGCCACAATAGCTCACCATTAGGCACTTTGTTCTCAGGTGAGCTAATAAAAAAGCACATTCAGGTTACAGTATGTTCCTCATTCGTTGTAAAGTAGTTAACAGATAACGTTTTAAACCTTAACAGGTTATAGATTTGAGACGATTATTGTTTGGTCGTTTTATTTTTCGATGTCAAAATCAGTCTGATGAAAACATACTTTAGATAAGATTTTACACTAACATATGTTCGCATCAGCTTTTTAACCGACGATGGGTATAAATACATGTATAAGTTTGATAAATAACAAAGCTGTAAGATATGATGTAGTTAGTTTATCACATGCACTACTTAGGCAGTATATTGACTTCATTAAAAATTTTATTAAAACAGATATCATGGTGTTTCCAAATGCCAGATTGTTCAAGTTTTAAGGTATTTGAAAGAAAGAAAAAAAATTCTGAACGCAAAAGTAATGCATTGTTCAATTTAATAAAATACAAATGTACATATAAAAACAATCAGGCGCGGAAACAAATATATAATATTAAATTGCTTCGTTTGTAATCGAAGGGCAATAAGCCAATAACTACCTAACATTCATCGGACTGGAACACCCTGATAATATGCGCATGTCCTCTTGGTAGCGGTGCGGCATATAGAGCTTCTTTGAATTCGAGTCATTAGTCCCACATGAGAACTAGTGCGAACACGAAAATATCCTACGAAAATGTCCTATAATTTTAGGCAATTACATAATGTTATTAAATAAGTAATTTCATTCCGGTACTGTTATTTGTCCGAGGTCAGCTGCATTGGGAAGAGCCCGTAGGGCGAATGCCAATACAGTTGACCGAGGACAAAATAACAGTGACTGTATAAACTCATTTATTTAATAAGTATTTTATTAATCAACTTTACATTATTGACTAAACTTCCTAACCTCTTTAGGGTTTAATATGAAGGATAATAAGAACACAATTATATGAAAAACAAAACACTATTTTGCCGTCTATTATTTATTTCAAGATTGCGTCATTTTTTGTCTGGAAAAAACTTCCATATTTCCAATTTCATATAGGAACAGTTCAACTGACCAATCAAAAGCGCTAAACCTCATACAGGCATCGAAATTTCATACAAGCACTGGATTTAGCCAATCTCATTTCTTAGATCCCATACAGGAACAGTTGAATTCATACACGAACAGTTGAACGTTTTATTTCCTCGTGCTAAGTGATATGAGACGTGCATTTTCACTGATACTGTGCGTAATACTGTAAACTTGATCAATACTATTAGCTTAGGCCGATAGGCGAGTCCACTATGAGTATGTCAGCTGTTACGAGTTCAAATATATCACCGTATTGTACTGAACGCTGTTAAATAATCTTTTTATTATAGACCTATTTACATTTTGTGCATAGTATACATAATATTTACATTAAACCACAAAGTCCGCGGAAGTGTGCGCGCGCTTAAAATATTAATATATGACGACGCTCGACGTGATAAATAATTATCACGGTCAAAACTGGAAATATATGCTATTTTTTTTTTCGCACGCTTCGCTTGCACAATTTGATCAAAGAGACACATCAAATTCAGTAAAACATACCAAACCCCTACGATTTCTTACGTACATCGTAGTACCGGCGCAAGTTTATTGGAAACGATAAACTATAGAAAATGGGTATATATACTTTTTTGTAAATTTTAGTTTCTTTAATTTGTATATTATATAAAGATGTCAGATGCAATACACCGTTGGCACATGATAATAAATAAGACATTATAATTTTCGAATAAATATGATTTAAAGTCGAAGTTCAAGTAAAATCAATGACTCTTTCGAGTTTAAACATTTTTGTCTCAATAAATAGTTTAGTTCCCACAAATCTAAATCGACAATCATACCAAATTTTATATTGTTTTATGCATTCGTGACAAATACATAACGTGAAAAGTAGTGTGTAGTCCAAACCGTTGGCTCCAATTCCTGGCGATTTCAGAGTTTGACCGGCACCATGACTTGTCAGTAAAATTGACAAAAGAGTCGGACTCACTTGCCTTATTAGTTCACAACGCAATCAAACAATATTTCACAATATTTTGTGTAAAACATTTTCGGCTGTCTGTCCGTTAGTTCGTTTCGATGAAACAAAGACATACTGCATAGCACATGTGATGACAATTGCATGACTTTAAACGTGTTCGAATTATTAAAATTTAATGACATTCCCTTCGAAAAGAGACCATACATAACACATCGTTAAACGAAAAATACAAATAATTCTCGATGCGTGTGTGTTTGAATGTATTCAGCTACGGATTTTACATGTTTAAAGATGTTCCTGATGTAACATTGAATGTCAAATACAACATTTAGTGGACAGGCACATCAACAAGGGCAATTTACTGCTAAAATAGGTTGGTGGCATACAAATTAACCAACATATTCGAACATAATACGGTGAAGTATTAATTTATTCAGTGAAACAAAGTGCATTTGATGATGATGAGGATAATGATGTACAAAGATTTATTATATATCTTTGATACGGACCTGTGGCTGATCACTACAGACAACATAAAGGGGTTATAACTGTGCGATTAAAAGTTTACGCCCCTCCCCCCCCCCCCCCCCCCAACCCGAAATCCTGGACCCGCAACTAAAACGTACGTTAATACTTGTCACACCCCTTATTAACATCTAACTAACTATTTAAAGTAAACTGCTAAACAGCTTCCGTACTTTAGAATAATTTGCAGAAAACGACATTGACCTTGTACTTAATTGTAAAAATGAGTGTGTAGATACTTTATTTAGACGTGTCATGTTAAAAAGATGACGTGATCAATAGGAAGTTTCTGCAGCGGGTTAGTTTAAATCAGTATTACACACTGATTAAGTTATCGAATGGAATATAAGGCCAAAAAAAATGTTTGGTTTCCGCTAACGTCTTGGAAAAACGTATGGTAGGTAGGTAAGCATAACTTTTTTATTGGTGACCTAACAAGCACAGATCAACGTCCGCTTTAATTTTTATAACTTATTAAAACTAATAATAAAACAAAGATACACTTGATATTTAATAGGCAGTTTATGTAAACAATTTGAAAACCGAAGCCAAAATTTCAAAGTTCACTTCGGATGTTTGTGGCTATTGTGGCTTCCCTGGTAAAAGTGTTGAAATCAGACTACAGAACTGCTAGTCCGTACAGTGTCACTGTGGGGGGAAAAAAAACAAAGAACAATGCGCCCGCATGAAAAAAGGAAATAGGAACTCATGTCATAAGTGAAGATTGTGAACTTTGAAATGGTGGCTTCGGTTTTCAAATTGTTTATATTAACTTCCTATTAAATATCAAGCGTATCTATGTTTAATTATTAATTTTAATAACTATAATTATAAAATTAAGTTAAAACCAATTACTAAAAAAGTTGTTAAAGCTTGTTGGGACACGAAGAAAAAAAGCTAATGAAAAACAAAGCTATGCCTACATACCTACCTACGTACCATACTTGTTTCCAAGACGTTAGCGGAAACAAACAACTTTTTTTGGCCTAAAGAAAACAAATAATATTATATTTACATAGATTTATTGTTGTTATTTTATGATCATGAAGCTATTTTCACTATAAAATCAAACAACACATCATGGGCTTATATAGTAATAAAATAAATTTATATAATTCACAATATCAGCAAATAAGTATTATAGAGAAATATTATTGAGGCCGATTTGACTTTTTCCCGAATACCTATGTGGCCTGTTTGACGTTTTTGTGGCCGATTTAACATGTGGCCGGTTTAACTTGTGGCCGGTTTAACTGTAATTCAAACAACGCCATCGCTATTGCGTTGAGTCTACAACCTCTGTGTATAGAATGATACTATTGGCTTTGCTGCCAAGACTGGTTCCGAGGTTGTAATGGAATGTTAGATACCAGTAAATCATTGTGTATCCCTCCGCGGTCCATTCGAAAGTAGTGCCTATTACTAAAGAGTTCCTGTTCCCTTCTGGCATAAAAGGCATTTAGGAATCTCAGACATGCCTTTTGTGGTTATTTCTAATATCCTATGCGTGTCTGCAACATTTTGGTGCATTTCTTTGGAGGCTAACTTGAAAGGTGAACTTTTATGGTGTGTTTACCGTGGTATGGAGCTTTTGTCGAAATATGACTGCCGAAACCCTGTTTTCTACCGGTGCCTGCATTCAAGTGAGATGCATTTTCTTAGAAGTAACATGACATATCGTTTTTCTTGCAAATTTTGAAAGCAGACATATTGATCTTTAAATTGATACCAGGCTTGCACAATCTGAAATACGAAAAGGAAATACTAGAACAATGCTTAGGAAGTTTGCCGTTTTATAATGGGACCCTATGAAAAATGAAATTATTGGTATCTAACCTAGAATATTAAAATAACATGTCTTTACGCCTTATACAGTTGATGGAAAGTGTTTTATTGATATAAATAACAATGTAATCTGCAAACAGCATAGTGGCGACGGAAAACAGTTTTCACTGGACTTCAGGATTGTTGTGTGCATTGTTGCAACTTATGCTTTATTTATGTACAGATAACGTAACAAACAGTTAAATACTTCATGCTTCGTTGAATTATACAATTATGTTGGAATGTGATATATTCATAATCGGATACAGGTTTGGAGACAAATTTACGTTTACACAACGCATGCGTTCTGACCCGACATTGTTTTTCCTTCAATGGCATACGAGTTCAACCGCTCCTTAGACTTCCCGGGGACAATACATAAATAGTATTTTAGTTTTCAGATGTTTTTACACATCTTAAATGTTTAAATGTTAAAATTTCGTTAATTATGATTTTAATTATTATAATGATTGTAGTACAGTTTTGATCATTACATAATTCATTATGAAACGAAAACTTTACTGACATAAAAGCTTAATACTATAATATTATTTTTCGTTATGTTTGTTTTTCAGATGGACTATGAACAAGATCATTTGTCTGGATTTCAACACATAACGAAACAGGATAGATTGGAAACTGACTAATCATATGCTGCTAATATTCTTTATTACCCGACCCTATCACTCCATTAATGGGTCAGGCGGCTGGGATAAAGACTGTTAACTATCCATACATATAGCGTTATTGTACCGCATTGTTTATTTTCAGATTGGGCATGACTGTCTGTTGTTTTTTTTACCTGAATAGATTTATCTCATAATGCTGAATGTTCTGTCATATTATTGTGTGCAGACACAAAATCCGTAATGTTATGGGGGTGCTGTTTACAGTTTAGGGGAAAGTAGCATGATTGAACATACATTATTTGGCAATGCTGAGCATAGGCAATTATCCAAGAATATATTTACAACAATGGAAATAGTAAATGGTCGATAAGAATTGTTTAACACTTAACATATTGTAGAGACATTATAATACAGTGTTTGTTGTACTGTATAAGTGTTACCTTCATTTTGTTGGTTTGAATACAGTTCATTCATATGTATCTACAGAAATACAAGCATTGTACATTATGTTGTTACAAGCATTGTACAATATGTATTGTTGATGAAAATAAAGAATGATGTTTGTGTTGTATCTATCTTTACTGTATGTCACGTTTTCATATACTTTGTATAAGCTTTCAATTACAAGTGAGTTATTGCATATCTCACAATAAACAATTGGTTTTTCACATTTGTTAAAATGAGCTGTTCACAAAGTCATTATGGCATGTGTCCAGGATACACTTCTTAATTTCATGTTTGGGAATATTTTAGTAATATGCTTTGTAAAAGAAGTCAACTATCTCAATAAATATCATTACAAAAAAAAATAAATAACAAATTCAGTCAATAAAAAGTGCATAGTTGTTATACAAATTATTTTTATTTATTATTTAAACCAAAGTTGATTTATTAGTGTGAAATCAGTTTTTTTTAAACGTGAAGCTAGGCTATTATTCAATAAAACAATCTTTACAAGGTAATGCATTGTATGGAACTGAGTTTGTTTAATGATATGCATATCTGTTGCAATTTAATATAGACATAACTTGAGGCAATGCAAGAAAATGCAAATTGATCGTTTTCTATACACATATCTGTCTTTTGTATTAATAACATCTGGTGTATGCGTAAGTCGGTGGTGTTGCTTTAGATTGAGTTAAATGGGTACTATTAAGAACTGGATACCTATAAGCAAATACAGGGGTATTAAGGATTGTCATTTCTATTTTATAACAATGAATTATTTACATTATGTAATTCTTTTGTTGCATAAAGAAGTTACTTTGACGAAGGTTGTATCTGTGTAACAGGATTGAATTCTGCAACCATTTCAAGAGTTACAATTAGTAGAACATACATGCATCAAACAAATTGTGGATTCAATTTCTTAAATAATCTCTATCCAGTAAATCACATTCTTGTGTGCCCATTTACGTTTGGTATATTCAAGTGTATTCAAGCTACACAACCCTTATTGGGATAGTAAGTATATTTCATGTTAAATGAATTCATAAACAATAACAAAATGCGAATAAAATGCAATAAATTTGTGATATTACAATGGGCATATAACTTTCAGATATTTATATATTATTTTGCCATTATGAATAATAAACCTCTTTATGCAACATAGAGAGTACTGAAACGAGTCATTTATCCGAATCCCATTCTGGATTGTTATGTCCGAAATACACTTCCCTTCTGTTTTCCTCTGTTTTAGAATTAACGTGTCGCGCATTGCACAAAAACTTTATATTTTGTAATCTAACATAAATTTGCTTCAACAATGCCTTGTAAATTATAAATGGATTCATTTTTATCAAAATTGCATAAATGCAGGTTAAATACCAGTAATTCCCATAGGGTCCCATTATAAAACGACAAACTTTCCAAGCATTTTTTTTTAGCATTTCCTTTATTTCAGATTGTGCAAGCCTGGTATCAATTTAAAGATCAATCTGTCCTCTTCCAAAATTTGCAATAAAAAAGATATGTCATGTTACTTCTAAGAAAATGCATCTCACATGAATGCAGGCTCCGGTAGAAAACAGGGTTTCGGCAGTCATATTTCGACAAAAGCCCCATACCACAGTAAACACACCCCAAAAGTTCACCTTTCATGTTAGCCTCCAATGGAATGCACCAAAATGTTGCAGACACGCATAGGATATTAGAAATAACCACAAGAGGCATGTCTGAGATTGCTAAACGGCTTTTATGCCAGAAGAGAAGCGGAACTCTTTAGTAATAGGCACTACCTTTGAATGGACCACGGAGGGATTTACTGGTATCTAACCTGCAGACAATCCATCACAGCCGACCTTTTTTTGGTGCCAGGCGTACTATCTTAGTACGAGCCGGGAACCAGGCAAACCAAATAGTCCGTAAAAGCTTCGACCTTATATTTAATTATACTTCTGTGTGTTTCGTACGAGATGTTTGATTCTCAGTAAAAATGCTTGGTTGAAAAAGTTGAGTAATTCCGGCTAAATTATTATGATATTGCCGGGCCGGCTAGCTGGGTCTAACTAAAACGCAGACGAGAAAACGCATACAATATAGGTAACGTAGGAAAACGCATATGTATATAAACACAGAAGGAAAACGCAAACGGAAATCGGAATTCGTTTATATGGTATAAAATGCATTGAACATGTTTATTACGTGAGTAAACGTTCAAAATTGAATCCTAATTAATACAATAGTGATATTTTATTGAAAATTAATTTTTATATGTTGTTTAATGCAAATATTGTGAGAGATGTATTTAAAATTATCAAAAGCGAAAGGCACCGACCGTATACGGAAAGCGTGTATATTTGTAATAATTGCGTTTTACGAGTAGATGTGGCCTGCATTTTGTACTTCATGCTTAATGATGTAAATTAACAACAAAATTATCTCTGTGTGACATGTTCACACATCCTAATAGTCTCCAACCATATTTCATATGATCTGCGTTTTTCTAGTATGCTCATATTGTCCGCGTGTTCTTACTTTTACCATAGCGTGTGTTCCTATTATTTTCATTGCGCCTGCGTTATCCTACTAGTTCATATTGTCTGCGTTTTCCTTCTATTTTCATATCGTCTGCGTTGTCCTTTTATTTTCGTATCTTCTGCGTGTTCCTACTATTTTCATATCGTATGCGTTTTCTACTGTTTATATATCGCCGGCGTTTGATTTCTTTTTTTTATAAAGTCTGCGTTGTCCTACTACCTATATATTGTCTGCGTTTTCTGACTATTCCATAGCGTATGCGTTTTTCTACTTTTAATATATTGTCTGCGTTTTCCTTCTATTTTCATATCGTCTGCATTTTCCTACTATTTTTAATCGTATGTGTTTTTCTACTGTTTATATAGAGTCTGTTTTCCTTCTATTTTCGTACTATTTCATATCGTACGCGTTGCGTTTTTTTTCTTCTGTTTATATGTCGTCTGCGTTTTCTTACTATTTTCATAGTGTTCCACTAGTTCATACCAGATGGTTACATATACACTAGTTTTAATTCTAACGCATTTTTCAACAAGCTTTATTCGTTTGCTCATGTTTTGTTTGTGGCAGGAAACAAAGATATATCTCGTTTAGTTTGAAGCCATTCAGTGCGTGTGATCTCATCTTCGAAGAATCAAAAATTACCTCGGATTCCAGTCGTTTTGTGAGACAATACTGGGTTGCAAAGGCAATGGAGTAAAGTCCACAATCAACGTTGTTTTGTCTCATGAAGGTTGGAATGTATAAATCTTTGTATTTACCATACAGTATCAAATGTTGAATTTGAAGGCTGTTCGGGATTAATCTGTCCGTAGGACGTTCGTTACTTAAGGTAGTACACCTGTAATCATTTCCAGCGGTTTTTTTTTCTAAGATCGGCCGATATCGGTGACTGTCGGAAAGTTTCGTTACCCAGTTCGTAAATGCCCGTTTGGTTCCGATTATTGTCGAACACACGACATTTTTAATATAAGTAAATTCTGTTAATATAGGTCTCTAAAATCAGAACGTAATTCATTAGAGGATAATGTGATGCTTTCAATTTCAATGCTTGAACTACGAAATTGTATTGCTTAAATGTACAATTAATATATTAGTATAAGTAATAGTATTTTAATGTATTTGTGTTTGTCCATATTTATATATATACTTACAGTATACATGCAAGTAAATGAACATACAAGTCATAAAGTACACGTATGATGTGTCAGTCCCTTAGTTTTGAAGCCTCAAGACACTTTAATAGTTGAGTACTTATACTTAATATGTGTGCCATTTCGATTTTGAATGTGTGCACCAGTGTTTCTTCATGATCAGCATACTAATTAAGGATCCATTCGGTAATTACACAGTTTCGACATTAATGTTACCCAACACTGAAAACTATGGCTTACTAGGTTGGGTTGCACATATACTGGAAAGTTTTGTATGTATATTGTTAAAAATTTAGTGGAAAACAATCAGTTATTGCATTGTTTTAAAATATTTTTGCAGCTGAAGGAAGAGAATTGCCACAAATCACTCGGAATGCAATCCCTGGGGCTCAAACCTGGTGCTCAACACAGTACACGTGTTTTCTGACTGTGCCAGTTGGTGAAGATGCAGCCTAAATTACCAGCATATACAGCCTCAATTACCAGCATAAACATTGTTGACATGAAGATGATTGGATAATAAATAAGACACTTATTGTTGATGTACGGTGTGTTATCCCAGAGCTCAAAACGTTGCAGGGTGTGGGTGGCATTTTGTGTACCTCTAAGGAACTGAATTTTGAAAAAAAGTTTAACTGAAATATTTGATTATTAATATATTTAGTTTAACTGTTATAAATGGTGTATTAAACTTAAAAAATGCATAATTTATGTCACACTTGATTATTATTGATGTGGAATTGCCTAAATGTAGCTATTTTTTAAGGGGTACGATAGTTTTTCTTCACTTTTTCAAAAAGTACACGGTAAATTTGTTTCTAACTTGTTATTTTAGTCAAATATATGTCATAGATGAAAAATAAATAAAAAGATTTAAGTGAAAAAAAAAACCCAGTCCAGGAAAACCAAAATCTTTAAGATAACAGATTATTTTGTCTGTTCTGTTAGCTTCAAGTTTATGCTGAGCTTCCATAGAAAATTGATAAATATCAATACTGTTATTATCTTCTTTAACGCCTTATGTCGCCTTATGTTATAATCTTCAATCATTACTTGTATAAAAGACACCAACATTTTGGACATATTTGCAACTATAATCGAGTTATGATTTTTTTTTTTCATCCATAAGGTAAATGAATTTTGATGGAAAAATGGCAAAAGAGGTTGTCCTGAACATTTTCCAATATTTTTTTTTGCATGGAAAGCCACCTCAAAATTTGTAATAAGATAAGTGATGTAATACAGATAAAGGAAATAATATTTAAAATTAGGTTTGGAATATTGCCCATTACAGTTGTACTACCTTAAGCTGTCCAGAAGATAAAATTTGATTATCATGATATACGTGATGCATGCTAAAATCAATGTCAAATATAATTTTAAAATTCGAATCGAGCTTTTACCCATTTGTTCGGGCCTCTGCGGACGTTAACGACCTGAAAAAGGTATATTATCTATATAACGTATACCTAATATAACCATTGAAAGTAGATGCTCAAGTCTTTTGCTTTTGAATCTGACATACAGGAAATGTATTGTGTATTTTATTATTCAAAGATAATACGATATTATTTGATTCTAAAACCAATCAATTACTCTCTTATTTGCACAGTCAATCATTAACTTACTCATTCGAGTCAGTCAATAACTTCTCAAAGTTAGTCAGTTAATCAGTAACTCATTCAGTCAAGTACTTACTCTTAGCACATAATCAGTCAGTCACTCACTCATTCGAATAGTCAGTCAGTCAGTCACTAACTCATTCGCATAGTCAGTCAAACACTCATTCATTCGCACTGTCAGTCAATCAATCATTAATTCGCACAGTCTGTCAATTACTTGGCATAGTCAGTCAGTTTGTCAATCACTCACTCATTCGCAGATTCAGTCAACCGATCACTCATTCGAAAAGTCATTCGCAGTCAATTTCTTACTCTTTGCATAGTCAGTTAGTCAATCACTCACTCATTCGCACAGTCATGTAATAACATTCGTTTGGCATAGTCATTCAGTCAATCACTCAAATTCGCAGTCAGTCCATTACTTACTCTTCGCAAAGTCAGGTCAATCAACAACTTATTCGCAGTCAGTCAATTACTTACTCTTCGCATATTTAGTCAATCAACCACTCATTCGCATAGTTAGTCAATCAATTTCTCAATCGCACAGTCAGTAAATTAATCACTCACTCATTCACACTGTAAATCAATCACTCATTAGCACAGTCAGTTACTAACTCATTCGCAGTGTCAGTCAGTCAGTCACTAACTCATTGCAAAGTCAGTCAAACACTCACTCATTTGCACAGGCAGTAAATCCTTCTTTATCTATATCGTATGCGTTTAGCGTCTGCGTTTTAGTCAGTGCCCGGCTAGCTCAGTTGGTAGAGCGAAGGACTGTCAATCCGGGGTTCGTGAGTTCACTCCCCGGCCCGGTAACATAATTTGTGTGGGGATTCGTCATGAACTAATTTCTAAGGCCATTCCCCCTACCTATAATTCAAGTAGGGCAGTTGTTAGTTACTGGGGTAAGTATGTGCACTTAGTATTGGTTAATGCCTCAGTCACACATTCCCGATTTTAACTGCCGTTCTTGAACTGACAGCGTCCCGAATAAAAAAATGTCAAAAGTTGGGACAATATTCAGAGAATCGGGGCTCGAAATTCAATTTTTGATCAAATATCGAATATGTACCGACTGCGCCAGACAGGGTTTCGACAGATTGCCGACAGCGTCCCGATTCTCCAGAATGCGATCCAACACTTTCCCGACAGCGTTCTGACATTCCCGACTGTTTGATTATTTGTATCGTTGCGCTATCGGGAGCCATAATCGGGAATGTGTGACTGCCGCATAACCGCTTAGATCGGCTAAGCTTGCCCAGGAGAAGCGTAGATTAACTGACCGCCGTTATATGACTGAAGTACTGTACTGTTAAATACGGCGAAAAATCGAAACACAAAAAAATCCAAACAAACAAACAAAATTTTCTGTTATTAGACTAGTCCGATACACTTCTGTCTAGACAGTAAATCATGACTGGCTGTGAATTTACACACAAGGACTTAAAAAATGTTGTTGAAGTTTTGAAAAAACAACAACAACAAAACAAGCATTATGAGCTCATTCTTTTTTGCCATAATGTTTTCAAACTTTGTATGCTGTAGACATTTCTACAGGTAAAACAGGATAACTCGATGAATCCTTCACCAAATACTGTCATTAGTGCGAAATATGTTATTATCACCTTTGAAATAGTAATTTACAATTATGTTCTGCGCTGGCACGGGTCTAATTCCAGTAATTCACTGCTATTTAAAGGCTTCGTACATAGCGTGCGGATGAATACACATGTACATTACATTGTGGTACATGTATTGAAAAGCCGAAGAGTTCGCTACGAATTCATCTTATAACAGCCATATGGTCAGTAAGTTGCGAATAGATAGATACATTTATTACGGTAAAGAAGTACATAATACATTGTTCCTAAAACATCATGTATAGTAATTAAAAATACTTATAATATGAGCATTAAATAGCCATGCCCTGTGCACCAGAACCAAGAATGACACGTTAATAATTTAAATAAATAATAAGACGATGCAGTTTTTCAATAGGTCAAAATTAGTAGGTAAATGACAATAATAATAATATACCCTATACCAAAAATCAACCTGATATGAATAGTAGTGTTGAAAATTTCATAAAAATATATTAAAACGACTCATATAAAATTCATTAAAATTTTCAAGATGTCGTCTAATAACAATTTTAAAATTTTATGAATTTGATTTAAGTCCGAAAGAAGAGTCTTGACGTTTGGGACTGATCGAGAAAGCTCCCTTGTGGATAAGCATTGTCTTGTGATTATGAACAGACTCTTGAGAAGTAAAAAGCTCTCCCGTGTAATCTGGAGCTAGACCATATTTGATATTTGATGAGGCAGAGAGATCTGTTCGACCCATTTGTCAACCCGTGACCAGTTTAGAGACCTGACAATAAAAATAATGACAAGAGGGCCAAAAGGCCTTAGGTCGCTCACCGGACAGGCTAAGAAACTGTTCTGAGCAAGTTTCGTTATGATTGGCCAATACAATTAATGTGGCCTCAAGAATGTTTTAAAGCTTTTTGTTCAATTTTGCCATGGTGACCTAGTTTTGTTACCCCACATGACCCAGTTTCAAACACATCCACAGATACCCCACCCCAATGCCGCTATAGGCAATATTGGTCCTTGTATAGTGTAACTTACTGTCCATGTCTTCTCTTATTATGTGAAGTAAGTTGAGGTATCAAAAATATCCCATCTATTATATATAAATTTAGAGTCCTGATCTCTTATCTGTTATGGGATGTAATTAAAACAAGAGCTGTTTGTAAAACAGTTATGCCCCCCCCACCCCTCTAGGTTAAAGCACACTTTACCATATCAATTTTTGTGAAGATCAGATGAAAACTGCTGACCAATTTAGATAAATCAAGGGCAATAACTGCAGTTTCTGGGGCAATATGGTTGATCATCGAACTCGGCTAAGGTATGATAACCTAAAACATTTCCATTGAGTTTGGTGAATGCCGGATTAAAAGTGTAAAAGTTAGAGCAGAAACAGCTTAAAATGCTTATTTAAGATAAGGGTCACAGTTACTAGGACTATTTGGTTGATTATCGAACTTGACCGAAATATTATGCATACAAAGATTTCCACAAAGTATGGTGAAGACCGCATAAAAACTGTTGGACTTTAAGAACGGAAACGGCTAAAAAGGCCAAATTTAGATTATTAAAGGGTCATAACCTCACACTTTCTGGGACGATTTGGCTGATTATCAAACTTGGTCGAGATGTTATTATTACAAACATTTTCATGAAGTTTGGCGAAGATTGGATGAAAAATTTTTGATTTAGAGAGCGGAAACGGCTAAAATGGTCGATGTTCGATAATTCAAGGGCCATACCTACAGTTCCTGGGGCAATTTGGGAAATTATCGAACCTGGCCGAGATATTATGCCCACAAACACCTTCATGAAGTTTGGTGAAGATCAGATGAAAACTGCTAGACTAAGAGAGCGGAAACAAAAGTGGTTTACCGACAGACATAAGCAAAGCAATATACCCCGCCATCTTCGATAGGGGTGGGCATACAAATTGGGCAGTTGCAAGATATGGTTCTTGTATACATCACTTACTAATGCTGTCATTCTGTAAAGAATTAACAACATATCTTGAATACTACCCGAGTTATGCTTTATAAAATAACAACATCAATAGAAAGAAGTAATTTACAAACTTCACACGACAATTATGGGTAAGTATATGGTTCTTGTATACATCCCTTACTAGTGCTGTCATTCTGTAAAGAATTAACAAAGTATCTTGCATACTACCTAAGGTATGCTTTAGAAAATAACAGCAATAAAGGGAAGTAATTTACAAACTTCACACGTCAGTTATGATTTTTGCTAGCAACACTATGGTGAGTATTTGACTATTTCAGAAAACCTTAATAAATACAGATTTATACTGTATAGTTTGAAACAAAATATATTATTTTATTTAATATTTGACCTTTAAGAACGGCCTTGACAATGGGCTTGGTTTTTGCATACAACACTTCTTGATGATCACATTGTGCTTCGAATCCCGTTTTGCAGGTAGATTATATGGCCCGGAGTATTCATTGCAATGTGACTTTGACCTTTAGGCTACAGGTCAGGTTCTTATTTATGACACACCATCTCGTGATGGTGATCATTTCTTCTAACTTGAAAATCCCTTCATGCATAACAGTATTATGATCTGGACAATTATTAGACCGTGAATAGTCCTTGACCTTTCAACTACTGACCAGTTTCCTGCGCCAAACGCCATCTCACAATGTTAAACACTTCCTCCAAAAATATGCTCTATACAAAGTCGATTGATTCCATTCTTGTATTTGACTTCTAACATTTAACTGTGACCTTGGACCTGGTTCTTGCAGGGGACACACCAGCTCCTTATGTTTACATCTCCTCCAAGTTATTAAACAAGAGGACCATGATGGCTTACATGAGTTTAAGGCATCATATTTTCAAATCCTGCCAATGGTTTCAAACAATGAGATTTTAAATGATTTCAAAAATTCAATATAACCATACATGTATAAGGAAAACAGCCCCGTTTTTATCACGAATCAAAATCATTTAAAGGAATTAGGAAAAGTCACCCAAGGAACATTTCTGTGAAATTATTTTGAAGTCAAGCCAGTGGTTTCAGACAAGAAGATTTTCAAAGTTTTCAATATAGCCATATAAGAAAAACTGCCCTGCCCCCCCCCCCCCACTGGCGGCCATGTTTTTTCACAAATCAAAATGATTTGAAGGAATTTGGTAGAGTGTCACCCAAGGAACATTTCTATGAAATGATTTTGAAATCCAGCCAGTGGTTTCAGACAAGAAGATTTTTAAAGGTTTGAATATAGCCATATAAGGAAACCTGCCCTGCACCCCTGGCCATGGTTTTTAACGAATCAAAATGATTTCAAGGAATTTGGTAGAGGGTCACGAAAGGAACATTTCTGTAAAATTATTTTGAAATCCAGCCAGTGGTTTAAGTCAAGAAGATTTTTAAAGGTTTCAATATAAGGAAAACTGCCCCGCCCCATGAAGGCCATGTTTTGTGACGAATCAAAATGATTGGAAGGAATTTTGTAGAGGGTCATCCATGGAACATTTCTGTGAAAACTATTTTCAAATCCAGCCAGTGGGTTCTGACAAGATGTTTGAAGTTTTCCAGTTTTTAAGCTTTTGGTTGCCATGGCAACCAGAGTTTTCAATATCTTCTAATGAATTCTTTAAAAGACCATCCCAGGAACATTCCTGCCAATTTGGTTAAAGTCCGCCCAGTGGTTTCAGAGAAAAAGTTGTCTGAAGTAAAATGCTGACACCGGACACAGACAATAGCTCACCCGTGAGCACTTCATGCTCAGGTGAGCTAAAAATCATTCCATGCTTTACAAAATTATGCCCCAGATAGTGTTGATTTATTTCATTCTTATACCTTTCATAATTTTGACCTTTAAGTGTGACTGATATTGGGCTGAGGGACCCGGTACTTGTGCGCGACACATCGTCTAATGATGTTTATCACTTCTGCCTTTTTTCTCGAAAAAAACAACTTGTCCATGCCCGACACAGTTATTGTCCGGACAAGAATGTGAACATATGTACGTATCCATAGACAGGGCCAACACTATATTCCCCAGCCCGATCATTGATGGTGAGGTCATAAACATTTTATCTACAATTAAAATTGAAATTCAACATAATAATTCAAGTAACATTAAATATTCAAATAAAACTACACATCATAAATTAAAAGAATCATAATTATATGACTTATCTAAATACAATTTCGTAAAAAATAAATCTTTATGCATGATTTGTAATCACTAACACTAAAATAAACAAATTACTATATTCTAGTGTTAAAGCCAAAATATATATAATCACTAAAATAAAATGAAAATTAATGTATTTATGTGTAACATTTTAATCCATAGAAAACAAGGCTTGTTACAGGATGTGACGTGTGCCCCCGAAGTGTATGCTTTTCAGAGGAAAGCAATACAATGTCAGTTACATGTTTGCAAAAATGACGCTTCCTACGAAAAGAGTTCCTTGTACACTGCACTTACTCTCAACATCCTCTATCAATATATGTGGTTTTATTTTAAATCACTTAAATACTAATGGAGTTTGCACTGCAAAAAAAAAAAAAAACTAATGGAAAGGCAATAATTCCATAAATATTGAAGAAATAGTTATGTTCCATGTACTCTGCACTTCCTCTCATTGTCCTATATCATTATATGTATTTTTATTTGAATCCCTTCAATACGAATGGAGTAATGCTCTGCAAAAGAAAATCAAACAAAGTGCAATAACTCCGTAATATTGAAGAAACAGTTATCGTCATTGTACTCTGCAGTTCCTCTCATTGTCCACTACAATTCTATTATGTTTCATTTGAATCCCTTCAATACTAATAGCAGTACAAGAAAATTAATGCTTCGCACAAAAAATAAAAACAAAGGGCAATAACTCCATAAATGTTGAAGAAAGAGTTGTGGTCCTTGTGCTCTGCACTTCCTTTCATTGTACTCTATCATTATATGAAGTTTCTGTTGAATCCCTTCGTTACTAATGGAATTGTGCTTTGCACAGGAAAATAAAACAAATGGCAACAACTCTGTAAATATTAAAGAAATTGTTTAGGTCCTTAAACTCTGCACTTACTCTCATTGTCCTCTATCGCTATATGAAGTTTCATTTGAATCCCTTCAATACTAATGGAGTTATGTTCCAAACAAGAAAATTAAACAAAGGGCAATAACTCCGTAAATACTGAAGAAAGTGTTATGGTCCTCGTGCTCTGCACTTCCTCTCATTGTCCTCTTATCATTCATTTCATTTCAATCCCTTCAATACTAATGGGGTTATGCTCAGCACAAGAAAATTAATCAAAGGTCAATAACTCCGTAAATGTTGAAGAAAGAATTATGGTCCTTGTGCTCTGCACTCCTCCTCTGATTGTCATCTATCATTATATGAAGTTTCATTTGAATGCCTTTAATACTAATGGAGTTATGCTCTGCACAAGAAAATTAATTCTTCAAATAAGGAAATAAAACAAAGGGCAATAACTCCATAAATATTGAAAAAGAGTTGTGGTCCTTGTGCTCTGCAATTCTTCTCCTTATCCTCTATCATTATATAAAGTTTCATTTGAATTCCTTCAATACTAATGAAGTTATGCTCCGCACAAGAAAATTAATTCTTTACATAAGGAAACAAAACCAAGGGCGATGACTCCATAAATATTGAAGAAAGAGTGGTGGTCCTTGTGCTCTGCACTTCATCTCATTGTCCGCTATCATTATATGAAGTTTCATTTGAATCCATTCAATACTAATGGAGTTATGCTCCGCACAAGAAAATTAAACAAAGGGCATTAACTCAATAATGAATTTTATGTCAGTTTCGGGTTTGTTAAAGGAACCTAAAAGAATTCACAATCTGCGAGTTGTTACTGCAAACACAATGCTAGCTTGTTAACAACAAACCGCAAATTGGAATACAAGAATTTGGTCAATTACTCGATTTATCTGGACATTCAATGCGAATATGAACTGCCAACACGTGTGCTTGCAGTTTGTTAACGATAATTCACAATTAATTCACAGTATATTATATGTTCTGTAAGGTTTCATATTCAAGCATAGCGCAAATTTGAATACATTAATTCGGTCAATTACTCGATCTATCTGCATATCCAATGCGAATATGAACTGCTAACACGTGTGCTTGCAGTTTGTTATCTTTATAGTTTCACAATTAGTTCACAGTATATTATATGTTCTGTAAGGTTTCATATTCAAGCAAAGCAAGCCATGAAGACCAACTAAGGAATAGATTCGACAATATTATAACACTATCCTTAGCCTGACCAACAGGTTTGGCAACTACTAGTAGTTAGATAACTTGCAACTCTTCTTGAAATATTTACACATACATTCTTTACATATAACCTATGTAAGAAACAGCAATAAACAGTAACAACCAACATTATACAAAAACAAACAATATAACCTATGTAAGAAATAACAATAAACAGTAACAACCAAACATAGTACAAAAACAAAGATTAGAAAATAGCAGTTCTATAATTGTTGGTCCCATCAGAATAACAAATAGACAGATCTTGAATTAAACACCAGGTTTCACTACAATTCTTCGTAAAATTGTTTAGTACTGGAAAAGTACGTAAATCCGGACAGTACTTAAATCCCGACACCTGAAAATAAATGTGCTTGTATGCTCTATACCAATAATTTTATTGTATTGATTGATGCACACCCCTGTCTCAACATATATAAAGTTTCAACAGAATCCATTTAGTATTTATACACTTACTTACTATTGTTTTTAACTTCCTTTCAAATGTAAACATTTGCACGTGGGGGATTGAAATCAAAACAGTATCTCCGATAAATAAGGCTCTATAGGGAACATTTTCAAAGTAAACACCAGAAAAAAAGTCAACAAAGGAAGAAAAACAAGAAATCTGACAAACATTTAGTTTAATGTTTATTTCTATTTTATTTGTTTAAATTAAACATTTTAAAACAAACGTGTCCGGATTTAGGTATTCTCCGTACGTATTTCGTTAAGTGTTACAGGCCTTTTTAAATGCATCATTCAGTTGCTTTTAGATAGCAGATTTCACTAATAGTTTGATCAAAGCTTCAGATTAAACCCTACTTATAATGTTTAACTTTTTATTTTTGTTTGATGCAATTATCCAGAGAAATCGTCCAAATACCAGCAAATGTGTCCGGATTTACGTACCTCGCCAGTACTGGCTACATCCAAAAAGGAAATCTATGACACACAAGTCGCCTTAAAAATATACCATATTCTTAAAATGATAAAACCTAACATAAATTAAAACACTTTTTAAATTCAATCATCATCAGTTTAAAATGGATTTGAAATTTAATGAGTTCTAAGCATTTGTGTAAATCTACACTTAAAGATATATATGTATATTGCATCTTAACATAACTTCATACATAAAAAATAAAGATGCACTAACTAAGATTATACTAGATTAAGGCACATTTGTATGGTTATAAAGTAGAACATACACTATCATATAATCGAAACAAGTTTAAAAAAGAGCTAATAAAAAAGGCACAATGTTAATTTAAACAATGGATGGTGATTAAGAGGCCAGGTAGTGATTTAGATGACCAGGTATGAGGCTGATCGGATGAAAATTGTGACCTGCAATACTCGACGCAACATACCGCACAACGACTCCCACAGCCCGATCACAATCTCCACTTCTCCAATCCCGCTTATCGCAAACATAATGTTAAATTAAAACAATGAACAACAATCAATACATAATCTCAATAATTGTACGTTTGAATAATATATAATTACTTTTGTATAATTGTCATTTATGGTAAATAAGTTTGTGTCAAAGGTCATATTTAATAAGGTAATTTCAAAAGTAACAATTGCACGAGTATCTGTAATCATTATTTACAATATTAATTCAGAGTTTTCACATTCTTTCTTTCAAATAGCGTCTACGATAAAATAGTTCAGTAACATTCATATCTGAAATCTCTATTTACACAAAACAAAGACTAAACATCAATTTGGATAACATGAGGGCCATGATGGCCCAAAGCTCTCACCTGAGAACAGGTACAGATGAAGACCATACTGCTGTGAACGGTTTGAAAATTAAGGTATCTGAACAATACGCAAAGGCGAATAGGATCGATCTGAGTTAAAATATCGGTTAATGCAATGGGCTAACTTAAGTATAAGTTGGGTAGGGGATGTGCGTTGTTTTTGCTAATGGTTCTCAAATCATTTTTCTCGATATTCTTACCGGAACCTTTTTCATTAAGTCAGTGACAATTTTGGAAACTGCAGAAACAGTAGATTTTGATGTCTTTCTCGCAGACAGTTTTGGAAAAATTCTTGCAATGCAATAATTGCGATGGCTGTGCTATAAGGTCAAGTTTTGCTTTGTCTTTGATAATGTTCTGTCCAATAATAATAAATAATGTTATCGCTGGCTCAGAAGCCATCACTGTTGCATTTACAAATAACTGCATGCAAGATTTGCAACTGTTAGAAATCAAATTTTATCAATCAATCTTTATAGTCATATGGTCAACATTGAATAAAAAATCGTGTGTACAAGCCAATCACTGATAACTTGTTGATGTTTTTTCCACACACAAGGGGCAATAACTCTGGTGTTTCTGGCCAGAGCGTGCTTATATTCGACTTCACCTGTAATCTTACGTTCATAGACAAACTGTGCTCAATTGATAAAGATTGGATGAAAAATGAAGCCTCTATCCAGAATAATGTCCATTTTTGTATACATTTTTTTACAAACGAAGGGCTATAAATCCGGTGTTTCTGGCCCGATTTTGCTTATATTCACTTAACCTTTAATTTTATGGGCACAGACAGACAAACTGTGTAAGACTGGTGAAGATTGAATGACAAATCAAGTCTCTATCATGAATAATGTTCATTTTTGTATATTTTTTTCACAAATAAAGGGCAATAACTCTGGTGTTTCTGGCCCAATTTTGTTTGTGTTCAACTTGATTTGTAATCTTATGGTCATAGACAAACTGTGTCTCTATCGTGAATAAAGTCCATTTTTGCATATATTTGCACAAACAATGGGCAATAACTCTGGTGTTTCTGGTCCGATCTTGCTTATATTCGACTTCAACTGTAGTTTTATGGTCAAAGACAAAGACAAAGACAAACTGTGCAAGATTGGTGAAGAAGGTATGAAAAATGAAGTCTCTATCCTGAATAATGTCCATTTAAATATTTTTTCATAAACAAAGGGCAATAACTCTGGCGTTTAAAACACGATTTGGCCCATTTTCGGCGTTTGCTGAGATCTGATGGTCATACACAAATATGTTGGAAAAAGACATTTTTGCATTTTTTTGCACGAAAAAGGGGCAATTACTCTAGTGTTACAGTTGCGATCTGACCCAATAACAATCCCGTCCAAGGTTTTATGGTTACACACGAACTGTGCAGGTTTGGTTAAGATTGGATAACAAGCGATGTCTTCAGCGTGAGAACGAAATAAATTGTTGACGGCACGCGGACGACGCAGGAATGGTCCCCTGTAGCAATAGCTCAGCTGAGCTTAAAATCCAATACCAATGTGGGCTATTTCGCTCACTTCATACATCAACCAATAACCGACAAGAACATGACCCTTCCCACCAAAACCAACTAGTGTCTGTGATTCGACAAAAAATTAGACATTAGCCTATATGATAAAAAGTTCATTGGCCGATATGTATTCAAAAGCTGTCCATATTAGTTTGGTTCTTTACCGATTTTAACGTTGCATGGCCCATAACAGAACTTCAACTGCATTTCACTCTAGACTTTGCCGACACAAACACTTTGACACTCTTTAACAGCTGACCCGATGATAAATGAGATGCACCAAGAAACTTAACAATACAAGTAACATTGTGACCTATAATTACACTTACACTTTATTATTGCAATTTGTTTCCAGTCCCGCTCAAGTTGTTCTAATTAAAATATGGCTTTAGACAGTTTTCTAATGATTTTACCTATATGACCATATGTCCAATTATCAAACGTGATGTTAAATTAACTGCACAATTTCTTTCTGGAAATCTGGTTTTAAGGATGGTCGAATGAAAATTGTGACCTGTAGAGATTTTTAGAGCATTAATTGACACCACACAACAGCAGAATGCACGATGACGGACAAAGCCGATTACTAAGATAGCAAACTAAAACATATTACTCAAATGACGGTAACATAAATATATACAGCAATGCAAAGTGGATGGAAGTTCATTCTCGTATGAAAACACATATTTGCAATTAAAGCTACTTCCTTTTGTTATGCTCCTTTTTATTTTTCTTCTTATTCCGTTTTGTTATCCATGGTCCCTCCACCGGTGCTTCAACGACCAGCTGAATATTATAAAGTTCGTCTTCCCAGATTTCAGTACTCGGAATATTCTTACATCTTGTCTGTTCAGCTCTCTCTGCTTCTTCCTAAATAACGAAAATTAACACTACAAATAAATTGATATTCAACATGTGTCCAAAAGACACGGGTGCCCCGCATTCCGCTGGTTGTCACAAAACCATATGCAATTACTACAACCGGTGAACATCAATGTAGCAGTTTTACTTTTTGAGTTGCACGCGAAACAAGTAAAATATGTTAAAAGGCCATTACTCTGCCGATGTATGAAAAATCTGAACCAAAATACCCAGGGGTATATGGTAACATGTTAATATGTTCATAAAGTTACTTCACTCTAGCAGTAATACTCGTCTAGTAGAAGTTCGGGTACCCACAAATCGGTTTAAATCCTCCAATGCTTTGCATTGACCGTTCCAATACGGTGACCTCAGTTTTATTCATTTGTGTTTGTGTCTGTTATGTGTTTTTGTATTGTGCCGTGTTGTTTTGGCAATTGGTCACTTGCCATAAATAAAGGACCTCGTGCTGATAATAAGAGTTCTCTTCTGTTGTCGCAGCTGGAGTTTCACTTTGTTTATAATTGTCTAGTTACAAGCGCCACAAGTCCAAAAATGTCTTTTTGTTTTTGGAAAAAAAAATCCATACCTCCGCTAATGTCAGAAAAAAGCTGCATCTAAATACCCAGGTGCAAAAAAATAATAATTGATGAATATGTTTATAAAGTTTCATCACTCTACCCGTTACACTTTTTGAGTTACATGTGACACAAGTCAACAATGCCATTTTTTGCTAAAAACGGCCATTAACCAACTGGTGTCGCAAAAAAATTCACCAAAATACACACATGCTGATGAATATGTTTATAAAGTTTCATCACTCTAGCAGTTATACTTTTTGAGCTCCTCGCGACAAAAGTCAAAAATGTCAAAAATTGGCCATAACCCCGCTGATGCCGGAAAAAATCTACACCAAAATACCCCGGTGCAAAAATTCACATGTTGACAAATATGTTTATAAAGTTTTATCACTCTACCCATTATACTGTTTGAGTTATATGCGAAATAAGTGCAACAATGTCATTTTTTTGCTAAAAAAGGGACATTACCCCGCTGATGTCGCAAAATACTGCACCAAAATACCCAGGTGAACAAGTTCACGTGCTAATGAAAATGTTTATAAAGTTTCATCACTCTAGCATTTATATACTATTTGAGTTACATACGACAGAAGTCCAAAAATATCTTTTTTTGCGCAAAGGGACCATAACAGCACTGATGTCGGAAAAAAATGCGTTAAATTATACAGGTGCAGAAGTTCACATTTTGTTGAATGTTAATACAATTTCATTCCTCGAGCAGTAACAAGCAGCAGAAATATCCGACGGATGGAAGGACAGACGGAAGGACGAACGCACAAGTGCAAATCTGTATGCGCCCCCCCCCCCCAACCCCAACTAAAAGTGGGGGCATAAACATTTGTTGCACGTTATACATGATCACGCATTTTGCACTCCCACTTGTGTTGTTGTTTCCAATACTCATTTACGGTCCAACTCTTTCATATATTTATTTCGTAACATGCAAGAGTTGATATTGCTAAATGTAAAGTCATAGTCATGTCCTGTGAGATGATGGTTACATGTTACAAAATCATATCAGCGATCCGACTGATGCATGTATGTTGACGAATATAAATGTTATTTTATTGTTTAGTATATACCAATAAGGAATATCCATTTCTCAATACCAAAACCAAAATATAAACAAGAAACAAATAACACGTTAGACACATCTGATGCAACAATTGATTAATTATACTTTTTAAAGGGACTTGTTCACAGTTTGGCAAAATGACAATTTTCAAAAAAATTGTCATAGATTCAAAAAAGAATGTATGCATTATATTCACACAAGCAAAATAACACTCCTGACTAAGAAAAATGTTAAAAAGATATGTTCGTTTATTTATAATCATCAATCGAAATTGGAAAAATAATAAAGCGTTTGTAACGCTTTTCATAGATAATTTAGCAAAAACGTGTATTACCGACATAGCGTTTAAACTGCCATCCAAATTCATAAGCCTGCGTGGTGTAGTGGTAGCGCGTTAGCTTTTGCTTCTAGGGGTCCCGGGTTCGAACCCCAGGGCAGGCAAATTTTTTATATATATCTTTTTCCTTGTTATCATAATTATTTAAAACTATTCCAGATACGACAGTTTTGTAAGTAAATTCATTTAATGACATTTTTCAAAAATACGAAAATCTGTGAACAAGTCCCTTTAAAAGAAACAGTTAAAACTGTCTGAATACGTTGTATGGTGCTAAATGAAATATATTGATAAAATGTAAAGATAAAAATACATGTCGTTAAAAAGAGCATTTTAAATGTCAATAAATAGTATTAATAGTAACAAAGAAAATTACCTGTTTTAGGTTTTCCTGCATTCCCAGTACATATGGTTTCAGTTTTTGAAAATCGTTTTCTAACGCATTCAGTTTGTGTACAATTGAATCTGCATTGGACCATATTCTGGTGTTAATATTTTCCTCTAGATCTTTTTCTATTTGTGAAACTGAAGTATGCATTCTTTGTATTTCTAACTGGTGTTGTACATACTGTTTCTCTACATAGGTATGGTCAGACAGATTAAAGCCTGATTCATATATGAAAGCTTTAATTTCTTTAAGCTTTGGCTGAATATCTTCTTTATACGCTTTCTTGTATTTTAACAGATCTAGTTCTTTCTGCTGATGTTCTGGAGAATCCAAATGTTTGGCTCTCACTAAAGACAGAATTTCAGCATTTTTGAAACGTTGTACTTGCACGTCATCAGTAGAATTCAAAGAATCCTCTCCTATATGTTCTTTTAGACACAATTTAACTTCAAACATTGTGTTTGCTTGTTCGTTTTGTGTGGCGATATCTTTAAAGTAGACACCACATACTCCACACAGTTTATTATCCACTTTGGTTCCAACGAAGATCTGTTCAATAAAACTATTTCTACCTATCATTGATTGTCGTTTCAATTTAATGTTCCGATACCAACGCGTGATAATAGTAACAGCAGCTCCCTGCTCTTCACGTAGTTTTTGCTCTTGTTTTTCTCTCAGACTTTTTTCAATTTCGTCTTTAGTCTGGTCTTCCTCTGCTTCCTGTTCATCTTCTTCATGCTCCCGTATGTCTTTATCATTTTTGTCCTGAAATCCCTCTTGATTCTGCTTAATAGCATCTATTGTTTTCTCTGTTTTAAAGAAATGGTCAACAAATAGTTTGGGATTTGTGAAAGTCTTTACACTTGCCTTTGTAAGTGTGCCAGAATATCTGCCTAGTTGCCATGAAAAAGCAAGCAATTCCTCCGATCGTTGTCGTGACTCTAATAAATCCATCAAAATTGCAGCAACATGTGAAATTCCAGTAGACGTCTTCAATGCATCGATTGTTTTACACAGTCTCGAAGGCGCAGTGGGTTCTAATTTAATATGTGTCATCATACCCATAAGTGAACGTTCGTTGCGGACTGAAACACTTTTATCAATGTTACAAACGAGTGTCATTGCCAGAATAAGCAGCCGTTCAATACATCCATACATCGCTTGATCTTTTTCACTTTTTTGCACCATTGTCAGCATCAACGGGAAAAACTTACAAAATCCCGCCACTGCAAAGGCCATACATTTCAAATGATACTGCATTTTTGAAATATTCTTTTGAATCTGATTTTTATTACCTTGGATTCCCTGAATTGCGTTGAATAGTTTTATATCCGTTGGAAATGTCGATTCAACGAACAGCATAAGGTTATAATAGCTGTTTGGAAGAACCAATAGAACGTTTGGAAACAAAAGTGACTTCAGTTTGGCTATAATGAGTGATGCCAAAGATGAGAAGAACTCTAACCACATTGTGAAGACAGAAGGGTCCAGAACAGGAACATCTTGTTGACTGGCAAGAACTATAAATTTTCCGAAGTTTGCAACTGCTTTACACAAGTTTCCTTTTAGAAGTTCGTCGAAAGCGTCAATAAATCTTCGGGACGTACATTCGACATTCATGCCTTTATCATGTGTAGAAACTATAAGCGTGTAATGCACTTGCTGTTTTTTAAAATGTTTTCCATTCTTAGCTATCTCACCATCTAGCTGCCTTTCTAACACTCTCATTTTGTCCGATGGGGACTTTTCCAATTGATGTTTACCGGTTGTTAATCGGAAAAGATAGTAGCCAAACTCCACATGCATGAACATTTCCGATTCTTTGACTGCCTGACTTTTTAAAACATCTTTGTCAGATCCAACTGTGTTCTCCCATTGCCCTTGTAAAAAATCCTTCAGTTGTTTTCGAACTTTGTTGTTGCTTGTAACGAATTCAGTTATTTCTCTTTTGCAATTGCCAATACCATTTGGGTGGCCTTCAGATGGCATAAGGTCCTGGCAAAGAAAGAAACAGCCTTTAAACTGTTCATAAAAATTACCCTTGCTATTGTTCAGATACACTTCAGCCACTGATCTCACAATTTTGGGACTTTTCTTTTGAATTAAGCTAGATAATCCAGCCTGAACATTTCCTTCGCATGCAATGCGCAAGGCGTCCAACTCTATCAGGGTGCTGAAATCGTCTTTTGTTTGAGGACGATGCAGTTTTCTACAGTTATTTTTCTGTCTATCACAGGTCATACCCAGTTTGAACAAGTCACAAATCATTTTTTCCTCCCTAAGATTCTGAATATGTGAACAGATCGGATGAAGCCAAGTTTCCATTCTTTTGAGAAGGAAGACCGTAACATGTTCGTGAACTTCTTTTTTTGATACTTTGAGGATTTGCATTGTTTCATCAGATGTTGACGTTAAGAGTTCTGGAAGGAGGTCGAGGCACAGAGGTCTTTCATTTAGGTAGATGGCATACTTATCACCACTACAGGGATTAAAGCCATACCAGCTGTCGATCTGCAGGAGCATGTCAAATTTTTCTGAAGTGTTTGGAAACAGAAGTGCATGGCAGACATTCAACAAATCATGGATACTTTGAATGCATGTCTTCAGGTCTGTTACACTTAGGTCTTGAAATTGAAGAACCAGGTGTACGCATTCAACTATTCCAGCAGTGTTTGCAAAGGGCCTTGATTTCCTAAAAGATGTAAGAGCTTCTTCTATATATCGATAACTCTTCGTCAATTCCCAGTTTAATAACAAAACTGCTCCTAGTCCATTAAAATCCTTACATGTCTCGAACGTTTCGATGGTTTCAGTTATTAACACTTTAATCTCATCATCATTCATTGTCTTCTTGTACACATTAGATCGACATTTCATAAGAAGGTATTTGCCAATAACCTCCTCATTTAACGATCTTTTAGCCATTGCAACAGCATCATCTTCCCGTCCATGTGTAAACAGCATTTTGGCTGCTTCTTCAATCTTTCCTATAAAAACACAATATTGTTCACAGTAAGCAACAACATCCCTATGATATGTTCATCAAAAAGAACGATGCCACGTTGCCATAGATAATGAAACAAATGGCAGTTACTGTATCAATATTGCAAATACTGAAAGTGGTTTATGCACTTCATCTCAATGGTTTTTAAAAGGACTTGTTCAAAGATTTTCGTATTTTTAAATCGCATTTTTAAGTATGTCATTAAATGTCTTAACTTAACATATTTAAGCATCGCAAGTAAAGAACTAAAGTATAATAACAAGAAATGGATTTAAAAAAGGAAAAGAACAAGATTCTGTGTTTAATAAACACACATGCCCCAGATTGGTGCTGGATAGCCCATTTCTTAGTCCGAATAACGTCAAGGTCAAGGTCAAAGTGAGGTAGGGTGATATGGGTGGATTTGGAACGGTCATAAGTAACAACTGTGTAAATATCCAAGTGTTGTAGTAATCGGTGTTGGTGCTAATCTAGTTCACCAAGAAATGGCAAGTCCAAATTAGGTCAAGGTAAAGGTCAAAGTGAGGTTTGGTGATATGGGTGGATTGGGATGGTCATGAGCTACTACTGTGTAAGTATCCAAGTGTTGTAGCAAGCGGTGTTGGTGCTATATGAAATGGTAAAATCTAGTTAACCAAGAAACAGCCCATTTTAATTATTCAAGTGCAAATTAGGTCAAGGTCAAGGTCAAAGTGAGATTGGGTGATATGGGTGGATAGGGAATGGTCATAAGCAACAACTGTGTAAGTATTAAAGTGTTGTAGTGAGCGGTGTTGGTGCTAGACGAAACGGTAAAATCTACTTAACCTTGTCACGGACGGAAGGATGGACGAACAATCACTACATGCCTCCCGCATCAAGATCAAAAGTCTAACGCCATAACCACTTGGCCATTCCGATTTGTATATGTCTCTGCATTTTTTGTTTTATGTAATGGATCCACGCGTTGTCAACAATTTTAACGAAAACAACAGAAACACTCCAAATTGTTCCATCATTTAGCATTACATGCGTTTTATAATGTTATCAATTTCAACTGATGATTACTCAGTAACAAAACAGTATTTACAGAATATTTCTATGTTCGTAGTGCTGCTTTATATACACTTTTCGTTTATTTTTGGAATCTGTGATATAAAGTTTGTCAATTTGTCAATCTGTGAACAGGTCCCTTTAACTGTGTGAGATTCATTCAAATCCTTGTATTAGTAGTTTGTGTTATGAACTGCAGAAGAAAAACACGAGGGCCATGATGGCCCAAATTGCTCACCCGAGTACTGGCAAAGACGAAAGCCTTACTGTTGTGAAAGGCTTGTGGGAATGTACGCCATTATGTCCTTTAATAATCTGCTAGCTGATTTATTCTCATACATATAACAAGTAAGGACCTGGAAATATTTTCTCAACCCTGGTATCCAACTTTTCGCAGGCAATTGCGAAGGAATAGTGTTAATGCTGCAGTTCTGAAAGATAATGGCGACAGCTGCGCAAAGGTCATGTCACGCTTGCCGGCTTGTTTTAAAGTGTGGAGTGTATTGCCATTTACCCATCCTATATTCAAATTTGCTTTAGATTTAATTGTCATAGACAAATTGTGAAAGTTAGATTCATACTGGTTTAAAATGAAGTCCCTGTTTTGCATCAAATCCATTTTTGCATTAATATTCACAATTAAGAGGAAATAACTGAAGTATTTGTGTTGAGATCTAATGGCCATACAAAACATGTGGAAGTTTTATCAAGATTGAGTGAAAGATGAAATCTCGATGCAAGAAAAAGGCAATGTTTGCATATTTTTTTTCAATAACAATGAGGCCATAACTCTGATGTTTGTTGCCCAATCTGACACATTGTTAGCTTCTGCTGCAGTTGTAAGATCACATACAAACTGTGGAAATTGTGTCAATACTGGAAGTAAAATGAAATCTTTATCAAGGTAAAATGGCAATTTTTGCCTATTTTTCAACAAAAAAGGGGGCATAACTCTAGTGTTTGTGGTCCAATCCGGTCCAATGTTGGCTGCTGGTGTAATCTGTTGATAATACACAAACCATGGAAGTTTAGTCAAGATTGGTAGAAAAATGAAGTCTCTATGAACGAAAAATGCAAGATAACAATAACAAGATAAAAAATAACAAGAAACTGCATTTTTAAAGACAATAAGGAAGGGTGATCACTACTTCTATATTCTTGGAAACTTCAGAGAAAACCCATTTTTATGTAAAGGTACTTGCATTTGGTCTTGGTGTGCAAATTTCATAACAAAACAACAATCAGTACACAAATAAAAAGAAGAGGGCCATGATGGCCCTAGGTCGCTCACCTGAGTGTAAAGCATCATAATGGCTTTTAAGAAGAAGATTGTTTGAGATTTCAATAAAGCCATATAAAGAAAACTGTCCCGCCCCCTGGCAGCCATGTTTTTTTTAACAAATCGCGAAAATAGGCCAGTGTATATGTACATAAATGGTCTGGAAATTTATATTACGATCTGGCTATATCGCGATCGCGATCCATGGACCCCTCGAATTGCGATATAACGATTTGCAGTGTACCAAAGAAAATACTGTCATGGTATTGTTTAACTTAACACAAAAATACAGTTAGCGTGCCTAATTTGTGCTTATACAGGTAACGAGTATTAGGTTAATGTTTGCGAGCTATACTAGTATTTGTGCCCAATGCTATGCAAGTCTATCTTCTAAAACAAGTCAACAAGCCTATCCATAGCTATTTTTACAATGAAATTGGCTAGCTGGACCTGAATTATATGGTTACACCCCATACACTGTAACTCAGTTTGTACTCAAGTTATTAAACAGACAGCTTTTTTTTTTTTTAGTAATGGTGCCCTTGACCACAACCACCCCAGATGCAACCTCAAGTGAGGCATCTATGTATGAAGTTTTATTACAATAGCAATTTTTGTTCTCAAGCTATTGTTCAGAAACCAAAAGTTGGTGCGGCTGTCAAGCCTGTCAGCCCACATGCCCAACGACATACCCAAATCTAATAACCACAAATTTTAATTCGGTAAAAAATGGCTATCTTAGATACTTGTTTATAACTTCATCTGTAAAGTAATTAAATGATAATGCAAAATTTGGAAGACTTGATGCCATAACTACTGCAAGTTGTCTTTTTTCCTGATTTTTTTAATCCACTGATTTCCAACCAATTAAAGTTTTAGCATAATACCTGCTTACGTGCGATTTTCAACACTTTTTCCTGATGCAAAAAACAACAACAATTAATTAAAATGCAATATATTACCATTGCCCTCTATAACCACACAAAGTTTCATGAATCTAGCTTTTGTATTTATTGAGTTATTGCAGGACCCAAATTTTATTGCACAGACTGACATACAGACAGAAACATAGATGGAGGGTGTCCCATCTGATCATGCAACCAGTAATGGACAAATAACTTTCAAAACAAGTCTTTATTAATGTCAGTGACATATAAATATTAAATTTCTAGGCACGTTACTAACTTGTGAAAAACTGCAAATATTTATCTGAAACAGAACCTTTCCAAGACAGAACCCAGTTTATATTACGCCTTAAAAGAATCATGTGCAAATATTTCATTGTTATTGATAGTGCAGTTTACTGAGTTGTCTAGGGATCTGCTTAACCACAGGCCAAGTTCATTGGGCCATATGAGGATAAATAGGTCAGTTGGAGAAAGTTATACAATTCCTGACATAACAAGTATATACGATAGGTCAAATAAGATTCAAGTAAACAATAATTATTGCTCTGGTTTTTGTGTTCCTCCCTGATGTGATTTTCTGGAGATTATCATAATTACCAGAAGTAGTGGGTATATTTAATTTGAATATTCAAATATAATTCTAATATTGGGTTGTTGTTTATGTTCATGCCTCATCACCACTACATCATCATCATCATAATCATGATCATCATCATAATTATCATCATCATCATCACCATCATCATCATCATCAAAAACACCGAAATCACAGTATCATAAGCATCATAGCCTTCATCATTTTAATATTTATAATCATCTTCAAAAATAAGCAACATAAACAACTTTAGCAATTTAAACCGAGGTCTTATAGGCTATATTTATTCACTGACCTACCCTAAAAAATGCCCAGACCATAAAACATTTTTATTAAGTTTGTCAGATAAATATATATATATTTTTTAATAATTAAATTTTGTTGGTTAAATAAGTGTTTTGTTTTGATAGCATCCACTTTACAAGGAATTTGGTAGAGGGTCACCAAAAGAACATTTATGTGAAATTAGTTTGAAATCCAGCTAATTGTGTTTTTTTAGACCAGAAGTTTTCTAAAGTTTTCAATATAGCCATATAAGGAAAACTGCCCCGCCCCCTGGCGACCATGTTTTTTCACGAATCAAAATGACTTCAAGGAATTTGGCAGAGGGTCACCCAAGGAACATTTCTGTGAAAATATTTTGAAATCCAGCCAGTGGTCTCAGACGAGATTTTTAAAGTTGTCAGTAAAACCATATATGGAAAACAGCCCTGCCCCTTAGCGGCCATGTTTTTTAACGAATCAAAATGATTTCAAGGAATTTGGTAGAGGGTCACCGAGGAACATTTCTGTGAAATTATTTTGAAATCCAGCCAGTGGTTTCAGACCAAAAGATTTTTAAAGTTTACAATATAACCACATAAGGAAAACTGCCCCGCCCCCTGGCGACCATGTTTTTGCACGAATCAAAATGATTTCAAGAAATTTGGTAGAGGGTCACCCAAGGAACATTTCTGTGATGTTATTTTGAAATCCAGCCAGTTTGTTTCAGACTAGAAGATTTTTAAAGTTTTCATATTATCCCTATAAGGAAAACTGCCCCGCCCCCTGGCGGCCATGTTTTTGAACGAATCAAAATGATTTGAAGGAATTTGGTAGAGGGTCATCCAAGGAGAATTTCTGTTAAAACTATTTTCAAATCCAGCCAGTGGTTTCTGACAAGAAGATTTTGTTTTAAGTTTCCCAGTTTTTAAGCTTTTGGTTGCCATGGTTGCCAAAGTTTTCAATATATTTTAATAAATTGGAGGAATTTGGTAAAGGACCATCCCAGGAACATTCCTGCCAAGTTAGGTTAAAATCCACCCAGTGGTTTCAGAGAAGTTGTTTGAAGTAAAATGTTGACGACGGATGACATACGCCGGACACAGACTGACCACAATAGCTCACCCTTGAGCACTTCGTGCTCAGGTGAGCTAAAAATAGTCTCCAAACTACAAGCCCTTACTTATATATACCACACAAGCAGCAAGTAGCATGGTGCACTCTAAATAGTGTAAAAATATTTCTCCATTAAGGAGAACATGTAAAACAGTGTAGAAATATTTTTCAATTCAGGAGAAATAATAAATAAGTTTCAAAAATCATGTAAGATAATTACTTGAGTTTTCAAAATCCTAATTCAAATGTAACGGTCAGTCCAAAAGTTACATGATTAAATGATACTGAATAAGTTATTATCTAAACAGTCCAAAGCCTACTGAAAATAATTAACCCTTTCAGGCACTAGATCACATGATCTAAATCCTATATTCTGTTTACTTGTTTACAACCAGAATTATAGCTATTGATTATTGTTTAAATCTTTTTCCTGACTGGATGCCAAGACAGACAGTGGAAAATTTTATTGCTGCACACACAGCCAAAATAAATTTCAGAAGCAGGCTATCAATGTGTAATGATGCTGATCTCAAATATAAGTATCATGTTGACATCATGAGCGATGTATTGATTTTACTGACAAGCAGACTTCACAATCTGGGTTATGTCTGTGAATAAGCTACAAAGGGAAATAACACATTTCTGGCAATCATCTTCCTGATACCTCATTTAGCTCCGTTTACCAGGTGAGTTATTCAGGAATAGATGTATCTGGGACCAAAAAAGGGACGATAACTCCGGTGTTTCTGGTCCCATCGGGCCTATTATCGAACCCGTCCAAGATTGTATGGTTATACACAAACTGTGCAAGTCTGGTCAAGATTGAATAAAAAATGTAGTCTTTATCGTAATAACGGGCCAAATTGTTGACGGCATATGGACGCCGGACGACGCCAGAGAGGTCCCCTATACCAATAGCTCACCGAGCACTTCGTGCTCAGGTGAGCTAATAATTAATTTTACATTTATTCAAAGTAAGTAAGAATCACTTAAAGGAAATGTTCCAATCTTGAGATCTGAAAAACGATCTTAGCACTTCTAAGTCATCAGTCTTCAGCCTTGCATTTTAGGCCATTTCATGTCTTGTTTTGAAGTATAATGTGTTTGTTAATACCTATTTATTTAAGCGCGATTGCATCGAAAGCCTTGGGCTTGTAGAGACACTCTTGAGTCCGTTTCCTGGTAAGAAAAAGTACTTTGTGTCTTTGAAAAGATCTTTACACGGCCACCAAACGCTGCCAAGTTATTTGAAATTCCTTCAAAGCTGGACAAAGTCATGCTCCGGACAGGGTCTATGGCTTAACATCTTATATTTGACCTTTGCTCTTTAAGTGTGACTTTGACCTTGGACCTAGGGACCTGGTTCTTGTGCGCGACAAACCGACTCACCATGCTTAACAACTGTTATTTATCAAAATTATTTGAAATTCCTTCAATGCTGGACAAAATGATGTTCCGGTCATGGTCTATGGCTTATAGTCTCCTATGTGACCTTTGAGCTTTAAGTGTGACCTTGACATTGGACCTAGAGACATGGTTCTTGCGTGCGACACACTGTCCCAATATGCTTAGCACTTTTGCCAAGTTATTTGAAATTCCTTCCCTGCTGGACAAAATTATGCTCCGGACATTCTTATATTTAATGTCTGACCTTTGAGTGGGACTTTGACCTTGGACCTAGGGACTTGGTTTTTGCATGCGACACACCATCTCACCATGCTTAACACAAGTGCTAAGTTATTTGAAATTCCGTCCATGCTGGACAAAACTATGCAACGGACAGTGTCTATGGCTCAAATTCTTAAAAAATGACCTTAAAGTGAGACCTTGACCTTGGACCTAGTGACCTGGTTCCTGGTGACAAACCGACATGCCTAACACTTGTGCCAAGTTATTTAAAATCCTCTAATGCTGTACAAAATTCTGTTCCAGACAGGGTCTATGGCCTAAATTTTTATATTTGTCCTTTAAGTGTGACATAGACCTTGAACCTTGGAACCTGGTTCTTGCGTGCGATACACCGTCTCATTATGCTTAACATTTCTGCCAAGTTATTTGAAAATCCTCCAATGCTGGACAAAGTTATTGTCCGGACAAGAATCGAAACATATGTACATATGTACGTACCCACAGACAGGGTAAACTCTATATCCCCCCCATTATAGATGGTGGGGGCATACACAAAGTTTTAACTTGACTGACATGGACAGTTGTAAAAATTTTAAAGCAAGTAGTGGTTAAATATTTTATTCTGTAATCAGCATTGTTAAAGAACTTTAATGAGCAGTTGTCATACTGTACAAGATCAGAAACTATGCAACCTTTAAAGCTGTGAGGTTTTGGTTTGTCAGGAGAAGTTTGAAGTCTAATAGCTATACAAGTGTATAGAAACAATGTGATTTATGCAGCGCAGTAAGCTTTTTGTTTTAGGGGCATGATTGAACAATCATGTACAGACCATTTGTCAATGTTACATACCAAATATGAACCGTGTGGGCTTATTGAAGGAACAATTTGTGACAATATTATTTTCAAATGGCCCAGCAGTTTTAGACAAGAAATGTTTTTAATGTTTTCCTACGGTTGCCATGGCAACCAGATTTCTGCATAGAATGGAAATTTATGAACAACTTTGGTATTTTGAGGTTTTAAATGCATTCAGTATATACATTTTGCAAGTCGCAGGCATACATTGTAAAGGGGTGTAAAGTGAATTTGGTGTTTAATTTTAAATGGATGCATTGAATTTCTTTTATTGCCAGTAGTAATGCTGGACAAACATTTTCTCAATCCTTTACTAGGAAAGCAATGATTACTTGTAAATGACAAGAAAACAACACTTGGTAACTTACTAAGTCATAAGAACAAAGTCTAGAAAAACCATGTCACTCTGGACCCCCATATCAAGACCAATGTTTATCAAAAGCGCACAAATTTGAATAATCTTTTTAGAGGACCACCATACAATGTTACATATCAAATACAAAACATCTGGACCTTGCAGTTTCAGGAGGATTTTTAAATTTATTTCCTTATTTAAATCTGTATATACCATACGACGACTGGGGCGTGGCCAGTTTTGACTGTCACAAGGATACGCCCGTCAAACGAGCATTTTTAGGGGTAAAGATTCACCCACTAAAGTGAGAAAATCCATCCATGCTGGACAGATATATGCTCCGGACAGAGTGGTAAGGCTTGATTTCTTACATTTGACCTTGAATTGTGACCTTGACCTGGTTCTTGCACGCGACACTCCGTTTCACCAAAATTATCACTTCTGCCCATTTATGGAAAACCCATCCATGCTTGACAAATATATGCTCCAGAAAAAGTGGTAAGGATTGATTTCTTATACTTGACTTTGACCTTCAATTTTGACCTTGACCTTGGACCTAAGGTCTTGGTTATTGCAAGCTAAATTCTGTATCACCATGAAAAAAAGCGGCATAACTCTGTCAAAATACAAAACAGAGTTATAGGGAATGTTGCCCTTGATACTGGAGTTAATGACAAAGTTTAGTTCTACGTTTCAAGCGAATAACTTATGTAGTTTTGAAGTTCCCAAACATTTGAATATCAACTTTAAACAGAAAATCTACGTCAAAAAGGGGGCATAACTCTGTCGAAATACACAACAGAATTATGGGGAATGTTCACCCTGATACTGGAGTAGATGACAAAGGTTAGTTCCAAGTTTCAAGTCAATAGCTTTTATAGTATTGAAGTTACAAAACTTTTGAATATAAACTTTAACCAGAAAATATATTTGAAAAAGAGATATAACTCTGTCAAAATACAAAACAGAGTTATAGGGAATGTTGCCCTTGATGCCGGAGTTGATGACAAAATTAAGTTCCAAGTTTCAAGTGAATACCTTATGTAGATTTGAAGTTACAAAACTTTTGAATATAAACTTTAACCATAAAATCTAATTGAAAAAGGGGCATAACTATGTCAAATTACAAAAAAGAGTTATGGGGAATGTTTCCCCTGACACTGGAGTTGATACCAAAGGTATATTTCAAGTTTCAAGTGAATAACTTATGTAGTTTTGAAGTTACAAAACTTTTGAATATAAACTTTAACCAGAAAATCTATGTGAAAAAGAGGCATAACTCTGTCAAAATACAAAACAGAGTTATGGGGAATGTTGCCCCTGACACTGGAGTTGATGACAAAGGTATATTCCAAATTTCAAGTGAATAACTTATGTAGTTTTGAAGTTACAAAACTGTTGAATATAAACTTTAACCAGAAAATCTAAGTGAAAAAGGGGCATAACTCTGTCACAATACAAAACAGAGTTATGGGGAATATTGCCCCTGACACTGAAGTTGATGACAAAGGTATATTTCAAGTTTCAAGTGAATAACTTATGTAGTTTTGAAGTTACAAGACTTTTGAATAAAAACTTGAAACAAATTTAGACGCGGACGCCGACGCCGGGGGTAGTAGGAAAGCTCACCTATTCTTCGAATAGTCGAGCTAAAAATCATTGATGCGGGACCTCCTGGGGATATGCACACCTGCTCTTGGTAATGAAGCTTTCCGTAAAGTTTTGTTGAATTGCAGTCAGTAGTAACTGTTGCTAAGAAATAGCCCAGACAAGAATTGTGCACTATTTACTAATTTCAGCATCTTCAAAGTCTCAGACAAATCACTAATGCAGAACGTCCTGTTGATATGCACACCACCTCTTGGTAGTGAAGTTTCCCATTAAGTTTTATTTAATTCTGGTCAGTAGTTGCTGAGAAATAGCCCTGGCAAAAACGTGGGATGGAAGGACAGCACGACGGACACTGACAAAGTGGCGACTACATGCTCCCCAGAAATTGTTTGGGGAGCATACAAATGTTTAACCCAAAAAGCTATGTGAAAAGTGGGCATATCGCTGTCAAAATACATGTACAAAACAGGGTTACGTAGATTGTGGCACCTGATGCTGTTGCTGAAGACAAAGGTATATTCCAAGTTACAAGTGAATAACCTATCAGGTTTTGAAAACTTTTGAATACAAATTTAAATCTGAAAATCTATGTGAAAATCGACATAACTATACCAAAATACATAACAGAGTTATGGGGAATGGTGCACCTGATTGCAAAGGTTTGTTCTAAGTTAGTTTCAAGCGAATAACTTGCGTAGTTTTGAAGTTACAAGACATTTGAATAAAAAATATGTGAAAATGGGCATAACTGTCAAAATACAAAAATGAGTGTGGGGAATGTTGCACTAAATGTTGGAGTTGATGACAAAGGTACATTCCAAGTTTCAAGTGAATAACGTGTGTAGTTTTGAAGTTATAAGACTTCTGAGTATAAACTTCACCCAAAAAATCTATGTGAAAAGGGACATAACCTTGTCAAAGTACAAAACAGAGTTATGGGGAATGTTGCACCTGATGCTAAAGTTAATGGTAAAGATATATTCCAAGTTTCAAGTGAATAAATTTTGTAGTTTTGAAGTTACAAGACATTGGAATAAAAGCTTTCACCAGAAAATGTGAAAATGGGCATTACTGTGTCAAAATACAAAAATGAGTATGGGGAATGTTGCACTTAATGTTGGAGTTGATGACAAAGGTACATTCCAAGTTTCAAGTGAATGAATTGTGCAGTTTTGAAGATATGACATTTAAGTATAAACTTCAACCAGAAAATCTATGTGAAAATGGGGCATAACTCTGTCAAAATACAAAACAGAGTTATGGGAAATGTTGCAAGTGATGTTGGAGTTGATGACAAAGGTACATTCCACGTTTCAAGCAAATAATTTATGTAGTTTTCAATTTGTAAGACTTTTGAATACCAACTCAAACGAAAATCTATGAGAAAATGATGCATAACTCTGTCAAAATACAAAACAGAGTTATGGGGAATGTTGCACGTGATGTTGGAGTTGATGACAAAGGTACATGCCACATTTCAAGTAAATAATGTATGTAGTTTTCAATTTGTAAGACTTTTGAATATCAACTTTAACTAGAAAAAATCTATGTGAAAAATGTGCAGAACTCTGTCAAAATGACAGAGTTATTGGTAATGTTACACCTGATGCAGAGTTATAGGAAATGTTGCCCTTGATACTGGAGTTGATGACAAAGGTTAGTTCCAAGTTTCAAGTGAATAACTTATGTAATTTTGAAGTTACATGTACAAAACTTTTGAATATAAACTTTAACCAGAAAATCTGTGTCAGAAAGGGGCATAACTATGTCAAAATACAAAAAGCGTTATGGGGAACGTTGCCCCTCATACTGGAGTTCATGACAAAGGTATATTCCAAGTTTCAAGTGAATAACTTATGTAGTTTTGAGTTACAAGACTTCTGAATATAAACTTTAACCAAAATCGAAAGCGGACGCCCACGCCGGGGTGAGTAGGAAAGCTCACCTATTCTTGGAATAGTCGAGCTAAAAATGAAGTGTCAATGTTGTACAAAGTTCAATTTCCATTTTTTCTCATGAAGAAGGGGCAATAACTCTGCTGTTCCTGGTCCACTCTGGCCCATATCAAACTTTGCAGAAAGATTATGGTCATACACAATTTTGGCAAGTTTGACCAAGATAGGATGAAAAATGAAATCTGAATCACGTCCAATTCCGGATGAAGGACGACGCAGACAAGTCCCCCTATACAAATAGCCTTATTATACCCGCGCTTAAATGTTAACTAGTAATACCACAGTTTGTACAAATGGTTGCATCGAGTATCAACAATTCATGCTTAAATATCATCTCGACTGAGAATGATCTCGAAATGAGAATCTCTGAGGAGTATGGAGCTTGAGCTGTGAGTAGTTTTGAGCCGAGATGAATAAAGGTTTTATAATGTCGGCCCCAGGTGCTTAAGAATTATCATCCGAATTCGATAGACTTGGCGATTATTATAAAACCTCAAATACTTACAATAATGGGCATGGGCATAAAGCACAGTCAACAGAATGTATAAACGTGCAGTAAGCTCAAACGGTTAGTGCAAGATTGTTTTGTTATAGAAACTAGATGTGTCACAGACACAGATGCCCCCACGACACATGTTTGGACACAAACAAAGGGAGTGTCACCAACACTAATTTTTGCCTCCAAAATTTACTTCAATATATATTGTATAGAGGAAAAATGACAAAGGGACGTAATTCTGCTAAAATTGGTCATAGCAGAACTTCCTACCTTTATGATCACCTACACATTAAGGTTCTTCAGCTGTGAAAGTTTGAGCGAAATCCGCCCAGCAGTTAAAGAGGACTCGCGTCCACAAAATGTTGGTAGTATGTATTCTGTAGTGGAACAAATGACAAAGGGCCATAATTCTGCCAAAATTCCTTCCTTTAAGATCACCTACACCTAAAGGTTGTTCAGGTGTGGAAGTTTGAGCGAAATCCGCCCAGCAGTTCAAGAGGAGATGAATCCAAAAGATTCCGGGACGTATGTAAGTACGGACGTACAGACAAGTGCAATGCTTAATGCCTCGCACCTTGTGGGGGCATAACAACGAATCATACAGCTTAATATTTCATTACACTAATGATGTTTATGCTTTTTTATGTGCAACTAAGAACGACATTTGTTTCTTGTTGAAAAAGACATTAATCTAAATTTAGGGCACATAGCACCCAGGGAACCAAGCAGTAGATACCGAAGTTAAATGAATTGGCACTTTCAATGATATTTTAAAGCCATCGACTTATTGATTTGCCCATCTACTTCTAGTGACATAGTATTGTAACAAACAGACTTATATGAACACAAATTTATTTGCTTTAGTACACAAGTTTGTGTGCATTCATAAACTATTAATTTTGAATAAGAATCGAGTAAAACTACATTTTTTTCAGCGTACTATCGTGTCGATAAACATATGGATAAAACAACATTACTATCGAAAATACATAACATGTTCTTTGACAGAGCGACATGCATGTATTAATTGGGAGAATGGTGTACGAAAGTAATTAATATTTTATTTTCTAGCTGCATATAACTTAACTAAAGAATGTTTCAAAATTCGATTTAGTAGTTCCTCAAATCTCGCGTGGAAACAAGTACTAGATCAACGGAAGGATGGAATGAAGTATGGACAGACTGACAGATAAAATTGTCGGGAAAACGCATTTGATACCAGGGTAAATTGAATGACAGTTGAATTAGAAATCGGACGGACAAAGCGGCAACTAAGGGGGAGCATACAAATAAGGTCTATATCGTGTGGCCGAGCCAGTCTTTGATGAAATACATGGGTTTTTCCATACAAAAGGGGCAATTGCTCTGGTGTTTCTGGTCCGATCTTGTTAATATCTGACTTCCTCTGAGATCTTATGGTCAAAGACAAATTTCTCAAGATTGGACAATGGCCGAGGCAGGAGAGGTCCCCTATTCCAAGCTCACCGTGCACTTTGTGTTCAGATGAGCTAAAACCATCAAACACACGAAACAGAGAATAACGCTTGTAGTATATCAAGATATCACGAAGTAGAACAAATCTGTGTTATCCTACATCAAACATCAAGAAGCACTCCAGTCGGGCAAAAAACATTGATATCATAATGTTTACACCTGAACTTAAACAAAACTCAATCGACACTTTCAGTAATACAAAAGTGCGATATTATTTCAATTCATTACACATTCTTGCATCTTACCAGATTCAGCCAATAATTGTACTGCCTCGTTGATATAATTCCTTACTTGAAGGAACTCGACACGGTCGCTGAAATCTTTGAATTTCTCAACTGCCTCCATCATTTTCATCTTTTTCTTGGATTTGTGATATAAAGTGGCCGCCCTATGTATACATTGTAGATCATATGTTAATCTAAAAATGCTGGTATCAGTATGCGTTATCCAAATGCATAATTATACCACATTCAAATATTAACAGTTTTAAGTTAATTATCTTCTTATGAAATACATTGATCTAATAATCTATTATTAGGCAGTATACCTGTTTTTAACTGTTTTCAGTTCGTGAACAATATGTTGTTCTTTTTTGTTACAGATATAAAGCATTGCCCTCAGTCATTAAGACATCAAGTTACTACATTTGTGCGTAAATGTCTTCAAGCAATTTTAACCACAAAACAAGAGGGCCAAAAATGGCCCTGGGTGGGTCAAATGAGTTTAATAAATCATAATGGCTTATACAAATTTAACAGCGTGTTGAGAGATGTTTGAAGTAAATGTTGACAATGGACATTAAAGATGAACCACTGACAGCCGTGATTTTAGTGAAAAAAAAAATTGCAAAAATTTGGAAAATAATCAACCAAGGAACATTTCAGTGAAATTATTTTGAAAGGCAGTCATTGATATCAGACATGAAGATTTTTAAAGTTTTCAATATAGCCATATAAGGAAAACTGGCCTGCCTGCTGGTGGCCATGTATTTTAATGAATCAAAATGATTTGAAGAAATTTGGTAGCGGGACTATTAGGGAAAATTTCTGTAAAATTATTTCGAATTTCCAGCAAGTAGCTTCAGACAAGATTTCCGTTTCTTTATATATTCCAATATATATGACCACAATAGTGCACCCTTGAGCCCTTGTGCTCATGTGAACAAAAATATAGTTTAATTTTAGGACAGTCTTATAACTACAAGAGCTGTCAGAGGACAGCGCGCTCAACTATATTGTACTTGTCAGAGTTACTTGATTTTTTTCAAAAACAAACTGTTTGGATAGTAGGGGACAACTGAACAAAGTTAATATTGTTCTAGACTCAAAGAGTGGAAAGCTTTTTCGTTATTTTAAAACAGCGACCTTGAACCACCCATCTCAAAAGCAATCTCATGCAATGTCTCGCTATACGGCATCTATAAATTTTCATTAAAATATTTCAATTTGTTCTTGAGTTATGTAGCAGAAACTGTTTTTTTTATTTTAAGTTACAGTGACCTTGACCTTGACCCCACCCAACCCACCTCAAATGCAATGTATGTATCTATGTATGCAGATTCATTCTCGAGTTAGAGAGTGGAAATCGAAAGTTGATTACGCCACTCCATCCACGTGAAAGTAAAAAGGCACACAATTTGGACCGATTTCCCACTAGAGTTATCAAAATTGGCCTACGGGTTCATTTTAACATAGGGAATGACTGTTCTTAGTTTGAATGAAATCCCTAAAGCCATTCCTGAAAAAACAGCTTACCATAAACCTTAACCTATCCAAATAGCTTTTAGGTAAAATTTAAGTGTAAAAAGGCCCATAATTTTGACAAATTTGAAACTAGAGTTATCAAAATTGGTCTATGGGTTCATTTTAATATAGGGAATAGGTGTTTTAAGTTTGAAAGAAATCCCTCAAGCCATTCATGAGAAACTTACTTGTATCTATACAAATAGCTTATATGTAACATTTCTAAGTGTAAAAAGGCCCATAATTTTGACAAATCTCAATCAAACTTGGCCTATATGTTCATTTTAATATGGGGAAAAAATGTTTTAAGTTTAAATGACATCCCTCAAGCCATTCCTGAGAAAGTAGCTTACTGAAAAACTCTAACTTATAACACTCGCCGACGCCGGGGCGAGAAAAGCTTGGCTTTTTTTCAAAAAGTCGAGCTAAAAATGATTGACTTTTTAATGTAGTTTATGCACAAAAAAATTCTTATTTGAGTGAAGACATCATCTGAAAATCAGGGTTAAAGAAGAAAATGTCATTCTGTTTCTATTGTTAGCTTTAGCGGCCATCTACAGCGGACTGGAACCATTTGAGCAACATTTCTAGTTTAAGCACAGGTTGCCATGTGTTACAACGGACTGGGACCACTAGGTCCTTTTGGTAGCGAACCACAAAAGGAAATAATTTGAAAATCTACCTAGGAGTTTAGGAGAAAATGTCGTTTAAAATTTATAGCTCTAGCGTCTGGTGGCAATCTATTGCAGCGGACCTGAACCTTTTCAGCAAATTTGGCAGAGGATAACTGAAAAAACATTTCTGTTTTCAAAGTTTTATTCAATTCAGCGTAATGGTTTCAAAGGGGATACGTTTATTTACGCAAGACAGACAAACCACAATGGCATAGATTGCAGGTCTTTGACAAATGGTGCTAAAATAACAAGACACTGTGTTTGATAAACACCCATGCCCCCAGTTAGTGCTGGACAGCCCATTTGAATTATTCTAAGTCCAAATTAGGTCAAGGTCAACGTATGGTTGGGTGATATGGGTGGATTGGGAATGGTCATAAGTAACAACTGTGTAAATATCCAAGTGTTGTAGTAAGTGGTGTTGGTGTTGATGCTCGACGAAACAGTAAAATCTAGTAAACCAAGAAACTATTATATGTCCAAATTAGTTCAAGGTCAAAGTGAGGTTGGGTGATATGGGTGAATTGGGGATGGTCATAAGCAACAACTGTGTAAGTATCAAAGTGTTGTAGCACGTGGTGTTGGTGCTAGACAAAACCGTAAAATATAGTTTACCACGAAACAGCTCATTTGAATTATTCTAAGTGCAAATTCGGTCAAGGTTAAGGTAAAAGTGAGGCTGAGTGATATGGGTGGATAGGGAATGGTCATAAGCAACAACTGTGTAAGTATACAAGTGTTATAGTAAGCAGTGTTAGTGCTAGATGAAACAGCAAAATCTACTGAACCTTGTCACGGACGGACGGACGGACAGACAGGACAATCACTATATGCCTCCAGCATCAAGATGCCAGGGGCATAAAAACTATGTAGCACGTGCAAACTAACTGTTGACAGCAAACAGAAACAGGAAAGCCCCCTATAAATGACACTTGGTTAACATACCAGCGACTCAGCTTTTCCTCTGTGTAGTATGCGTCCGGACGATTTTCGTTGAGAGCATTCGGAATTGGCAATCCTTTTTGTTTTAGCTCCTATAAAACAGATTAATATTATGTTGTTCCAATTAATCATTTATGATGAATATAATGAAGTAAATCAAAATGTCTCTCGCCCAGACAATCAGTGTCATTAAAAACACATTATTCCTAGAAGAGAAGTGTGTAGTCAAATCTGGATGTCGTTTGTGATTTTTTAGCAATTAATGTTAGGATTAATATCAGGAATATGCAAAACAATTGCATTACGTATCCACCACACATTTTTTTGTACAGATATTAGCTGAATAAATGCTAATACAGTTACCATAAACTAGAATTGTCACATGAGTGACGGATATACCCCCACAATATGGCCTTGTCACTAAACTATAGCATCCAAACGAAAGAAATGGGCACAATGAGAATGCTTTAATTTGTTTATGTTTAACAGTGTATTTGGAAAAAAATTAATTTCCATCGGAGCCATAACTCTGTCAACATTTAGCGATTTGTAACCAAAGTAGTCAAACCTGACCTATATTTTATGTTGTTACACCTATGTACCAAAAATAATTTAAATATGTGGAGCCTTTCATGAGTTATTGTCCTGAAACCATGTTTTTAGGGAATTTACGTCAAAAAGGGCCATTACTCTGTCAAATTTAGTGGTTTGTAACCAAAGTAGAACTTGACCTGTATTTTATGATGTTACACATGTGTACCAAAAATTATGTGAATGTCAAGCCATTCTTGAGTTATCGTATGGCAACCATGTTTGTAGGGAAATTAAGTCAAAAAGGGGCCATTACTGTCAAAATTTAGTGGTTTGTAACCAAAGTCGAACTTGACCTGTGTTCTATGATGTTACACGTGTACCAAAAATTATTTGAATATGTCAAGCTTTTCTTCAGTTATAATCAGGAAACCATGAAAACCAACAGACTGACGGACCGACAAGCTCGCTCCCATTTACCCCCTCCCCTAAACTTCGTTTGTTGGGGTATAATAACACTTGGTAATGCTTTTGAAACTTGCCATAGCCATGAAAATAAACTATTTCTCTAACAACAGAATGTAGAAAAGTTGACTAAGTGGACATGATTCAAAGGTTTATGGTTAATTTCCATTATTCAAAGAACGATCCTACTTACTGATAGTCTTAGCATTTTATTATATGTTAAAGCAAGCTTAATTTCAGACTTCAAAATATTGAGTGTGTTTCGTATACAGTTCTTATGCATGTCACATAAATGTACATGTGACAATCTAAGACGCATACGCCTATGGCCACATTTGAATAAAATTTTATAGAGTAGGGATAGGATAGGTACCTAGAGGATAAGCTTTGACAGGTACCATGGTACATATTCCCAACCCAAATTCCCAATATTTTCGGTAACGTTAACAAAATTCACAATTTCATATATACATGCAAAATAATAATTTGAATCAATACCTTGCATAAAACAATACAAAATGCTATCAATAACATCAAATATCCAGAGCAAGCAGTTTCAAAATAATGTTAATTCTACGGTTCATGAAGACAATCACAACAGCTGAGCAATGTAAGCTCTGTTAAATAATTTGCTATATAGTGGTCAATGATGTGTTTAAATGTTTGCACAGTCTGTTCATTTGCTTGGATTAGGCATACGCATGTACATTCATGTATTATAAATACCAGAGGGCCATGACAACCGAAAGCGCTCACCTGAGTACTGGCAATGACAGAGACCAGCTCTGACATCAGATGAATGTCATCGCCTACAAAATGACACACACCAGACAGATATCTTACTGTTGGTGACCTGGCAATTGAAAGGTACGATACAGATGCCTGTCTGGCCTACTTATGTTACCCACCTGGCAATCTACAAGTGCAATACAGATGCATTTACGGTGGAAACTTTTGGGACTAAAATCAACAACAATTAATCGGCTATATGTTTACCATGCCCAATCACACTTACATTGCATAGAGGTTCATCCAATGTCTGCAATCACATGAGGTTCAAATATCTAACTGAATTCAATAAACGGTGTTTTGTACTTTACAGAACAATAATTCAAACAGTCAAAAGTGACTTCAAAAAATACACCTGTCATCGTTATGTATATCATCTATTAGGACTTCTCAATAAAACACACCATAATACTGGATGTATCTGAATTTTAATTGCGTGTTTAGGTCCTATAAATGATATTTTGCCTACCAGTTAACAGCTCAAATACCCATTTAACTGGTTACTGAAATACTATTGGTTGCATACACCTAGTGAAAAATGTTTGCTTTTTTTCACAAACAAGGGTCAATAACTTTGTCGTTTGTACCCTTATCTGGGCAATTATTTGGTTTATTCTTATGGTAATACACCATCTTTGCATGTTTGATCAAGATTCAATGAAAAATGAGTTTCTATATGTGTTGCACAAAGCCCATTTTTTGGCAGGTTTTCTCATAAAAAGGAGAAATAGCTCTAGTGTTCTTGGTTCTATCTGGCACATCATTGCACCCACATGAGATCTTATGGACATACACAAACTGTGCAAGTTTAGCCAACACTTAATTCAAAGTTATTTCTCCATGGAGACTGAGCGCCAACTGTTGCAAAATTATGGATTTTTTCACAAGCAAGTGGCAGTAACTGTGGTCTTTCTAGTCTGATCTGGCAAAAATTCAACTTGGACCGAGACCTTATGGTCATACACAAACAGTGCAAGTTTTTCAAGATTAGACAAAAAATGAAACCTTCATCCTCCACATTGTCCATTTTTTACAGTTTTCCTCACAAACAAGGGGCAATAACTTTGGTGTTGGTACCCCAATCTCGGCCATTTTTGGATCATTTTGAAATCTTATGATCATACACAAGCTGTGCAAGTGTGGTCAAGATGAGATCAAAAATAAAGTCTGCATGTTGCACAAAGTACAGTTTGCAGTTTTTCTCATCTGGCCAAATATCAAACTTCGCCATGCTTATATTGTCATACACAACTGTGCAAGTTTGGTCAAGATTGAATGAAAAGTGAAGTCTCTATCGCATCCGTGCGCTAAATTGTTGACGCATTATGGAAGCCGGACAATGCAGGACAGTTCCCCTATACCAAAAACTCAAAGCACTTCGTGCTTAGGTGAGCTAAAAATAATATGTACTTTGTTGCCTAATTTTGATAGGGAGAACAAAATGAAGCCGAATGCATTGTAGAAAGAATACCAGTAGCTTTCTCTGTAATCAGACACTGGTTTTCCTGTTGCGGAGGTATAAAAAAAAATAAAAGTTTTAAATTGTATATCACTTGCTAAATTATACAATGGCATGAATTTAAGCAACATTAACCAAATACTTCACAATGTTCTCACCTGTAACATATAGCTCTGTTGGCAAGGAAGTTGGTACAGAATCAACATCTTTTAAAAAAAATCCATCTATTAATAAATATCTATAAAGTTTCAGAATGAAATGAATAATACAAAGTTATAAAGCAGACACTAAAATCAGACCCCATGACATTTGACCTCTGAATGTGTGACCTTGACCTTGGAGCTACGGACCGGAGACCCTCATGATGTTGAACATTTCTACTAAGTAATCTCAAAATCCATCCAGTTTGAGAGAGTAAATGACCAATCACGACCACAGAGTTATTGACCGATCACGAAAAACATAACCAATTTATGAGCTTTGACCTCCAAGTATGACCTTGACCTTGGAGATATGGATCTGGATCTTGCGTGCAACACATTGTTTTGTTGTAATCAACATTTCTGCAAAGTAATTTCAAAATCCATCCAGAAATGACAGAGTTATTTACCGGACACGAAAAACAGACCCAATTTTTTAGTTTGACCTCTAAGTGTGACCTTGACCTTGGGGGTACAGACCTGGGCCATGAGCGCGACACATTGTCTCTTGAAGTGAATTTAACAATCCATCTTGAAATGACAGAGTTAAAGACCGGACACCAAATAACAGAATCAAATTTTTAGTTTTAACTCTAAATGTGACATTGACCTTGGCAGTATGGAACTACATCTTGCGCGCAACACAAAGTCTCATGACGGTGAACATTTTTGCCAAGTTATGTAAATACCCATCCAGAAATGACATAGTTATTGACTGGACACGACAAACATACCCAATTTTCGACCTTTAAACTCTGAGTGTGACCTTCACCTTAAAGGTACAGACCAGGATCTTGCGCGTGACATTCAAGGTACATTCAAAGTTTCAATTGAATAACTTATGTAGTTTTGAAGTTATAAGACTTTTGAATATAAGCTTTAACCAGAAAATCTATGTGAATCTATGTGAAAATGGGGCATAACTCTGTCAAACTACAAAACAGGGTTATGGGGAATGTTCCACCTGATGCTGGAGTTGATGACACAGGAATTCCAAGTTTCAAGTGAATGACTTATTAAGTTTTGAAGTTACAAGACTTCTGAATAGAAACTTTAACCAGACGCGGACGCCAACGACGGGGCAAGTACAAAAGCTCAACTATTTTTCAAATAGACGCGCTAAAAATAGGCTTCTATCCTCCACACAGTCCAAATATGAATACAGTAGAATGCTTTTAATCGCGAGGACCAATTTTCGCATTTTTGTCCCAAAATGATTTTTTTAATTTGCCAATTTTTGATTTCGCGTCATTGTCATGACGCGAACAATAATGGGGTATACTGCTTACGTTATTGTACCAAGCGGTTACAAATAGTACCGTGTCAGTTGCCAGTAAGTCGATAATTGCTTTTATGCAACTGTTTTTGTTACAAGTTAGCGTGAAAAAAGACAACGCACAGTAACAATGGCTGTTTTCACCCATTTCTTAACCTATGCTGTTGATATAAATTGCTTATAATAATATAAGTGGACTTATTACCATATGGTGTAATATGAGGTAAAAGTAGCATATTTTTAAATTTTTTACAATCGGATATACACATTTATTCACGCTGGTTTGGAATTCACAAGGAAATAAAATCGCGAATATTAGTGAAAATAAAACCCACGCAAATAAAACCAGTTCTACAGTATTTGTTTTCACAAACAAGAGGAAGTAATTTCGGTGTTGAGGTCTGGCCTGGCCCGCCTATATGTGGCTTCTGGGTTCTTATGGTCATACACAAACTGTGAATTTCAAAGTTTGGTAAATATTAGTGATAAAAAAAGAAGTCAAACTTCAACTAGGAAATTATATTTATATTCGTCTGGTTAAGAATGGATAAGTAGTTATCGTTAGAACATTATTGACAGCATACAAACTTCGCAGGAGAGGTCCCTAATATAGTGCGAAAATATTAACGTGCCCAAAATGAATACATTACACAATGAAAAACACGCTATTTTAAGAAGAGGCCTCGATACACTTGACATGTGTTGTTTATATAATGACAATGATTTAAAAGTGCTTTGTTTCGGGTCTGCTTTGACAGTTCCTTCGTAGCGCAGTAGGTAACACGGACTCCACTTTTTGTAAAACACCATATTAGTCAAGAGTTCAACTCTCGCACATCCCTGTTTAATAATATGAAACATTTTTTATGTATCGCCGTGTGTTAGGGGGCTATGGAGTTTGTTAATACATGTTTGGAATCGCTGGACAGTTTCATTTTTATGCATCATTTAATTAATTATTATTTGGGATAAGACAAATCATGAGGGCCATAAGGCCCTAGGTCGGCCATAGGTCGCACATCTGAGGGGGTAAGGAACTAAACTGTTCTGAGCAAGTTTCATGAAAATCCAGCTAAAAATGTGGCCTCTATAGAGTGTTCACAAGCTTGTTTTTTTTTCAATTTGACCTGGTGACCTAGTTTTTGACCTCATGTTACCTGGTTTCCAACTGGTCCCAGATAACATTGGGGCAAATGTTCTAAGCAGGTTTCGTGATGATTGGCCTATAATTGTGGCCTCTAAGTGAGTTCACAAGCTTTTTTTCAATTTGGCCTAGTGACCTAGTTTTTTACTGCACATGACCCAGTTTCTAACTTATCTGAGACATCATTGAAATAAATGTTCTGAGCAAGTTCAAGAATATTTGGAAAAAATGTGACTTCTAGAGTGTTCACAAGCTTTTTCTTCAATCTGCCGGAGTGACCTAGTTTTTGACCCCAAATGAACCAGTTTCGAACTCGTCTGAGATATCATTGGGACTAATGCTCTGAGCAAGTTTCATGATGATTGAGCTATAAATGTGGCCTCTAGAGTTTTCACATGCTTTTTCTTCAGTTTGCCCTAGTGACCTAGTCTTTGACCCCACATAACCCAGTTTCCAACTCTTTCAAGATATCATTGGGACAAATGTTCAGAGCAAGTTTCATGATGATTGGGCAATAAATGTTGCCTCTTGAGAATTCACAAGCTTTTTCTTAAATTTGCCCTAGTGACCTAGTTTATGACCCCACTTGACCCAGTTTTGCAATCGTCCAAGATATCATTGGGACAAATGTTCTGAGCAAGTTTCATGATGATTTCGCTATAAATGTTGCCTCTTGAGAATTTACAAGCTTTTTCTTCAATTTGGCCTGGTGACCTAGTTTTTGAGCCTACATGATCCAGTTACGAACTTAAACGAGATATCATTGCAACAAAAGTTTTGAAAAAGTTTCATAATAATTGGGCTACAAATGTGGCCTCTATACAGTTCACAAGCTTTTTCTTCAATTTGGCCTGGTGACCTAGTTTTTGACCCCACATGACCTAGTTTTGAACTCGTCCGAGATATTATTGAAACAAATATTCTGAGCGAGTTTCAAGAATATTGGGCTAGGATATGACTTCTAGTGTGTTCACAAGCTTATTATTCAATTTGACCTAGTGACCAAGTTTTTGACCCAACAAGACCCAGTCTCGAACTGGTCCAAGATATCATTAGAACAAATTTTTTTAATGTTCTGGGCAAGTTTCATGAAGATTGGGCAATAAATGTGGCCTCTAGAGTGTTCACAAACTTTTAAAAGTTTTTAATATAGCCATATACAGTGTTTTTTTTCAGATAGTGGGGAAGGGGCCCTAGACCGTGAAAAGGGGAAAAAAACGCAGGAATTTCAGGTTTTGGGGGAAAAAATAGCACGTCAAATTTATTTTGGGGGGAAAATAAATTTCACATTATAAATGATAATTTCACATTTAAACCTAAATATATTGAAGTAAAACTTAACAAGACTGTACATTAATAAATAACTATTGATAAAAAACAATTGTCATTTTCACCATACAAAACTAACAAACAACATCATAAAAGCAGGGCCTTTTCCTTAAAAAAGTTAGAATAAGACTTTCAACATAGAATAAGCTGTTTTATTACACCAATGTTAAAATGCAGTTTTGAAGACTTCCAGAAAGCTCAAAAAAAGTGTCAGACATTCGGTCGGACAACCTGTCAAAACTTGCCGGACCGAAATAAAATTTGCCGGACCGTAAATAAATTAATGCATGTATAGGCTATAGTATACATGTATACACTAGTGTATTTTCGCGATCTCAAACAGCAACCGTAATTTGCTCACCTTTTTCATTGTTGTTAACATACATCCATAACATACACTATAAATTACATTTAATTAATATCAAGCTACGATATGACAACGCAAATCCGAAATGCAAATCCGACTTTTACTGTTTACGAGACATACACACATTGTCTGCACATGTTGGTCATGTAAAACCCGTGGTAAGCTAAAAATGCCCGCGAAAATTATGCTGACAATCACAACGTAACGTCATCACCATGGAAAGCGTGGAAGTATGGACAGTGAAATAAAAATTTTGTAGCGCAAAGAACTGTAAAATTTTTACTTGTGAATAAGTTTGGTAGCGCAAAACAATAAGGTGTCTATAAAATCGCAAAGGATGTGCAAATTGTATGTGTGATATGTTTACTCAGTCTATATCTTGTGTAGACACCATTTATTTTACCTCTAAGACGTAAAAGCAGTTATGCGGTATCGATAACAATGTTGTCGTATAGGTTAGTATTAAACAATCACTTACAGTGACTGTGAACACTTACCACGTGGACAGCGTGCAGCACGTTTTTCACGACCCACAGCTGTTTAAAATTTGGCTGCTTATTAAAGCGACTGCAGTAAAAGGACGTTGCAATGTAAGCTGATAACGTCAAACTGTTACACTTTGATGTTGCGAGGGTCGTGTTATTGTTTGTCGCATATCACAAGTTTAAATGAAAAAAGTACCGACAAAGGCGCGAAAATCCGGACCAAACGGGATTTATTTACAGCAGTTTGGGTAATAAGATAATCATTAAAGAGCATGAAAAACAATCATGCGGGCACGATATAGTGGAGCTGTATTCAATTGCTCCGATATTAGTTTTTTTTTTATCCTGTTACATATAGGAATAAGTCTTGAAAAAGCTGTTGGACGGTCAGACTGATTCTTGGTAAATAAATGTCGGACCCACTCATTTGCGGTTATGTCCGTTGGACAGATAGTTTTCTGGAAGTCTGAAAGTTTCCATATGTAATTAAAACATTTTGCTGATTTAATCATTAATTAGTGCAATAAGACACTTACTGTACATATATAACTGCATCAGTAAAACTGATCTTACCACCAAAATGGATACTTGTAAGCAATAGGCATTTACAAAATTTTCACAAACCAATATAACGGTGTCCATGAGTACATGAAAAAGAGTTTATAAATACAGTACTGTAATAGCGGTGATCAAAAACACAATCAGTTTCAATGAACAAGTCCTGGAAAAGGCAAATTATACCCAAAAAATCATGACAGAATATCACAAACATACTAGAAGTTGAACATAATGCATATGAAATGCTGCACTCTAACTTCACGTATTTTGACAATACAGTGTTTTTACATAATTTAGGCCTAAAAAAGACTACTTCAATATCTTCAATATTATGTAACATAATGTTTTTGGAATCACCTGCTTTGAGATTTTTCTTGATTTTTTTTTCAATAGAACCTCCTATTGTGCGACTTGGTATGTTTATTTCTTAAGCCGTAAACCGCCCCCACTATGTCGTTAAAACAATATGCAAACTCGTCAAAATATTTGATCCAATCGATCGCTGTAACTATTATTAGCTTTTATCATCATATTCCGTACTCGCCGAAAGATATTCAGCTTGAATGTCGCAAATATAAAAAATATGTCGTAGAATAAATACAGCAGAACGGCTTGTTTACATTTGATGAGCTCCATTCATTCCATTTTACGATTGAATTAATAACAAAGTTGAATCAGTCAGTGGGGAAAATTAATATAGAGGGGAATGTTTCTACCAGGAAAGGGGAAAAGGTATGCCTAATTTATTCGGCGTCTTTTTTATAAGGAAAAAAACCCTGATATAAGGTAAACTGCCCTGCCCACTGGCGGCCATGTTTTTCAACAAAGCGGAACCATTTTCGAACTCGGCCGAGATATCATAAGAACAAATGTTCTGAGAAAGTTTCATGTTAATTAGGCAAAAACTGTGACTTCTAGGGCGTTCACAAGCCTTTTCTATAGCCATTTAAGGGAAACTGTCCCGCCCCCCCTGGCAGCCATGTTTTTCACCGGAGCGGAACCATTTTCGAACTCGTCCGAGATATAAAACAAGAGGGCCACGATGGCCCTAGGTCGCTCACCTGAGTTGAAGGTATCATAATGGCTTATAACAAGAGGGCCAAATGGCACAAAAGCACTTACGTGAGTATAAAGATCTAGGCCTTACAGTTTCAGGAGAAGATTTGTATAGACTATATAAACCATGTGACCCACAGGGCGTGGCCACTTTCTACCCCAGTATAATTTGAACAATATTTGTAGAAGACCACGATACAATATTACATACCAAATATAAAACCACTGGGCCTGAACCCCACCCACCCCATATGCAATCCCAAACAAGGTCCTGATATAAGGTATTCACGTATTAAGTTTCATTAAAATAGCTCAATGCGTTCTCAAGATATTTAGCGGAAACCATTTTTCTATTTTTAGTAACAGTGACCTTGACCCCACCCATCCCATATGCAATCCCAAGCAAGGAAATGATATAAGGTATTTATGTATAAAGTTTCATTTAAATAGCTCAATGCGTACTCACAATATTTAGCTGAAACCATTTTTATACTTTTAATAACGGTGACCTTGACCCCACCCACCCCATATGGAATCCCAAGCAAGGCCTCAATAAAAGGTATTTATGTATTAAGTTTCATCACAATATCTCAATGCGTTCTGAAGATATTGAACAGAAACCATTTTTCTATTTTTAGTAACAGTGACCTTGACCCCACTCACCCCATATGCAATCCCAAGCGAGGTCAAAATATAAGGTATCTATGCATAAAGTTTCATTAAAATATCTCAATGTGTTTTCAAGTTATTGAGCAGAAACTGTTTTTCAATTTTTAGTAACAGTGACCTTGACCCCCCCCATCACATATGCAATCACAAGCGAGGTCTCGATTTAAGGTATCTATATATTAAGTTTTATTAAAATATCTCAATGCGTTCTCAAGTTATTGAGTGGAAACCGTTTTTCTATTTTTATTAACAGTGACCTTAACCCCACCAACCCCATATGCAATCCCAATCAAGACCGTGATATATGTTTCCAACCAAATATGAAACCTCTGGACCTTGTGGTTTCAGAGGACAAGAATTTATAATCATTTCATCTATATAAACCATGTGAGCCCCGGGATGTGTCCAGTTTTGACCCCATGGGCATAATTTGAACAATCTTTGTAGAGGACACTATACAACATTACATACCAAAGATGAAACCTCTGGGCCTTGCAGTTTCAGAAAAGAAGATTTTTAAAGTCATTTTGCTATTTAAGTCTATATAAATATTGTGATACTCGGGGTGTGGCCAGTTTTGACCCCAGGGGCATCATTTGAACAATCTTTGTAGAGGACCACTATACAATAGTACATACCAAATATGAAAGCTCCGGTCCTTGCGGTTTCAGATTTTGCTTTTAAGTCTATATAAACCATGTGACCCCCTGGGCGTGGCCAGTTTTGACCCCAGGGCCATCATTTGAACAATCTGTGTAGAGGACCACTATATGATGTTACGTACCAAATATGAATCCTCTAGGCCTTGCGGTTTCAGAGAAGAAGATTTTTAAAGTCATTTGGCTATTTAAGTCTATATAAACCATGTGAGCCACGGGATGTGGCCAGTTTAGACCCCAGGGGCATCATTTGAATAATCTTTGTAGAGGACCACTATACAATGTTACATCCCAAATATGAAACCTCTGGGCCTTGTGGTTTTAGAGGAGGTTTTTAAAGTCATTTTGCTATTCAAGTCTATATAAACCATGTGACCCCCGGGGTGTGGCCAGTTTTGACCCGAGGGGCATCATTTGAACATTCTTTGTAGAAGACCACTATACAATGTTACATACCAAATATGAATCCCCCAGGCCTTGCTGTTTCAGAGAAGAACATTTTTAAAGTTATTTTGCTATTTGTCTATATAAACCCTGTGACCCCTGGGGCGTGGCCAGTTTTGACCCCAGGGGCATCATTTGAACAATCTTTGTAGAGGACCACTATACAATGTTACATACCAAATATGAAACTTCTACGCATTGCAGTTTCAGAGATGATTTTTAAAGACATTTTGCTATACAAATCTATATAAACCATGTGACCCCCGGGGCGTTGCCAGTTTTGATCCCAGGGGCATCATTTGAACAATCTTTGTAGAGGACCACTAGAGGATGTCACATATTAAATATTAAAGCGCCAAGCCTTGTTCTTTCAGAGAAGATTTTCAGTTTTGAAATCCATTTATAGCTCTGGTGACCTACATATGCAGCGGACCGAAACGATTTGAACAACTTTGATAGAGGGTCACCCAAAGATCATTCCTGAGAAGTTTCGTGAAAATCTGCCAAGAGTTTTAGGAAGAGATGTCGATTAAATGAAAATGTTGACGCACGACAGACAAAAGGCGATCACAAAAGCTTACCATGAGCACGTTGTGCTCAGGTGAGCTAAAAAGAGGGCCATAAGGCCCTATGTCGCTCACCTGAGGGGCTAAGGAACTAAACTTTTAAGAGCAAGCTTCATGAAGATTGGGCTAAAAATGTGGCATCTAGAGTGTTCACAAGCTTTTTTTTCAATTTGGCCTGGTGACCTAGTTTTTGACCCCATGTGACCTTGTTTAGACCTTGTCCCATATATACAAAGGGACAAATTTTCTAAGCAAGTTTCGTGATGACTGGCCTATAACTGTGGCATAACGAGTGTTCACAAGCTTTTGTTCATTTTAGACTGGTGACCTGGTTGTTTACCCCAAATGACCCAGCTTCGAACTCGTCCAAGATATTACTGAAACAAATTTTCTGAGCAAGTGTCAAGAAGTGAGCAAAAACATGACTTCTAGAGTGTTTACAAGCTTTTCCTACAATTTGCCCTCGTGACCTAGTTTTTGATCCCACGTAACTCAGTTTTGAACTCATCCGAGATCTATTGGGACAAATGTTCTGAGCAAGTTTCATGATGATTAAGCAATAAATGTGGCACCTAGAGTATTCACAAACATTGTTTTTTTCAATTTGGCCTGGTGACCTAGTTTTTTATCAGACGTGGCATATTTTCGAACTCGTCCGAGATATCATTGAAACAAATGTTTTGAGCAAGTTTCAAGAATATTGGGCAAAAAATGTGACATCTAGAGTGTTCACAAGATTTTTTTTTCAATTTGACCTAGTGTTCTGAGCAAGTTTCCTGAACTTGACTTGGCAATAAACGTAGCCTCTAGAGTGTACACAAGGTAAATGTTAACGACGCACGACAGACAAAAGGCGAACACAAAAGCTCACCATGAGTATGTTGTGCTCAGGTGAGCTCAAAACATTAATTAATTCAAAATTATTATTAAGGCATGAGAAAATATTTGAATACAAATTGTCCAGGCCTTGGATTGAACCTCTGCCCACATCCTTGAAATGCCAGTGATTTATCCACTGGACTATTAAAGCTGGCGTTATAATACTTGTGTATGAACTTACAATTCACATGGTTGACTGAACTCAATTAACAACTATGCCGCCATGATTTGGTTGATCTGTTTATATAAAAAAGCGCACTCAGTCACTGTGTTATGTATTCATATTGGGCAGGTTAATATTTTCGCACTATACTGATAAACGAGGACATTGTGCTCAGGTGAGCTAAACTACATGACACTTACGTTAATTATCATGTTGTATCGACGCAGTGTGTCCATGGCCACATCAAACTGTTCGTTATCACATAAAACCTTAATAGCCTCGTTGAATTTTCCATTCTGTTCATAACAGCGGCTACTTGCCAGGGGCTGCTTCATTTTCTTGTAGATATCGGCAGCCTGTTCATACTGCATATGTACGCAATGCATTATACAATGTTGTTTTTGTTACATAACCTTTTTTATTTTTTGTAAATATCCAATTGATAACCTTAATTATAACATTATATATTTATTGGTCAAATGATATATCTCATCAGGGGTCTCTCTCTGGTTTGGAGGAAGAGTACCTGTACCCTCAATCTCATTAAAATCAAATCCTAACATTGTTAGGATCTGAAGACATCGTATAACAGGTCACGTTCAAATGACCTTCCGAACAATAAAATATCAGCCTTGCTGCGCCCAATGCAATTGCCTTTTGCACCGCAATGTTTGGCCTCGTTTTGTTTAAAAGTGCTGCATTTCCAGCTGATCCTCTGGAATAAATCATTAACAGTTAATTTTCACGCGGATAACAAAGGATATAGTGGTACCTTAGGCGAGTAAACATCCAAAGTTAACTTTAATTTCCTGCATAGTATTTGTGGTTTATATATGAAGTTATACCACAACATTTTGAAGGTAACAGTTTGATTGGCTCCTGAAAAGGTCATCTGAACATGACCCCTAATGCGATGTCATCGATCCAGTACGCGGATAATATAGTAGCGTCAGACTGGAGATGATTTTAATGAAATTGCTGTACCCCCAGGTGGGGAAATTTAGCATTATTTTACACAGAAGGGGAAATTTCGACTAAGCTAGCAGTTTTCTATATATAAATGAAGTTTTATATTTTGTTTGTGCTGTGTTGTATGTATTGTCATGTTTTGTATAGGCAATTGGTCACTTGCATCAAATAAAGGACCAGCAGATGGTAATAAGGGTTTCTCTCCTGATCATGTCTCTTGAGTTTCATTATTCCTATATTTTATAATGAGAGCAAAAATAATCGGGGACCAGAAAAGTAAAAACGGTCATTTAAAATGACCATGTGAAGTTGTTTGGATGTTATTGTTTACAGTTCATAATGGGGCTAAAGTAAATTTGATCCCAGAAATTAATCCTATAAACAAAAACACAAACACATTTGATGGCAATTTGTTTAGGGGGAATTTTGGCCTGCATTGGGGGGAAAATATATACTTTTTTGATGGGGGAATGATGTCGAATTTCAGCATCAACAAGGCTTGTCACAGGATGTCACATATGCCCCCGAGCATATGCTTTTTACAGGAAGGCAACACAATGTCAGTTACATGTTGGCAAAAATGACGCTTTCTATAAAAAAGATTTATGGTTCTGGTACTCTGCACTTCCTCTCAACATCCTCTATGGAACGCCCAGACTGCCTTATGTTGTCTTCGGTTGTGGCGTTATGTTAGCAGTATATGTTATTATGTCAAACTTCAATGTTGTCTTGTCTGTATATCGGTTCATCATGTCTACTCATAATGCGAGTGTGTCTTTCGCATGTGTTATCATGTTATGTACACGTGTTGTTTTGTCAATGCAATGAGTTACCTTACATGCAATGTGACTTGTTATGTCAAATTGTTGTGTTGTTATGTTAAAATGTCGTTTGATCTTTTCAAGAGATCAAGTTAATATGTTAGTGCAGTGTGTGATTTTGTCAGTGTAGTGTGTCATGTTATGTTTAAAAGATGTTAGTATATGCTGTCGATTTGTGCAGACAGCGTTTCATTTTGTCCAAATACCGTGCTATCATGTCAAACCCACATGTTGTTTTGTCAATGATAAGTTTCTTTTGCTGTAACAGTGTCTTATCATGTCTAAAGTAAATTCATTTTGTTCAAACGGTATGTTGTTTTGTTCAAATGACAAGTTGTTGTTGTTGAGTTAAATATAGCGTGCACTCACTATAATGGCGGAAAGCAAATACCAACACGATTAGACATAAAAGCGTGCATGAAGGACATTGAAGTCGATAAGTTAATTTGTAGACATAATGACACGTCTTTTTGACATAACATATTCTTTTGACAATTTCACCTGATCATAACACATGATGAAACACTATTTTAACATAATGACACGTCTTTTTGACATAATAACATATTCTTCTGACAAGTTCACCTGATAATAGCACATGATGAAACAATATTTTAACATAATAACACGACTTTTTGACATAACATATTCCCTTGACAAGTTCAACTGATCATAGCACATGATGAAACAATATTTTAACATAATGACACATCTTTTTGACATAATAACATATTAGGTTGAAAAGTTCACCTGATTCTAGCACATTATTAAACACTATTTTAACATAATGACACGTCTTTTTGACATAATAAAATATTTATTGACAAGTTCACCTGATCAAAGCACATGATGAAACACTATTTTAACATAATGACATGTCTTTTTGACATAATAACACATTACATTGACAAGTTCACTGGATCATAGCACATGATGAATTATTATTTTAACATAATAACACATATTTTTGACATAATAAGACAATCCTGACAAGACAACACGAATCATGATGACATAAGACAGTCATGGAGTTCGAGATTTATGTGGTTTTATTTTAAATCACTTCAATACTAATGGAGTTATGCACTGCACTAGAAAATTAACTGAAGGGCAATAAATCCATAAATATTGAAGAAAGAGTTGTGGTCCTTGTACTCTGCTCTTCCTCTCAATGTCCTCTATCAATATATGTGGTGTTATTTTAAATTCCTTCAATACTAAGGTAGTAATTATCTGCATAAAAACAAAGGGCAATAACTCCATAAATATTGAAGACTGAGTTATGGTCCGTGTACTCTGCACTTCCTCTTAACGTCCTCTATCAATATACGTGGTTTTATTAAAAATCCCTTCAACACTAATGGAGTTATGCTCTGCACAAAAGATAAATGTAGGGTAATAACTCCGTTAATATTGAATAAAGAGTTATGGTCCTTGTACTCTTCACTTCCTCTCATTGTCCTCTATAATTATATTAAGTTTCATTTGAATCCCTTCAATACTAATGGAGTTATGCTCCACACAAGAAAATTAATGCTTCACATAAGGAAATAAAACAAAAGGCATAAATATTGAAGAAAGAGTTGTTGTCCTTGTACTCTGCACTTCCTGTCATTGTCCTCTACCATTATATTAAGTTTCATCCCTTCAATAATTATGCAGTTATGCTCCGCACAAGAAGCGTGACGGACGGACGGACAGACAGACAGACAAACAGACGATGTGATTAATATATTCCCCCAAAGTTCCCTTCAGGGGCATAAAAAACTGAGATTGAGACCCCTGCTCATTCAATACGAACACAACAGAACCATGCCTTTCAACAAGCATACATGGAGACCAAACTATTCATGGTTGTAAAGTACAATATCGAACCAAAAGGTCCACCTGACATGGTCATACAAGGTGTTCAAATGTTCAATATTTTACCATTGACTTCATAACTTGTTTTCTCTTAGAGAAACATAGCATCTTTACCCATCTTGTTTACTGCATTTCACGACATAATGGAACACAGACAGCATACAGCAAATGTTAATATTGTCATGAGTTAAGTACAATGCTGTAACCTGTCAGCAAAATCCACACATAAATGCTGAATTTCACAATAGGGAAAACATAAAAATAAACTTTAAAAAACTGATGGATGCTCCCCAATGAGCTTTGCCAAGTAATGGGAATGCAATCTGAGGAGCAGAGTCCAAGCAATTAATCTAGATAATTTCAGCAACAATCAAAGTCCCAAACTGTAATAAAAATCATTGAAGCGGAGTATCTTGGTACAGTGAACACCTCCTCTCGGTAATGAAGCTTCCCAAAAGTTTCATTGAATATTTGAATATTGGCTAGTCGTTGCTGAGAAACAGTCCAGACAAGAATTGCACACTTTACAATAGTTTCAACAACCTTCAAAGTCCCATAACTCGGAGGAAAATAACTGAAAGGGAACGTCCTATACTGTGCACACCACATTTCGATAATGAAGCATAACATACAGTTTCATTGTATTCTGGCCAGTAGTTGCGGAGAAATAGCCCGGGCAAGATTTGTGCACTATATTCTAATTTCAACAAAGCTTGTCACAGGATGTGACACATGCCCCGGAAGCAACGCCTGTCAGAGGAAGGCAAAACAATGTCAGAGTACAGTATTATGCCCTCGACAAATATCTTCAGATTTCAGCAACACAACTGTTTGTTGTTGTGACACACTGCCTCATAATGATCTTCATTCCCACCAAGATATCACATTCCTTACATGTTGGCAAAAATGATGCTTCCTTCAAAAAGTTCATTCTAATATTTGACCTTTTTAGTGTAACCTTGGACCCACAGACCTTGACCGAGGAGCATGTAAGTGGTATGCGACACATCATCTGGTCATTGGAAAAAAGAATCTTAAGTAATATTAAAATCCTTCAAGGCTCTTGGAAGATATACAGCAGAAAGAAAATTCCTTGACATTTGACCTTGAATTGTGACCTTGACCTTTGACCGAGGACCATGGGAGTTGTACACAACACATCGTCTGGTCATGGGAAATAATAATCTGAAGTAATATTAAAATCATTCCAGAAGTTTAGAAGTAATAGTGGATAAACAGAAATCCTTGACCTTTGACCTTGAATTGTGACCTTGACCTATGACAGACAAGCATGGGAGTTGTATGCGACACATTGTCTGGTCATAGAGAACAATAATCTGAAGTAACATTTAAATCCCTCTCGACATTTAGAAGCTATGGAGTGGAAAACAAAATTCATGACCTTTGACCTTCAATTGTGACCCTGAACTTTGACCGACGCTCATGGGAGTTGTACGTGACACATTGTCTAGTCATGGGGGATAATAATCTGAAATTATATTAAAATCCTTCCAGGCATTAAGAATTAAGTGAGCGGAAACAACCATTCATGTCCTTTGACCTTAAATTGTGACCTTGACCTTTGTCCGACGAGCATGGGAGTTGTACGCGACACATCGTCTGGTCATGGCAAATAATAATCAGAAGTTATATAAAAATCCATCCAGGCATTTAGAAGTTTTGGAGCGGACATGAAAATTCATTACCTTTGACCTTGAATTGTGACCTTGACCTTTGACCATTGAGCATGGAAGTTGTACGCGACACATTGTCTAGTCATGGGGAATAATAATATGTAGTTATATTAAAATCCATCCAGGCATTACAAAATAAAGAGCGGAAACGAAGTCTGGACGGACGGACCCACCCACGCACCCACCCACGGACGGACGGTGCGACTACTATATGCCCTCCTTCAGGGGCATAAAAATCCTACAACTCTTTAAAAAATCTTTGAAGCGTAACATCCTGGTTCAGAACACACCTCCTTCTGGTAATAAAGCTTCCCTTAAAGTTGAAATCTGGCCAGTAGTTGTGTAGAAATAGATCGGACAGAAATTGTGCACTAAATACTTATTTAAGAAATCTTCAAAGTCCCGTAATTCTAAGAAAAATCATTGACGCAGAACGTCCTGGTTCAGTGCACACCTCCTCTGGGTAATGAAGTTTCCTATAAAGTTTAATTTAATTCTGGCCAGTAGTTTAAATAGACTAGACAAGAATTGAGCACTAAGTGCTTATTTTATAAATCTTGAAAGTCCAATAACACTGAGAAAAATCATTTAAGCGGAACACCCTGGTTCAGTGCACACCTCCTCTTGGTAATAAAGCTTCCTAAAAAGTTTCACTGAATTCAGACCAGCAGTTGCATAGAAATAGACCGGACAAGAATTATGCACTAAATGCTTATTTCAGAAATCTTCGAAGTCCCATCACTCTAAGAAAAATCATTGAAGCGGAATGTCCTGGTTCAGTGCACACCTCTTGGTAATGAAGCTTCCCACAAAGTTTCATTAAATTCTTGTCAATAGTTGCTGACAAATACTCCGGTCAAGAAAACGGGACGGAATGACGGATGGACGGACAAAGTGGCGAATATTTGCTCTCTCCAAAATTCTCCTTTGGTAATTGGGTAATGAAGCTTCCTATTAAGTTTTATTTAATTCTGGCCAGTAGTTGCGTTTAAATAGACTGGACAAGAATTGTGCACTAAATGCTTATTTCAGAGAACGAGAGCTGTCAGAGGACAGCACGTTCGACTTTTCTTGTGCTTGTCAGAGTTACTGGCTTTTTTTTTTCTAAAACAAGAAATATGGAAATTCCACGAAATCCAAATTTTTCTAACGAAATGCATTTAAGTCAGCAGATCAATAATATTTTTAGTTAAAGTGACCTTGACCCCACCCACCCCCTATGCAATCCCATGCGAGATCTCGATATAAGGTATCTATGTATTACGTTTAATTAAAATTTATCAATTAATTCTCAAGTTATTAATCGGAAACCGTTTTTCTATTTTTAGTAATAGTGACCTTGACCTTGACCCCACCCACCCCATACGCAATCCCAAGCCAGGTCTTGATATTAGGTATCTATGTATACAGTTTATTCAAATATCTCAATGCATTCTCAAGTTATTGAGCAGAAACCGTTTTTCTATTTTAGTAACAGTGACCTTGACCCTATATGCATTCCCAAATGAGGTCTCGATATAAGGAATGTATGTATTAAGTTTCATTACAATATCTCAATGCGTTCTCAAGTTATTGAGCCGAAACCGTTTGTCTATTTTTACTAACAGTGACATTGACCTTGACCCCACCCACCCCATATGCAATCCCAAGCGAAGTCTCCATATAAGGTATATATGTATAAAGTTTCATTAAAATATCTCAATGCGTGTTCAAATTATTGAGCGGAAAACGTTTTTGTATTTTTAGTAAAGTGACCTTGACCCCACCCACCCCATATGCAATCCCAAGTGAGGTCTTGATAGATGGTACCTATGTATTAAGAGTTATTAAAATATCTAAATAGGTTCTAAAGTTATTGAGCGGAAACTGTTTTGGTATTTTTGGTAACAGTGACCTTGACCCCACCCACCCCACATGGAATCCCAAACGAGGTCTCGCTATAAGGTATCTATGTTTGAAGTTTTATTACATTAGCTTAAGCCGTTCTGGAGTTAGAGAGTGGAAACAAACAGTTGAGAAACTAGCTTACCGAAAAACGTTAACCTGTCTATACAGCTTATATGTAAAATTTCTAAGTGTAAAAAGGCCCAAATTTTAACAAATTTCAAACTAGAGTTATCAACATTGGCTATGAGTTCATTTTAATATTGAGAATAAGTGTTCTAAGTTTGAATGAAATCCCTCAAGCCTTTCCTGAGAAACCAGACTACCGAAAAACTTTAACCTGTCCATATAGTTATATGAAAAATTTCTAGGTGTAAAAAGGCCCATAATTTTGACAAATTTCAAACTAGAGTTACCAAACTGGGCATATAGGTTCATTTTAATGTGTGGAGTAAATGTTTTAAGTTTGAATGAAATCCCTCAAGCCATTCCTGAGAAACTAGCTTACCCAAAAACTTTAACCTAGCTCGGACGCGGACGCTGACGCCGGGGCAAGTAGAAAAGCTTGCCTTTTCTTCGAAAAGTCGAGCTAAAAATCATTGAAGCGGAACACCCTGGTTCAGTGAACACCTCATCTTGGTAATGAAGCTTCCTATAAAGTTATGTATGCTTTTTGGGGAGCATAATAAAATATTGTTATAATGTACAGTGATACGGTAGTGCACGAGTCTTACCTGTCCAAGTTTTTCAAAAAGTTTGACTGTCAATGCTGTTTCCTTGGCATTCTGCAAACATAGTGCTGCCTTTGCAGGCTTGTTGCATTCAAGGTAAAGCTTTGCCGCGTACAGGAAATCAGCCTTCATCTCTCGAGGCTTGTCCTTCTTTCTCGATGCCTGCCATTTAGTAAAGCATGTACAAGATTTCGTCAACAAAAGACAGTAATTTACTCTCTGAAAAATGAAACGTCAAAACAACAATCAGCTAATAACTTGACCGGTATGTGTAGTTGATGGCCAGACTGCTATGTGAAATATCTCACCTGGTTTATTGCCTAATGAATATTATTAATGCCTAATAACTGCAAATGTTGAAAAGATTTAAATAAGATGGTATGTTTGTATCAGTGAAATAATATGTGTTACAATTATACATATTTATATACTAAAAATAAAGACACAGTTAAAATTCATGGTTAGGAGACTCACCGGACGCCCTCATGTCGAGGTGTTTAAGAAAATGTCTGGTGGGGACTTCTGAGGTGCTCCGATGGAGTAAATATTCTACTTTGGTCTACAAATTCTACTTTTGGTTTCATGAACATCAGTCAACTCAGCACCACTGGACCATATCATTTTAAGAAAATCCCAGCAAACTCAATTACAAATTATTGCAAAAAATAAAATGCGTATATGAATACATTTATTTTTGTGATCATCGTCACACACTTCATAATGGGTTGTAGTATGAAGCCTTTATTTTTGAACATTACTTAACGAAACTTCGAACGAGTGTTCTTTTATCATTTCTACAGGTAATTACATTGGGCAATTTCTAAAAAAGCATCTTCATCATAAGAAAATAATAAACATTGGTAAGGCATACGTATTGTTTACAATATTTTTACTCCACCGGATCACCTCGGAAGTCACCACCGGACATTTTCGTATCACCTCAAAATGAGGTGGTCCAGTGAGTCTCCTTACCGTGAAAATGCTGAATGCTGTAAGGTAGAAAAATATATGTTATGTAGTGTTTTTTTAACATCATTAAATGCTATATTTGTATTCTAAATAAGTTTTCTATACCTGTTTATGTGAGACTAATTACCATCTTGCCACAACATCATGAAAGAGAATTTACTACACAAAGACCAATTTCAGACATTCCAACGCAGGAATCACTATTAAGATATGCAATAAAATAATAATGAGCATACGTGAATACTTTGGGAAGCAACGTTTCCTGCGAACCAAACATTTTTCTTTTACAATAATCAAATGTGTAAACAAGAGGGCCATGATGGCACAGAGCGCTCACCAGAGTACTGGAGAAATGAAGACAGTACTGTTTGAAAATTAAGATATCTAAAGAATACACATGTATCTGCAAAAGAGGTTAGGATCGGTTTGATTTTATATATCAGTCAGTGCAATAAGCTAAATAATGTATGAGTTGGAGATGCTGTGTTTAAGCCTATGGTTCTCAGATCATTTCTCTTGATATTCTTTTAGGACCTTTTATTACTCAGTCAGTGACAGTTCTGAACAAGAGCTGTCAGCGGACAGAACACTTGACTATTCGAAGTACTTCAGTTGGTACATATTTTGGATAGTGGAAGGGGCATAATTTGTTAAAATACTAAACATTTAAGTGAAACCTTGTATAGTTTATACATTTTTGAAACAAAAACTTTAACCACAAAATCTATGTAAAAATTGTTAATAACTCTGTCAAAATACAAAACAGAGTTATGGGTAATGTTGCCCCTGATATTAGAGTTGATGACAAAGGTTAGTTCCAAGTTTCAAGTGAACAACTTATGTAGTTTCAAAGTTACCAAACTTTTGAATATAAACTTTAACCAGAAAATGTAAGAGAAAAAGGGGCATAAATCTGTCAAAATACAAAACAGAGTTATGGGTAATGTTGCCCCTTATACTAGAGTTGATGTCAAAGGTTAGTTCCAAGTTTCAGGTGAATAACTTACGTAGTTTTGAAGTTACCAAACTTTTGAATATAAACTTTACAAAGAAATTCAAAGTGAAAAGGGGGCATAACTCTGTTAAAATACAAAATCAAGTTATGGGTAATGTTGCTCCTGATACTAGAGTTGATAACAAAGGTTAGTTCCAAGTTTCAAGTGAAAAGCTTATGTAGTTTTGAAGTTACCAAACTTTTGAATATAAACTTCAACCAGAAAATCTATGTGAAAAAGGAGCATAACTCGGTCAAAATACAAAAATAGTTATGGAGAATGTTGCCCATGATAAAGACAAGACTTTTGAATAAAAACTTGAATCAATTCAGACTCGGACACCGACGTCGGGGGTAGTAGGATAGCTCACCAATTCTTCAAAAAGTCGAGCTAAAAATGCAGAAACAGTAGATTTTGATGTCTTTTCACTGCAGTTTTGAATAACTAGTTGTAATGTGATAATTGCGATGGCTGTGCTACAAGGTCAAGTTTTGCCCTTTCTTTGATAATTTTCTGTCCAATTATGATAAACGATGTTAATGCAGGCTCTGAAGCCATCAACTTAGCATGTACAGATATATAACTGCATTCAAGGATTGTAATTGTTGGAAATCCAATTTCATCCGTTTTCAACCAAAAAAGCCAATTTAAGTCTTTAATTGGCTGTGACATGTAAATGCAAAACTCTGAGATAGTATCTGGTTTGTTACCAAGGTCAATAAAGTCACTCATTTTGCATGAACACAATGGTAACAGTGCATGCATGCTCAACTGCTTGTTGTAAAGACTTGATGAAAAATGAAATCTCAATCCTGCATAAAGTAAATTTTTGCATTTTCCTGAACCAAAACAGGGCTGTAACTCTGGTGTTTCTGGTCCAATCTGGCCAATGTTTGGCTTCTGCTCAGACCATACGGCCATCCACAAACTGTGGAAGATTATTAAGATTGCATGAACAATAAAGTCTCTATATCTAGCCTTTTATATTTACATTAGTTTGGTTAAATGTCTCTATCCCACATAAAGGCCATTTTTGCATATGGTATCAAAACAAAAGGGGTCATAACTCTGGTGTTTGTGGCACGATCAAGCCCAGTTTGGGCTTCTGCTGAGATCCCCCTTATGGTCATAAATTAACTGTAGAAAATTGGTTAAGATTAGATGAAAATAATGTCTGTTTTTTTAGCAAAAGAGGGACCAGAGGGCCCAAGGATGCTCACCTGAAACCTTGTAACCCAATTGGAATTTGCATCCCTGAGGCGCGGCTTATTTTTATCCTTGGGGCATAATTTGAACAATCTTGAACAAACCTGTGGGCCCCCGGGGCGTGGCCAGTTTTGACCCCAGGGGCATAATTTGAACAATTTTCGTAGAACACCACTTTACGATGTCACATACCAAATAAGAAACCTCTGGGCCCTGCGGTCTCTGAGGAGAAGATTTTAAAAGTCATTTTGCTATTTAAGTCTATATAAATCATGTGACCCCAGGGGGCGTGCCCAGTTTTGACCCAAGGGGCATAAATTGAACAATATTTGTAGAGGATCACTATAGGATGTTACATACGAAATATGAAACCTCTGGGCCTTGCGGTTTCAGGGAAGAAGATTTGTAAAGACATTTTGCTATTGGAGTTTATATAAACCATGTGATCCCTGGGGCATAATTTGAAAAATCTTTGTAGAGGACCACTATAGGGTGTTACATACCAAATATGAAACCTATGGGCCTTGTGGTTTCAGAGGAGAAGATTTTTAAAGTCATTTTGCTATATATACTATATAAACCATGTGACCACTGGGGTGTGGCCAGTTCTGACCCCAGGGTCATAATCTGAACAGTCCTTGTAAAGGACCACTATAGGATGTTACATACCAAATATGAAACCCGTGGGCCTTGTGGTTTCAAAGGAGAAGATTTTTAATGTCATTTTGCTATATATTCTATATAAATAATGTGCCCCCCTGGGGCGTGGCCAGTTTTGACCCCAGGGGCATATTTTGAACGATCTTTGTAGAGGACCACTATAGGATGTTGCATACCAAATATGAACCTCTGGGACTTGCGGTTTCAGGGAAGAAGATTTAAAAAAACATTTTGCTAAGTTTATATTAACCATGTGATACCTGGGGCGTGGCCAGTTTTGACCCAAGTCATGTTGCAATATATTCTGTATAAACCATGTAACCCCAGAGGTGTGGCCCGTTTCGACCCCAGGGGCATAATTTGAACAATTTTTGTAAAGGACCACTAAAGGATGTTACATACCAAATATGAACCTCGGGGCCTTGCAGTTTTAGAGGAGAAGATTTTTGAAGTCATTCTGCAATATATTCCATATAAACCATGTGAACCCCGGGGCGTGGCCTGTTTTGACCCCTGGGGCATAATTTGAACAATCTTTGTAGAGGACCGCTAGAAAATGTAACAATCAAATATGAAACCTCTGGGCCTTGCAGTTTCAGAGGAGAAGATTTTTAAAGTCGTTTTGCTATATATTCTATATAAACCATGTGACCCCCAGGGTGTGGCCCGTTTTGACCCCATGGGTATAATTTGAACAATCTTTCTACATGACCACTAAAGGATAATACATACCAAATACGAAATCTCTGAGCATTACGGTTTCAGACGAGAAGATTTTTAAGTAATTTTGCTATATATTCTATAAAAACCATGTGACCCCAGGGCATAATGTGAACATTCTTTGTAGAGGACCACTTAAGTGTCACATATCAAATATGAAAGCTCTGGCCCTTGCCGTTTCATAGGAGAAATTTTTTTAAGTTTTTACTTTTTAAATCTAGTTTTAGCTCTGGTGGCCTATATGCAGTGGACCGGAAAGATTGGAACAAATTTGAAAGAGGTCCACACAAGGATCATTCCTGTGAAGTTTAGTGAAAATCAGCAGAGTGGTTTAGGAGGAGATGTTGTTTGAATGAAAAGTTGACGACGGACGGACGGACGCACGCACGCACGCACTAACGCACCCACGCACAGACGACGGGCAATCACAAAAGCTCACCACTTTGTGCTCAGGTGAGCTAAAAAAAGGCATTTTTGCATTGTTTTTTAATGCATAAGGGGCAATAACCTAAAGTTTGGTCAAGATTAGATGGATAATAAAGTCTATTTGTGGGAAAAAGGCACTTTTGCATCAATAAGGGGCAATAACTCTAGTGTTACTGGTGCGATCTGGCCCAATAACAATCCCGTCCGAGATTTTATGGTCATATGCAAACTTTGCAAGTTTGGTCAAGATTGGATAAAAAGTGAAGTCTCTATTGAGAGAACGAACAAATTGTTGGCGGCATACGGACGCTTGACAATGACGATGCTGGAGAGGTCCCTATACCAATAGCTCACTGAGCACTTCAGGCAAATATTACTTAGAGGAAACAATTTCTTCTTGACATTCAATTGTAACCGTAACCTTTTCAGGGGGGGGGGGGGGGGTGAACGTATTCAGCAACACATAATTTTTAAGTGAGAAATTAAAAACCTGCATGTAGTTTAATAACAGATCCACACAATAGGCATGTTTAAATTTTCTAAACTAATAATAAAACTCACTTACCAGTTTAACGAATCTTCAATAAAATTTGCTTTTAGACAGCCATGTTGATGACTCGACTCCTCGATGCAAATTTCTCACTTAAAAATTACGTGGTTCAGAATACGTTAACCCCCCTGCCTTTACAGACAAGCAAGGGCTACGCGTCATCTGGTCAAGACGCATGCCAGTCATGAGTTATATGAATATCTTTCCAGGCATATGGTATGATACAAATTTTTACGTCAAAAGCTTACTAAGGGACATTTTGAACCTAAAATATATTCTGAAAATCTAATAGAAAAGGGGCATAAGTGTGTCAAAATACAAAACAAAGTTAAGGGGATTAATGCACCTGATGCCGGAGTTGATGACAAAGACATTTTTCAAGTTTGAAATCAATACCTTATGTAGTTTTTAAATTATAAGAATTTGCACCTGATGCTGGAGTTGATGACAAAGGTGTGTTCCAAGTTTCAAGTGAATAAACTCTGAACTTTGAAGTCACAATACTGCATGAGAAGATGAACAGCTATGTGAAAAAGGGGCCTAACTCTGTCAAAATTCAAAACAGAGTTATGGGGAATATTGCACTTGATGTTGGAGTTGATGGCAATTGTTCATTCCAAGTTTCAATTGAATAAACTGTAGTAGTTGAATGTAGTTTTGAAGATTAAAGGCTTTTGAAATTAAACTTTAACATAGTACTGACACTGACGTCAACTCCCGGGCGAGTAGGAAACTCACATATTCTTCTAATAGTAAGCTAAAAATAGACGGACGTGCAGACATACAGTCTGATAAACACGCGTGAATCCTTTATAACCCCACTTTGTCACAAATGTGGATATAATAAGATGGAAAATAAAAATTGTTAATTAGATGATTTCTCGAATTATTTTGGGGAGTATGAAAATCATGAGGTGGAACATCCTGAAAATATGCTGATCTGCTCCTACAACGTAAGCTTTCCATAACATTTCAATGGATTCTTGCAAGATTTTGCTGAGAAATAGACCAGACAACTATCTTGCACTAATAAATTTAAATTTACGGAGAACATGAAAAATAAACAAGAAAAATCGTTATCTTCATATTTAGAACAAACAAACATGTCAGTGAGTTCGTACCTGGAGTGCCTGTCCATGAGCCAAAGCCAAATTTTCTCTGTCATGATCCCCTCCCATACTAAAGCATTTGGCTGCCGGTCCGTACAAATAATTTCGCATGAAATATTCGCCACTCCGCAACCAGACGTCAGAACTAGATTTCACTGCAAACACAGTCTCAGACAGACCTGAAGAAAAACAAATATAATGTACTCAGTCTTCATTGACTACTCTTTATCTATGTGACAGTTACCTCGGCAAACAAGTGTAAGCATTTAATACAACACCGCAATGTAAGTATTCTGAATGAATTGCAATTGAAACTAGAATTGTCACATGAGTTACCCCCACAATATGGCCTTATCACAAAACTATGGCATCCATTGGAAAGATATGGACAGAAAGAGAATACTTTAATTTGTGAATGGTCAACAATGTATTTGGAAAAAATTAGGCAAAAAAGGGGCCATAACTCTGTCAAAATTTAGTTGTTTATAACCAAAGTTGAACTTGACCCGTATTTTATGATGCTACACATGTATACCAAGAATTATTTAAATATGTCAAGCCATTCTTGAGTTATCGTCAGGAAATAATGTTTTTAGCAAATTTTAAGTCGAAAAGGGGCCAAAACTCTGTCAAAATTTTGTGGTTTGTAAACAACATCGAACTTGACCTGGATTTTATGATGTTACAAATGTGTACCAAAAATTATTTGAATATGTCAAGCCTTTCTTGAGTTATCATCCGGAAACCATGTTTTCAGGGAATTTTAAGTCGAAAAGGGGCCATAACTCTGTCAAAATTTAGTGGTTTGTAACCATTATCGAACTTGACCTGTATTCTATGATGTTACACAGAAGTACAAACATTATTTGAATATGTCAAGCCTTTCTTGAGTTATCATCCGGAAACCAAAAACCAATAGACCGACAAGCTCACTCCTATATACCCCCCCTAAACTACGTTTGTGGGGGTATAATAATATTTTGTGAATATCTGACAGTCACAGCATACTCGTGAGCGAGTATTTGTCGGACGAAATATGCATTCTTTTGGGACAGTTTTAATTCATGAACAAACTCAACAATGAAAATTCGCGTGTGAATATCCTGGGTTGATCACCCATTTGCGTATGTAAACAAAATAAGTTTCACTTGTGCGAATGCGCAACTATTGAGGCCCTGAAAGGGGTACATAAAACACGGTCTTTGTCACGTTGACAGTAGTATTTTCTGGACGTTTTTTTTTTAACAGTGAAATATACGGAGAAATGCTTTATAACTTTATTTAATCGATATTAGACAACAAATAAATAATCAAATGCATAATTTATATCAAAAGAATACCACTTTATCAAATGATTTAGTAATTACTAGAGAATATAAGTAAGGCGTTGAAACAAATATAGAAGCATGACATTTGAAAAAGTTTACTAGACGTTACATATTTATGTAGCTACTATGCACGTCCTTAACTTCGTAGCGGGTTAAATAATGTTCTGCCACAGTTTGTCTGCTATAATGACCAGACAGCCAAAACTATCACAAACCCTGTCTGGGCCCCAAATTGGGATTTTATCGTGTATGCGCACGTAATTTTACTTCCCCAGACAACAGTTGCATGCGTTACAGACTATCAACAGAAACATTTGGGGTTTTACCAAAAAATAAACTCACTATTTTCAAAGAAAAACGAAACATACTTGTAAATATAAGCGTTTATTTGTATTAGGATGATAAAATACGAAAAGGGGTTACGAAATGTGAATATTTAAAAACGTCCGGATAATACTACTGTCCGGATAATACTACTGTCCGACAAATACTCAATCACCAGTAAGGCTGGTAAGATTTGCATCGGAAGACGAAGACGGTGTATATGGTTTTGTAATATATTAACAGAATAAATATATTATTGGATAAATGCAAATAACATGGAGGTGTGTACTTTTTCTGGGCAATTCAACTACATTCAAATTGGTAACTACCAACATAAAACCTTCAATAATTGTGTTTAAAGACACATTCTTAGTATAAAGGAGTGCTGTGACATAAAATATTCAGACATAGTTATCAGTAAAACTGATGGATGCTTCCCAATGCACTTTGTCAAGCAATATAAATGCAACTAGAATTGTCTCAAGAGTGACGGATATACCCCTACAATATGGCCTTGTCACAAAACTATCGAATCCATTCGAAAGAAATAGACAAAGAGAGAATGTTTTAGTTTGTAAATGGTCAATAGTGTATTTGGAAAAATTTAAATTCAATAGGAGCCATAACTCTGTCAACATTTAGTGGTTTGTAACCAAAGTTGAACTTGATCTGAATTTGATGATGTTACACCTATGTACCAAAAATAATTTAAACATGTGAAGCCTTTCATGAGTTATTGTCAATGTTTTTTAGGAATTTAAGTCAAAAAGGGGGGCCATAACTGTGTCAAAATTTAGTGGTTTGTAACCAAAGTCGAACTTGACCTGTATTTTATGATGCTACACAAGTGTACCAAAAAAGTGTACCAATAATTATTTAAATATGTCAAGCATTGTTGAGTTATTGTCAGTAAACCATGTTTTTAGGGAATTTAAGTCAAATAAAGGGCCATAACTCTGTCAAAATTTAGTTGTTTGTAACCAAAGTCGAACTTGACCCGTATTTTATGGGGCTACACATGTATACCAAGAATTATTTAAATATGTCAAGCCATTCTTGAGTTATCGTCCGAAAATCATGTTTTTAGTGAATTTTAAGTCGAAAAGGGGCCATAACTTTGTCAAAATTTAGTGGTTTGTAACCAGCATTGAACTTGACCTGTACTCTATGATGTTACACAATCATGTGTACCAAAATTTATTTGAATATGTCAAGCCTTTCTTGAGTTATCATCCAGAAACCCCAAACCAACGGACCAACAAACCGACAAGCTCACTCCTATATACCTCCCCCTAAACTTCGTTTGTGGGGGTATAATGAGAACGGCAAAGATATTAAAATCACTGAAATAAATAGCAATGTGTACTATATTTCAGGTCACATTACACTAAATAAATAAGTCATGTAGGGCTGTACTCTCTAAATAAATCAACAAGTTTAACTCGAAGACATGTTTTTAGGTTTAGACACATGCTTTGATATTCTTTTTTGGAGATGTTGGTAGGGTAAGCATTGGTATGCACAAATAAATCACTGATATGTTTTAAGATTGGAGACTACAGTATGACACTTGCACTGAGGCGGGTTAAATTCAGCTAGAACATAGGCACTAAAAAGATGGTGATAAAACAGTCAACTTTGTTTAGTGTTGAGTTCTTTCTTACATGTTGCATGACATACCTTTTTATTGCTTAAATCAATTCAGCTTAAAATGCTCTTTAAGAAAAGGTATGGTTATGAGGGTCCCTATGTGCAAAATGTTGCAATTATATTTGGTTAAAGTTATTGCTTTTACATTAAATTACATAAGGATTGGAATTAGTATATTGTAACCTAAACACAAAACAGGGAGCGGCACTAAAGGGGAAATGTGTACATAAAATCACAATGTTACTGTGTGGTTTTATTGGCTGTAGTAAGTTTCTGATAAAGAGTCATTATAATCTCGCCAGTAATTGCGGACAAAAAAGCTAGAACACTTCCTCTTGGTAATAAAGCTTCCCTTAAAGTTTCCTTGAAGTCTGGTTAGTTGTTGCGTAGAAAAAAATAGACCGTACAAGAATTGTGCACTATACACTAATTTCAGAAATCTTCATGTCCAATAAATCTGGGAAAAATCATTGAAGTATAATGTCCTAATTCAATGCACACCTCCTCTTGGTAATGAAAATACTATAAAGTTTTAATGAATTCTGGCCATAAGTTGTGTAGAAATTGACTGGACAAGAATTATATACTAATTTAAGAAATATACAACTTTGGGGAAAATGCTTGAAAAGGAATGTCATGGTTCAGTGCATACTTCCTCTTGGTAATAAAGCTTCCATAAAGTTTCATCGAATTCTGGCCAATAGTTGCATAGAATAGACCATACCAGAATTGTGCATGATATACCAATTTCAGAAATCTTCAAAGTCCCATAAATCTGGGAAAATTCATTGAGGCAGAACGTCCTGGTTCATTGCACACCTCCTCTTGGTAATGAAGCTTCCCATGAAGTTTTATTGCATTCTGGCTTGTAGTTGCTGAGAAATAGCAAATGGGACAGATGGACAAAGTGGCGACTATATGCTCCCTCGAAAATGCTTATATGTAAATCTGCTCCTGGTACTAAAGATTCCCTTAATTTCTGAAAGAAGTGGTGAGAAATGACCTGTATGTGAATTGTGCATTTTATACTAACGCATTATCATACTAGAAATGTGTCCACAGACACGGATACCCCCACTTATGATGCCTGTTCTACATGGCGCCGCTTTGTCTACTTACATACAAATTATTTTGCAAAAGGAGAATTGTCCTCTTATATTGTTCTTTCTGCTGATGTATTCTCTTATTCTGTGAAGTCAGTCGAGGTACAATAAATGTTCAATCAATATTTTTAGTCCTGACAAAAAAATCAATAAAGTGTAGTAATTAAAATTTTTGGGCAATTATGAGTTACGGTTCTTGTATGCTTCACTTACTCTTGCTATCTTAAATCGTTCTGTGAAGAATTAACAAAATGCCTTTTATCATTTTTGAACTGTGCTTTGCACAGTCATTAATAAAAGAAAGTAATTCAATAACTTCACGTCAGGTTCTTATATGCGACACACCATCTGGTGATAATGATCATGTCTACCAATTTATCAGAAAATCCCTGTATGCATGACAATATTATGCTCTGGACAATTATTTGACATTTGACCTTGATTAGTGACCTTGACCTTTAAGCCCATGGCGTAAACTCCTATATTTGATCTTTGACCTTTAAGTGTGACCTTGACCTTGGTCCAAAAGTCCCTGGTTGTTGCACGCCACATGCCGTCTCATAATGCTTATCAATTCTGTCAAGTTATTTGAAAATTCTTCCATGTCTGACAAAATTATGCTCTGGACTGAGTCTATGGTATTAATTTTTATATTTGACCTTTAAGTGTGACCTTGATCTTGGACTTTAATCTTGCGCGTGACACGCCGTCTTATAATGTTTATCACTTTTTCTCAGTTATTTGAAAATCCTTTAATGCTGGACAAAGTTATTGCCTGGACAAGAATTTTAACATGTATACATATACTTGACCTTTGACTTTTAAGAGTGACCTTGACATTGTCTAATTATTATCACTTTGGCCAAGTTATTTCAAAATCCTTCCCTGCTGGACAAAATAATGCTCCAGACAGGGTCTATGGCTTAAAATCTTACATGAGACCTTTGACCTTTAAGTGTGACCTTGACCATGGACCTAGGGACATGGTTTTTGCGCGTGATACACGGTGTCAACATGCTTAGCACTTCTGCCAATTTATTTGAAATTACCTCTCCACTGGTCAAAATGATGCTCCGGACAGGGTCTATGGCTTAAATTCTTAAATTTGACATTTGACCTTTAAGTGTGACCTTGACACTGGACCTAGGGACCTGGTTCTTGCACGCGACACACCATCTCACCATGCTTACATTTGTGCAAAGTTATTTGAAATTCCTTCCTTGGAAGACAAAATTGGCTCCGGACAGGGTCTAAGGCTTAAATTCTCATATTCGACCTTTGACCTAGGGACCTGGTTCTTGCGCGCGGCACACCGTTTCACCATGCTTAACACTTGTGATTTGTTATTTGAAAAATCCTTTAAGTAGAACATGCAATAAAGCTTCTCCAAAGGTTAAAATGAATTCTGGCCGGTAGCAATTGGGGAATAGTCCAGACAAGAATTATGCATTATGTACAATTATGCAATCTTCAAAGTCTCATAACTGCAAGACAAATCACTAAGCGGAACATCCTGGAATACCGCCTGTAATAATTAAGCTTTCAAAAAGTTTCATTGAATTCTGTTAAGTAGTTGCGGAGAAAAAGCCCGGATAAGAATTGTGCATTATTTACTGATTTTGGAAACTACATAACCCCATAACATCCCACAAGAGGGCCAACATGGCCCTGGGTCGCTCAACTTAGATTAATGAATAATATTGGCTTGTAAAAATTTAATCATATGCATAAGATGTTTGAAGTAAAGTTGCCAACAGTTATCAACAATGGACCACAGACAGCCATGTTGTTTTTAGCAAATCAAAATAATTTGAAGGAATTTGGTAGATGGTCAGCCAAGGAACATTTCTGTGAACTTATTTCGAAATCAAGCAAGTGGTTGCAAATAAGAAGCCATATAAGGCAAACTGCCCCAAACCCCGGCAGCCAAGTTTTTAAACAAATCAAAAGTATTTAAAGAAATCTGATAGATGGTCAGCTAAAGAAAAATTCAGTGAAACTATTTTTAAATAGAGCCAGTGGTTCAGAAGAGAAGATTTTAAAGTTTACTATAGAGTCGTAAAAGGATAACTCCATGCCCTCTAGAAGCGATGTTTATAAAGAACCAAATGATTTGAAGGAACCTGGTAGTTAAACCCATGGAACATTGCTGTAAATGTTTTTCAAAATTCAGCAAAAGGTTTCAGACAAGAAGATTTTTAAAGTTTCCAATGTAGTCAAAGCAGGAAAACTGCTCCGCCCAATGACGGCCATGTTTTTAGACAAATGAAATAATATGAAGAAAACTGGCAGAGGGTCACCCAAAGAACATTTCTGTGAAATAGTGTTAAAATCCAGACAGTGGTTTCAGACAACAATTTTTCAATATAGCCACATAGGGAAAACTGCCCCGCCCCCTGGCAGCCATGTTTTTTTTAACAAATCAAAATAATTTAAAGAAATTTGGTAGAGGGTCACATAACGAACATTTCTGTGAAATTATTATGAAATGCAGCCAGTTGTTTCGGACAAGAAGATTTTAAAAAGTTTTTAATACAGCCATATAAGGAAAACTACCCCTATTCCCTGGCAGCCATGTTTTTAACGAATCAAAATAATTTAAAGAAATTTGGTAGAGGGTCACACAACGAACATTTCTGTGAAATTATTTTGAAATTCAGCCAGTGGTTTCGGACAAGAAGATTTGAAAAAAGTTTTCAATACAGCCATATGAGGAAAACTACCCATATTCCCTGGCAGCCATGTTTTTAACAAATCAAAATAATTTAAAGAAATTTGGTAGAGGGTCACCCAAAAACATTTCTGTGAAATTATTTTGAAATCCAGCCAGTGGTTTCGGACTAGAAGAATTTTAAAGTTTTCAATATAGTAATATAAGAGAAACTGACCCGCTCCCTGGCGGTCATGTTTTTTAATGAATCAAAATAATTTGCAGAAATTGGGTAGAGGGTCACCCAAGGAACATTTCTGTGAAATTATTTTAAAAGCCATCCAGTGATTTCTGACAAGATTTTAAAAAGTTTTCCATTTTTTTAAGCTTTTGGTTGCCATGACAACCGACATTTTCCAGATATTCAGATGAATTGAAGAAATTTGTTGAAGGACCATCTCAGGAACATTCCTGCCAAGTTTGGTTTAAATCTGCCAAGCAGTTTCAGAGAAGAAGTTGTTTAAGTAAACTGTTGACGACGACGGTGACTGACCAGAATATCTCACCCAAAGAACTTCGTGCTCAGGTGAGCTAAAAAAATCTTGGTACAGTGCATATCTCCTCATGGTAATGAAGCTTCCCATAAAATTTCATTTAATGTTGGACAGTAGTAGCCGGGAAATAGCCCAAACAAGAAAATGGGACAGATAGATGAACGGGCAGAATAATAATTTCATGTAACTGCTAATTTATTTAACACTTTGTTGTTGGAATACAGGTGTTACAAGCACAAATATCCACACTATTGTTACTTCAACAGGAGATGTTTGTAAAACATGTATGCCCCCCAACTTGCAGCCTTTGTTCATCACAGAAGTGTACTGTTTCAGAAAAATCTAAGCTGAGACAGGTTAACCATTACCTTGATAGAAGTTGTCTTCTCTGCAATAGCATTCTTCATATCAAATTTGACGACGCGAACCCAGTATTCAGTAATTATCACTATGTAATAGGTCATCTACTCAAACTGACCATTGTACCTATATAGTTAAAGGACCATGTACCAATGGTTAATCTGTTATTCAGTGGAAATGTTTGTTTTTACAAGCCCCTGTGACCTTGACCTTTGATCTCTTGATATCAAAATCGAAATGGGTTTTCCTTCCCTCAAGACTAACCAGCATAGTAATTTATATGATCCTAGGTTAAAGCGTTCTCTAGATAATGTGTGGAAACGGTTTTCATGTTACAAGCCCATGTGACCTTGACCTCTGACTGGTTGACCTCAAAATCGATAGGCTTCTTCCTTACCTCCCGAGTAACCAGCATACTAACTTGGATGATCGTAGGTCAAAGAGTTCTCTCGATATCCTGCGGAAACAAAAAGGTCTACGGAGAAAACAGTTTTCATGTTACAAGCCCCTGTGACCTTGACTTTTGACCTGTTGACCTAAAACTTGATATGCGTCTTCCTTTCCTCTCGAGTAACCAGCATACCAACTTGGATGATCGTAGGTCAAAGCGTATTCTACATATCATGGGGAAACGAAATGGTCCACAGAGGAAACAATTTTCATGTTAAAAGCCTCTGCCACCATGACCTTTGACCTGTTGACCTCAAAATTGATAGGCGTCTTCCTTTCCTCCCAAGTAACCAGCATACCAATGTAAATGATCGTAGGTCAAAGCGTTCTCTAGACATCGTGCGGAAACGAAATGGTCTACAGACAGACCGACCGATCATCCGACCGACGGACAGGTGCAAAGCAATATACCCCCACTTCTTCGAAGGGGGTCATAATTAATATTCACAAGAATGCGTATTGTTAGCGTTATCAGTTCAATTATATAATGTAAATAAAAACACATGAAGACTAACAAGAGCTGTCTCAAACCGCTTTGTCAGAGTCATGGGCCTTGATCAGTGACCTTAAAAAACAAGAAATGTCACATGAGTGATGCACATACCCACACAATATGGCCGAGTCACAAAACTTTGGCATCCATTCAGAAAAAAATGGACACAATGAGAATGCTTTAATTTGTGAATGTTTCACAGTGTATTTGGAAAAATTTAATTTCAATGGGAGCCATAACTCTGTCAACATTTAGTGGTTTGTAACCAAAGTAGAACCTGACCTGTATTTTATGATGCAACACATGTGTACCAAAACATTATTTGAATATATCAAGCTATTCTTGAGTTGTCGTCCGGAAACCATGTTTTTAGGAAATTTTAAGTCGAAAAGGGGAAATAACTCTGTCAATATTTAGTGGTTTGTAACCAAAGTCAAACTTGACCTGTATTCTATGATGTTACACATGTGTACCAACAGACTGACCGACAAGCCAAGCTCACTCCTAGATACCCCCCATCCAAACTTCGTTTGTGGGGGTATAATTATCTGCAAGAATTTGGTAGAGGGTTACAAAAGGAACATTTCTGTGAAATTATTTCCATATCCAGGAAGATAGTCAATGCTGACTATGGCTGTAAAAGAGCAAACTTCTGCCCCTCTTGGCAGCTATGTTTTTAATGAATCAAAATTATTTTAAGTAATTTGGTAGGGGGTACATCACCCAAGCAAAATTTCTATTAACATAATTATTTAGAAATACAGCAAGTGGTTTCAGAATTGTTTTTAATGCATCAAAATTATTTTAGGGAATTTGGTAGACAGACAAGCGAGGAATATTTCTGTAAAATTATTTTGAAATCCAGTAAGTGGTTTCTGACGAGAAGAATGTCAAAAATGCCTATACAGCCATATACGGTCAAACTTTCCACCCCTTGGCGGTCATGTATTGTAATAAATCAAAATTATTTGAAAGAATTTTTGATAGACAGTTACCCAAGGAAAAAATCTGTAAAAGTATTTCATAATCAGTAAGTGGTTTCTGATGAGAAGATTGTCAAAGTAGCCTTTACAGCCATATACGGTCAAACTTCCACATCATCTGGCGGCTATGTTTTCTTTAAGAATCAAATTATTTTTAGGAATTTTGTAGACAGTCACCCAAGGAACATTGCTGTGAAATTATTTCGAAATCCAGAAAGTAGTTTTTGACGAGAAGATTGTCAAAGTCACCTACACAGCCATATAGGTCAAACTTCCCCACCACCTGGCGGCCATGTTTTAACTAATCAAAGTTATTTTTAGAAAATTGGTAGAAAGCCACCCAAGAAACATTTCTGTACAATTATTTTGGAATCCAGTAAGTGGTTTCTGACGAGAAGATTGTCAAAGAAGCCTCAACAACCACATACCATCAAACTTCCCCACTCACTGGCCGCCATGTGTTTTAACAAATCACAATTATTTTTAGGAATTTGGTAGACACCCAAGGAACATTTCTGTGAAATTATTTCAAAATGCAGTAAGTGATTTCTGAAAAGAATATTGTCAAAGTTGCCTATAAAGCCATATACGGTTCAACTTCCCACCCCTTGGCGGCCATGCATTTTAATGAATCAAAATTATTTTTAGGTATTTGGTAGATGGTCGCCGCACGAAAATTTCTGTGCAAATTATTGTCGAATCCACCCATCTCGAAAATATGTATTTAATACGTATTTAATGTGTATTAAACGCAGTTGTATTGGCTACGTATTTTTTCTGCATGTAATACGCGTTTAATACACTTGAAAATGCAGAAACAATACACTTTTTACAGAAATAAAGTGTATTTCTTCTGCATTTTTCCTGCATTAACACACTTAAGTGCATATATAGTGTATTTTTCTCCTTGAAAAATACACTTTATCTTTACGTGTATTTTCTAGTGCATTAATACATTTTTTTGTAAAAAAAATGCAGAAAAAGTACAGAAAAAATACACTTAGTGTACTAAAAGTGTAAAATACAATGCCAATGCCGCAGCGTTTAACACGCATTAAATGCATATTAAATACAATACACTTTTTCGAGAAGGGCAGTCAGGTGTTTTTTTTGAAGATTTTTTTAATTTTCCATTAAATAAGCTTTTGGTTGACATAGCAACCTCAGTTTTCATAATTTTTAAATGAATTGAACAAATTTAATAAAAGACCGTATCAGGAACATTCCTGTCAAGTTTGGTTAAAATCCAGAGAAAAAAGTAGTTTGAAGTGAAAATGTTCATTAGGGATGCCAGACAAGGACTGACCTCAATAGCTCACCCTTGAGCACTTCGTGCTCAGGTGAGCTAAAAAGAACAAATGCACGTCTCGCGATGCTTGTGTTCTATCTCGAATTGTCCTGAATTTCCGTAGTAATGTTGCTCGAATATTAAATGTAAATTCTGCCGCATTTGCATGGCATGTACTGGCACAAAACCTTGTTAGTTTTTAACTGTGCAAGCCTTTTAGAATTCCTCATACAGATTGTATATACATACTTGTTTCATTTATTTCCTGCACTTCCAAGACCTTCACCAGTTTACGGGCTTTAAAATATTCAAACATGGGCGCCCTGTTTTCGCGGCTTTCGTCAAATATCCAGACATTCACACGAGCCCGAGTCACTGCTGTGTACAAATGTTTCAGCTCCGAGTTCAAGACTTTGTGTTGGTTGGCGTCGAATTTCAGTGGTCGAGGGCGATTTGATGATTCCAAAATATCTAAACAATTAAGGAACTAATTTTATTATACACGAGGCACAGATTTAAATGAACTGTATATGTGCATGAATATGCAACTACAAATGGTTCACTAATTTGCATGTACCTTTTTCAATAATGACCAGATTGTCGCCAGAAGAGTTGCTTGTATCATTCGGCATAGATGACAGTTGATCTAGGAAATCAGTAACCACACGCCATTCCTTGGAAGCCTGGAGAAAAGTGAAAGGTTATTGAAAGATATAAATGAAAGAAACAAAACAAGAGGCTAAAGGTAGAGAAAAATTGCACACGTAAACACTGCAAAAGCACATTTGCGTTAACTAACAACATAGTCAGCTACACAGCTTAAGAGATGCTTCAATGAAAACCTACAAGCAGCAGGCGTTATATTTGCGTGATGGTATATATTAAGCAAATCCGTATCCGCATATTTAGGCTGCGTTTCCAATTGTCCGTCTCCGTATCCGACAATCCGAAATTTGAATAAGTGCTTCCATGTGTTTGTATTCCGTATCAGTCATCTGTGTCCGCAAATTGCATCTGTACATTTACGCTCGATGTAGCATACACACACGGATTGACGGATGGCACATACCAAAGAGAAGTCATTTATACCAAAAGGAAGTAATTTATACCAGCAGCATTTAAATATAAAAGCTTTTTTGTACATAAGAATATGTGTTTGTTGAATTTCATTGTTGTTTTTTTTTTTTTTTTTTTTTCACCCAAACATCATAAAGTGCATAAACATAACATAATATTCTTACTCCCTAACCAAAGAGTACACATATTTTTCTTCTTTTTTCGATAATTTTTTTGATCCACGATCTATGCCTATGTTTTCTTTTTTTTAGAATATATGCTGGCAGCAGCCATTTGCAAAAAATGATTAAATTCTTCAAAAAATTTCAGAGTCTGAAAGTTTGATAGAAAAGAACGACTTGGTTTTATTAACGTTCGGACACATGAAAACAGCACATCCGCATGAAAATCTTACGTATACGGATACCATTTCGGATACGAACACGGACATATGGAAACGTAGCCTTGTACTAAATGTTTCCCGCTATTACCGAGTTATTGTTCTCAGGAAGTCTTAGGTTCAACTTGCTGAGAGAGATACCACGCCTTCCGCATGCACATAATATCGCTCCTGGAGTGATCTGTTTTGCAGACGGCTTTTGCAGATGCACTTTGAGGATACAGACAGCGGACATATGGAAAAGGTTCCAATGTTTTCCACTTGATTTTTTGTGGATGCGGATTTGTGAAATGCGTATATGGTAATATGGAAAAGCGGCCTTTGAGATGTGTATTCTTTGTGGACATTATATAGATCTGGAAACATCGATATGGAAATAAGAACACTAATTTTCTGTCAGGATGACACCGCTGAGGTATGACATGTGGCTTCTGTACAACACACAAGAGTTTTATGGAGAACATTGGTATTGTCAACATGGAATTATATTCAGGATTTTATACCCTGGAAGGTCAGACTGGTTATGCCTCCTACACTACCTAACCTATGACCAACAATTGTTACCCTGACCATAAGACACGTGCGTGACACACCAGGTGCTAATGCAGTGTATTATTATGAAGTTATACAATACATGTATTACATTTAAGCCAAGTTATTTGAAAATCCTTCCCCACTGGACAAAATAATGCACCAGACAGGGTCTACGGCTCAAATTTTTATATTAGACCTAAGACCTTTAAGTTTGACCTTGACCTTGGACCTAGGGGAACGATTCGTTCACGCTACATACCATCTAACCATAATTACCAATATTTGAAATTCCTTCCCCGCTGGACAAAATTATGCACCGGACATATGGCTTAAATTCTGATATTTTAAATTTGACCTTAAAGTGTGACCCTGACCTTAGTCCTAGGGACATGGTTCTTGCGCGCGACACACCATCTCACCATGCTAAACACTTGTGCCAAGTTATTTCAAAATCGTTCCATGCTGGACAAAATTATGCTCTGGACAGTGTCAATGACTTCAAATGCGCGAGACACACCCTCTCACCATGCTTAACAATTGTGCCAAGTTATTTTAAAATCCTCCAATGCTTGACAAAGTTATTGTCTGGAAAGGAAAATCCGAACATACATACATACATTCGTACACATGGAGAAGGTAAACACTGTATGCCCCCCCCCCCGCATCATTGACGGTGGGGAAATAAAAATCCTTCCAGGCGTTTAAAAGTTGTGGAGGGGAAACAAACATGTTTGACTTTTGACCTTGTATTGTGACCTTTAACATTGAGAGACAAGCATGTTGTACGCGACACATTATCTAGTCATGGGGGATTGTAATCTTAATTAATATTAAAATCCAGTCGTTTAGAAGTAATGAAGTAACGAAAATCCTTTGAAATTGAATTGTGACTTGACTTTTGGCAGACAAGCATGTGTGTTGTACGTGACACATTGTCTGGTCATGGGGGATAGCAATCTGTTATACTGAAATCCTTTCAGACATTAAAAAAAACAAATTCCAGACAGATGGACCGACCCAAAACACATCCAGCTACTAACCCACGAAACCACCAACAGATGGCTTAACGTTAGCATGGAAAACAGAATTGCAAGTTTCTGAGGCACAATGAAATAGAGTAAAAGCCAAATCCCTTGTTCATAAGACTTGAAGACCTTACTTCATATAGTAGACACACCATATCATCGTCTTGCGCATGACGATGCCTTTGGGGTTAAGTATACGTGGAAGAGGGTCCGACAAAGAAAGGTTTTGTAAAAATGTTTTGTTGTTCTTTTATCACATCCCCCCCCCCCCAAATGCACTGTCAGTAAGTGCGCGACTATGGGGGTTGCTTTCCCTGGTGAAGACCGTGATGGTAAAGAATTATTCTAAGATATTTAATTAAATACCTTTGATAGTATTCAAGATATTGGACTGTATGAAAAACTTTGACCACAGTGTCAAAGTTAAACAAGACACTGTGTTTAATATACACACATGCCCCCGATTAGTGCTGAACAGCCCTTTTGAATTATTCCTATTCCAAATTAGATCAAGGTCAAAGTATAGTTGGTGGATTTAGAATGGTCATAAGCAAAAACTGTTTAAGTATCCAAGTGCTGTAGTAAGCGGTACTGGTTCTAGACAAAACGGTAAACTCTAGTTAACCATGATAAAGCCCATTTGAATTATTCCAAGTCCAAATTAGATCAAGGTCAAAGTATGGTTGGGTGATATGGGTGGATTTGGAATGGTCATAAGCAACAACTGTGTAACTGTGTAAATATCCAAGTGTTGTAGTAAGCGGTGTTGGTGCTAGATGAAGCAGTAAAATCTAGTTAACCAAGAAATGGTTGAATTATTATAAGTCCAAATTAGGTCAAGGTCAAAGTGTGGTTGGGTCATATGAGTGCATTAGGGATGGTCATAAGCAACAACTGTGTAAGTATCAAAGTGTTGCAACCTGCGATGTTGGTGCTACACCAAACGGTAAAATTTAGTTAACCAAGAAACAGCCCATTCAAGGGTTGTAGTTAGCTGTGTTGGTGTTAGACGAAATGGTAAAATCTAGTCAACCAAGAAATGGTTGAATTATTATAAGCCCAAATTAGGTCAAGCTCAAGGTCAAAGTGAGGTTGGGTGATATGGGTGGATTTAGGGATGGTCATAAGCAACAAAGGGATGGTCATAAGCAACAACTGTGTAAGTATCCAAGTGTTGTAGCCAGTAGTGCTGGTGCTAGACGAAACGGTAAAATCTATAAATCTATTTAACCTTGTTACGGACGGACGGAAGGACAGACGGACAGGACAAGTACTATATGCCTCCCGTATCAATATGCCAGGGACATTAATCTGTCAAAATACAAAACAGAGTTTATAGTAAATAAGTATTTCAAGTTTAAAGTAAATACCTTTAATAGTATTCAAGATATTTGACATTATGAAAAAACTTTAACCTTGACCGGACGGACTAACAGACTGACAGACAGATGAAAGGTTCACTTTTAATATGCCCTCCTTTGGAGGCATAAAAAGTTGTACCAAAATCAGGCAAATTAGCAGCCATATTTTTTTAAGAAAGCAAACTAATGTTCGGGCATTTGGTTAAGTCTACTAAGGAACATGTAAAACGTTTTTGTAATTGATCCATTTCTTATCGACAAGATTTTCAAATTTGTCATATCCAAATAAGGAACATTTCCTTACTACTTGGCGGACATAATTTGTAAGATACCAAAATGACTTTAACGAATTTCGTAGAAGGTCATCAAAAGAACATTTGAAGACTCAAACAAGTGCTGTCACTTTCAGGTGACTTATGCCCCTGACGGCAATTTCAGTAGGTGACACATTGCCACCAAAATCAATCTTTGTAAATAAAAGAAAGAAAAAGGTCAACTTTATAACATCAGTCAAAATGGCTGCTCTTCAAAAAAAATTACGAAAACCTTTACCCAAAATTTTTAAGTTAAAAAAAGGAGAATAAATCTGGAAAAAAAAAAAAAAAGTTAAGGGGGTTGCTTTCCCTGGCGGGGATGTTGATAGTAAAGAAGTATTTTAAGTTTCAAGTAAATACCTTTGATAGTATTCAAGCTATTGGACTTGAAGAAAAAATTCAACTAAAATTTTGAAGTTACAACAGGGCCAAGATGGCCCTGGGTCGCTCACCTAGTTTAGCTAGGACTGCCACTGTCATGGCGCAAATACTATCGCCACCTCAATCATTAACAGTAATAGAATGATTTGAAGGAATTTGGTAGAGTGTCATCCAAGGAACATTTCTGTGAAAACTATTTTCAAATCCAGCCAGTGGTTTCAGACAAGGAGATTTTCAAATTTTTCAATATAGCCATATAAGGAAACTGCCCCCCCCCCCCTATTGAAGGCCACGTTCTTACACGTATCAAAATTACTTAAAGGAATTTGGAAGAAAGTCACTTAAGGAACATTTCTGTGAAATTATTTTCAATTTTGGCCAGTGGTTTCAGACAAGATTTTTATTTCACGAATCAAAATGATTTGAAGGAAATATGTAGAGGGTCACCCAAGGAAAATGTCTGTGAAAACTATTTTCAAATCCAGCCAGTGGTTCCAGACAAGAAGATTTTTGAAGTTTTCAATATAGCCATATCTGGAGAACTGCCACGCCCACTGGCGGCAATGTTTTTTTACGAATCAAAACGATCTGAAGGAATTCGGTAGAGGGTCACCCAAAAAATATTTCTGTGAAAACTATTTTCAAATCCAGCCAGTGATTTCTGACAAGAAGATTAAAAAAAAAAATTCAATATACCCATATAAGGAACATTCCTGTGAAAACTGTTTTTAAATCCAGCAAGTGGTTTCTAATAAGACTATTTTTGAATTTTCAAGTTTTTAAGCTTTCGGTTGCTAAAGTTTTTAAGCTTTTGGCAACCAGATTTTTCAATATATTCTAATAAATTGAAGGAATTTGTTAAAGGACCATCCCAGAAACATTCTTGCCAAGTTTGGTTAAAATCTGCGCAGTGGTTTCAGAGTTGTTTGAAATAGAATGTTCACGACGGACGATGGACGTCGGACACAGACTGATCACAATAGCTCATAATAGGCATAAATCTGTCAAAATACAAAAAAGAATTCTGAGGGTTGCTTTCCCTGGTGAAGAAGTTAATAGTAAAGATTTATTTTAAGTTTCAAGTAAATACATTTGATAGTATTCAAGCTATTGGATTTGCTGAAAAACTTGGACCAAAATTTCTTAGTTAAACAAGAGGGCCAAATGGCCCTGGGTGGCTCACCTGAGTTCAATTAGTCAAACAATTTTTCATGTGTTAGATTTTTATACAGATATGGATATACTGCTACAGACTGATGGAAAAGCGGTCTAATCATCCTGGTTTAAAAAATGCCAACAAACATTCAAAATTTTGAAGTAATATTGAAATTGAAGCTGTTTCTTCAATTTGACCTAGTTACCTAGTTTTTGACCCCACATGACCCAGATTCAAACACAGCCGAGATACCATTGGGACAAATGTTCTGACCAAGTTTCATGAATATTGGGCTTGGGATTGTGACTTCTAGAATGTTTACAAGCTTTTTATTCAATTTGACCTAGTGACCTAGTTTTTGACACCACATTACCACGATTCGAACTCAGCTGAGATATCATTGGGACAAATGTTCTGAACATGTTTCACGAAGATTGGGCAAAAAATGTGACTTCTAGAGTGTAAACAAGCTTTTCTACAATTTGACCTAGTAACCCAGTTTTTACCCCACATGACCCAGATTCGAACTCGGCCCAGATATCATTGGGACAAGTGTTCTGACCAAATTTCATGAAAGTTGGGCAAAAAATGTAACCTCTAGAGAGTTAACAAGCTTTTTCTTCAATTTGACCTCGTGACCTAGTTTTTCATCCCACATGACCCAGATTCGAATTAGGTCGAGATATCATTGGGACAAATGTTCTGACCAAGTTTCATGACGATTAGGCAAAAATTGTGACGTTGAGAGCGTTAATAAGCGTTTTCTTCAATTTGACCTAGTGACCTTGTTTTTTACCCCACATTACCCAGATTCGAACTCAGCCAAGATATCAGTGGGACTAATGTTCTGACAAAGTTTCATGAAGATTGGGCAAAAAATGTGACATCTAGAGTGTAAACAAGCTTTTTCTTCAATTTTACCTAGTGACCTAGTTTTTCACCCCACATGACCCAGATTCAAACTCGGCCAAGATAGCATTGAGACAAAAAATGTCACTTCTAGAGTCTTCACAACCTTTTTTAATAGCCATATAAGGAAAACTGTCCTGCCCCCTGGCGGCAATGTTTTTCAATGAAGCGGAACCGTTTTCGAACTCAGCCGAGATATCATAAGAACAAAGGTCCTGAGCAAGTTTTATGTTCATTGGGCAAAGACTTCTAGAGTTTTCACAAGCTTCTTCTATAGCCATATAAGAAAAACTGCCCCGCCCCCTGGCAGCCATATTTTTCAATGGATCTGAACCATTTTCGAACTCGGCCAAGATATCATTAGAACAAATGTTCTGAGCAAGTTTCATGTTGATTGGGCAAAAAATATGACTTCTAGAGAGTTCACAAGCTTTTTCTTCAATTTGACCTAGTGACCTAATTTTTGACCCCACATGACCCAGATTTGAACTCAGTCGAGATATCATTGGGACAAATGTTCTGACGAAGTTTCACAAAGATTAGGAAAAAAAGTTGTCTTCAAGTGTTAACAAGCTTTTTCTTTAATTTGACCTAGTGACCTAGTTTTTGAACCCACATGACCCAGTTTCGAACTCAGCTGAGATATCATTGGGACAAATGTTCTGACCAAGTTTCATGAAGATTGGCCAATAAATGTGGCCTCTAGGGTGTTTACAATGTAAATGTTGATGACGAATGACGCACGACAAACGACTCACAACGGACGACGGACAAAAAGCGATCACAAAAGCCCACCATGAGCACGTTGTGCTCAGGTGAGCTAAAAAGGTGCATATATCTGTCAAAATACGAAACAGGAGTTATGGTGGTTGCTTTCCCTGGTAGGACGTTGATAGTAAAGATGTATTTTAGTTTCAAGTAAATACGTTCGATAGTATTCGAGCTAATGGACTTTGTGAAAAACTTCAAAGTTAAACACCTGAGTTTAATGCATCATAAAAAATGGCACTAAACCACTTACCTGAGTATAAAGATCTGGGACCCCAGGTGGGTCATTTTGCTATTCAAGTCTAAATAGACCATGCAACCCCCACCCCCCGCCCTTATCCGGGGCGTGGCCAGTTTTGACCCCCAAGAGGCATCACTGGAACAATCTTTGTTGAGGAACACTATACAATGATATATATCAAATCTGAAAACTCTGGCCCTTGCGGTTTCAGAAGAGAAGATTTTTATATTCATTTTGCTATTTAAGTCTATATTAACCATGTGACCCCCGGGGCGGGGCCAGTTTTGACCCCAGGGGCATCATTTGATCAATCTTTGTAGAGGACAACGCTACAATGTTAAATACCAAATTTGAAACCTCTAGGCCTAGCGGTTTCAGGAGGAGATTTTTAAAGTCATTCTGCTTTCAAGTCTATATAAACCATGTGTCCCCTGGGCCGTGGCCAGTTTTGACCTCAGGGAAATCATTTGAACAATATTTGTAGAAGACCACTATCCAAAGTCACATACCAAATATGAAACTCAAAGTCATTTGCTATTTAAGTCTATATAAACCATGTAACCCCTGGGGTGTGGCCAGTTTTGACCCCAGGGGCATCATTTAAACAATCTTTGTAGAAGACCACTATTCAATGTTACAAACCAAATATGACACCTCCGGGCCATGCGGTTTCAGAGGAGATTTTAAATTTTTTTTGCTACTAAAGTCTATAAACCATGTGACCCTGGGGCGAGGCCAGTTTTGACCCCATGGGCATCATTTGAACAATCTTTGTAGAGGACCACTATACAAAGTTATACAAAGTTACATACCAAATATGAAACCTCTGGGCCTTGAGGTTTCAGAGGAGAAGATTTTTGAAGTCACTTTGCTATTAAAGTCTATATACACCATGTGACCCTGTGGTGTGGACAGTTTTGACCCCAGGGACATAATTTGAACAATCTTTGTAGAGGACTACTATAAATTGTTACCAACCAATTGTGAAACCTCTGGGCCTTGCGGTTTACAAGGAGGAGATTTTTAAAGTTTTAAACTCGTTTTGACCCTAGGGGCATAATTTGAACAATCTTTGTAGAGGACAACTATACGATGTTATATACCAAATATGAAACCTCTGGGCCTTCAGAAGATTTTAAAAGTCATTTTGCTATTTACGTCTATATAAACCATGTTACCAGTGGGGTGTGGCCAGTTTTGACCCCAGGGGCATCATTTGAACAATCTTTGTAGAGGACCACTATGAAATGTTGCAAACCAAATATGACACCTCTGGGCCATGCGGTTTCAGGAGAGTTTTGGAGTTGTTTGGCTATATATTCTATATAAACCATGTAACCCCCAGGGCATGGCCCATTTTGACCCCAGGGGCATCATTTGAACAATCTTTGTAGATGGCCACAATAGGATGATAAATACCAAATACAAAATATCTGGGCCTTATGGTTTCAGAGGAGAAGATTTTTAAAGTCATTTTGCTATATATTCATATGCAGCAGACCGGAAAGATCTTAACAACTCTGAAAGAGGTCTGCCCAAGGATCATTCCTGTGAAGTTTGGTAAAAATCTGCCAAGTAGTTTAGGAGGAGATGTTGTTTAAATGAAAAGTTGACGACGGACGCACGCACACACACACGACAGGTGATCAAAAAACCTCACCATGAGAACTTCGTGCTCAAGTGAGCTAAAAAGGGGCACAAATATGTCAAAATACAAAACAGAGTTATGGGGGTTGCTTTCCCTGGTGGAGACGTTGGTAGTAAAGATGTATTTTAGTTTCAAGCACAAAAGAAAAATGCAGAAACCGCATTAAAGCCGGATTTTTTATTTTACCGATGGGAGTACATGTACAAGTCAATGTTGGTGAAGAAGTATGGAAGTTTCATGTCGATGATCTAAAATGTATGAAGTAAAGGTTCATCTTGATTGATCAAGAACTTTAGAAAATATGACAGGAATACAAAACTTTAACACAAATTCTATTTTTAGCTCTAGTGGAACATTTATGTGAAATTATTTTGAAATGCAGCCAGTGGTTTCAGACAAGAAGATTTAAAAAGTTTTCAATATAGCCATATACAGAAAATTTCCCGCCCCCCTGGCGGCCATGTTTTTTAACGTATCAAAATGATTTGAAGGCATTTGGTAGAGTGTCATCCAAGGAGCATTTCTGTGAAATTATTTTGAAATCCAGCCAGTGGTTCCAGACTCGAAGATTTTTAACGTTTCCAATATAGTTATATAAGGAAAACTGGCCGGCCCCCCTGGCGGCCATGTTTTTTAACGAATCAAAATTATTTCAAGGAATTTGGTAGAGGGTCACCCAAGGAACATTTCTGTGAAATTATTTTAAAATCCAGCCAGTGGTTTCAGACAATTAGATTTTTACAGTTTTCAATATAGCCGTATCAGACAAACTGCCCCGCCCCCTGGCCACCATGTTTTTTAACAAATCAAAATGACTTGAAGGAATTTGGTAGAGGGTCACCCAAGGAGCATTTCTGTGAAACAATTTTCAAATCCAGCCAGTGGTTTCTGACAAGAATATTTTTGAAGTTTTCCAGTTTTTAAGCTTTTGGTTGCCATGACAACCAGAGTTTCAATATATTTTAATAAATTGAAGGAATTTGGTAAAGGACCATCCCAGAAACATTCCTGCCAAGTTTGGTTAAAATCTGCCTAACGGTTTCAGAGAAGAAGTTGTTTTCAGTAAAATGCTGACGAGGGATGCCGGACACAGACTGACAACAATAGTGCTCAGGTGAGCTAATAAAATGTAGTCTTTATCGTGATAACGGTCCAAATTGTTGACGGTATACGGACGACGGACGATGCCGGAGAGGTCCCCTATACCAATAGCTCACCAAGCACTTCGTGCTCAGGTGAGCTAAAATAAAAATAATAAAATTACGGTCTTTGAATTCATTTCTCTAGCTGGTTAACTGTTATATTTCTTTAGCTCACCATTTTTCTTATCAAAAACTTTATAATTGCCATTAACGAGTAGTGACCCAGGTATATTTTCTTTGCCCTGGTTTCCAAATGTTGACACTCAGGTTTGGACAAAAAGTGCAGTTCAGAAAGATAATGGGGATGGCTGTGCAAAGGTCAAGTCATGTTTGCCGTCTTGTTTTGTTTCTTTCTTGGAGTGAACCTGTATTATCACCTACACTTCCTATATTCAAATAAGTCACTGTCTTAGAAAAATACATGTATAACTTTTGCATTTTCTTTCACAAACAAGGGGACATAACTCTACAGTTCCAGCTATGATCTTATGACCACAATTAAATTATAGAAGTGTAGAATAAGTCGATTTCGTATTCTATATTGTATCTATTTTTATAAAAAAATATCATATAGTGTTACCGTAAATGTCCTTTTTCACCCTGCACGTGTCATATTAGGACCCCTGCACGTTTAAATGGAGCCATTTTTTGTTAATTCTGCCATTATCCAGAAATGAAGTTTCCATGTATGTGCACTTTCCAATGACGTAATACACATTGGTACAGTCTAAATACGGCCGATTGGCTTTGTCCGCATGAGAAAATTCACGATGGTACTGTCTAAATTAATATCGTCGATTGACACGACGAGCTCACTCGCACGACGTTATGTACAATGGTACAGTCTAAATTATTAACACGCTAATACATGTACGCTAATGGTACATGTATAATAATGGCACTATTCACAACATTCTGGTTGACTGCTTTTGACAGCTGTTTTTGAAACCTCCACGTGGGAAGCATGAAATTTGCTTTGCGTGCGCAAACTGTTATTACATGTTCTTATAATAAAATATTCATAATATCGTAATGAATTTATGTGGTCCCATTCACTTGCGTCATATTTGGTTGCGTGTAACCCGTATAGTGGGGCATATAGGTTTATTTATATACACGCAATTCCGGATACATAAATATGGTGGTCTATTTAATCGTTTCAATTGAAATTAACTTTATTTTTTCGTTGATATTCGAAAAAAATAGATCGACAAAAAAATATTTCGGGACCAAAAAATACCCCATGCGGGTCTATTAGGGCATGGGCGTCAATAAGGACATTTACGGTATGTCCCTTGTCTACTAGTATTATGTAGTGTTTATGTCCCTTGTCTTGTATGTGTCCATTTGCTTCATTTGTGAGATTCAGTTCCTTGTTCTGTGTGTGTCCAGCCATGTACAGTGATGTCATTCATGTATTGTCCAGTCAGTATGCAAAGTTTATGATCAACAAGATTTTGATTGGTCAGTTTGGAAATAACATGTTTTATAGATATGAAATAACTGACCATGCTTTCTTTACTATTTTGCTAAGCATTAGAGTCGCAAGACATTAATTGCTGACATTGTTTAATTTCTTTCGTTGTATTTGATACATCCAACCTGGTGAGTGTACTTACATTTGTTTCGATTTGTATTCGCATTTACTGGTTGGCGAGTAGTATCCATGATTTTTTAGTAGTTTTTCTTTATTTTCAATCGCGTAAGTAATACTTTTAAAGAAAAGCTTGTTGCAGTACAAAGTTGGCTCCCTCTGTTTACAAGGATGTACATATCTTGTCATGACGTCATATGGTATTTTCCATATAAGAGGCTCCAAAGGGGTAATCAATAAGCATTACTTGAAGCAATAAAACTAGTAGTATCCGTGATTTTTCATTTCAATTGAAAATGCGATTTTTGTGCTACAAACCTTTAGATTTTAATCACTCTATACTATTCCACATTATATTACCTACATCATAATGATGTAATATTATTAAAGTATATGCCAGATTAACGGTGATAATTCGACTACAAACATAAGTGGATGCCGGATAATGGGCTTTTGATTACCCCTTTGGCGCCCCTTAAAAATTTGCTGATTGTAAAGGGGATAACCTTGTTATTATCAAAGTCGACGCTTCCCCTGCATTGAAATTTTGTCAAAAGTGTCCCGAAACTAGCTGTATGATTTAGTAAACATTTTAAAATTGCAATTCTTTGTTCAAATTTTCTTTGAGTAAACATTTTGTGATTGCAATTCTTGATTTTTTAAAGAAAATCTACTTCACGAAGAATGCGTGTTGAATAAATGGATGGTGGTGTTTAAATACTAAAATTGCTGCTTTATGTGAATAATGTAGCGATCACCCTTGGTAAACCGAAAATAGGGAAGTACAAGATAAGAATAGAGGTCCAATTATAGATTAATGCGCATGCGCAAAGACGTGCGCGTGAATGCCCCGCGAGGAGTTAAGTTGTTTTGAGATTTTTTTAAACAAAAATGTAAATATCTTGAAAAATATGAAGTTTTGGAGACTTGAACTTATTCTGCGTTTGGAACAGTTGCTAGGTGATGTGTGTAAACTCAACAATGAATGATGGAGAGCTTTACACCTTTTAATATTCAAATCACGGATACTGCTAGTTCACGGATACTACTCGCCAACCAGTATTAATTTATTTCTTATTGTAAATGCAATTTATTTCATTAAATTTAATTTATTTAATGAAATGCATGAATTTTCGTATATTTTAAGTTTGTATGTGTTTTGTGAATGTTGTGATATACTGTAATTCTATGTTATTTGTTTTAGGTTTTTCATTTATATATATTATATACATAAATTCCGATATATTGTCAGCGTCGTTATTATACAACTTGAACCTCGAGACGGTGTTGGTAAATCTACACCCCAAACCACTACAGAAGTTTGGAAAAGACTCTACATAGGAAATGACATTTTTATTTTATATTTGTACACAGAACAATTAAAGGGTCATAACTTCGGTGTTTATGATTTTTTTTCCGCCGGCATATGTCATACTGCCACACACAAACTTAAAGGATGGTCCAGATAGGATGAAAAATGAAGTCTCTCGGTTTGAAAAAGGCAATTTTTGCATTTTCCTCGAAAATAGCAATATAACTCTAGTGTTTTTAGCCCGATTTGGCCCATTATTGATTCCAACTGAGATTTCATGACGACGAAAGACAGACGACGCATGATAGGCCCCTATACCAATAGCTCACCAATTAACCTTCATGCTGCGCAGTCAGCTAAAAATAACAAAATTAATAAAATGCTTAACAAATCTATATGTATTGGTTATTTCTTAAGACCATTAGCATTGCATGTTGTTTTATCTATGCCATGTTCATTGTTATTACTTTTTTTTATAAATGTTGCATTAATGTAACCAACACAAAAGATAAAGATTTATAGTGTTTGTGCGGTTGCTTCACTTTTAAATAATTAATATATCTGATATGTAGCTTGTCAATAGTCCAGCGCATTAGCAGGGCATTGCAGTTCGCAAACTGTATTTACAAAAACATGTTTTATACCTATTTCCTTCATAATAGCTATACAAGTCAGACACATATTTATTGCCAAACTAAATAAAACAATGTAAATCATTGAAACGTTGCAGTCTAGGGTGTATTTCCTTTACTTTCAAGAATCCTGATTAATCGGTTATTTAGTCAAAACTTGTTACTGATTAATAACTAAAAATTTGGACACTGATTAACAACACCAAACTAGAATTGTCACTTGAGTGACAGATATACCCCCACAATATGGCCTAGTCACAAAACTATGGCATCCATTAATTTGTGAATGGTCAACAGTGTATTTGGAAATTTTTTATTTTAATAGGAGCCAAAACTCTGCCAAAATTTAGTGGTTTGTAACCAAAGTCGAACTTGACCCATATTCTATGATGTTACACATGTGTACCAAACATTATTTGAATATGTCAAGCCTTTCTTGAGTTATCATCCCAAAACCAAAAACCAACAGACTGGCAGACCGACAGACCGACAAGCTCACTCCACTATACCCCTATATATATAACAAGAGGGCTGCAATGGCCCTAGGTCGCTCACCTGAATTTCAGGCATCCGAGTTTTGACCCCAGGGGCACATTTGAACAATGTTTGTAGAAGAATGGTATGCAGTGTTACATATGAAATATGAAACCACTGGGATTTGCGGTTTAAGAGGAGAAGATTCTTGAATTAATTTTGCTATTTAAGTGTATACAAACAATGTGAGTCTCGGGGCGAGGCCAGTTTTGACCCCATGCATCATTTGAACAATCTTTGTAGAGGACCATTATGCAATGTTACATACCAAATATGAAACCTCTGGGCCCTGCGGTTTCAGAGAAGATTTTTGAAGTCATTTTGCTATTTAGGTCTATTTAAACAATGTGACCCCTGGGGCATGGCCAGTTTTGACCCCAGGGGCATTATTTGAACAATCTTAGAGGACCACTATACAATGTTACCAACCAAATACCAAACCTCTAGGCCTTGCGGTTCAGAGAAGGTTTTAAAGTCATTTAGCTATTTAAGTCTATATAAACCATGTGACCCTCGGGGCGTAGCCAGTTTTGACCCCTGGGGCATCATTTGAACAATCTTTGTAGAGGACCATTATGCAATGTTACATACCAAATATGAAACCTCTGGGCCCTGCGGTTTCAGAGGAAAAGATTTTTAAAGTCATTTTGCTATATAAGTCTATATAAACCATGTGACCCCCGGAGCATGGCAAGTTTTGACCCCAGGGTCATCATTTAAGCAATCTTTGTAGAAGACCACAAGAGGATGCCAAATACCAAATATGATAGCTCTCAGCCATGCAGTTTCAGAGAAGATGTTGAAAGTTTTCATGTTTTAAATCTATTTTCAGCTCTGGTGACCTACATATGCAGCGGACCGAAACGATGTGAACAATTTTGAAAGATGGTCGCCCAAGAATCTTTCCTGTGAAATTTGGTGAAAATCTGCCCAGCGGTTTAGGAGATGTAGTTTTAATGAAAATATTGACGCACGACGGACGACGCACGACCGACAACAGGTGATCACAAAACCTCACCATGAGCACGTTGTGCTCAGTTGAGCTAAAACGACCAATTTTAGATAATTCAAGGGCAATAACTCCACAATTCCTGAGGCGATTTGGCTGATTATTAAACTTGACCTAGATATTATTTATTACAAACATTTTCATGAACTTTGATGAAGATCGGATTAAAACTGTTGAAATTAGAGAGCGGAAACGAAAGTGGTCTACCAACAAACAGACCGACCGACATTAGTAAACCAATCTATCCTGCCATCTTTGATGGAAGGCATACTAACAGAAATCGGGGAGGGACCACAATAGCACAGAGATGTGTACTATGTGCTCAGGTGCGCCAAAAAATAAGCGTATTCTTGGTATCTATAATATTCACTAAAATATCAATTTATTACTCTCATATATTATCGAAAAGAAATAATACTTACATGGGAGTCTTTAAAGAAGTTGTAGAGAAGTACGTCATCAAATTCGAGTCCCTTGGCTTCATAGATCGTGAGAATTATACCAAGTCGTAACTCTTCAGGAATTGAATCTCGTGCTGCATCATTTACCACTAGAAGACATATAATTTATTTCACTTTCGACCAACAACAACATGCATGCATGCCATGAGAATGTTATACTCAGTGTCCTTCACTTTCATTGAAAATACATATTTCTACTAAAAATTACACAAGATCAATTCAAGATTTAGAGCTGTTTAATCATTGTCATATAATTATTTATTATGTAGTTTTTTTGCATAAGGTTTCTGTACCTAGGATAGCTTGGTGAGCACCAAACTCTATGTGCGACGTCTTTCGTTTGTTTCCCCTCAACAAAACAGCCAGGTCATCATCGAAACTGCTGGACTCCAGCAGAATTGGCTTCGGGCCATTGAAAAGTCCCTGATCCGGGTTTAGTCTGTCAAACGACTCCGGGAAGAATTTAACCATGAGTTCCAGAATACTGTTTGCCAGGGCGAGAATTCCGGTGTGAGACCTGTAGTTGTGAGTGAGCTGGTACACCTAACAAAATGCACCTCAGATAATTAAGTACATCTGGAATGTTCGAAGCCTACTTGAATACAACAGCTGCAATTATATAAACATTGGAAACCCTCTAAACTATGAAAAAAGTCCGGTTTATATTCTGGTTTAGAGGGGAAGTAACTAATCCGATCTACCAATGAGTCACTTTACTGATTACAGTCAACAGTTCAATAATAATCATGTATTGTATTGTTCTGGTCTTTTCTAACAACACTTATTGTCTTATTTACAATTATTACAAATTTAATGTTGAATTACAAACAATACAAACTGTCATCATATCAGTAAATATTTACTTGTAATTTTCTCATTACGTCATAAATCATATATCATGCTCACACGTTTGTTTCATTTAATTTGAAAATAAATAGATTTCGAACTGTCAATGTTTTATTTTGTTTTTAAATTAAATAGCCTGTTTGCAGCGTTCATTTATCTTTTCTATTGTCATTGTTTCACTGCATACGTATTGGTAAAAGACGAAAAGTAGTCCCAAAAATATGAACTGTCCACGATAAACATTATTATAAAATCAAAGTTTTTTACCCATTCTATTAGATCGATGTTTGTACAGCTATTAATGCAGTGCTGTCTGTACCCTCATGTGTGGGTATTGCTGTTAACGCACGTCAATGTTGTGCACACGTGACCAGTGTATCCACAACCTTAATTGTCTCCGGGTACTGATTTGCGATTTTTACAATTTGCTTATTTCTCGTTTATTTTGCCCGACTTTTAATCCGCAATACCTAACTTTTCACACTAGACCAGAGGTGCCATAAACAGAACGGTTTGTAGGAGTTAAATTATGTGTGACAATAAACAATTATGCTCGAAGTTAGACCGGTTTCCAAAATTGAGGGGATTCCGGTATTGAGGAGATTTTTTATATATTAATTTATAGTGAAAAAAATGGGACCAGAGAATTTGTCGGATTTGGAGAGGTTTCCACTGTACCTGTTTAGGAACCTCAACAGCTGAAGTTTTCCCATTCGCTTGCATAGATTGATTGGCATGGTAAAACAGCGAACAAAGATCGCTGAATCGAAATGAAATTCCTCGCATGATGCCCTGCGCTGTGTCACCTGAAAACAATATTTGCACGTTAATGTATTTAAACTGTTGATCTTTATCTTGCGAAACAAGAAATGATAGCAAAATTGAACACTTGTATTATATTAGTTTAAGTATTTGCTACAGTTACCTGTGAGAAACATGTCATTTGGATTTTGACACAATCTTATCAAGAGACAAAGCTCTGCCTGTGTAAAATCCTGTGTCTCGTCAACATATATTTGGTGGATCACCCAGGGACAGGAATCCAGCCGTCGGAACCGCCGAAACACATCATGAACTAGATCAGTCTCGTCAAACCAGGCATGTTGTTTCCTGAAGTGTTCGTATTCGAGAAAGAACGAATAAATCAAGTCCCTTTCCCCAGAGAAGTTTGGTGCTCGTTTTCGACCCATAACAAGGTACTCCTCCCTATCCAAATAGCCTTTTGGTTTTAATACTGCTTCATACGACCCCTGAAATGGTATCAAAACCCATGAACATGGTTTGACAAAATCAAAAGACAGTGTCAAAAAAGAAAAGCATGACTAAAGTACATACTAAAACTCCAGTTGCAGCTGAAAACAAATGCATGTCCACTGAACACGTTCTTTACTTTCACAGTTTTTTGGAGATACAAACATGTTTCCACTTAACATTGATAAACCTATATATTTAGAAACTATTTACTATACATCCATAAAATAATATACTAGATTAACAGAATAAGAATGGATGAATTGACCTTGATGAATGACATTATCTCTGTCCAAATAAGGGAGGGATGGTAGGAAGCAAAATCCTTGTGGGGGGTCTTCCATAGCCTTTCCTTCCAGATTTCTTCAACAAATACTGTATAGGTTATTTCTCGCCGTGGACCAACCTTGAAAGGATAAATTGGAACCTGACTCAATATGCAATATCATATGCTATTTTAAATATAAATAATATGTTCTAATGGACAGCATACGGAATTCAGCTATATTGTATAGTCTGCGAAAATAACTGGGATTTGTAACGAAGTTCTTAAATAGCGTTGTTGGTTACATCCTTAACTAATACTAAAGGATTATTGCAATAACGACATATTAAGTAGATGACCGAAGGCTGTTAAATTAAAGTGATTGTACTTTAAAATATAATCAAACACACTTTGTGTAACAAGTAATTTATTTAATAAATTATATACGTGTATATGTTTGTTAGGGCATCGTGTTAATTTTTGTCCAAACAACCGTTTTAAATTAATGAAAACTTATTTTATTTCGAAAGGTAAAGCTAACTGTTTATATACTCAACAAATAAACATTAATACTTGTTGGTTTTACATTATGGTTTGATCACACTTTGCTAATTTATGTTTGGACAATCTTTTTACAATATTTAGCACACTGATCACTGACATGGCATCATATAATACAGTAATTTAACGAAAATGCTTGTGTGCGTTTCTTCTCCAAAATGCCTTGACATATTTTAATGATAACTAGTATAGGTGACCAGTACAGTTACAAGCCTTGTACCATTTTCACTTAGTTGGTAAAAGAACAAGTACCAAGCTTCATTGTGCGCATTGTTGGTTCATTTCTGACTTATTCGTTTTAATATGTATGAGTGGGGAGAGATGTTTTTACAAATTCAATGCTATGAAATATTAACACTCAGTGTGTGACTTTGGAGAAGTAGTAGGCAAATTGTTGACCAGTGTTTTTTCTACCCTTAAAATAACATAAATTACACATCATGAAATGTTATATTTGTTTTAAGACGGTTATAGAAGGCTTTTACGTTGTTGACTGTGACTGTCTGAAGTTTGTAAATGTCCTATTTGACTTCATCTGAAAAGATCATTTTTTAATCGGAACCATAATGTGACTGCACAGCTTAAGTTACTGCTTAAGTTACTGCTCCACGGAAAACACAGACATGATTTCATTGCGTCAGATCACGAAAAGTTGCGTCAAAAACACACAACAAGAGGCACAAGAGTGCCTGTATCGCTCCACTGGCTTATGAATTAAAGTGTGAGAAGCAAAAGGACCCGGATATGTTATGAAATGAAACAAACTTGTCCCACCCTCTCACGGTCTCATTTTTTGAGAAATAAAAATGAAAGTATTTTGGTAGCAAACCACCTACGGAACATTTCTGTGAAATTCTTTCGAAATCCAAGCAGTGCTTTCTAAGATTTTTACAGTTCTGAATACAGCTATATTAGGAAAAATAGCCCCCCCCCATGGCAGCCATTTTTTAACAGTGCGGAACCATTTGAGCATTTTTAAAAGAAACTACACAGGAAATATTTCTGTGAAATTATTTTGAAATCCAACCAGAGATTTCTGACAAGAAGATTTTTTAAAGTTTTAAATATAGCTATACAAGATAAAATAGCCCGACCTCTAGCGGCCATGTTTTTAAAACGGAGCGCAGACATTTAAGAATTTTTGGTAGAGAACCATTCTAGGAAAATTTGTGTGAAATAAATAATGTATGTTTTTCTGAATTTAATGAAAGTAAACATAAACTGATATTTAATTACCCAAACAGCGCAGAAATTTAAGAATTTTTGGTAGAGAACCATTCGAGGAAAATTTGTGTTAAATAAATAATGTATGTTTTTCTGAATTTAATGAAAGTAAACATAAACTGATATTTAATTACCCAAACGTTAAGCATCTGAGAAATGAGCATCAAACATGTATGAATCGAACTTTTAGTCTTAAGTGTGGAACTGCTCTGTAAGTGTAAGTCTCCATGAGCAAACCTTTGTTGCTTTGCCAGTGTTTCCTGGAATCCAATTATCTGCCATCTCCGTTTCGTTGTCAGCATCTTCAAACTCCTCAGCATCCTCCTCTGCATCAGAGTCGTCATCCAAAAGTGGCAAAATACTGAGGGGCCCTCCCTGATCTGTCCAACCACTAATTTCAACCTACGGACAACACCGAGAATATTAAACAAGAAACAAGGAAATTCCACGAAAACCAAATTTTTCAAACGAAATGCATAAAAGTCAGCACAATCATGAAAGAAAGTTCTGGGTGCAAGGTGAAGGTCATACACCTAAGGCTAGGAATTAGTGATCTTAATCTTGCATCCCAAAACCAGGTCTCAATGTCTACATAGGAAGTTTCATTAAAGATCTTAATTCGTTCTCAAGTTACTGAGGTGAAACCATTTTTTTTTTTTAGTAATTGGCCTTGACCCTGGACCCCACACCCTATATGCAATCCTAAGTGAGATCTCGATATAAGGTATCTATGTATGAAGTTTCATTAAAAGATCTCGATGCATTCTCAAGTTATTGAGCAAAAACCATTTATCTATTTATAGTAACCTTGACCATAATCTCACCCACCCCATATGCAATCCCAAGCTAGGTATTGCTATAAGGTATCCTGGTATTTAGTTTCATTACTATAGCTCAGTCCGTTCTCGAGTAAAAGAGCGGAATCGAAAAGATGACGCCGCTACTACGCCCATCCAGCCAACAACAATCTAATAACCAAAATTTTTCTTTAATATGAAACAAAACAAATATTTTATTTTATACTTTCCAAAGACTTATATGGAAATATCAGTGAAATAAAATTGGGAATTCACTATTTGAAACAGTGAAAATTATCGCTCAGGTAATTTTCACTGTTTCATACTGGTTTCTGATTGAATACAGTAAATGAAACGGACTGTCAACGATGCCGGGCTCAAAACTTTGACATCATGACGTTATTATTCTCGCAATTTTTTTCAAATTAAACACATTTAGATAGCACATAAAATGTAGAAAAACGTTAAAAGCATAAAATATAAAAAAAGGTGTAGGTTTTGGCAGATTATTGATTTTTTATTCACGATTAATCATAGAAAATAAATATTTTCACTCGTGGCTGGACCACTTATGAAAATATAAATTTCTTTGATCACTCATAAATTAAAATTGATATTCTACCGAGACCAACAAATATCTTCTATTTATTATATGGCAACCTTAAGGCTCCCGTCCTCCCTGCGTTCAAAGAAGTATGGATGCCCAACAGACGCATCCAGCATGAGCAACAGCTGTCTGGATGTAACAAACATTGGGAATGCGTAGTCTTTCACGTCCTGCAGTCGAGGTGGCAGGTTTTCATCCTCATGCTGCATATGGTCTGCCATCAGGTCGTCTGCATTTCTGAGTTCAGTGAAATTCTTCTTAACTTCGCTACACAACACTGTGTTCTTGGTGATAAACAGCTGAAATAAAATGCCGACAATATTTCTCCCCACATAAAAATATTTCTTCATAAAATATTTTTCCCCACAGAGAAATATTCCTTTATAAAATATTCAATTGAATCACCTGGGGTATTTCCTTATATTATTCTGGTATTCTGTTTCAAGTTTGTACATGCGATTGTGAACTTTGTAAGAATCGACCACATGACATACAAATTAGTTACAAAACTGATACCATTATTACAATTGGTTTGCACAAGAGGACGACATACAAGAAACACACCTGATGTAAATGATCATACGTAGCATCAACCTCTTCTTTGTTTTCGGATTTTGGTGTCGAACACAAAGGAGCTTCTGGCAATTGTCCCCCAACTGCTCCAAGTGCCTCTTCAGAATTTTCAGAATTATCTGGACTTTCTCCTGAAATTTGTGTATATAAGGTATGTCATATCAACTATTTTCTAACCATGTATAAAAACAACAAAATAACTTGAAACTCACTATATGTAACAAGACCTGTCAGAAGAGAGCGCTCTTGACTATTTCAAGTATTTTAGATGGTGCATTAATTTTTGTGGATAGTAAAAAAACAAAACAATGTTGATACAAATGAATAGAAACATAGACAATACAAATACATCGATAAACAGACCTCTAACAAAAGTTACAAGGATATCAATAAAACTGAAAAATGCTCCCCACTGCGCTTTGCCTGGCTATGGGAAAGCAAGGAAAAGGGCGGCGATATTTACATGACTAAAATTCACTAGAACATACGACAAAACTGTATTATAGCATGCCAGAAAAATACCACATGAACATACAGATCAAGCAAAATAAGCAGCAATATCAAATGTCCATAACATAACTGTAAAATAAATCAATGTGGTGCAACATTACTGCAATAGTTATTTTCATTGTATTTCATAAAGCAGTTCCAGAGAAATACACCAGATACAAATTATACACTTAATAATATTAAGTTTAAATGAAAGAACCATAATTATTTATGTGAAAAATCATCACAGCAGATCTTCAAGACAATATGCTAACTCCTCATGGTATTGCAGACTTTTACAAATTAGTAAATGGTAACTTAATGGCAATATGAAAATCTACTCCTGGTACTAAAGCTTTCCTTAAATTTTCATGGAATTCCGACCAGTAGTTGCTGAAAAATAGCCCAGACAAGTAGTGAGCGCTATATACAAATGTCAGAAATCGTTTAAAGTCCGATTTCTCCAAGAAAGATCAATCAAATGGAACGTCATGATAATATGAACACCTCCTCTTGGCAATGAAACATTCAATAAATTTTGTTGAATTCCATCCAGTAGTTGCTGAGAAAAATACCAGACAAGAAAATTGGATGGCAGGATGGACAGACAAGGCGCCAATTATATGCTCCTCAAAGATTTTTCTGGGAGCGTAAAAATACATATGTATATAAAGTCAACTGCCGGTTTTTGCAGTGTAAATCAGTTAAAATTTAAAAACAGAGTCAAGATAATTTTTGTATGTTATGGTTATGACATATTTAATGAACATGTTACATTCCACGTTTCAACGTTTTATCTTAAAAATCTAGTGAAAAAGGAGTAATAGTCTGTAAAAATACAAAACATCGTGCGGAATCAAAACAAACTTTTCACAATAAAAAAGTCGTTTTAGACGCACTTTGACTGATATCCACCAAACTGTTAATAGAATTTCAGATAAAGGATGGTTAGCTGGCTCTTACATGACCAGTTTATAATCATTTTTTCAAAGATATAGTATTTCTCTTCTTAATCAGTATCAGTTTTATGTTGAATACCAGTACATGTATATCAAAATGTATATATACGCCCTGTATTTTAAGCTATCGTTTGAGGCAAAAGACTGATTTGTTTAGTGATATTTGGCAGCAAAGGTGTTTAGTGTTTTTGCATTTCAAGTTTTACGATTTCCCTGACATTCAAAATATGCGTTATATGTTTAAAGTTACTTGGTAGCTTTGCAAAATATTTCAGCAACATTTTAAGCTATTCATGCAGCTATTAAGGGAAAATCTTTCAGTTTCTTCGATTTTATCAATACAGCGAAGTGATCAAGATAAATATACAACATCATCTTTATTCATGTGTATAGCCAGATCCTAGATAACGTTCCAAAGAAACTGTACTTAAATATACATATATGCATGTATGGGTCGACAATATTTTATATTATGTTTAATTATTTTCATTTGAATGCAGCAGGAGTCAATGAAAGTTTATCAAATGCCATGGAGTAATATAAGCAAATAATTGTGGTGTGTGTTTAAGCCTATCATGAAAATGATGCTGCATTACATTATGTTGTCAATGCCATCTTGTAACTACACTCTCCATTAAAGATTGATTGCTTCACATAAAACCCCATAGTGAATGACATGCTACCCATATTATACAAGAAACTCGTTTGTTAATGATATATTTGCTGAAAATTACTAAACAAGCATGCATATTTGGCCGCTCGCACATGACAGTATCATATTGTGCCGCTTATTTCGGGATAGCAGTTCCTTAACATCATCTCATATACCTTAACATTTACAGCTAATAGGTACGAATGTTCCGTGGTATAACTATCAAAGCCAACTATCAAAGCCACTTACCGGTTTGAATGTCGATTTTTTTACTTTTCGTCCACATCCATCATCACAATTCATGTTTATTATCAATAAAAATGTGTTTGCAATCACGAAAATATCACCTATAGCAAATTTTATCATGAAAAGTTTGTTTTGAACCTACACCGTGTTACGGGGATTGGAGATGATGGAAGTAAAATTTAAAGTTTTCAGAGATATACTTATGTTGTTTTAAAGTAGTAAACTTCTGAATAAAAACTTTAAACTGAAAACTTATGAAAATGGGGGCAAAACTCTGACAACATACAAAACAGAGTTTCAGGTGAATAACTTGTGTAGCTTTGAAGTTAAGACTTTTGAATCAAAATTTTAACTAAGTTCAAGCGCAGACGCCAGAGCCAGGGTAAGTAGTAAAGTTAATAATTCTTGAAATTGTCGAGCTAAAAACAGTTAACAAATAAACATAGTATTAATAAAAAAACATTATTGCCAGAGTGCGCAGAGTTTATTGGTGTTGTGTAGCCTTAAAGTTGTTGTCTTAGCAATTATATATGCATCTAACTTTTCAATCCTAAATAGGTTTGAGATTATATACCATGTATTAAATGCATTCATCATCAAAGGTATTTCTTGATCATTCCATTTTAAATGTTTAATGTATGATACCATTTCTTAGTGTTGTTCTTTTTGCACCAGTATTTTTATTTAAAATAATATGTCTAGCAAATAAGTCAGATTTTCTTGAATAAGATTTAAATTTAAGATGCACATTATGTATGTGTACAATGCTATTCCAATTATATTATTAAGTTATAACTGGCTCCAGTGTTTACTAAATTATAATTTAAGTAGACTGTGTGTATATTGAAATTTACATGAAGAAAGTTGAGGGAATGTATGACAGTAGATATACCTTCTTCTTCAGAATCCCCCTCCTCGTTTTCCTGATGAACATACTCCACACTACGCGGCAGGAGAGGGGATCCAGCCGCATTAGACTTCAACCAGTAGGAATGGAACTGGCTCCACAAGCGGTACATGCAGCAGGTTGTCTTGCCTGCAGGTTTTCAAAATAAATAAATGTGTGTTGTATTTGTACTCTTTTCTTTCCATGTTTATCTACAACTGGCTGCATGAATCTTAAAGAAATCTAGAGACAGGGATGCATGAACTAAAGAGGTACTAATAAAATATATAAAATGTGGACCTTTAAAACACAATTTAGTATAATGTCACTGCGAACGTCACATAAATGCCATAAAGCAGTATTTTATCCTAATGTTACCAATTTTACGAGCAAACACATATGGCCAACCTGTTCCACTTCTGCCGAGAAGCAAAATTGAAGCCTTTGACTTCAGGTTTATTATTGCACGCTCCAAGTCAGTCACCCGGAACGGGAAATCCACCTTGGTCTCGATATTCTGCAGCACGTAACTCACCATGGCCGAGGAGAACGTGTAAAACTTGAGAATGTGGTACTCATGATCGTTAGAACTCGCTGGGGGAAAATACCTCTGTATCTCCTGAATTCATAAATTTAAAAATAACAGCTATGTTAAATTAATGTAAATAAAATTTAAACAACTAAATTAACTAAAACAAGAGGGTCATGATGGTTCATAATTTTTAACTCAAGTATTGACAAAGGCACCTTCCTCACTATGCTTATGGTTTGCACGAATTGTGGAAATTATGATAATTTTTGGCGTGATTATTTAGTTGTTAATTATACTTCAACACGCATTAATGCAAAACAGCCTATATGTAAACACTAGGTATTGGCCAATACAGGTAAGTCACTTAAATCTTTAAACTATAATAGTGTAAGGGCTATGCTGCTTAAAATATTGGTATATAATTTTAACAAAAACGCACGCTCGACTTTTCTTGTACATGTCGGAGTTAGCATTTTTCCTAAAACAAACTGATTGGCTAATAGCAGCCACTTGAACAAAGTAAAATTTGATTCCCCACACCCGTTTTTTTAAACAAGAGAGCCATGATGGCCAAAGTGCTCACCTGAGTACTAGCAATGACAAAGACCAGCTCTGACATCTGAATGTCATTAACTACAAAATGACTCAAATCACACACCCTAATCTGGCAATTAACAGGTGCAATACAGATGACTGTGCAGCCTTCTTCTGTCCCTAACCTGGCAATCTACAGGTGCTATACAGTCTCATGCCTGTCTGGCTTACTTATTTTATTTACCTGGCAATTAAAGGAACCTGTTCACAGAATGATGAATTGACAATTTTCCAACTTGTTGTCACAGATTCCAACAAGAGGGCCATGATGGCCCAAAGCACTCACCTGAGAAATGGTACAGATGAAGACCATACTGTTATGACTAATTAAGGTATCATGCTTATATTCACCTGTAGTCTTACGTTCATAGACAAACTGTGCAAGATTTGTGAAGATTGGATCAAATACGAAGTCTCTATCCTATGTCCATTTTTGTATATTTGTTCACTAACAATGGGCAACAAATCTGGTGTTTCTGGCCCGATTTTGCTTATATTCGACTTCACCTGCAATCTTATGGTCATAGAAAAACTGTGCAAGATTAGTAAAGATTGGATGAAAAATGAAGTCTTTATCCTGAATAATGTCCATTTTTGCTTATTTTTTCACAAACAAAGGGCAATAACTCCCGTGTTTCTGGTCCGATCTTGCTTATATTCGATTTCCAACTGTAATCTCGTGGTAATAGACAAACTGTGCAAGATTGGTGAAGATTGGATGAAAAATAAAGTCTCTATCCTGAATAATGTCCATTTTTGCATATTTTTTTAATACACAAAGGGCAATAACTTTGGTGTTTGAAAACGATCTGGCCCATTTTTGGCAACTTCTGAGATCTAATGGTCATACACAAACTGTAGAAGTTTAGTTAAGATTGGATGAAAAAAAAAGGCTATACATTGGAAAAAGGCATTTTTGCACTTTTTTGCATGAAAAAGGGGCAATACCTCTCGTGTTACTGGTGTTATCTGATCCAATAGCAATCCCATCCGAGATTTTATGGTCATACACAAACTGTGTAAGTTTGGTCAAGATTGAATAAAAACTGTAGTCTTTATAGCGATAAACGTCCAAATTGTTGACGGCTTACGGACGCTGCCGAAGAGGTCCCCTATACCAATAGCTCACCAGGCACTTCATGCTCAGGTGAGCTAAAATATTGAGTGAAAACCATTTTTCTATGTATTAAGTTTCATTAAAATATCTTAATGCGTTCTAAGTTATTGAGCAAAAACTGATTTTCTATTTTTAGTAACAGTGACCTTGACCTGGACCCCTCCCACTCCATGTGCAATCCTAAGTGAGGCCTCGCTATAAGGTATCTATGTATGAAGTTTCATTACAATAGCTCAATCTGTTCTCGAGTTATTGAGATATGGAGTAGTTGCACAACTTTAACCTGATTTTCTAAAGTACTAAAAGGGGCATACTTCTGCTAAATTGCAGGTCACAGGATGAAACCTATGGCCCCACAGCATATGCTTCTCAGAGGAAGCAACACCATGTCAGAACAAACGTACAATATATGCCCTAAAGACATATTTTGGCATTAGAGTGGCCTGACCTTTCAGCTACAGACCTAGTCGTTGTGTGTAAAACACCGACTCATAATGATCCTTATATCAGCCAAGCTATTTTAAAATCATCCCAAGTTGTACATTTAATGCTTTAAATATTACAAAAATTGCATACTTATGTTTGACATGCAAGTGTGACCTTGGACCAACAGAACATGTTCTTGCCTGGGACAAATTTGCTTATTATGGTGATCAATATGTTAAAGCAGAATCCCTCTTGTATTGTAGAATTCACAGCCCGGTCACACATATGTAAGGTTTGACCTCTAAATGTGACCTTCTAGTAGCCATCTAGTTCTTGCGTGCAACACACTGTCTCAACTACTAAGGGTAAAATGTGTGCAAGTTATTTAAAAAAACATTCAATGCATGGGGAAGTTAGAGCTTGGACAAGCGTTATTTTGCCAAAAAGCATTTTATTTTGACCTTTGACCTCAAAGTACGACCTTGGCCTTAAAGGTAGACATCTGGTTCTTGCACGCAACATACCGTCTCATGTAGGTTAACATTTGTGCCAAATTATATCAAAATCCTTCAATGCATGGGAAAGTTAAATCTCAGACAAAGTGATTCCTAAATAGACCCCCCCCCCCACACACACTGATAACAGCAATAGGAACCTGATTTTTTTGCAAAAGTTCCTCGTGCGTCACGTCATTTTCTGCATAGAGAATTGGATATCGCTTTCCAACAACAGGTTGAGAGATTGGATCAACTCTCATTTCTCGTAATTTCTTTTGAATAATGCACTGCTCTCCCCGTTCGTAGGATTTGTTGATCCTCTGAACTGATCTAGAAAAAGAGATTATTATTTAGATAATTTAATATTTGACTATTGCATCTATCTCATTAACATAGTAATATAGTCTCGACATCTCCTATGCATGTGCTTTAGCACCACACAAATAATGAATCACAGAAAAACAGTTTCTGAACATCAATTTGGTCAACAACATTTTTATGAATTTTAACCATGCAGTTATTATCAGTATTTTGTAAGTAATAAAAAATAGACTTAAACGCTGTTTTATAAAGACATTAATTTTCTTAGCTATTGATGATGCTAGAATGGATGGCATCACATTTAAATAATTTAGCTGATCGTATTCAACATAAATTTATGTTTTGACAAGTGCTAAAAGCAGGTAATACTAATTGCAAAAACAAAATCACATTTAGTTACAAGTAACTCCATAATTATAATAGAATATTTTAAAACAAACATTTAAATGCTTAACACATATGCAATTACATTAACAAACAAGAGATGTCGAAGGACAGCGCACTTGACTGTTCTTGCGCTTGTCAGAGTTTCTGGCATTTTTTCTAAAGCAAACTGTATAGTAGGGGCCAATAAAATATAATTAATTACTTTCTCGAGTAACCCAGTGGAAGCATTTTTCTAAACTTCAAAACAATGACCTTGACCCAACTAACCCCATATGCAATCTCATGCAATGTCTTTTTATGCAGTATCTATAAATTGAGTTTTATTTAAATATTTCAATTTGTTCTCGAGTTATAAAGCAGAAGATATTTTTTCTATTTTTAGTAACAGTGACCTTGACCTTGACCCCACTCAACCCACCGCAAATGCAATCCCGAGTAAAGTGTTGATTTAGGGTTTTTATGTATGAAGACTTGATTTCCACTCTCTAACTTGGAAATCAAAAGTAGACGCCACCATTCCACCAACTTAAAATTTTTTAAGTGTAAAAATGCCCATAATTTTTACAAATTTCAAAGTAGAGTTATCAAAATTGGCTTATGAGAAAAACCATATATTTTATATGTAAAATTTGGAAGTGTAAAAAGACCCATAATTTTGATAAATTTCAAACTAGAGTTACCAAACTTAGCCTATGGGTTCAATTTAATGTGGGGAATAAATGGATTAAGTTTGACTAAAATCCCTCAAGCCATCCTTGAGAAACTAGCTTACCGTAAAACTTTAACCAAGCTCGGACGCCGACGCCGGGATGAGTAGAATAGCTTGCCTTTTCTTCGAAAAATCGAGCTAAAAAACATATAGTTTCCCTGTGAACTTGAGTGTGCTCTTTTCTGATAATCTATTTAATGCTGAGCCACATTTTATCGACATGTTTAGTGTCGCTGAAAGGTATAAAAGAAATGTCTTACACCAGCAGATTTTTCTTCATTATTTTACACGGAATAGTCCCTATAAAATTTCACTTGTTCCATGCTTTGGTTAATTTGGTAGAGGGCTTTAATGCAATTTCACATACTGAATATCTTATATCAAGAACAACATTGGATTTCCAATTGTGCTGCCAAAATGTGATTTCCATCTTCAACGTCAAACAAGAGCTTTTTGTAAAACAGTTATGGCCCTCTAAGTTATAAGCAATCTTTAAAATATCAAGTTTGGTGAAGAGTAAGGAAACAAGTTGGACTTTAGAGAGCTAAAATGGCCAAATTTAGATAATTCAATGGTCACAACTCAACAATTCCTGGGGCGATTTGGCTGATTATCGAACTTGACCTAGATATGATGCCCACAAACATTTTCATGAAGTTTGGTGAAGATCGGATAAAACTGTTCAACTTAGCTGAAACGAAAGTGGTCTACCGACAAACCGACCAACTGACATTAGCAAACCAATATACCCCACCATCATCAGGCCAAGCGAGATCACTTGCCATTGTTAATTATATTTCATTTTTAGTTTGTTAATAATAAGATAAGAGTGAAATGGATAATCGTTTATTGCGCCTTCATACTTTAAAGATTAATGAAATCAATATGAATGAAGTCGCAAACATAATTACTGTAAATTACCATGTATTACGCGTGCCCATGTATAACGCGCACCCGATTTTTGAAGCAAAATTTGGGGAAAAAAACTAGAAAACAATTTGCAGCTGTTGTTTGTTAATGTCTGCTGCTGTTATTTTACCAACTTTTGTCCATGTTTTTTGTTGTGGTTGTTCTGGAATAGCTTCCTCAATTAACTTTCATATAAGACGTAATCATCATAAATGTCATTAAAGCTTTCATAATTACCTTGTGCATGAAACACCTATAAATCCAAATTAAATATACATATTTATGTTAAATTTTAATAACACTTAATATTCCATAAGTTTTATGCCGTAACACACTCTCCATTTTAATTCCAATACATGTTTTTTCTTCACTCCCTTTAAATCTCAAAACTATCCAATGCATTAACAAAACAACTGTCTGATTTTAATGACACCCTTAAAATTTCCCCTAGAATGCTAATTCATAAATTCGACAGTGCTTACATTGTTCAGGTACAATAGTATTGATTGATGCTTTTTTCACTGACCACCTGCTAATCGTGTTACACGCTTAACTGCTACAAACCACTAGAAGCTGGCCCCAGTTCAGCTGTCACATCAAAGAATTTTTTAAGTTGGATTGACACCATTGCTATGCTGTTGCTAACAGCTAGCAGATTTAGAGGCCTGGCTAATTGATGATGGCACACTTTCACTCTTCAGTTGTAACAGGCATTATTATCAATGACTGTGTTGATAACGGATTTTATTTTGTCTATTCAATTTGGAAATATAATTACAAGGTAATTAGAATGTAATGTTTTGTTAATAAAAATATTATGAATTAAATATGAAATAAAAATAACAAAAAATTAACTAAATTATAAAAAAACCCATCATGGCTGAAAATGACTGTTACCATGCATACGCGCAGCAAATTTTCTTAGCCAAATTTTAGGGTAAAAAGATGCACGTAATACATTTTAATTTACAGTATGTTTTTATTAACTATTACAGATCAGTCTGCTGTCTTGAATCATGTGCCTGTGGGTCAGTAATTGAGACTGATAAGCAATAAAAGACGATAAGGAACACATGAAAACTTTTTAAATCATTATTTTGTTAACAGACACGCGCGTTTTTGAACGCCAATAACTGAATATCAAATGAACGTTAACAGTTATTCGTAGCCATCCTTAAAACACCTCGAGTGTTATAATATAAAGATCGACTGAATAATCTGTCACTACTTTATGTGGGTTATCTATGTAGCTACATTATCATTAATGATGTCGACAGGGCCTAAAACCTAAATAATTCAAAAGGCAAAACAAGATCAATCAGAACATATAAACAGGCCATGATGGCCAAAAGCGCTGGCAATGACTGAGACCAGCTCTGACACCTGAAAGTAATCACCCATATTAGACAGATAACTGACTGTTGTTGACCTGGCAACAGACAGGTGCAATACAGATGGCTGTCCGGCTTTATTCTGTAGTTAACCAGACAATAGACAGACGCTATACAGATGCCTGTCGGGCCTACTTCTCTTATTCTCCTGGCAAATGACTGGTGCAATACAGATGTATATAAATGATGAGAAGGTTTATAAATCGTTGGTCTTTATTCAGTCGACTCCGACTTGTCACAAACCAATTTTTTATCGCCGACTGGTTCACGATTGATCACCAACTGGTTGGCTACTAGTCGCAGACCATCTTACGACCGCTCATTGACTTGCTTTCGGCACCAAATCACATTTTTGAAAAATGAACACACAATTTTACAAACATTCTTTCACTTGACGGGAGACGTAATAGTAATGATTTAAAGCATGCCATTTTCAAAGAAGAGGAAGGACAGGGGCAATAGCGTATTGCTGAAAGTGTACCTGATAGTCTACTTCAACAGGAACATGTGCTGCCAGACTTAGTAGACAGGGTGTTGAAGGATACTAATTTAATAATTATACTTGAATTAAATTATGAACAAAACAACAAAGGAAAATTCATTTTCTGACATATTCACAAGGCATGCAAGGCAGCCAATTGTGATACATAGGCAAATGATTTTTGTACGGTGAGATAGAAATCATAGAACTGACTAAATTGATATAGAATAATCCAAATACCGCCCACCAAGCATCGACAACAAGTCGCCAACCAATCACTAACTAGTCGCCAACCAATCACTAACTAGTCGCCAGCCAGTCTTTAATGATTATTTTTGATAGTCGGAAGACGATCGCCGACTTTTCGTACGACCAATCACTGGCCAGTCTCAAATCAATCGCTGACCAGTCTCCGACTACAATTTCATTGCTTTTTATTGGGTTATGGTCGCCAGTGGTTGTTGTTGATTGCCGGAAATTTTCGTTGTTGGTGGTCGGTAATAGGTCGTCGACCTATGTGTGACCTAGGCTTTAGTCAATATCGGATGAAAAAGAAAGTCTGTATCTTTTTGCATTTTGTGCATGAAAAAGGGGCAATAACTCTACTGTTCCTGGAGCAATCTGGCCCAATATCGATCCAATCCGACATTTTATGGTCATATACACACTGTGCAAGTTTTGTCAAGATTGAATGAAAAGTGAAATCCCTATAGAGAGAACAAACAAATTGCTGACATACTACGGCCGATGCAGATGTCCACTATACCAGTAGCTCGCCGAAAACTTCGTGCCCAGATGAGCTAAAAAAAATTGTTACCTGAATATGTTATCATGATCCATGACAATATCCCACACTCGTATAATATCAGAATACATCTTTCCTCCACGAACTGTTTGAATTATATCCTCTTCTTCCGAGTGCAGACGAGGTTCTGCAGTCACGCTCAGTCGTGGAGAGAACGCCACCGCCAGCTCCCAGATGATACGCCGTCCTGGCATGTGAGATTACATTGAATACCGGATTTTTGAAAATACAATACAAAACTTGTATGACAGATTATCCTAAGACCGGATCAACTGATAAAACCGTTTTAGGATTTTCAAGTTGGTGCATTTTTAATAAGATTACCACAAGAGGCAAGAATATAATATAATATAAACACAAACAACAGTTACACGATTGATTTTTTTTTTAATCACCAATATTTAAAACAACAAGCACTAGTTGATATACACCTGAACAAAATACGTTTTAGTGACATCAGCTTACGGACATCGGTTCTAAGCATAAATTCACCATTTTTTACTGTACATGACCCTGCAAGGTATCACTGAAACAATTGTTCTGAGCAAGTTTCAAGAATATTTGGCAATAAATGTGAATTCTAGTGTTCACAAGCTTTTTCTTCAAATTTCCCTAGTGACATAGTTTTTGACCCCACATGACCCAGTTTCGATCTCGTACAAGATATCATTAAGACAAATGTTCTGACAAAGTTCATGATCTTTGGGCTACACATGTGGCCTCTAGAGTGTTCACAAGCTTTTGCTTCAATTTGGCCTGGTGATCTACTTTTTGACCCCACGTGACCCAGTTTCCAACTCATCCGAGATATTATTGAAACAAATATTCTGAGCGAGTTTCAAGAAGATAGGGTAACACATATGATTTCTATTCTGAGCGAGTTTCAAGAAGATAGGGTAACAAATATAATTTCTAGAGAGTTCATAAGTTGGTTATTTAATTTCACCTAGTGACCTAGTTTTTGACTCCACATGACCCAGTTTCAAACTCGCCCGAGATATCATAAGGACCCCACATGACCCAGATTCAAAATCACCCGAGATATTATAAGAACAAATGTTCTGACCAAGTTTCATGTTGATTGGGAATACAATGTGACTTCTAGAGTGTTCACAAGCTTTTTCTATAGCCATATAAGGAAAAAGTTGGTTTGTATATGTTTGTGTTATTAATTAGTACTAAAAATAATCAAATGGTAAGCTTTACAATGAAAAAGAGACCCTTTAAGTCAATAAAGACACAACTGCACAATAATCCTTACAATTTATGATATTTAAATAAATCATTACACAATTAATGACCTTGACAATTCTGCTCATTTTCAAATACTCTGAAACAAAGCAGATGTGTGACTGCAAATTTAATTTTATTGATTCCGAAAACATGTTTGCGTATTTGAAATACAATGTATGTAAATTATCTTTACATGACTGACCAGAAAACGCGACTGACAAAAGTCACCAATTTCGACAGTATGTTGAAAACGTGGTACATGCATGCGACAAGTGTATTTCCACAGTGTGGAATACAGCTAAGTTTATCCCATGACGTGATTTCATCAATGACATGATCGATTGCAATTTCGAACCGATGTCCCAACACTACTCTAGAGTGTTCACAAGCTTTCCTTCAAACTGGCCTGGTGACCACGTGCCAACAATATGCTCAACAAGAGCTGTTTGTAAAATAGCAGAATAAGCCCCATCTAGATTAAAAGCAATCTTGAAATAAAATATCAATTTTTATGAAGATCGGATGAAAACTGATGGACATAGGCAGTGGAAACTGTCAATTTTAGATAAATCAAGGGCAATAACTCTGCTCCTCCTGGAGCAATTTGGTCATAGAACTTGGCTAAGATATTATACCCTCAAAAATGTTCATAAAGTCTGGTGAAGATCGGATGAAAACTGTTTGACTTAGAATCATGAACGGCTAAAAAGGCCAATGTTAGATCTTTCAAGGTCCGTAACTCCACAATTCCGGAGGCAATTTGGCCGATAATTGAACTGTTCCAAGATAGTATTCCCACAAATATGTTTTTATGAAGTTTGGTGAAATCGGATGAAAATTGTTGGACTTAGAGAGCATAAAACGAAAGTGGTCTAAGGACCCGCAGACAGACAGATATTAGCAAACCAATACCTCATCTTGTAACTGATCCTTAATATAAAGATTTTTTTTTTTTTTTTTTTTTTTTGTGATCCGATTCTTTATTTACCTCGTCCATAGGTATGTGCAGGTCGAGGTCATCCTGCTCCATACCTTACAATGTTTGATGTTAGTAGACAGACAGTTTAAATACAATAAAAGTTAGTGTATAATAATATTTGTTGAGTTGTCTTAACATCTTTATAGATTACTGATAATGTTATAGAAGAGGCAAAATAAATATGTTTATATGAATGCATGTACAACAAAATAGCAAAAAACACTCACTTTCGGCATACATACAAACATAAATATGAAAGAAAGAAGAAAAAAAAAACAAAAACAACAACACAGAGAATCGTGTTTGGACTTCTGACAATATAATCTTGAAATCATTGCGAGACATACAGCAAAATGGTATCGGGTAAGTATTAGAACAATAAAAAACTAGTATAATTATGATATTGGATCCACTACACTACTTCATCGTGGATTGGATTGGCAAGTAGCTGTACAATTGCCCATTTTTGCTTTTCTTTTTCTTGACATTTGCCATTGTTTTGAATGTCCCATGATAATCGTAAACTTTTACTTAGTCCTAGTATAGTGGGTGGGACCCTTTTTTTCTTACACATAAATATGTATTTTTTCAATTCTAAGATAAAAATATTTATTTCACTCATGGTTTCATTTGTACTGCCGAGTATCATAGTTTGACAACAAATTTCAGAATATTTGTGCATATTATGTGACCTTAAAAATTGAATAACATAATTGACAACAATTTGTGTAAAGTAGCAGTCCCAGAATAAATGTATAATAGTTTCTTCATGTTCTTTGCAAAAAGTACATAAATTATCCTGTGCAATATTCATTTTATACAGTAAAGATTTAGTTCCTAGGATTCTGTGCACAATTCTTGTCTGAAACCACTGGGTGTATGTATCTCTGGAAATGTTAAAAACAAGTCTATGTACTTTTTTCCATTCAATGTTATTGAAAGATATATTCCATTTTGATTGGCAAGTTGGTATATCTGTGTTGGAGGTAAACGTTTTATATACAATTTTGTTTTGGTTTTGCATCAAGACTATATTATTTAAATAAAAGGATGTAAATGCACATTCTATATCTGGCTTTTTTATAACATCAAAGCCTGACATTTTTATAAAGTTCTTCACTGTTCTAATTAAGCCTTCATAAAATAGAAAATTAATTTGTATACCAATGTAAGATTCTAACAAATCCTTACTCATAAATAGTCCAGATGAGCTTAATATATCTCTAACATACCTAACACCTCTATCATACATATGTTTATTATAAATACTATTCAGACCTATTTTAAAGTTGTGGTTATAAAATAAAGGCATATTTAATATATCTTCATGCCTACTAACAACTTGTTTATTGATATATGCAATATAACATGTAAGTACATCTTTCCAAAAACAATTTTTTTATGTTTTTACTATTTTTTCAGCATAATCTTTTCCCACATTCGTCAATTTTTTAACATCAAACAATGAATAAACCAGTTGGAGACATCTTCCAGTACACAATACAATTTTCCTTAACCATGTCATTTTCATTGTTTTTTCAAAGGCATAGACATCTAGCATAGAAATACCTCCATCATCATAAGATTTAATAGCAACATTATGTTTAATTTTAGCAGGCCCATTCCAGACAAAATTATGACAGATGTTATTTATCTGTTTTAGTATTATTTCTCCTGGATTAGGGACGGTAATAAATAGGTGCGTCAACAAGGGAAGTAATAATGATTTGATAACAGTTATCTTTCCCAGGGGTGTTAAGTGTCTTCTACTCCAAAAATTTATGACATTTTGTAGTTTTTCTATTTTACTGGAGAAATTCATGTCTATCATTGTATTCAAGTCAACATGAAATATAATTCCTAGAACTCTGAAAGTTGTCGTCCCCCAGACTAGTTTATACTTAGTTTTTATTGACTGTGTACTGTACTTTTTACAGCCAATCCATATTAGGTTTGTTTTGTCATAATTTATTTTTAATCCAGAACATGAAGCAAAGTCTTGTAACAGATCAAGAGTTGCATTTAAGGAATTTTCCGAGCCATCTAAAAAAAGAGAAGTATCATCGGCAAACTGAGAGATTTTATATTCTATATTATCAATTTCTATTCCCTTAATTGTTTTCGAGTTCCGAATTTTAATTGCCAGTATTTCAGCGCAAAGAATAAAGATGTACGAACTTATCGGGTCTCCTTGTCGACAACCTCTTTCTATAGTAATAAAATCTGATAAGAATCCATTGATTTGAATTAAAATCATAGTGTTATACAAGAAAAGTGAAATCCATTTTTTTAATGTTACTCCAAAATTAAAATATTCTAGAGTTTTTTCTATGAAATCAAACTCAAGGGTATCGAATGCCTTTTCAAAGTCAATCGTCATCAATAGTCCAGGGATATCGTTATCCTCTGTATATTTCATTATGTCATACAATAGTCTAGTATTCTCTCCAATGTACCTGCCCTTAATAAATCCTGTCTGGTCTTTAGAAATCAGAGTATCAAGGACAGTTTTAAGTCTGTTTGCAATTGAGCCAGATGCAAGTTTATAAATAACATTTAAAAGTGTTAAGGGACGTAAATTTTTTAACAATTGTCTGGGTTTATTTTCTTTAGGTATACAAGTAAGTATTCCTTGTTTTTGAGTAATTGACATATAGCCAGAGGCAAAAGCATAATTAAGACTTCTAGTAACGAAATGGCCCAAATCTTTCCAGAAGACTTTAAAAAATTCTGCGGTGAAACCATCCGATCCAGGACTTTTGTCATTTTTCATATTTTTTAATGTGAATGCGATTTCATCCAGTTTGATGGGGCCTTCCAGTACTTGTGATTGTTCATTACTTAATTTTCCAGTTTGTATATCATTAAGGTCCTCATGTATATTATAATTCTCATTATGTACAGATTTTGTGTATAATATTTTATAAAATTGTGCCGCTTCTTTTAGAATATCATTTTGATTAAATATTTGTTTGCCTTCGTCATTTTCGATAAATGGAATAGTTTTACTAGTAGTATGTTGTGTTTCCAAATTACAGAAGTATTTGGAAGGTTTTTCACCATCATCAATCCATTTTGCCCTAGCTCTTATAAAAGAGCCTTTCATTTTTAAATTTCGAATATTTTCAAGTTCTTGTTGCAATAAATTCAGTTCTTCCATATTCTCGTTTGTAAGGTTTTTTTCTATAAATTCAATATTTAATATAAAGATAAATCAAAATCCGACATGCCGTTGCAGGCAAACATTCTGATACGCAGTCAGATATAAACAAAAATAACAAAATCAAAATGTATACGATACATTCTTCAGGGAGACAAAATAAAACAATAAATGCAAAATTATCAGACAATTTTGAAAATAAATTTCCTCTAATACCACAAACCTGATTCTGGGAAGAAAAAATGTCTACCTTTACTTAGTTTAGCTTCGAAAAGTTTTAAAGTCGGATGTGCATGCTTAAGTTTTTTCTTCAGATGTGGTTGCCAATCACCACTGGCCAACAGCTGGATTTTGTGCACTATACGACGTTTAAGCTCGGGGAGCACGTGTTTGTCTCGAAGGGTCTTCCAAACCTCAGCAGTGCATTCAACCTCCCACTCCAGGTTGTCAAAGACCTAAATGATAAACAGTTCACCTTCAGTAATACCGTAATTAATGTTATGAATACAATACACACTCATGTGTAATACGCACCCCCAAATTGCAACAATATTTTTAGTGAAAAAATACATATCTGAATATAATACACATCCAAAATTGAGGTGTCTGTTCATAATGCAGACAATGCATTTCCTTTGTTTTGATGTTGTGAAATCCATTAACTGTGAAAATCGCCAGTCTCTTTATTCTTTGTTATCAATTAGATATGGTTTTTCACACCTACTCCTATTCACAAATACATAAAGCTGACATTGTTTGTACTTTTGACACTTGTATACTTGTCATGCATTTGTTTTTCAAGGCAGTTATTATTTTTAACGACAAGAGGGCCGAGATGGTTCTAGGTCGCTCACCTGAGTTTAAGGCATAATAAAGGCTTATAACAATTAAGATGGCCAAATGACCCTAAAACACTTACCTGAGTATAACATTTCAGAAGAAGATTTTTTAAGTCTATATAAACCATGTGACCCCTAGGGCGTGGCCACTTTCTACACTTGGGGAATATTTGAACAATCTTTGTAGAGGACCTTGCGGTTTTAGAGGAGATGATTTTTAAAGCCGAATTTCCATATAAGTCTATAACAAAGCTTGTCACAGGATGTGAAATATGCCCCCGAAGCATATGCTTGTCTGAGGAAGACAAAACAATGTCAGAGTACAATATTATGCTCTGGACAAATATCTTGAGATTTCAGCAACACAGCTGTTTGTTGTTGTGACACACTGCCACATAATGATCTTTATTCCCACCAAGATATTACATTTCTTACATGTTGGCAAAAACTTACATGCTTCCTACAAAAAGTTCATTATAAAATTTGACCTTTTAAGTGTAACCCACAGACCTTGACAGAGGAGCATGAAAGGTAAGTGGTATGTGACACATCATCTGGTCATTGGAAAAAATAATCTGAAGTAATATTAAAATCCTTCATGGCTTTTGGAAGTTATAGAGCTGAAAGAAAATTCCTTGACATATGACCTAGAATTGTGACCTTGACCTTTGACTGAGGACCATGGCAGTTGTACACGACACATTGCCTAGTCATGGGAAATAATAATCTGAAGTAATATTAAAAACCTTCCAAACGTTTAGAAGTTATGGTGGGCAAAAAGAAATCCTTGACCTTTGACTTTGAATTGTGACCTTGACCCTTGACAGACGAGCATGGGAGTTGTATGCGACACATTGGCTGGTCATAGAGAATAATAATTTGAAGGAACATTTAAATCCCTCCAGACATTTACAAGTTATGAATTGGAAACAAAAATAATTGACCTTTGACCTTGAATTGTGACCTTGACCTTGACCGACCATCATGGGGGTTGTACACAACGCATTGCCTGGTCATGGGGAATAATAATCTGAAGTTATATTAAAATCCTTCCAGGCGTTAAGAAGTTGCAGAGCGAAAACATTACCTTTGACCTTAAATTTTGAACTTGACCTTTGACCGACAAGCATGGGAGTTGTACCAGACACATCGTCTGGTCGTGGGAAATAATAATCTGAAGTTATATTAAAATCCATCCAGGCATTCAGAAGTTATTAAGCGGAAACGAAAATTCATGACCTTTGACCTTTGAATTGTGACCTTGACCTTTGACTGACGAGCATGATAGTTGTACGCGACACATCGTCTAGTCATGGGGAATAATAATTTGAAGTTATATTAAAATCCACCTTGGCATTAAAAAGTTACAGAGCGGAAACGAAGTCTGGACGGGCCCACCAACGCACCTACCCACCCACGCACAAACCCACCGCCAGAAGGTGCAACTACTTTATGCCCTCCTTTGGGGGCATAAAAACTATGTGACCCCGGGGCATGGCTTCTTTTTATCCCAGGAGCATAATTTAAACAATCTTTGTAGAGGACCACTATAGAATATTTCACGTAAAATATGAAACCTCTGCGCCTTGTGGTTTCAAAGGAGAAGACTTTTAAAGCCAACTTGCCATACAAGTCAAAAGTTTTTAGTTTTTAAATCTATTTTTAGCTCTGGTGACCTACATATGCAGTGGACCATAACGATTTGAACAATTTTGAAAGAGGGTAATTCCTGTGAAGTTTGGTGAAAATCTGCCCAGCGGTTTGGGAGGAGATGTTTTTTGAATGAAAATATTGACACACGATGGACAAAAAAATGAAAATGTTGACACACGATGCGCGATGGACAAAAAAGCGATCCTAAAAGCTCACCATGAGCATGCTGTGCTCAGGCAAGCTAAAAAAGCACATCAGTTTCTTTTATTTTGTTTCAAAACTTGATCAATCCTAAAACTGTACAAGAGATGTTTGTAAAACATGTATGCCCCATGACTTGCAGCCTTTGTTTATCACAGAAGTGTACTGTTTCTAAAAAATCTAAGCTGAGACGTGTTAACCATTACCTTGCTAACCAATGCAAGAGCATTCTTCCTATCAAATTTGACGACTCGACCCAAGTATTCAGTAATTATCACTATGTAATAGGTCATCTACTCAAACTGACCATTGTACCTATATAGCTTGAGGACCATTGATAGGGGTCTTCCTTCCCTCAAGACTAACCAGCATACTAATTTATATGATCCTAGGTTAAAGCGTTCTCTAGATATTGTGTTGAAACGGCTTTTATTTTACAAGCCCCTGTGACCTTGACCTCTGACTGGTTGACCTCAAAATCGATAGGCTTCTTCCTTCCTCCCGAGTAACCAGCATACTAACTTGGATGTTCGTAGGTCAAAGCGTTCTCTAGATATCCTGCAGAAACAAAATGGTCTACGGAGAAAACAGTTTTCATGTTACAAGATCATGTGACCTTGACCTTTGACCTGGTGACCTCAAAATTGATAGGCGTCATCCTTTCCTCCTGAGTAACCAGCATACCAATTTGGATGATCGTAGGTCAAAGCGTATTCTATATATCATGCGAAAACGAAATGGTCTACAGAGGAAACAGTTTTCATGTTACAAGCCTCTGTCACATTGACCTTTGACCTGTTGACTTAAAAATTGATAGGCGTCTTCCTTTCCTCCCAAGTAACCAGCATACCAACTTAAATGATCTTAGGTCAATGCGTTCTCTAGATATCGTGCAGAAACAAATTTCATGTTTCAAGCCCCTGTGACCTTGACCTTTGACCTGTTGACCTCAAAATCAATAGGCGTCTTCCTTTCATCCCAAGTACCCAGCATACCAACTTTAAGGATCGTAGGTGAAAGCGTTCTCTAGATATCGTGCGGAAACAAAATGATCTACGGATAAACCGACAATTCGACCGACCGACCGACAGACAGATGCAAAGCAATATACCCCCACTTCTTCGAAGGGGGGGCATAATTAAATTAAATAGTGTATTAAATCATTCGAAACTACCAACAAAACAGCAGTTGTCCCCATTTGTATAATAATACATACAAAATGTTTTGACTCTAAAATCGTAAAATGCATCTTTTAAGCAAATATTAGAATGAAATTATTTATGTAAGCTTTACATTTAAATATAATACGCACCCCCTACTTCTGATAAAAATTTTAAGGGCAAGAAAATGTGTTTTATAAATTATATTAGTAAGATTACGGTAAATATGTAAGCAATAAAGAGAAGTTAATAACTGACACTGAATAAGAAGATAAGTTTCATGCTCGGATTATTGTGTGCTCCATACTAATGTTAATACTAAAGAAAAGCAATAAAACTATTTATGTACATACCTGTGCATCAACATCAAAATCATCATTACTCTCATCTTCACTAGCTTCTGTATTTCCATTAATTTCTTCTAAATGACCTTTATTTTCTTTAGTTCCATCAACAGTTTTTGCAATACCTGTGCAATCACTGTGTTTCGTATTACTGTCATTACAACAAAACTCCTTTCCGAAATCTGTCTCAACATGTTCAAGCACTTCAACAACATTCACACTATTTGTTTCTTTCAAGTGATCACCTACTTCATAAACACTTTTATCAGCAATCAACTTCTTGTCAATTTTGTTTTCATCCCCAATAACTAATTGTTCGCGGTTCGTCTCTATGCTTACAACCACTGACATATCTTGTGTTGGACTGGTCACTTCAAGACAAGAGCTTTCATTTGGATTTTCAGCACTAAATGCTAAATAAGACCTGTCAGGTAAACGACCAATAAGTGTACGGATAGTTTGTATTAAAGATTCACGAGATGGAACAGTTTTAGTTACTTTGTGTGCAGAGGGCCGTTTTACCTCGCTCTCTGGAAGCCTTTGGAATTTGCTAACATCATCTAGCAAACATGAACTTTCTCTTTCTTTTTTTGAAATGGTCATTTGCTTATTTTTCGGACTGGTAGATTGTGCAAGTCTAAGATACTGAAGGCGACGGTCCTCGCTATTGGTAATGTAGTCCTGAGGTAACTTTCCTTCCATATTTAAATAGTGACCAGAAATTGCACTTTTACATAATGTTTCTGCAACCTGTTTAGGTGAAACATACGAATGTCAGTTAACATAAATGCAAAAACAATAAAATCAACTAACTTATAAATATTTGGGTTATCTCCTTTTTATTATCAAATGACACTCAGTACCATGACATTTGATATTGGTAAAAGCTCAACAATTTATTCAGAAACAATAGATGTTTGTAAAACATGTATGCCCCTCGACTTGCAGCCTTTGTTTATCACAGAAGTGTACCGTTTCAGACAAATCTAAGCTGAGACATGTTAACTATTACCTTGATAGGAGTTGTCTTCTCTGCAAGAGCATTCTTCCTATCAAATTTGACGACTCGACCCAAGTATTCAGTAATTATCACTATGTAATAGGTCATCTAATCAAACTGACCATTGTACCTATATAGTTTGAGGACCATGTACCAATGGTTCATCTGTTATTAAGTGGAAATGTTTGTTTTTTTATAAGCCCCTGTGACATTGACCTTTGATCTCTTGATCTTAAAATCGATAGGGGTCTTCCTTCCCTCAAGACTAACCAGCATACTAATTTATATGATCCTAGGTTAAAGCGTTCTTTAGATATTGTGTGGAGACGGTTTTCATGTTACAAGCCCTGTGACCTTGACCTCTGACTGGTTGACCTCAAAATCAATAGGCTTCTTCCTTTTCTCCATAGTAACCAGCATACTAACTTGGATGATTGTAGGTCAAAGCGTTCTCTAGATATCCTGCGGAAACAAAATGGTCTACGGATAAAACAGTTTTCATGTTACAAGCCCCTGTGACTTTGACCTGTTGACCTCAAAATTGATAGGCGTCTTCCTTTCCTCTCGAGTAACCAGCATCCCAACTTGGATGATCGTAGGTCAAAGCGTATTCTACATATCATGCGGAAACGAAATGGTATACAGAGGAAACAGTTTTCATGTTACGAGCCCCTGTGACATTGACCTTTGACCTGTTGACCTCAAAATCAATAGGCGTCTTCCTTTCCTCCCAAGTAACCAGCATACCAACTTAAATGATCGTATGTCAAAGCATTCTCTAGATATCGTGCGGAAACGAATTTCATGTTACGAGCCCCTGTGACCTTGACCTTTGATCTGTTGACCTCAAAATCAATAGGCGTCTTCCATTCTGCCCAAATAACCAGCATACCAACTTAAACTAGAATTGTCACATGAGTGACGAATATACCCCCACAATGTCACAAAACTGGGAATTTTAAGTCGAAAAGGGGCCATAACTCTGTCAAAATTTAGTGGTTTGTAACCAATATCGAATTTGACCTGTATTCTATGATGTTACACATGTGTACCAAAAATTATTTGAATACGTCAAGCCTTACTTCAGTTATCATCCTGAAACCAAAAACCAACAGACCGACGGACCAACAAGCTCACTCCTATATACCCCCCTAAGCTTCGTTAGTGGGGGTATAATGATCTTATGTCAAAGCGTTCTCTAGATATTGTGCGGAAATGAAATGGTCTACGGACAGACCGACCATGCCACTGACCGACCGACCGACTGACGGACAGGTGCAAAGCAATATACCCCCAATTCTTCGAAGGGGGGCATAATAATTGAATTCATTGTTTTCTAAATGGCAATGTTATAAATATGAGATTCCATCTATCTAATTGTAACTAGAATTGTCACATGAGTGACGGATATACCCCCACAATATTGCTTTGTCACAAAACTATGGCATCCATTTGAAAGAAATGGACACAATGAGAATGCTTTAATTTGTGAATGTTTCAGTGTATTTAGAACAAGAGGGCCATGATTGCCCAAAGCGCTCACCTGAGAAATGGTAAAGATGAAGACCATACTGTTGTGACAGGTTTGAAAATTAAGGTATCTGAACAATACGCAGAAGGGGATAGGATCAATTTTGATTTAAAACATTGGTTAGTGCAGTGGTCTAACTAAAGTATAAGTTGGGTACGGACTGTGCGTTTTTTTGCTAATGGTTCTCAAATCATTTTTCTCGGTATTCTTACCTGACCCTTTTTCATTTAATCCTTGACAATTCTGGAAAATGCAGAAACAGTAGATATTGATGTATTTTTCGCAAACAGTTTTGGAGAACTAGTTGCAATGCGATAATTGCGATGGCTGTGCTGTAAGGTGAAGGTTTGCTTTTTCTTTGATAATTTTCTGTCTAATGATGATAAATGATGTTAATGCAGGCTCTGAAGACATCAATGTTGCATCTACAAATAACTGCATGCATGTCTTGCAACTGTTGGAAATCAAACTTTATCAATCAATTTGTATGGTCATGCACAAACTATGTAAGTTTGGTCAAGACTGAATCAAAAATCATGTGTGCAAGCCAATCATTGATAACTTGTTTATGTTTTTTCCAAGCACACAGGGCAATTACTCTGGTTTTTCTGACCCGATCATGCTTATATTCGACCTCACCTGTAGTCTTATGTTCATAGACAAACTGCACACGATTGGTGAAGATTGGATGAAAAATGAAGTCTCTATCCTCAATTTTGTCCATTTTTGCATATTTTTTGCATAAACAAAGGGCAATAACTCTGGTGTTTCTGGTCCGATATTGCTTATATTCGACTTCACCTTAATCTTATGGTCATAGACCAACTGTGCAAGATTGGTGAAGATTGGATAAAAAATGAAGTCTCCATCTTGAATAATGTCCATTTTTGTCTTTTTTTTTAATAAACAAAGGGCAATAACTCTGGTGTTTGAAACACGATCTGGCCCATTTTTTGGAGTCTGCTGAGATCTAATGGTCATACACAAACTGTGAAAGTTTGGTTAAGATTTGATGAAAAAAAAAGTCTATACGTTGGAAAAGGCCATTTTTGCACTTTTTTGCATGAAAAAGGGGCAATAACTCGGGTGTTACTGGTGTGATCTGACCCAATAACAATCCCATCTGAGATTTTATGGTCATACACAAACTGTGCAAGTTAAGTCAAGTCGGAGAAGTCCCCTATACCAATAGCTCATTTAATTCAATAGTAGCCATAACTCTGTCAACATTTAGTGGTTTGTAACCAAAGTCGAACCTCACCTGTATTTTATGGTGTTACACCTACCTGGTATGTTCCAAAAATAATTTAAATATGAGGAGCCTTTCATGAGTTATTGTCCTGAAACCATGTTTTTAGGGAATTTAAGTCCATAAAGGGGCCATAACTCAGTCAAAATTTAGTGGTTTGTAACCAAAGTAATTTTTTTTTTTTTGACCAGTATTTTATGATGCTAAATATGTGTACCAAACATTATTTGAATATGTCAAGCCATTCTTCAGTTATCGTCCCGAAACCATGTTTTTAGGGAATTTTAGTCAAAATTTAGTGGTTTGTAACATGTCGAACTTGATCTGTAGGTTAAGAATTATTTGAATAATTATGTCAAGCCATATTTGAGTCATCATCCGCAAACCATGTTTTTAGGGAATTTACATCAAAAAGGGACCATAACTATGTCAAAATTGTGTGGTGTGTAACCAAAGTCGAACATGACCTGTTTTCTATGATGTGACACATGTGTACCAAAAACTATCTGAATATGTCAAGCCTTTCTTGAGTTATCATCCGGAAACCATAAAACCAACAGACCGACAAGCTCACTCCTACATACCCCACCCCCCACCCCCAACGACGGGGTATAAGTTTGTAGGGGTATAACCAAACAACAAATTAAACAGACCAAACAGTGTGTTTTGTACAAATGTACAAACATGCAAGATGTACACAGACATGGATGCCCCCACCACACATGTTTGGGCATGACAAAAGGCATGTCATAAACACTAGATAAATAAATAACTAGAACTAGAACGAGTCGGATGTCTCGCCTGATGCCGGATAGCTTACATGTATCCAAATGCAGAAGCACTTAAGGTTAATGCTCACTTTTTTTTAAACAGATTTATTGAAATCTTCAAAAGCACTGCACTCTGGCTAATTGCAAAGAAAAGACTAATTAAAACCAAAAATGCAACACAAAAGTATGAAAATTTACAAAGGGCAATAACTCCGAAAGTATGAGGTGCAGAGTAACGGTTATTGTGCACTGCACTTGTCCTCAATGAGATCTATCTACCTATGAAGTTTCAAGTTGATAGCTTTCATAATCTTAGAGTTATGCTCCGGACAAAAATTAAGTATGAAAATAAACAAAGGGCAATAACTCCAAAAGTAAGAGGTGCAGAGCAACGGTTCTTGTGCACTGCACTTCCCCTCAATGAAATCTATCTACCTATGAAGTTTCAAGTTGATAGTTTCCATAGTCTCAGAGCAATGCTCCGGACAAAAAGTTAGTATGAAAATAAACAAAGGGCAATAACTCCAAAAGTATGTGATACAGAGTAACGGTTCTTGTGCATTGCACTTCTCCTAAATGAGATCTATCTACCTATGAAGTTTCAAGTTGATAGCTTTCATAGTCTCAGAGTTACACTCCGGACAAAAATTAAGTATGAAAATAAACAAAGGGCAATAGCTCCAAAAGTATGAGGTGCAGAGTAACGGTTCTTGTGCACTGCACTTCCCCTCAATGAGATCTATCTACCTATGAAGTTTCATGCTGATAGCTTTAATAGCCTAAGAGTTATGTTCCGGACAAGCGAAAGGGGACGCCGCCGCCGACACAGACGACAAAAGTAACACCTATATGTCGCCTATTCAGGCGACACAAAAATTATTTGAATATGTCAAGTCTTTCTATGTCGTACAAAGACCATGTTTTTAGGGAAATTAAGTCGGAAAGGGGCCATAACACTGTCAAAATTTAGTGGGTTGTAACCAAAGTCGAACTTAAATGTAACCAAAGTCGAACTTAAATGGTATTATATGCTGTTACACCTATTTACATAAAATAAATCAAATATGTGAAGTTATTGAGTTATTGTGCAGAAACTGTGTTTTTCAGGAATTTTAGTCGAAAAGGAGCCATAACTGTTTCACGTGTACCAAAAATTATTTGAATATGTCAAGCCTTTCTTGAGTTATTATCCGGAAACCGTGTTTTTGAGGATTTTCGTCAAAAAGGGGCCATAACTCTTTCAACAATTAGTGGTTTGTATCCAATTTCGAACTTTACCTGTATTTTATGATGTTACACATGTGTACCAAAATTTATTTGAATATATAAAGCCTTTCTAGTTATAATCCGGAAACCAAAAACCAACAGATGGTCTGACAGCTCATTCCTATATACCCCCCCTAAACTTCGTTTGTGGGGGTATAATTATAATTGAGGGTCCACAGACTGGCAAATAACATAGCTAGTTTACACACCTTGACAGCTTGTGGGCTGTATTTTACCCTGGCAACAAGATGAAAGAGACAATCACCATTCTTGTCCAGCTGTTCTGGGTCCAGGTGTTGATTCTTATTACTTTTGGATTCATACAGTTTCAACAAATGCTCCAGGATAGTGAGATCTGAAAGCATACCCCCCAAAGCCAATACTAATATTAATGCTTATTGAACTTTGATTAAACTTCAGTAAATAATATGAAGCATTTGAACTGTGTAGTTTGTGAAAATATAAAAGTATCCTCATTAATAAGCATAAAGGGACAAGGAAGTGACAAATTTTTCATTTAGTTAAGTATAAAGTGGGTATTTACTTTTGTCCTTTCTGAGGGCAATCTGGACAGCAGCGTGCATGGGTGTATCTCCGTCATACACTGACAAGGCCTTGGTATCAGCCCCATGCTTTATAAGTTCAAACAGAACCTGGTAATGCTCAGCATTCACTGCATGCTTCATGGCCAAATGTCCGCCTGCAATTTTGTGGGTACAAAAAATACTGATAACTTCGAACACATGATAATGTTAACACAAATTTCTATCAAGAATTGTTCACTTCTATTTACATTACGTAGAGACACAAACATAAAGTGTAAATAGTTAAAAATCCAAATGTTTGAAAAAGAAAGCTGTAATACCCAATAATACACTATAATAAATCAAACAAGAGCTGTTTGTAAAACTGTTATGCCCCCTCTAGGTTAAAATAGCTAAACAGGCTAATTTTAGACCATCAAGGGCCATAACTCCACAGTTACTGGTACAATTTGGTTGATTATCAAACTTAACCGAGATAATACGCCCAAAAAGATCTTCACCAAATTCGATGAAGATCGGCTATGAACTGTTGGACTTAATAGAATAGAATAGAAACTGCTAAAATGGCCAATTTTCGATAATTCAAGGGCCATAACTCCACATTTACTTAGGCGACTTGGCTGATTATTAATCTTGGTCAAGATATTATGCCCACAAACATGTTTATGAAGTTTGGTGAAGATCATATGAAAACTGTTGGACTTTGAGTCCAAACAAGAGAGTGGAAACCGCTAAAAAGGCCAATTTCAGATAATTCAAGGGCCATAATTCCACAATTCCTGGACCGATTTGGTTGATTATCGAACTTGACCTAGATATTATTATTACAAACATTTTCATGAAGTTTGGTGAAGATTGGATAAAAATTACTGCACATAGAGAGCCGAAATGGCTAAAAAGGCTAATTTTAGACAATTCAAGGGCCATAATTCCACAATTCCTGGGGCGATTTGGCTGATTATTTTACTTGACCTAGATATTATTATTACAAACATTTTCAAGAAGTGATTATCAAACTTAATCTATATATTATGCCAAAAACATTTTCATGAAGTTTGGTGAAGATCAGATGAAAACTGTTGAAGTTTGAAAGCAAAAACGAAAGTGGTCTACCGACCGAACGACCGACCTACCGACATTAGCAAACCAATATACCCCGCCATCTTCGATGGGGGGCATAACTAGTTACCATCACTCCCCAATGAAGCGTTGCTGTTAAGCAAAGTGATCACAATTTGAAGCTTGAGAATTTCATTTTGAGCCAGTGAGGTCTCCTGAACGACTGGAACTACAGTCAGGGCGGATGCAAATTCTGAAACAGTATGATCAATTTGCAATACAACCATATTTGATCAATGTAACAAAACTGACAGCACATGTAACGATTGTTGAACAACAGTCTGTCATATGGTTGAATCGTGAACTACCACAGTGTTCCTCACAGGTCAAAGTTCCAAAATGACAAAATAGACATAATACTTTATACGTCATCCTATTTATATGTATCGTTCAAAATTAAATATCAATTAAAACAGAGTGGAATGTTTTCCAGAGCAAACACAAATCTCAAATGTGCACCAAAAAGATCTAAATACAGTTAAACTAGAACTCCGCAGGTCAGATGTGTCGCCTGACAGGGCATAACAAAAGTATGATAATAGTAATTACGCTCAAAACCGAACCTGACCTTCCTTAAATGCATACTAATAGTTCTCTAAAATTTCATAATGTTGGCACAAAAACTTTTTAAGTTATTGCCTGCACAATAACTTAAAACTAATTTGCGCTATTTTTTAGTATTATATGTTTAGTTTTATATACACACCTTTTAGTACTTTATCTGTTACTTTATCTTTCCTATGCTTGTTCCTGTATTTCCTCACAAGCATGTCCAACTGTTTCCAGCAACAATCCATAGCCAGTCTATCCACAACCATGATGATGTAGTCTAGACGAATGCACATCAAATGGTTCATCCACTCTGAAAATTAGACCCAATACATTATGACAAGTCTCGTATCACATTTTAGACAATATCCAGGTCAGTCAAAGCAAAATGTTACATGGGAGTTCGTGAATAGTAAAATATAAAATAGACCAAAGAATTGACTGCTCGATAATAATTAAAAACGTGGATCATCCACGAGGTAATCAGGGTCACAACTAAAATCTAAGCATTCGTTAATTGCTCACTTCCTACCTTCCCAGAAATTTCCATTCAAAGCCCTTAATAACTCTTTGCTTAAAGTTGCTGACAGACAGACAGGAAAACCAACTTAAAGAAAGACAGACAAGAGGGCTAAGATGGCCATAGGTCGCTGACATGCGTTGAAGGCATCAAAATGGCTTGGAAAAATTCAATAGCAGGCACAGATGTTTGAAGTTAAATGTTGACAAATATGATAACGATGGACCACCAACACCCATAGCAAAATAAGGAAAACTGCCTTGCCCCCTGGCAGCCTAAGTTTTTAAAAAGAGCAAAATAATTATAGTAGAGGGTCAGTCAGGAACATTACTGTGAAATATTTCAAAATCCAGTAAGTGGTTTCTGACAAGAAAATTGTCCAAAGTTGCGTATATGGCCTTTCACGTAGAACTCCCTCATCCTTGGCGGCAATGTTTTTAACGAATCAAACTAATTTGAATAAATTTGTTAAAGCGTCACACAAAAAACATCTCTGTCAACTCATTTAGAAATCAAGCAAGTGCTTCAGACAAGAAGATTGTCAAAGTTTCCTATACAGCCATATATGTCAAACCTGGCAGCCATGTTTTTAATGGATCAAAAATATTTCAAGGAATTTGGTAGGTCACATCTGGAACAATTCTCTTAAATTATTACTAAATCCGGTAAGTGGTTTCTGACAAGAAGATTGGCAAACTTGACTATACGGCCATATAATGTCAAACTTCCCCACATCCTCAATAAAACTTATTTCAAGGAATTTGGTAGAGGGTCAAACAAAGAACTCTTCTGCAAGTGGTGTTTGACGATAAGATTGTCAACTTCCCCACACCCTAATGGAAATGTTTTTCACAAATCAAAGTTATTTGAAGGTATTGGTAGAGGGTCTCACAAGGATCATTTCTGTGAAATTATTTCTAAATCCAGTTTCTAAGTGGTTTCTGACAAGAAGATTGTCAAAATTGCCCATACAGCCATACACGGTCAAACTTTCCACCCTCTAGCAAGGTTGTCATTATTATCCGATTGCCAATCGAATTCATCGTTTAAAATCGTGAGAAAATCGGTTGTTTTTTGGGGGGGACTTTAAAATTGTGATCCGTAATATCGATCTTGCATATAGCAAACAAATTATGTATAGCGACACCATTATTTTGCATTCGAAAGCTTGTAGTTAAAACGTGGCTTTTGATTGGTTAATACTAGTTGTACAGCCTCTGCACAAAATAAATGTAGACAGCAGCATGACAATGGCAAACAAGCCTAACAAAAAAGAAATTTTAAACTTTGTCTGATTTGGTTTTAAAGCGAAACCCGGTGAGAAATGAACGAGTTTGGACATGGATATCCTAACAGTTAATTTATTGTTCAGTTTATGTTCGGATGCATGATACTTGTTTGAAAAGTTTGATTTGTTGAATTAAAGTTTTTGTTTTGACTGCTTTTCGCAGTTCACTTGAGACAGAAGGTGTTTCGTTGCTTCGTTCTATTCTTTCACTGTGTTCAAGGTAAGGCAACCAATTCATTTTCTTTTCTAAATAATGGGAATTTAAACAAATATCATCGTTTTCATTCTAGATCGTACATTCTTAGAATAATTTAAATACTTTCGATTTGTTATTTTGCAGTTGAACAGTTTAAACAAATGATTGAATCACCGACATATAATAGAGAAGTGTAACTACATGCACACATATGGGGTTTAATAATTTGTATCATTTAAAAGTAAAACTATCGAAGTAAAACAATTTAACTAAAACAAGGCAGTCAAAAGGACAGCTATATCCCCCGACGTGATCCTTCATTAGATTTTCAAGGTGAATTAGAAGTATCACACTGACCTTAATCAGTCTCATGTAAATTCCTTAAAAGGCATATGAGATATGGAACTTACACGAAAATGGAGGCTGAAACATTTGACCTTTAAGTGTGACCTTGACCTTGAGGTGGCAAGACTGCTCCATGCCTTCTGCACATTGTCTCAATGTTATAAACATTTGAGAAACGTTTTATCAAAATCCTTCAAAGGGCAAAGGAGATATGGAGCATACACAAGAATGGAGGCTCAAACATTTGACCTTCAAGTTTGACCTTGACCTCGAGGTGGCATGCCTTCTGCACATTGCCTCAATAAGATAAACATTTGGGGCAAGTTTCATGAAAATCCTTTAAAGGGCACAGGAGATATAGAACGGACATGAAAATACAGGCTAAAATATTCAACCTTCAAGAGTGACCTTGACCTTGAATTGGCATGACTGGCTTATGCCTTCTGCACATGGTCTCAATTATTTGAGCCAAGTTTCATGAAAATCCTTCAAAGGGTATAGGGGATATGGAGTGGACACGAAAAAAGTACACGAAAATGGAGGCTCAAAAATTTAACCTTCAAGTGTGACCTTGACCTTGAGCTGGCGTGAAAGGCCCATGCCTTCTGCACATCGTCTCAATGACCTAAACATTTGAGCCAAGTTTCATGAAAATCCTTCAAAAGGCATAGGAGATATGGAGCGGACACGAAATGGAGGCTAGAATATTTGACCTTCAAGTGTGACCTTGACCTTGAGCTGGCGTGACTGACTCATGCCTTCTGCACATCCTCTCAATCACCTAAACATTTGAGACAAGTTTCATGGAAATCCTTCAAAGGGTATAGGAGATATGGAGCGGACACGAAAATGTTACGGACAGACGGACGGACGAAGGGCATTTCTATAGCCCCCCTCCAGCTTTGTGGGCGGTGGGGGATTAACAATCTAGTTAACCAAGAAACAACCCATTTGAATTATTCTAAGTGCAAATTAGGTCAAGGTCAAGGTTAAAGTGAGGTTGTGTGATATGGGTGGATAGGGAATGGTCATAAGCAACAGCGGTGTAAACATCCAAGTGTTGTAGTAAGCGGTGCTGGTGCTAGACAAAACGGTAAAATCTACTTAATCATGTCACGGACGGAAGGACGGAAAGAGGAACGGACGGACGGAAGGACGGTCACTATATGCCTCCCGCATCAAGATGCCGGGGGCATAAAAATGCCACGCCCCCTGGGGGCCATGTTTTGTAACATTTCAAAATAATTTGAAGTATTTAGTTGGAGGTCTTATATTACACGGTCATTTCTGTTAAATTGTTTCAAAATCCAATCAGTGGTTAGTGACAAGATGATTTTTAAAGTTTTCAATAGAGCCATAAGGAAAAGGCCCTGCCCCCTGGCAACCATATTTTTTAACTATAAAAAAATGAAGTCTTTTGGTAGAGGGTCGCTCAAGGAACATCTCATTGAAATTATTTCGAAATCCAATCATTGGTTATTGACAAGAAGATATAGCCATAAAATGAAAAAGGTCCCACCCCTTGGTGGCCATCTTTTTTAACGCATCAAAACAATTTGAAGTATTTTGGTAGAAGGTCACCCAAGGAACATTTTTGTGAAATTATTTTCATACATGTCACCCCTGAGACATGATCACTATTTACCTTACTTTTCACTTTTTAAATCTACTTTTAGCTCTAGTGACCTACACAGGCAGCGGACCAGAACTATTAGAACAATTTTGAAAGAGGGTCACCCAAGGATCATTCCTGTGAAGTTTGGTGAATATCTGCAAAGCGGTTTAGGAGATGCTGTTTGAATGAAAATGTCACAAAAGCTCACCATGAGCACTTAGTGCTCCGGTGAGCTAAAAACAAGATGGCCATATGGATCTCACCTGGTTAAGAAGCTTGCTGTTATGAACCATGATTGAAGAACCATGATTCCATTTCCCTAAAATACAATACAACTTACCAAAGTTATGCATTTCAGACAAAGTCTCAACAATGCTGCTAATACATTTGCCCACAATAACCTCATGGCAGGAACTGACGTGCCGTTTGGCCAGAATTTGTGCAAGTTTGTCAAATCCTCCAGTTGTCTTGCCTTCCTGCAACTGCATGATAATAACAACATTATATTAGAAGAATAGACCGCTGCTCCTCCTAGATTTAGGACTTTTGACAATGAAGAAATGCAAAAAGAGCACAGATCTTTCTAACTGCAAAATCATTTGACCTTAAGACCAGACCAGTTGCAAAGTACTATAATGATATAATGCAGATGAAAACAAAAACTATTTGTTAAACAGGTATATCCCCCATAAGGTTCAGAGCAACCTCTTTACAGAAGTGACGTTTGACCCTATGACCCATTTTTTTCAAAAGGGATCGTCTTGCAGTCATATCCAACCTACCTACAAAATGTTACCAACCTAGGCCTAAGAGGAATTGCTTTGACAAGGTTTTACAACTATTGGTCAGTTTGACCTTGAACTGTGACCAAAGGATTAAATTAATTGTGATCCTTCACCAACGATGACCACATAATGTATGATTAATAACGAGTAAAATTGTTCATAATTATGTTCGGTTCTAGAGTGTATGTCAAAGATATGCTTATAAATTTATTTAACCGCTTATGTAAACAATTATGCACATTTTAATCCCCAACAAGGCAGTCCAAATGACAGTCATATCCCCCGCCGTGATCCTTCGTTAGATTTAAAGGTGACTTTGAAGTATCACACTGACCTTAATTAGTTTTTTTCATGAAAAATCCTTAAAAGGGCATAGGATATATGGAGCTGACACAAAATGGAGGCTCAAACATTTGGCCTTTAAGTGTGACCTTGACCTTGAGGTGGCAAGACTGCTCCATGCCTTCTGCACATTGCCTCAATGTGATACACATTTGAGGCAAGTTTCATGAAAATCCTTTAAAGGGCACAGGAGATATAGAACAGACATGAAAATACAGGCTCAACTATTCAACCTTCAAGTGTGACCTTGACCTTGAGTTGGCGTGACTGGCTTATGCAAACATTTTAGCCAAGTTTTATGAAAATCCTTCAACGGGTATAGGGGATATGGAGTGGACACGAAAAACGGACACGAAAATGGAGGCTAAAAAATTTAACCTTCAAGTGTGACCTTGACCTTGACCTGGTGTGAAAGGCCCATGCCTTCTGCACATCGTCTCAATGACCTAAACAGTTGAGCCAAGTTTCATGAAAATCCTTCAAAAGGTATAGGAGATATGGAGAGGACACGAAATGAAGGCTCGAATAATTGATCTTTAAGTGTGACCTTGATCTTGAGACGGCGTGACTGACTCTTGCCTTATGGCCTAACAATTTGAGCCAAGTTTCATGAAAATCCTTGAAAGGGTATAGGAGATATGGATCAGACACGACATCTAGGCTCGAATATTTGACCTTCAAGTGTGACATTGACCTTGAGCCGGCGTGACTGACTCATGCCTTCTGCACATCATCTCAATCACCTTAACATTTGAGCCAAGTTTCGTGAAAATCCTTCAAAAGGTTAAGGGGGTATGGAGCGGACACGAACTGGAGGCTCGAATATTTGACCTTCAAGTGTGCCCTTGACCTTGAGCCGGCGTGACTGACTCATGCCTTCTGCACATCGTCTCAATGACCTTAACATTTGAGCCAAGTTTCATGAAAATCCTTCAAAGGGTATAGGAGATATGGAGCGGACACGAAAATGTTACGGACAGATGGACGGACGCACGGATGAAGGGCATTCCTATAATCCCCCTCCCGCTTCCAACGGGGGATTAAAAAATATGCAACAGTTATTGGTAGACACCAAACCATTGTTGTAAGTTTGCATTCCCTAAAATTAGAAAATTTGCCCAATTCTATTGGCAGTCAGTTTTCCCGCTGCATAAAGTTATCGCAAGAAATCCAGGTCAAAATTGATATTAGACAGCTACGCCGAAAATGGTGTCCTATGTTGTATTTGCAGCAATAATAAAGTCCATTTACTCTTGAAATATCAGGCATGAGGATTGTCCTATCAATATTCTCAAAGCAATGTGGTACTTAATTGTCCAAGCAGGCTCCATTCTTTAAGTGGTTGCTGTGTACTTTCTCAAGTAAGAAAGGAACAGCAGGATGGAAGAATTGGAATAACAGTCAATATGGTACTTCATGCTGCCCATCTCCCCCATGCCCCACCCTCATGCATAAACTAAACATAAGCAATAAACACATACCATAACAGAAGCCTGTTGGTAAAGGTCTTCACAGAGGTCACAGGGATTTTTACAACGGGACTTCTGGTTTGTTTGTTTTTTCTCATTGCCAGAAACATACTTTGCTGCTGCCTTGCCTACGAAAGTATATACAACATTTTAAATATATTTTCCACTAAGTACTACATGTAAATTATTTCTTTGTATCATGCATAACATCAACGTAAATCTTTTTTTTTTTTTTGATACTGGATACGTTTGATACACGCTGTCTTATAAAAACGGCAGACATAAAACAAGATTGTGTGTCTAATAAACACACATGCCCCGGTTGGTGCTGGATAGCCCTTTCTTAGTCCAAATTAGGTCAAGGTCAAGGTCAAAGTGAGGTTGGGTGGTAAGGGTGGATTGGGAACGGTCATAAGTAATAACTGTGTAAATATCCAAGTGTTGTAGTAAGCAGCGTTGGTGCTAGACAAAACAATAAAATCTAGTTAACTCACAAATGGCACTTTTGAATTATTACAAGTCCAAATTAGTTCAAGTCAAGGTCAAAGTGAGATTGGGTTATGTGGGTGGATTGGGGATGGTTATAAGCAAAAACTGTATAAGTGTTGTAGTAAGCGGTGCTGGTACTAGATGAAAATCTACTTAAACTTGTCAGGGACGGACGGACAGAAGGACAGACAGGACAATCACTATATGCCTCCCACATCAAGATGCCGGGGTCATACAAACTGCTCTGAGGAGGCATTCTCACCTTTGTTATGCATAGCATTGTACAGTAACTCTCTGCTCTCAGACTCTCCTGACGGAAGGAGGTCCAGCGCCGTTTTTCTCCGCTTGTTACGAAGATTCGCATCAACAGATGCCTTCAATAAGGCTTCCATAACCTCTTTTCTATGATATATAAAATGCAAGCACAATAACAATTGCTGCACTTCTTTTTTTTCAAAAAGTAAACTACAAAACTACAAATGTGAAAGCCTGAGATACAAAATATCACCTGTAACATGATTCGTAAACAGGAGCATCACATCCCTAGATAGCTTTGTTCAAAAAGTCAATAAGTATACATAGTAATATGCTCCCCTAATTTATGACCATTTTTGGAATTATTGAATTGTTCAATGTTTGCTTGAAATAATGATAGATTGTTAGATATATTAATGTTGGAGAAAAAAGGGGCATATAGGTTATGTTAAAATATATTATGAATACATGTAATGTGAAAATTCCTTTGTGTTTAAGTTATCATAATAAATTTTCTAAATGCTTCTTAATACTTGAAAAAAAATGTCATTTTTTGATAGATGTAAAAACTTTGTTCTTAGATATTTGTCTATGGCTTGTGATTGTAACGACTTGATTTATGCAATTTACCTAGGATGTTTGTACAATTTACTTGTATAAATTAAAAATGCCTTTTTAGCTTAATGGCTATACAAACATGATTTGAAACCAATTTCCTTTGACAAACCTTTGCTCAGTATGTTATGAAATCTGAAAATCATAGCTCAGTATTTAAGACCTGGACAATATCAAGCAGTGAACACTGTACTGAGAAATAAACTTCAGAACTGGTGTGTTCCAGGTAAGAGCAATGTTATTTTGTGTTGATCTTTGCACACTGAACTCATAACTTGATTTACATTATCTTATTTGGCTGCTGCTAAAAGCAAAATAATGCATTTTTATATAAACATGTTTGCTGCAAGTGAAATGCATAATTGTTGTATATGTGCAAGTTGAATAGTTTAATACTTGTTGCATTGTATGAATATTGTGTACTATTTAAAATAGAAACATGGCTTGTCACAGGATGTGACGTATGCCCCTGAAGCATATGCTTGTCAGAAGAAGGCAATACAATGTCAAGTTACATGTTTGCAAAAATGATGCTTCCTACAAAAAGAGTTATGGTCCTTGTACTCTGCACTTCCTCTCAACATCCTCCATCAATATATGTGGTTTTATTTTAAATCACTTCAATACCAATGGAGTTATGCACTGCACTAGAAAATTAACTGAAGGGCAATAACTCCAAAAATATTGAAGAAAGAGTTATGGTCCTTGTACTCTGCACTTCCTTTCAATGTCCTCTATTATATTTGGTTTTATTTAAAATCCCTTCAATACTAATGGAGTTTTGCTATGCAAAAAAAAAACTAAACAAAGGGCAATTACTCTGTAAATATGGAAGAAAGAGCTGTAGTCCTTGTGCTCTGCACTTTCTCTCATTGTCCTCTATCATTATATGAAGTTTCAGTTGAATCAATCCAATACTAATGGAGTTATGTTTCGCACAAGAAAATTAAACAAAGGGCAATAACTCTGTATATATTGAAGAAAGAGTTGTGGTTATTGTGCTCTGCACTTTCTTTCATTTTTCTCTATCTATATATGAAGTTTCATTTGAATCCCTTCAATATTAATGGAGTTATGCTCCACACAAGAAAATTAATACTGCACATAAGAAAATAAAACAAAGGGAAATAACTCCATAAATATTCAAGAAAAAGTTGTGGTCCTTGTGCTCTGCACTTCCTTGCATTGTCCTCTATCATTATATTAAGTTTCATTTGAATCCCTTCAATACTACTGGAGATATGATCCTCACAAGTTAATTAAACAAACGGCAATAACTCTGTAGATATTGAAGAAAGAGTTGTGGTTCTTGTGCTCTGCACTTTCTCTCAATTTCCTCTATCTATATATGAAGTTTCATTTGAATCCCTTCAATATTAATGGAGTTATGCTCCACACAAGAAAATAAATACTGCTCATAAGACAATAAAACAAAGGAAAATAACTCCATAAATATTCAAGAAACTGTTGTGGTCCTTGTGCTCTGCACTTCCTTGCATTGTCCTCTATCATTATATTAAGTTTCATTTGAATCCCTTCAATACTACTGGAGATATGATCCTCACAAGAAAATTAATCAAAGGGCATAAACACAAATCCATGAACAAAAAAAATTGTAGAACTCATTATTATTTTGGACAAACATATTCGGATATATCACATAAATCGAATGTTAAAGTTTGTTTTCTGAATTGTCAATCTTCACTATAGATTTTCATCACTAATACCAATGTAAGTAGCAATGTCATCAACAGCAACAAAATATGGTGAAAATAAAAATATTTCCTTTAATACAAAGATCAGAAGTAAATAGTTTTAATTTGACAGTTGTCAATAAGTTTTCATGTATGATTGCCCAATTTGCAAATTGGAAATACTTGCAATAATATATCCTAATAATAAGAAGAAGCAATAATATTGGAAAATTAAAATGTGTTAATAATTGGATTTAAATAATCATCAAACAGATAAAATAAATCAGCAGGAAATATAAAAGAATTTCATAATTAGTTTGACATATTAATTCAGGGAAAAAACAACAACCTATAAACCTAATATGCCCTTTTTAATAGTGTCACAGCGCACACAAGGCCCTTTTTCTAAGTCAAGCGCCATGCCCTTCTGTCCTTCTAGATTAAACACTAAGATCACTAACAAAGCAACAAACTTCTCAGCAATAAGTGGATTAACTAGGAATTATTAAATACAATAGTTAGACAAATAATTAGCTTACAGAAATTGCACAATAAAATTATTAAAAATACATCAAAACAACAAATAAAATCACTATGTCAATTGCACATCATAACAATAGTATAAATGCTGTCCCCACCTATGCAACCATTTCTACATGGTGCCGCTTTGTCTGTATGAATACACATTATTTTGCAAAAGGGGAATTGTCCTTTTTTATTGTACTTTCTGCTAATGTATTCTCTTACAGAACTCCAGATAATTTTTTTAGTTGAGGGGTATTTCACTCATGAAGTTTTGAATTGATGAGTAAAATACTAACACCAAGATTTTTCAGGAGTATTTTATATCACCCTTTTGGCAATGACGCTCAATAGTTGCAATGACTTGTGCACATTAGTAGTACCTTCAGGCTACATTGCTCAGCTTTTTTTGGCTTTTAGGGGAAGGTTGTGGGTCCTTTCATTATTTACAATCATTATAAGACAGTGTCCCTTGTACTAATCTAGTAGATGTTGATTATAGTGTCAATGTCTCTCTACATAAGCTGTTTTTCAGAGCAACACAGTCGTATGAGTGCCTATAGTTTCGCCTTTTCCCAAGAACGCATATTCATTAATGCTCTATCAACAGTGCTTGCATGCATTGTTCAGGTACAGTAGATTGATGCTTTTTCACCAGCCGTGTGCTCGATGTGTTGAACACTTATGCTACAAGCTGTTTGACAATGGCCCCAGCTGCAGTCACATCAAAGCCCTTTGATGTAAGATCGACACTGTTGTTATGGCTGTTGCTAACGGCTTGGAGATTTAGAAGCCAGGTTAACTGATGACGTTGCGCTTTCACTCATCTAAGTTCTGACGTGTTATTATCAATTACTGTGCTTTTAACGGATTTTATTGTTTGTTCATATTGTAAATATTAATGATTTAGATATGACAATAAAAATAATGAATGATTTAATATGGAGTAGACACTGGTGGTACGCCTGATTATAGCACATGATGCGTATAGTGGATTTTACCATGATTATTTTCACTCACAGAATTTTAAATTCTTTCCTTTTTTAGAAAATTGCAATACGTATTTTACACAGGTACGCATCTTTATCAGGACCTCTGCTCTTATTCTGTGAAGTAAGTTGAGGCATCACAAAATAGTTTTAGTCCTAACAAAAAATCAATAAAGGGTAGTAAAGGGTAGTAATTAAAACTTATAGGAAATTATGAGTTATGGTTATTGTGTGCTTCACTTATTCTTGCTATCTTAAATCATTCTATGCAGAATCAACATAAGGCCTTTTATAAATCATTTCTGAATTATGCTTTGCACACTCGTGAATAAAGGGAAGTAATTCACTAACTTCACAAGTCAGGTTCTTGCATGCGACACATCACCTGGTGATGGTGATCATTTCTTTCAATTTATCTGAAAATCCCTGCATGCATGACAATCTTATGCTCTGAACAATATTTGACCTCTGACCTTGTTTAATGACCTTGACTTTTCAGCTACAGACCTAGTTCTTGAACGCCACATGCCATCTCATAATGCTTATCACTTCTGCCAAGTAATTGAAAATTCTTCCATGTTGGTCAAAATCATAATTTGGTCAATGGCTTAAACTCTTATAAGAGTGACCTTGACCTTAGACCAAAGGACCTGGTTGTTGCGGGCCACATGCTGTCTGATAATGCTTATCACTTCTGTCAAATAATTGTAACATTCTTCCATGCCAGACAAAATAATGCTCCGACAGAGTCCAGGGAATTAATTCTTATATTTGACCTTTGATTTTTAAGTGTGACCTTGACCTTGGACCTAGTGTTTGCGGGCGACACATCGTCTCATAATGGTTATCACTTCTGCCAAGTTATTTGAATATCCTTCAAAGCTCGACAAAAATTATTGCCTGGACAAGAATCTTGACATATATACATATACTTGACCTTAAAGTGTGAACTTGATCTTGGACCAAGGCATCTGGTTCTTGCATATGACACACCGCCACATAATGCTTATCACTTATGCCAAGTTGTTTGAAAATCCTTCACTGCTGGACAACATTATGCTCCAGACATAGTCTATGGCTTTAATTCTTATATTTGCCCCGACAATCTTTTAGTTCGACCTTGACATTGGACAAAGGGACCTGGTTCTTGCGCGCAACACACCGACTCACCATGCTTAGCACTTCGGCCAATTTAGTTTAAAATCCTTCCCTGCTTTACAAAATTATGCTCCGGACAGCGCATATGGCTTGAATTCTTATATTTGACCTTTAAGTGTGACCTTGGACCTAGCGACCTGGTTCTTGCGCGCTACACACTATTTCACCATACTCAACACTTGTTTCAAGTTATTTGAAATTCCTTCCATGCTTGACAAAATAATGCTCCGGACAGGATCTATGGCTTAAGTTCTTATATTGGACCTTTGACCTTAAGTGTGTCCTTGACCTTGGAAGCAGGGACCTGTTTCTTGTGCCCGACACATCGTCTCACAGTGCTCAACACTTGTTCCAAATTATTTGAAATTCCTTCCATGCTGGATAAAACTATGCTCCGGACAGAGTATATGGCTTAAATTCTTATATTTGACCTTTGACCTTTAAGTGTGATCTTGACCTTGGCCCTAGGAACATGGTTCTTGCGCAAAACGCACTGTCTCGCCATGCTCAACACTTGTGCCAAGTAATTTGAAATTCTTTCCATGCTGGACAAAATTATGCTCCGGACAGGGTCTATGGCTTAAATTCTTATATTTGACATTTGGCCTTTAAGTGTAACCTTGACCTTAGACCTAGGGACCTAGTTCCTGCAAGCAATGCACCGTCTCATTATGCTCAACATTTCTGCCAAGTTATTTGAAAAATAAGTATAACACGTCTAAGGGCTAGAGGTTAAATAGTGTACAATAAGGGCAATAATGCCAAAACCGGTTGCCAATCTAACATGTACTTCAGTAGCTCACGCGTCTCCCTTAGCAACTCCCTTGGTAACGTCAAAATTTGCTAGTCAGATAAACTGGATCAATACTAGTCTATCTAAACGACGTTAGCCGGGTCAATAGAGCGTTATGAAATTAACTATTTGAGAGAAATGTCATGAGTGTCTATTTAATACACAGGGTGTGTTATATATCGAAAATGATACTGGATATGATATGGGTTTATTGCTTGGAATAAAACTACTTTGACACGTTAATACGAAGACAACTGTGCACTGCAATGCATATAATGGAATATTATTTGGTTATGGTAGATATAATCTTTGATTTTAATTTCATGAACTGCACATATTTGTTACAGAAATTTTGATGAAAAAAAAGTGTGTGGGGAAAGGAAAAAATTTGGATTTTGTACACGTCTATTAAGTTGCATCGTTGTATAAGTCACAGGCACAAATATTTTGACAAAAAGTTGTGTCTTATACACCAAAAAATACGGTAACCCCTATATGTCAGCTTTTTAGGCGAAACAACAATGACATAATGAACAGACTAGAACTGCCACAGACTGTCAGGGCGCAAAAAAACCAGGCATGCCGCTTAGTAACAAGGTTATCGTTACAAGTACTGATTTTTGAAGTTACCAAACTTTTGAATAACTAGAACTCCATGACTCAGATGTGTTGCCTGACAGGGCATTAAAAGTATGATAAGAGCAATTATCCTGAAAACCAGACTTAGCCTACTAACACTTTCCTAATGTTTCATAATGGTTGCACAAAATTTTCCCAAGTTATTGTTTGCACAAGCCCTATTTGAACTTTTTTAAAAATAAATGGGGCATAACTCAAGTACAGTTAAAGCAATTATGCTGAAAACCGAAGGGGGCATAACATAAGTACTATTAGAGCAATTATAAGGAATATCGAACTTGACCTTCCTTTCATGCCTACTTACCCTTCCATAAAGTTTCATAATGATAGCACAAACACTTGTCAAGTTATTGTCTGCACACAATAAAGAGGACGCCATCGCCGCCACCTTTTCAGGCGACACAAAAACTTTAACCTGAAAATCCATGTGAAAAAGAGGCATAGCTGCGCTAAAATACGAAACAGATTTATTGGGAATGCTACATAATAAAGCTGATGACAAAGGTATATTCCATGTTCCAACTGATTAACTTACGTAGTCTTGAAGATACAACACTTTTGAATATAAACCTAAACTAAGTTTAGACACCGACACCAGAACGAATACGAAAACTCACCTATTCTCTGATTGGTTGAGCTCAAAATGCATACAATGATTTCATTGATGCATTTTTGAATTGTTTGTGATTTTCGTTGTAAACACAACTTTCCCAGCCTACCTCAGACATTTGTCAACATCTTTCTGCAGTGCAGCTGTATGAAGCACTGTGTTGCCCCTGCCATCACATTTGTGTTGGTGTGCTGAACCCTTACGACAGAAACGCTCCAAAACATACTTCAGAATACTGGTGGACTCTCCTGAAAACGTAGCCGAGTATTTCAATTAAATTTTAAAACCTATTGATTCAGCGTTTGTCTTTTTTTAATGCAGCAATTCAACACAATACATAGTTCAATATTCCTAGTCCATTACATTTAGCAATTTTGACTGATCAACCGAACTGATATTCAATATTATTATGCATACATACATATTGCTTTAGATGATATGAAACATTTAACAAGAAAGAGGGCCAAGATGGCCCTGGGTCTCCCACGTGAGTTGAAGGCATCAGAATGGCTTTAAAAAAATTTAATAGCGTGTACATAGATCTTTAAAGGTTAATGATGGAAATCTGCCCAGCAGTCAGGCAGCGTTCTTTTTAACAGGATCAAAACTAGAGCTATATCTAAAGGTGATTAAAACCCCCACACACCGTTCTGACACAGATGAGGTTTAAAACACAACAATGTTTTGACTGACAGAATGACCTGCATAATAGGAAAAAAAGGCTTGGCATATGCAAATAAAAGAATAAAATATATGCCCTGGACAATTATTTTGGCCTTAAACCTAGAAGAATGATATTGAACTTTCAGCTACAGACCTGGTTCTCGATGTTTGATAATGATCAACACTAAACACAAGGTATTTTTTTAATCATTCCCCTTCTCGAAAAAGTGTATTTAATACGCATTTAATGCGTATTAAATGCTACCGTATAGGCAAATACACTTATTACAGAAATTAAGTGTATTTTTTCAACATTGTTCCTGCATTCATACACTTAAGTGCATTTAAAGTGTACTTTTCTCCTTGAAAAATAAACTATATCTTCAAAAAACATGCTTTAGTGTATTTTAAGTGTATTTTAAGTGTATTTTCCAGTGCATTAATACACGTGTTTGTACAAAATGCAGAAAAAGTATTTAATGCGCATTTAACGCAGACAAAATATGGTGCCAATACAGCAGCGTTTAATACACATTAAATGCGTATTGAATACTCGTTTTCGAGAAGGGTCCATGTTGGACAATTATGCTTCCAACAAAAATTGCATTCTCATATTTGACCTTTAAAAGTTACCTCTGACCCCTTAGACCGTGGTCATGTCTTGAACACATCCTCACATGATAGTGAGCACTTTGTAATAGCAGAATCAAACTTCTAAGGTACAACTATTTATTATATTTAACCTTTGACCACTAGGTGCAACCATAACATTAAAACTAAAGGCCTTGTTCATAGTGCGCAACATACCGTCTCAGTATGGTGATCATTTCTACTAATGGTACTATCACACCAGAGCCCTTCAGTACTACGTTCACAAGGTCCGCCCCACAACATGAACTTTGTTCAGAACGAGCCAAGAACCTTATGAAAGCCAAAACAATTATATCCACTTCCTGTGCAAGTAGTAGGTCTGTACAGCGTCCTTATCAAGACCAGCCGGTCAACACTAATACCTTGTCACGCATATCATTTCACGTGCTTTACGAAAATAAGGTCCTTAGGCCACAACAAATTGATCAGATGTTCGTTGGATTTGCCGCACCGCTCAAATCGTTAATTGAAAAAAAAATTATTTCTGCGCCCGCACCTTCAATTTTGCCCCGTACCCGATTTTTTAAAATGAAGTTTTCATCAACGAGTCTCATTTTTTGTTAAACACCGAATTTGTGGAGTTCCCAAATCATAACAAGCAATTGGTACTGATATAGACGTGAATAAGGCACTTTGCGGCAACTGGTTTATGTACAAGCACATAATGTTTGACCCAAACCTTTACTCTCCAATAGCCAGTCTGGCACAGCTGCCATGTGCATAGATATAGAAAACATATCTATGGCCATGTGTATTCCGACTCGGCAATTTCTTATCATGTTTTATGAAACTTGTGAAAACACAACGAGCTGTTTGTCAGCATTCATTGCCTAATTAAATATGATTGCTAGCAAGCTCTCGTAATGTTAGCAGACACAACAGTTAAGGTTACAATATACTTATTCCAATCCTTATGTAATTTAATGTAAAAGCGATAACTTTAACCCAAAATAAATGCAACATTTTGCACATAGGGACCCTCATAACCATAGCTTTTCTTAAAGAGCATTCGAAGCTGAATTGATTTATGCAATAAAAAGTTTATGTCATGTGTTATGTAAGAAAGAACTTTACATTAAACCAAGTTGACTGTTTTATCACCATCGTTTTAGCGGCTACTTTCTAGTTGAATGTAACCCGCCTCAGCACAAGTGTCCTACTGTAGTCTCCAATCTTCAAACATATCCGTGATTTATTTGTGCATACCAATGCTTATCCTACCAACATCTCCAAAAAAGAATATCAAAGCAAGTGTCTAAACCTAAAAACATGTCTTCAAGTTAAACTTGTTGATTTATTTATAAAGTACAGCCCTCTTATTTATTTAGTGTATTGTGACCTTAATTAAAGGATTATCTGGTTGATAAAGGATGTGTGAAATTGGATGTCTGGAATATGTCAAATAGACTGATTATCGGGTATGTTTACATTTCGGACAGTTTTTGACCAGCGGTTTGTCCTTGATTTCTGACTTCTTATATCCACACATACAAGTTGTTTTTGATATGTCCATTTTATAAATTCAACGTATCTGTTTGGTGTACATTTTGTTCAGCTTTTATAAATTATATTAAGGTACATTTAACTGGGCAAGCCAATTCATTGTTATTTATTATTTTTAATTTATTTATGGATATATTTTGTTAACATCTTGTAGATATTTTAAGAGAGTATGTTTAAATATAAAAAATAATCCACGTTTACTTCAATGGACCATTAACAAAAACGTTAATACAAAAATCAAAATATACTTATGCTTTTGTTAATGCCATAATGCAATTAATATACAGCACAGTGAAGTATAATTTCATAATTAAAACAATTATAACCATTCCTTGACATGGAAACAAAAAATTGGCGCAAGAAAATAAGAGCCAGTGTGAGCCCTGGCTTACGGTTTTAAAAAATGGTGGCGTACAGTTGTTTTGTCGTGTCATTTAAAGATACAGAACTTATACATTCCTAAATTCCTAAATTGTTTTGTGTTTTTTGTATGACAGTTCATATTCATGTTATTAAACTGTTGGTAGTCAATGACTTAGTGTATCAAATATCTATTTTGATAATGACAATTACCTTGTATAAGGTCTACTTTCTTATAGTTAAGATATGGCTATCCAGTATTTACTGCCGGGTGTTAATTTAAAAGCAGTATCATTATTGAAGACTTGTTGCACAAAACCCTTTGCAGGACATGGTCGAAGAACAAATGGATAAATTAGTTGCTTAGTTTATTACATACATATTGATTTTGACAACAATTTATGGACAGAGCAGATGAAGAGGAAATAATTGACAAGATATCAAGTTATGATGGCGTTTGGCAGTAATTTTTAATCACTATGGGCAAGATAGGCTTTTTTTTTTATTCAGCGGTTTTCGCTCGCCTCTAATTTTATCCAAAATGGAAAAAATATATTTTTATTTTTATTTTGCTCGCTCCAATTATTTTGTGACAAAATCTGTATAACAATTGATCAATTTGTTGTGGCCTTACGCAGATTCTACGTATCCAGCACACCGTAGAATACTATAAAACCACTAGCACCACGTCCGGCAAACGTTAGCATTACGTCAATCCGGTCCTATAAATATTTCGCCACGCTCTGTTGTAGATGTTTTTGTCTATGGTTGAATTTCAATGTAGAGGCACAGTTTTACCAATCGAAAAGAATTGGCATTCGCGCACTATTGGCAAAGTTCTGATGCTCTACTTATGTAGAACATACATAGGGAATGCGCAGTAACGACTTCATTAACGTTACGGACCTGTAGCAGACCTGAGCATGTCTTAATGGGGACGCAGAGACTACATCCTCGTTTTTCCACGTCCTCACTAAGCATGTTTTAAGCATGCTCAAAACAGTCCTCCACGTCCATAAAGACATAACCAAGGCCCCGCTGCATATCGCTTGATCCTCATCACTTCAAAGGTCGTTCTTAACAGATCCTCACGGGATGTGGCTGACATGGTACGGATGGGCTCTGGTGTGATAGGGGTATACGTTTTTTGAGAATCCCAATGATTGCTCCAAACCAATATTTGACCTTTAAGTATGAATACAGTTTAAAATACTCCCATGCATAAAAAGTGACACTCCAGATACTTTCTACAACTATTTAACCTTTGACCTTGATCTGTGACCTTGTCATTGGATGGACATATGTGGTTTATGTACCTAACACATTGTCTAGTCATGGGGAATAATAACCTTTAGTAATATTAAAATTCTTCGAAGCATTCAGAAGTTATGGAGCAGAAACAAAATGCAAATATTTTACCTTTAACCATGAAATGTAACTTTGACCTTTGAAGGACAAACATAGGCCATGTACACATTTGACCTCAAAATAAGACCTTGACCTTACAGTTAGCAGAACACCCAGAAGGCACACGACATTAAATTAACATTGAAAAACGGTTAAGTTGGTCAGCAACATTGTTTCAACGTTAAGTCAATGTTGTCGGACAAACTTTGTAAGTTGCTTGTTGAAATAACGTTGACGTTGATAGGTTGGTTTACAAAATGACATTGTATCAACGTTGCATTATCAATGTTGAAATATTAGTTTGAACAAGAGCTGTCAGAGGACAGCGCGCTCGACTATTTGAAGTATTTCATTTGGTACATATTTTGGATAGTGGAAGGGGCATACATTTGTTAAAATACAAAACTTTTAAGTGAAGCCTTGTATAGTTAATACATTTTTGGAACCAACACTTTAAAAACAAAGTCTATGTAAAAAGTGGGCTAACTCTGTCAAAATACAAAACAGAGTTATGGGTAATGTTGCCCCTGATACTAGAGTTGATGACAAAGGTTAGTTCCAAGTTTCAAGTGAATAACTTATGTAGTTTTGAAGTAACCAAACTTTTGAATATAAACTTGAAACAGAAAATCTAAGTGAAAAGGGGGCATAACTTTGTCAAAATACAAAATAGAGTTATGTGTAATGTTGTCACTGATACTAGAGTTGATGACAAAGGTTAGTTCCAAGTTTCAAGTGTATAACGTATGTAGTTTTGAAGTTACAAAACTTCTGAATATAAACTTTGACCAGAAAATCTATGTGAAATAGGGGCATAACTCTGTCATAATAAAAACTAGAGTTATAGGGAATGTTAACCCTGATACTGGAGTTTTTGACAAAGGTATATTCCAAGTTTCACTGAATAGCTTTTATAGTATTGAAGTTACAAAACTTTTGAATATAAACTTTTACCAGAAAATATATGTGAAAAATGGGCATAACTCTGTCAAAATACAAAACAGTGTTATAGTGAATGTTGCCTTTGATACTGGAGTTGATGACAAAGGTTAGTTCCAAGTTTCAAGTTAATAACTTATGTAGTCTTGAAGTTACAAAACTTCTGAATATACACTTTGAACAGAAAATGTAAGTGAAAAGGGGGTATAACTCTTTCAAAATACAAAACAGAGTTATGTGTAATGTTGCCCCTAATACTAGAGTTCATGACAAAGGTTAGTTCCAAATTTCAAGTGAATAACTTAAGTAGTTTTGAAGTTACAAAACGGTTTCAATAAGACCAAAGGTGGTTCTCGCAGGGCAGTAAATATCTTACCTACAACAAGTGTCATTTTCACAACTGCGTGTAAATAGGTATCTCCTTTGTCTATTGAGATTGTGTTCCTATCTGCTCCGCATTCCAGGAAGTAATGCATCAGTTTCAGACCCCAACGGTGGCCCTATAAAAAAAAAAATTATTGTCACATGAGTGACGGATAAACCCCCATAATATGGCCTAGTCACAAAACTATGGCATCCATTTGAAAGAAATAGACAAGAGAGAATGCTTTAATTTGTGAATGTTTAACAGTGTATTTCGAAAGATTTAATTTCAATAGGAGCCATAACTCTGTAAACATTCAGTACTTTGTAACTGCAGTTGTGCTTGATCTGTATTCTATGATGTACCAAACATAATTTAACAAGAAATGTGGAAATTCCATGAAAACCAATATTTTCTAACGAAATGCATAAGTCAGTACAATAATAAAAGCAAGTTCTGGGTGCAATGTGAAGGTTATACACCTATGGCTAGGAAATGGTGACCTTGACCTTGCAATCCAAATCGAGGTCTCAATATAAGCTATCTACATATGAAGTTTCATTAAAATATCTAAATAAGTTCTTAAGTTATTGAGAGCAGTTTTTTTTTTTAGTAAAGTGACCTTGACCCCACCCACTCCATATTGAATCACAAGAGAGGTCTAGATATACCGTATCTACATATGAAGTTTCATTAAAATATCTCAATTTGTTCCCTAGGTATTGAGTGGAAACTTTGTATCTATTTTTAGTAATAGTGACCTTGACCCCATCGACCCAATATGCAATCCCAAGCAAGGTCTCAGTATGAGGTATCTACATATGAAGTTTCATTAAAAAATCTCAATGCTTTCTCAATTTATTGAGCGGAACCTGTTTTCCTATTTTTAGCAATGGTGATCTTGACCCTGACACCACCCAGCCCATATGCAATCCCAAGCAAAATCTCAATGTAGGGTATCTATGTATGATGTTTCATTAAAATGTCTCAATGCGTTCTCAAGTTATTGAGTGGAAACTGTTTTTTCTATTTTTAGTAATGGTGACCTTGACCCCACCCACCCCATATGCAATCCCAAACAAGGTCTCGATATAAGGCATCTATGTATGAAGTTTCATTAAAATAACTCAATGCATTCTAAAGTTATTGAGCGGAAACCGTTTTTCTATTTTTCGTAACGGTGACCTTCACATTGACCCCATATGCTATCCCAAGCGAGGACTCGATATAATGTATCTATGTATGAAGTTTCACAATAGCTTGAGTTAGAGAGCGTAAACAAAAATTTGACGCCGCCAACCCCTTTGTCAAAATTTAGTGGTTTGTAACCAAAGTCAAACTTAACCCGTATTTTATGATGCTACACATGTATACCAAGAATTAAGATGTCAAGCCATTGTTGAGTTATTGTATCGAAATCATAATTTTAGTGAATTTACGTCAAAGAGGGGCCATAACTCTGTCAAAATTTAGTGGTTTGTAACTAAGTCGAACTTGACCCGTATTTTATGATGCTACACATGTATACCAAAAATTATTTGAATATTTCAAGCCATTCTTGAGTTATCATCCAGAAACCAAAAAACCAACAGACCGATAAGCGCACTCCTATATACCCCCCCCCCCCAAACTTCGTTTGTTGGGGCATAATAATCTATATTGTATACGGTGTGTAGGTTTTGTTCAGAACAATTTCAATGGCTCAGTAACTGAGTTTGTAAATGTTGTATGTAGATTATAAAATGAGTTTCATTTCTGAATTGTTTGATATATAATTATATAATTGAAAATGAATATAAATTTAAAGGACGTATCAATGAAAAGTCGACAATTACATTTGCAAAAAATATTAGGGTTGGCAAAACTATTTGAATATTCAATTGAATGATTGTCATTCGAATAGTTAAAACGCAATTAGAATATTCGCAAATTTGTATTGCTTGTTTAAAAAAAAACAATAATTTCCTGATTGTAGAAAGTATTTTTCTGTCAATATAAAGGTAGAATATCACTAACAGATACATTATATGGTGTTTTCAATATTATGGGCCATGTCACTTGTCAGACAAAAAGATATTGAATTGTGTGGTCGGTGTCAGTCGACAATCGTCTAGTCGCTAGTAATACGCAATTACACCTGACAGGAGGATCACATAACTGTTAATTGCAACTCGCGTTATGACTAGTGAAAAGAGACACAAAAATAAATTACAGAAGTGTGGTCACAAATTTTAGCTGTCATTATAGCTGAGAAACCTCGCTCAAATTTGCTGATAAACTAATGATAATTGGAGCTTTTCATGATAATAAAAATGCTTGGTGTTTTGAAAACTAGTTGATTATAGAGAACAATTAAAATGGGTAACGCAGTTGTTTATGTGTTTATACTGTTCAATTCATACATTAATTAGAAAGCGCAAGTTGTTAATGAAAATATGACTGTACGAGATAATAGGAACACAAATAATGTTTATGTCTCCTAGGCCATACAGTTCTAAATAGTTAATACCAATTTATGTGAATATTCAAATATTTGATTTAATAGAAAAGATATATTCGAATACCGATTTTGGTATTCGATGCCATCCCTAAACAAGAGGGCCATGATGGCCCAAAGTGCTCACCTGAGAACTGGTACAGATGAAGACCATACTGTTGTGACAGGTTTGAAAATTAAGGTATCTGAACAAAACGCAGAGGGGGATAGGATCAATTTTGATTTAAAACATCGGTTAGTGCAATGGGCTAACTAAAGTACAAGATGGAAAGTGGATGTACGTTTTTTTGCTAATGGTTCTCAAATCATTTTTCTCAATATTCTTACCTGACCCTTTTTCATTAAGTCATTGACAATTCTGGAAAATGCAGAAACAGTAAATTTTGATGTCTTTTTCGCAAATAGTTTTGGAGAACTAGTTGCAATGCGATAATTGCAATGGCTGTGCTATAAGGTAAAGTTTTGCTTTTTCTTTGATAATTTTCTGTCCAATGATAATAAATGATGTTAATGCAGGCTCTGAAGACATTAATGTTGCATGTACAAATAACTGCATGCATGTCTTGCAACTGTTGGAAATCAAATTTTATCAATCAAATTTTATGGTCATGGCATAAATTTAAAAACCGCTTAAATTTTAACTTGAACAAATCTGGGGCGCCTAAAATTGGTGATGCGCTTATAAACATCGCCCGGGGCACGTTTATATTATCAATTAATTAACTGTGTTGACTGCAGCAGACCAACCATACCTGCTGTGAAAGCTAATCTCTTACATCACAATGGCCGTTTTTCACTTGAGAAACATGTACACCCACTCAATAAAGTCAGTGAATGATGAAAGCAAGTGGCACTTTGCCGAAAATTTTAACAATTTACTGTTATTCCTAAGCCGTAATCAATCACCGTGAAACACCGCCCCAATCAATCACCGTGAAGCACCGCCCTGTAGGCGGAGTTTCATCTCTCAGTAAAACCAATGTAAGCCAACAGAAACGCTCTGTTTATCTTCGCTTTGGAATGACGTTATGATTGACCAATCGGCGAAATAGGCATGTAGTAACCTTATACGCGCGTCCATGCGTATTATCGACCGTAAAAAGATTGCTCACCCTTTTCTTATTTATAAATGTCCTCACTAATTTATTTGATGAATTTAATAACTTCAACAAATAAACTGCGAAGGATCAGTCAGAAATACGCTAATATGAAATCGAAATCGGAAAAGATTATCCAGTGTTACTGTTCGTTGTAGTTTCGTAAACACAAGCTGTATTGTTTATATACATGTATGCCAAGTAAAACCCGTGTTTTCTACAAAAGAGCGCGAATTGTCTGCTAACAACCACGACGTCAAGTTCCACGCATGGAAAGCGTGCGTGTACCGACCATGTGATTTACTAAATACAGGTCTTTAACATTTGACGCGCGTAGGCACGACAAACACGAGTAAATTTTCGCGCCGTTTATGCAAGAACAATGCATGTATAATATACATGTATTTTAATCAAGATCGTTACAATTCACCAATTATCTAATCATTACTACTACCTTCAACAGTTGCAAAGATTAAAACATTGTTAAAACATTAAACACATGCCCATATGAACATAATTAATCGAAAAAAGAGGTCCCGTAAGTAGATCGAGTGTAACCTACAAATTCGAGAACGACAAGAATAGTGGATTTGACCATGACGTCACTGTGCGAATGTGATGCGCACTGGACATAGACATCCAGAAAAAAATTGTTTTTCAGAACAACAATGACGCTTTTGCTTTTAAAAGTCTACAGGTATATCGTTTGAATGACAATGTTTCATTTATTTCATTTTCTTTAAACATTTACACACAGTTTGAAATGTGTTAGCCTTAAATTTAAGAGCTAGGGCAGGGATACCCCTCCCTGACCCAGCCCTATCGGGACCAGGGCGCCTGAAAAAATCCTGGGGAAGGCTCTGCATGCACAAACTGTGTAAGTTTGGTCAACATTTAATAACAAATCCTTTTGTGCAAGCCAATCATTGATAACTTGTATTTTTTTTTTCCGAACACAAGGGGCCATAACTCTGGTGTTTCTGGCCCGATCATGCTTTTATTCGATTTCACCTGTCGTCTTACGTTTATAGACAAACTGAACAGGATTGGTGAAAAATGAAGTCTCTATCCTGAATAATGACTGTTTTTGAATATTTTTTCACAAACAACGGGCAATAGCTCCCATGTTTCTGGTCCGATCTTGCTTATATTCGACTTCATTTTTGATCTTATAGTCATAGACAAAATGTGCAAGATTGGTGAAGATTGGATGAAAAATGAAGTCTCTATCCTGAATAATGCCCATTGTTGCATTTTTTTTTCACAAACAAAGGGCAATAACTCTGGTATTTCTGGTCCGATCTTGCTTATATTTGACTTCAACTGTAATCTTATGGTAATAGACAAACTGTGCAAGACTGGTGTAGATTGGATGAAAAATGATGTCTCTATCCTGAATAATGTCCATTTTTGTAATTTTTGTTATAAACAAAGGGCAATAACTCTGGTATTTGAAATACGATCTGGCCCATTTTTGGCCTCTGCTGAGATCTGAGGGTCATACACAAACTGCGAAAGTTTGGTTAAGAATGGATGAAAAATAAAGTCTTAACGTTGGAAAACGGCTTTTCTGCACTGTTTTGCATGCAAAGGGGCAATAACACTGGTGTAACTGGTGTGATCTGACCCAATAACAATCCAATACGAGATTTTACGGTCATAAACAAACTGTGCAATTTAGGTCCAGATTGAATAAAAAATGTAGTCTTTATCGCCCGTACGGTCCAAATTGTTGACGGCATATGGACGACGGACGATTGACGACGCCGGAGAGATCCCCTATACCAATAGCGATAATTGCAATGGCTGTGCTATAAGGTAAAGTTTTGCTTTTTCTTTGATAATTTTCTGTCCAATGATAATAAATGATGTTAATGCAGGCTCTGAAGACATTAATGTTGCATGTACAAATAACTGCATGCATGTCTTGCAACTGTTGGAAATCAAATTTTATCAATCAAATTTTATGGTCATGGCATAAATTTAAAAACCGCTTAAATTTTAACTTGAACAAATCAGGGGCGCCTAAATTGGTGATGTGCTTATAAACATCGCCCGGGGCACGTTTATATTATCAATTAATTAACTGTGTTGACTGCAGCAGACCAACCATACCTGCTGTGAAAGCTAATCTCTTACATCACAATGGCCGTTTTTCACTTGAGAAACATGTACACCCACTCAATAAAGTCGGTGAATGATGAAAGCAAGTGGCACTTTGCCGAAAATTTTAACAATTTACTGTTATTCCTAAGCCGTAATCAATCACCGTGAAACACCGCCCCAATCAATCACCGTGAAGCACCGCCCTGTAGACGGAGTTTCATCTCTCAGTAAAACCAATGTAAGCCAACAGAAACGCTCTGTTTATCTTTGCTTTGGAATGACGTTATGATTGACCAATCGGCGAAATAGGCATGTAGTAACCTTATACGCGCGTCCATGCGTATTATCGACCGTAAAAAGATTGCTCACCCTTTTCTTATTTATAAACGTCCTCACTAATTTATTTGATGACTTTAATAACTTCAACAAATAAACTGCGAAGGATCAGTCAGAAATACGCTAATATGAAATCGTAATCGGAAAAGATTATCCAGTGTTACTGTTCGTTGTAGTTTCGTAAACACAAGCTGTATTGTTTATATACATGTATGCCAAGTAAAACCCGTGTTTTCTACAAAAGAGCGCGAAATGTCTGCTAACAACCACGACGTCAAGTTCCACGGAAAGCGTGCGTGTACCGACCATGTGATTTACTAAATACAGGTCTTTAACATTTGACGCGCGTAGGCACGACAAACACGAGTAAATTTTCCCGCCGTTTATGCAAGAACAACGCATGTATAATATACATGTATTTTAATCAAGATCGTTACAATTCACCAATTATCTAATCATTACTACTACCTTCAACAGTTGCAAAGATTAAAACATTGTTAAAACATTAAACACATGCCCATATGAACATAATTAATCGAAAAAAGAGGTCCCGTAAGTAGATCGAGTGTAACCTACAAATTCGAGAACGACAAGAATAGTGGATTTGACCATGACGTCACTGTGCGAATGTGATGCGCACTGGACATAGACATCCAGAAAAAAATTGTTTTTCAGAACAACAATGACGCTTTTGCTTTTAAAAGTCTACAGGTATATCGTTTGAATGACAATGTTTCATTTATTTCATTTTCTTTAAACATTTACACACAGTTTGAAATGTGTTAGCCTTAAATTTAAGAGCTAGGGCAGGGATACCCCTCCCTGACCCAGCCCTATCGGGACCAGGGCGCCTGAAAAAAATCCTGGGGAAGGCTCTGCATGCACAAACTGTGTAAGTTTGGTTAACATTTAATAACAAATCCTGTGTGCAAGCCAATCATTGATAACTTGTAATTTTTTTTTTCCGAACACAAGGGGCCATAACTCTAGTGTTTCTGGCCCGATCATGCTTTTATTCGACTTCACCTGTAGTCTTACGTTTATAGACAAACTGAACAGGATTGGTAAAAAATGAAGTCTCTATCCTGAATAATGACTTTTTTTGAATATTTTTTCACAAACAACGGGCAATAGCTCCCATGTTTCTGGTCCGATCTTGCTTATATTCGACTTCATTTTTGATCTTATAGTCATAGACAAAATGTGCAAGATTGGTGAAGATTGGATGAAAAATGAAGTCTCTATCCTGAATAATGTCCATTGTTACATTTTTTTTCACAAACAAAGGGCAATAACTCTGGTATTTCTGGTCCGATCTTGCTTATATTTGACTTCAACTGTAATCTTATGGTAATAGACAAACTGTGCAAGACTGGTGAAGATTGGATGAAAAATGATGTCTCTATCCTGAATAATGTCCATTTTTGTAATTTTTGTTATAAACAAAGGGCAATAACTCTGGTATTTGAAACACGATCTGGCCCATTTTTGGCCTCTGCTGAGATCTGAGGGTCATACACAAACTGTGAAACTTTGGTTAAGAATGGATGGAAAATAAAGTCTTAACGTTGGAAAACAGCTTTTCTGCACTGTTTTGCAAGCAAAGAGGCAATAACACTGGTGTAACTGGTGTGATCTGACCCAATAACAATCCAATCCGAGATTTTATGGTCATACACAAACTGTGCAAATTAGGTCCAGATTGAATAAAAAATGTAGTCTTTATCGCCCGTACGGTCCAAATTGTTGACGACATATGGACAACGGACGATTGACGACGCCGGAGAGATCCCCTATACCAATAGCTTCATAAGTAACCCCTATATGTCGCCTATTTAGGTGACACAAAAACTGTGTTGATCATTTTCGTCACTCAATATCTTCTATTGGTGAACGTTGGTCATTATGAACACCATTAGAGGCATTTATCAATAAAATGAACTAGAAATGTCACATGAGTGACGGATATACCCCCACAATATGGCCTTGTCACAAAACTATGGCATCCATTCGAAAGACATTGACAGATAGAGAATGCTTTAATTTGTGAATGGTCATCAGTGTATTTGGAAAAATTTAATTTCAATAGAAGCCATAACTCTGTCAACATTTAGTGGTTTGTAACCAAAGTTCAACTTGTTCTGTATTTTATGATGATACACCTATGTACAAAAAGAATTTAAATATGTGAAGCCTTTCATTAGTTATTGTCCATGTTTTTCGGGAATTTAAGTCAAAAAGGGGCCATAACTGTGTCAAAATTTAGTGGTTTGTAACCAAAGTCAAAATTGACCTGTATTTTATGATGCTACACATGTGTACCAATAATTATTTTAATATGTCAAGCCACTGTTGAGTTATCGTCAGGAAACTATGTTTTTAGGGAATTTATGTCAAATTAAGGGCCATAACTCTGTCAAAATTTAGTGGTTTGTAACCAAAGTCAAACTTGACCCGTATTTTATGATGCTACACATGTATACCAAGAATTATTTCAATAAGTCAAGCCATTCTAGAGTTATCGTCCGGAAATCATGTTTTTATGGAATTTTAAGTCGAAAAGGGGCCATAACTCTGTCAAAATTCAGTGGTTTATAACCAACATCGAACTTGACCTGTATTCTATGATGTTACACATGTGTACCAACAATTATTTGAATATGTCAAGCCTTTCTTGAGTTATCATCCGGAAACGAAAAACCAACAGACCGACGGACTGTCACACTGACGGACTGACAAGCTCACTCCTATATAACCCCCTAAACTTCGTTTGTGGGGTATAAATATCAAGGCATATAGTGAAATGTTGATGAGAAATAGCTTGGACAAAAATGATGCACTAGGTGCTATTTTCTCGAATGCCTTTAACGCTAAGATATATTATCCAAGAGGAACTACCTGGTCGTATGCTCACTCATCAGGACAGTAATCTAGATGGATGCCAAGACAAACAGAAGGGCAAACAGCAGAAACATAATCTCTCCCTCACTTTGTGGGAGCAGCCATAACAACATGTTACTTACCCTCAGTTCATCTGTGGAGCAAAATGGCTTTAAACTGAGAGATAGGTGTCGCTGGCACCTAACAGATAGTTCAAATAGCTGGAATGCAACTTTTGCAGTGTCCCACTTGCCATTTTTCAGCCAATCATAACATGCCTGGGCCCAGATATGTCCATCGTGCAGTGGGATAGTATCCAACCAACCTTGAAAACCTATGAAACAACAAGAGGGCCATGATGGCCCAAAGCGCCCACCTGAGAACTGGTACAGATGAAGACCATACTGTTATGACAGGTTTGAAAATAAGATATCTGAACAATATGCAGAGGGGGATAGGATCAATTTTGATTTCAAACATTGGTTAGTGCAATCGGCTAACTAAAGTACGAGTTAGGTAGTGGATGTGCGTTTTTTTTGCTAATGGTTCTCAAATCATTTTTCTCGATATTCTGACCTGACCCTTTTCCATTAAGTCAGTGACAATTCTCGAAAATGCAGAAACAGTAGATTTCTATGTCTTTTTCACAGACAGCTTTGGAGAACTAGTTGCAATGCAATAATTGTGATGGCTGTGCTATAAGGTAAAGTTTTGCTTTGTGTTTATCATTTTCTGTCCAATGATGATAAATGATGTTAATCCAGGCCCTGAAGCCATTTATCAATGTTGCATGTTCATGAACAAACTATGCAATATTGGTGAAGATTGGATGAAAAATGAAGTCTCTATCCTGAATAATGTCCATTTTTGTATATTTTTTTTTGAAACAAAGGGCAATAAATCTGGTGTTTCTTGCCAGATTTTTCTTAAATTAGACATCACCTTTAACCTTATGGTCACAGACAAACTGTGCAAGATTGGTGAAGATTGGATGAAAAATTAAGTCTCTATCCTGAATAATTTTTTGAATCCATTTTTCCATATTTTTTTCACAACAAAGGGCAATAACTCCGGTGTTTCTGGTCTGATCTTGCTTATATTCGACTTCAACTGTAATCTCATGATAACAGACAAACTGTGCAAGATTGGTGAAGATTGGATGAAAAATGACATCTCTATCCTGAATAATGTCCACTTTTGTATATTTTTTTAATAAACAAAGGTCAATAACTCTGGTGGTTGAAATACGATCTGGCCCATGTTTGGCGTCTGCTGAGATTCGATGGTCATACACAAACTGTGAAAGTTTGGTTAAGATTGGATTGAAAATAAAGTCTATAAGTTGGAAAAAGGCATATTTGCACTTTTTTTGCATGAAAAAGGGGCAATAACTCTGGCGTTACTGGTGTGATCTGACCCAATAACAATCCCATCCGAGATTTTATGGTTATACACAAACTGTGCAAGTAAGGTCAAGATTTAATAAAAAAATGTAGTCTTTATCGCGATAACGGTCCAAATTGTTGACGGCATACGGACGATGGACGACCGACGACGCCGGAGAGGTCCCCTATACCAATAGCTCAGCGAGCACTACGTGCACAGGTGAGCTAAACAATATTCTCTAGAAAAATATTTGACCTTTGCCCTTGAATTGTGATCTTGACTTTTGCTATGTACAGAAACCATCTAGTCATGGGGAATAATAACCTTCAAGGCATTTAGCAGTCATGGAAAGGTAACAAAAATTATTTACATTTTACCTTGATTTGTGACTTTAGCCACTGACATACAAGCATAGGTGATGTATGGTCATGGGAAAATTAATCTCAAGCAATATTTAAATCCTTTCAGGGATTTAGAAATTACGAAGCAAAAACGACGGAGAGACAACTGGCAGGGACAGTATGACTACTTTATACACTAGCATAAAAAATCAGACAACAAAAGGAAACAAGGATATCAGTGAACTGATGGATGCTCCCCAATGCTCTTTGCGTAATGGAAATGCAAAAAGAAGAGCAGAGTCCAGACAATTCTGCTCTATATATTAATTTCAGCAATCATCAAAGTCCCATAATTGTAAGAAAAATCATTGAAGAAGAGCATCATGGTACAGTAAACGAGCTCTCTTGGTAATGAAGCTTTGCATACAGTTAAATTGAAATCTGGCCAGTAGTTGTGTAGAAATAGATTGGAAAAAAATTGTGCACAAAATACTTATTTCAGAAATCTTCAGAGTCCCATAACTCTAAGAAAAGAGGGCCACGATGGCCCTAGGTCGCTCACCTGATATCAATGTATGAAGTTTTATTAAAATATCTCAATACGTTCTCAAGTTATTGAGCGGAAACTGTTTTTCTATTTTAAGTAACAGTGACCTTGACCTTCACCCCACTCACCACATATGTAAAGCAAGGTATCGATATAAGGTCTCTATGTATCAAGTTTCATAAAAGTGTCTCAATGCGTTCTTAAGTTATGGAGCGTAAACCGTTTTTCTACTTTTAATAGCAGTGACCTTGACCCCACCCACTCCATAAGCAAACCGAAGTGAGGTCTCGATATAAGATATGTGTATTAAGTTTCATTAAAATATTGCAATGCGTCCTCAAGTTCTTGAGCGGAAACCATTTTTCTATTTTCAGTAACGGTGACCTTGACCCCACCCACCCCATATGCAATTCCAGACAATGTCTCGATATTAGGTACTTATGCATTAAGTTTCATTAAAATAGTTCAATGCTATTTTCAAGATATTTAGCGGAAACCATTTTTCTATTTTTAATAACGGTGACCTTGACCCCACCCACCCCATAAGCAACCCCAAGCGAGGTCTCAATATAATGTATTTATGTATTGAGTTTCATTAAAATATCTCAATGCGTTCTCAAGATATTGAGCAGAACCAGTATTTATATTTTTCGTAACAGTGACATTGACCCCTTCCACCCCATATGCAATCCCAAGCGATGTCTCGTTATAAGGTATCTATGAATTGAGTTTGCTTAAAATATCTGAATGCGTTCTCAAGTTATTGAACGGAAACCGTTTTTTCTTGTTTTTGGTAACAGTGACCTTGAACTTGACCCCACCCACCCCATATGCAATTCCAATCGAGGTCTCGATATAATGTTTTAACCAAATATGAAACATCGGGGCCTTGTGGTTTCGGAGAAGAATTTTTAAATCATTTTGCCATTTATGTTTATATAAACCAGGTGAACCCCAGGGTGTGGCCAGTTTTGACCCCATGGGTATCATTTCAACAATCTTTGTAGAGGACCACCATACAACATTACATACCAAATATGAAACCTCAGGGCCTTGCGGTTTCAGCAAAGATTGTTTAAGTCATTTTTTCTATTTAAGTAGAGGACCATTATACAATGTTACCAACCAAATATGAATTCTCTGGGCCTTGTGGTTTCAGAGGAGAAGATTTTAAAAGTCATTTTGCTATTTAAGTCGATATAAACCATGTGACCCCCAGGGTGTGGCCAGTTTTGACCCAAGGGGCATCACTTGAACAATCTTTGTAGAGGACCACTATACAATGTTACATACCAAATATGAAACCTCTGGGCCTTGCGGTTTCAGAGGAGATTTTAAAAGTCATTTTGCGATTCAAGTCTATATAAGTCATGTGACCCCCGGGGTGTGGCCAGTTTTGACCCCAGGGGCATCATTGGAACAATCTTTGTAGAGGACCACTATACAATGTTACATACCAAATATGAAACCTCTGGGCCTTGTGGTTTCAGAGGAGAAGATGTTTAAAGTCATTTTGCTATTCAAGTCTATATAAACCATGTGACCCCCGGGGTGTGGCCAGTTTTGACCCCAGGGGCATCATTTGAACAAGTTTTGTAGAGGACCACTATATAATGTTACATATAAAATATATGAAACATGTAGGTCTTGTGGTTTCAGAGAAGAAGATTTTTTAAGTCATTTTGCTATACAAGTCTATATAAACCATGTGACCCCCGGGGCGTGGCCAATTTTGACTCCATGGGGCATCATTTTAACAAACTTTGTAGAGGACCACTAGAGGATGTCACATATCAAATATGAAAGCTCAAAGCTTTGTGGTTCCAGAGAAGACGATTTTTAAAGTTTTCAGTTTTCAAATCTATTTTTAGCTCTGGTAACCTACATATGCAGCGGACCGGATCGATTTGAACAATTTTGAAAGAGAGTCACCCAAGGATCATTCCTGTGAAGTTTGGTAAAAATCTGCCCAGTGGTTTAAGAGAAGTTCTTTGAATGAAAATGTTGACGCATGACGGACAAAAGGCGATCCTAAAAATCATTGAAGAAGAACGTCCTGGTTCAGTGCATACCTCCTCTGTGTAATGAAGTTTCCTATAAAGTTTCATTTAATTCTGACCAGTAGTTGCTTTAAAATAAACCGGACAAGAATTGTGCACTAAATGCTTATTTAAGAAACCTTCTAAGTCCCAAAACTCTTATAACAAGGCTTCTCACAGAATGAGATGTATGCCCCTGAAGCATATGCTTGTCAGAGGAAGGCAACACAATGTAAGTTACATGTTGGCAAAAATGATGCTTCCTACAAAAAGAGTTATGGTACTTGAACTCTGCACTTCCTCTCAAAATGCTTGATTAATATTTGTTGTTTTATTTGAAAATCACTTCAATACTAATGCAGTTACGCATTGCACAAGAAAATTAACTGAAGGGCAATAACTCCATAAATATTGAAGAAACAGTTGTCCTCTCCGTGTCGCCTATCATTATATGAAGTTTCATTTGAATCCCTACTATACTAATGGAGTTATGCTCAGCACAAGTAAGTTAAACAAGGGATAATAACTCCGTAAATATTTAAGAAATAGTTATGGTCCTTGTGCTCTGCACTTCCTCTCATTGTCCTCTATCATTATATGAAGTTTTATTTGAATCCCTTCAATACTAATGGAGTTATGCTCTGCACAAGAAAATTAATGCTTCACATAAGGAAATAAAACAAAGGGCAATAACCCCATAAATATTGAAGAAAGAGTTGTGGTCCTTGTGCTCTGCACTTCCTTTCGTTGTCCTCTATCACTATATGAAGTTATGAGATCAATCCCTTCAATACTAATGGAGTTATACTCTGAACAAGAAAATTAAACAAAGGGCAATAACTCCACAAATATTGGAGAAAGAGTTATGGTCCTTGTGCTCTACAATTCCTCTCATTGTCCTCTATCATTATATGAAGTTTCATTTGAATCCCTACAATACTAATGCAGTTATGCTCCGCACAAGATAGTTAAACAAAGGGCAATAATTCCGTACATGTTTAAGAAAGAGTTATGGTCCTTGTGCTCTGCACTTCCTCTCATAGTCCTCTATCATTGTATGGAGTTTCATTTTAATCCCTTCAATACTAATGGAGTTATGCTCAGCAGAAGAAAATTAAACAAAGGGCAATAACTCTGAAAATATTAAAGAAAGAGTTATGGTCCTTGTTCTCTGCACTTCCTCTCATAGTCCTCTATCATTATATGGAGTTTCATTTTAATCCCTTCAATACTAATGGAGTTATGCTCAGCAGAAGAAAATTAAACAAAGTGCAATTACTCCGTAAATATTGAAGAAAGAGTTATGGTCCTTGTGCTCTGCACTTCCACTCATTGTGCTCTATCATTATATGAAGTTTCATTTGAATCCCTTCAGTACTACTGGAGTTATGCTCCGCACAAGAAGCGTTACGGACAGAAAGATGGACGGACAAAGTGGCAACTCCATGCTGCCCCGAAAAAATTTCGGGTAGCATAATAACAAAGTAAATTGTATTCTTACCAAGTGTTTGTAACACAGGTGTAAGCTCTATAAGTATGTTCACCTTGACTTTGTCATCAGCATCATGGCAATGGTAAGCATTACCAAACGCCTGCACTGCCATTGGATATTGCTTCAGAACTTGAGATGTTTTGCCTACATGGAAATGAGCCTGCAAAATGAAAATACTGATGAGATAGTGATAGTTTCACTATTCCTTTAATAATAAAAATCCCGTTTTAATATTCGTGTTATTTAGTATGAATAATACAGTAGAACAACGCTTTTTCGAATACTATTAATTTGATTTCAATGGCTATTTTTTTGGTCACGTTTTTTTTCCTAATTTATTTAACTAAAATAACAATCATTAATTCGAAGTTGCCTATTTCGAAATTCATCTCTATTTCTAACTAAAATTCTGGTCCCAACTATGTTTTTCACACGTATTCATCAGTGTTTATTTCGATGTCGCACCTAAGCCCAAGCTGTTTTTTGCACCTTCCTTTGTTCTCGGATTTACCAAGTGATGACTGATGCGTGCGTAAATAATCAGCATTACGCAGATATATGGTAGAGTTATAATTCTGAATAATTAACAATGCTGACAAATTTACAATCTTTACAGTGTTATTTACCAACCTTCATTATACATGTTAACATCGTATATACACACGATGTTATTTAACTGCATGCACAGTTTTCACAACTACACAGTAACATTTATTAGAACAATGGAGAACATCACGAAACTCCTCGTAGCAGTTACCTCCCCTATCGGTGAACATTAACCACTGCCATCACAAGTAAAATCCTTCCTGATCTGAAAGGATTATGCGTTTACTTATTTAATGCAACTCTGTGCAATTTTCTACATAGTTGGACTTGTTATATATCATTTGCGGTCAACACTGGAAAGGGGAAAAGAAATTAACTAATTAAAACCATAATTAATATTGTTGAAGATTTTAACTGATCATCATCACGTGCGTTGTTTTGACGGCAGAGATTTGATTAGAGCTATTCATGGGTATTCTCGGAACCAGTCAAATCTCTGTGCGGAGGTTTAAACATCGCTATTTCGAGCTTTCTTATTTCAAACTATATTCATCGGTCCCAACCACTTCGAAATATCTGTGTTCAACTGTACTAAAATCGCAATTAAAAATATTTCTGGAATGGCGCACGTTTTCAACGCAGCGGAATAGTTTCGAAACTCGGCCGAGCAATCATAAGAACAAAATGTTCTGAGCAAGTTTTATGTTGATTGGGCAAAAAATGTCACTTCTAGTGTTCACAAGCTTTTTCTACAGCCATATACGGAAAACTTCCCCGCCCCCTGGCGGCCATGTTTTTCAATGGAGCACAACCATTTTCGAATTCAGATGAGATATCATAATAACAAATATTCTGAGCAAGTTTCACATTGATTAGGCAAAAAATGTGACTTCTAGAGTGTTCACAAGCTTTTTCTTCAATTTTGCCTGGTGACCTAGCTTTTTACCCCACATGACCCAGTTTTGAACTCATCCAGATACCAATGAGACAAATGTTCTGAGCAAGTTTTGTAAAGATTTGGCAATAAAGGTGGCCTCTAGAGCGTTTACAAGCTTTTCAAAGTTTTCAACATAGCCATATAAGGAAATCTTCCCTAGCCCATTGGCAGCCATGTTTTTCAACGGAGAGGAGCCATTTTTGAATTTGGCAGAGATATCACAAGAACAAGAGGGCAACAAGGCTCACCTGACAAGGTCGCTCACCTGAGGGGCTAAAGAACTCAACTGTTCTGAGCAAGTTTCATGAAGATTCGGCTTAAAATGTGGTCTCTAGAGTGTTCACAAGCTTTATCTTTAATTTGACCTGGTGACCTAAATTTTGATCCCATGTCACCGGGTTTGGAACTTGTCCCAGATATCATTGGGACAAATGTTCTAAGCAAGTTTCGTGATGATTGGCCAATAAATGTGGACTCTATAATGTGCGCAAGCTTATTCTTCAATTTGGCCTGGTGACCAAGCTTTTTACCCCACATGACCCAGTTTCAAACTCGTCAGAGATAACACTGAAACACATTTTCAAGAAGTTTCAAGAAGATTGGGCAAAAAATGTGACTTTTGAAGTCTTTAACCGAGTGGAACCATTTTCGAACTCGGCCGAGCAATCATTAGAATAAATGTTCTGAGCAAGTTTCATGTTGATTGGGCAAAAAATAGGACTTCTAGAGTGTTCATAAGTTTTTCTACAGCCATATAGGGAAAACTGCTCCACCCCCTGGCGGCCATGTTTTTCAACGAAGCGGAACCATTTTCAAACTTGGCCAAGATATCATATGAACAAATTTTCTGATCAAGATTTATGTTGATTGGGCAAAAAATGTGACCTCCAGAGAGTCCACAAGCTTTTCCTATAGCCATATAAGGAAAACTGCCAGGGGGTAGGCCTTATTTTTCAATGGAGTGGAACCATTTTTGAACTCAGCTGAGAAGTCATAAGAACAAATGTTCTGAGCAAGTTTCATGTTGATTGGGCCAAAAATGTGACTCTTAGGGTGTTCACAAGCTTTTTTTATAGCCATATAAGGAAAACTGCCCCGCACCCTAACAGGCATGTTTTTGAATGGAACGGAACCATTTTTGAACTCAGCCGAGATATCACAAGAACAAATGTTCTGAGCAAGTTTCATGTTGATTGGGCAAAAAATGTGAGTGTTTACGAGCTTTTTCTTCAATTGCACCTAGTGACCTAGTTTTTAACCCCACATGACCAAGTTTCGAATTCGTCTGAGATATTATTAGGACAAATGTTCTGAGCAAGTTTCATGAAGATTGGGCAACAAACGTAGCCTCTAATTCACAACACACAACGGACGTCGGACAAAAGGCGATCACAAAAGCTCACCGTGAGAACAACAGGTGAGCTAAAAATACTTCAATAAAAAAAAATTGCCCTCCCTCCTGATGTTTTGGAAAAAGTACCTGAGAAACAAGTCATTAACTTTTTTTAGCCTAAGTGTGATCAGAGCTTAGACCTGGTTCTCACAATGCTTATCCCTTCTGTCAAGTTATTTGAGAATCATCAATGCTGGACAAAGTTGTGCTCCAGACATGAATTTAATTCTTTTATATGACCTGTTGACCTTTAAGTTTGACCTCAACCTTGGACCTAGGAACCTGGTTCATGCACGCCACACACATCTCATAATACGTATTACTTCTGCAAAGTTATCTGAAAATCCTTTAGAGCTGGACAACATATGTACCCACAGACAGGGCCAATTCTATATACCCTCATCAATGATGGTTGGGCATCAAACTATTATTTAAAATTAAAAAATAAGATACGGTGTTTGAGCGTGAATTAAATAAAAATTAATACAGACCTCAGTGGGGCAGGGCCTGTAGTAAAATTGGCATATTGATCATGTGATATCATGTGAGACCGTTGTTATTTTAACAATTTTTATACCTTATTAATGTTAATTGTTTGCAGTTATATCTACCAAATTTGATTATGATACAGTTACAAAACATTTAACTAGAATTGTCATATGAGTGACAAATATATCCCCACAATAGGGCCTTGTCACAAAACTATGGCATCCATTCGAAAGAAATAGACACAGAGAGAATGCTTTAATTTGTGAATGTTTAACAGTGTACACTGCAGATCCGCTATATAGCGATCCGTTATCTGCGATGTCCAATATATCGCGAATCGGCCGTGGATCCCGATTTTTTTTCATGTACTTCAATATTTTCCTATTACCAAATGCTCATAAATAAATCCAGTTTGATCCAGATTTTCGAGCCTTCTCTGCGTCTCTTTTATTCACGCTCTTGTAGTGCAACAAACAATACGCCGACTCGCTCGACATAAAAGTGTAACAGTTTGACATCAGCTTAAAGCGCGCGTGCCACCCATGACAACGTCCTTTCACTGCTGTCGCTCTATTTAGCACCCGAATAACACGCAGTCCACGTGGAGGTTGTATACAGTAACTGTATGTCATAAATCAATACTGAGCTATCTGAATGACAATAATGTAATTGATACGGCTTATTTGTTTCTTTTTTGTTTCAGGAGAAATGCTAACCGCTTATCGTTTGCAGTATAGACACCTAATTTTGTTGCTGTGTGCTACGAAACTTTCATACAAAAGTAAAGATCTCAATGTTCTCTGCGCTACAAAGTTTTTATATGGCGATCAATACACCCACGCTTTCCATGCGGATGACGTAGCGTTGTACATGATTGCCAGCAATTTTTCGCGCATTTTTTCAAACAGAACAAAGAGTTTACACGAAATACATGTGTGTTGCAATTGTTAATAGAATTTATGTTTACTTCACGGGAATACTTGAACTTATATTTTTATACGCGATTTCAAATTTATTTAACGCAATAAAAGGAATTATATTATATTTATATTTTCATATACAAACGGAATATTTTATATATGGATTTAATACATAATGGATGTTAACTACATTGAAAAGGGCGAGTTATTTAATTAATTACATTTATGTTTGAGATCGGGGATAAACAGGCTACTGTATACATTTATATTTACTGAATGGCCTGGCAAGTTATATCGCGATCTGGATATATCGCGATCGCGATCCGTGGACCCCGCGATTCGCGATATGATGGAGTTACAGTGTATTTGGAAAAATATAATTTCAATAGGAGCCATAACTCTGTCAACATTCAGTAGTTTATAACTGAAGTTAAACTTGATCTGTATTATATGATGTCACACCTGTGTACCAAACATAATTTAACAAGAAATGTGGAAATTCCACGAAAACAAAAATTTTCTAGGAAATTTAAAGTGAGTCAGCACAATAATGAAAGAAAGTTCAGGGTGCAAGGTGAAGGTTAACACCTATGGCTAGGAAATAGTGACCTTGACCTTGCAATCCAAAAAGAGGTCTCAATATAAGGCATCTACATATAAAGTTTCATTAAAAAATCTTAATAAGTTCTTAAGTTATTGAGTGAAAACAGTTTTTTTATTTTTAGTAAAGGTGACCTTACCCCACCCACTCCATATGCATCAACAAGAGAGGTCTAGATATAAGGTATCTACAAATGCAGTTTCATTAAATGATCTAAATTTGTTCTCTAGATATTGAGTGGAAACTTTTTGTCTATTTTTAGTAATTGTGACCTTGACCCCATCAACCCAATATGCAATCCCATGGTCTCAATATGAGGTATCTACATATGAAGTTTCATTAAAATATCTCAATGTGTTCTCAATTTATTGAGCAGAACCTGTTGTTCTCTTTTTAGTAATGGTGATCTTGACCCTGACACCGCCCACCCCATATGCAATCCCAAGCAAGGTCTCAATATAAGGTATCTATGTATGAAGTTTCAATAAAATATCTCAATGTGTTCTCATGTTATTGAGTGGAAACAGTTTTTCTATTTTTAGTAATGGTGACCTTGACCCCACACATCCCATATGCAATCCCAAGCAAGGTCTCAATATAAGGTATCTATGTATGAAGTTTCATTAAAAGATCTCAATGCATTCTCAAGTTATTGAGCGTAAACTGTTTTTCTATTTTTAGTAACGCTGACCTTGACCTTGACCCCGGCCATCCCATATGCAACCCCAAGCAAGGTCTCGCTATAAGGTATCTATGTATGAAGTTTCATTAAAATATCTTGATGCGTTCGCAAGTTATTGAGAGGAAAACGTTTTTCTCTTTTTAGTAACAGTGACCTTGATCTTGACCCCACATGCAATCCCAATCGAGGTCTCGACATAAAGTATCTATGTATGAAGTTTCATTACAATAGCTCAATTCATTCTCAAGTTAGAGCGCGGAAACAAAAAGTTGACGCCGCCACCCCTCTGTCAAAATTTAGTGGTTTGTAACCAAAGTCAAACTTAACCCGTATTTTATGATGCTACACATGTATACCAAGAATGATATGAATATGTCAAGCAATTGTTGAGTCAGGAAACCATGTTTTTAGGGAATTTAAGTCGAAAAGGGGCTATAACTCTGTCAAAATTTAGTGGTTTGTAACCAAAGTGGAACTTGACCTGTACTTTATGATGTTACACATGCGTTCCAAAAATTATTTGAATATGTCAAGCCCTTCTTGAGTTATCATCCGGAAACCAAAAAACCAACAAACTGACAGACCGGCAGACAGACGGACCAAGCTCACTCCTATATACCCCCCCTGAACTTCAATTGTGGGGGTATAATTATTTTCGTTTCTATGATCTGTCACTTCAGAACAATGTTTACATTGTTATATGAACAAGGTGCATGCAACCTATGATATTCTTACCATTCTATGGCTGATCATGATCCAATACTATTCAAGAAAAAAATTGGCCACCTCATGCTGACTTACTCGTAGTTATTTGAACCTATCACACACATGCAACAGCTGCAACAGTTTATTAATAAGCACTCAAAAGTTTTTAAAAAAACTCATATAATTTATTACACTTTATCGTATAGTAGAAATTAAGTTTTATAGTACCTTATACCAGCGACCATCAATTGATACACTTTGCACGGCGTCAGCATGCGCTACCTGGTAATGACCCAGCTTCAGAAAGCACTCGGCTCTGTTTCCATATAGCACTGCAATCTCATGACCACCCAACTGAAAAGATAAATATGAAAGTTTTTACCTCTTTAAATACTCAATGCTTCAAGAAACATTACGTAAGGACTATGTCAATTGAAGGGAAATTACATGGAGAGAGATAAGACAGGAGGCACACGAGCGCCTATATCACTCCACTGTCTTATCAAGTAAGGAATGTCAGAAGCGAAAGAACCCTAATATGCTATAAATGGAACAAGGCCCTGTTGTTTGTCAGCTATGTTTTTAATGAACCAAAATAAATTAAAGTATTGTGGTAAGAACCATCCAAGAAATATTTCTGTGCAATTATTACGAAATCCTACCAGTGTTTTTTAACAAGAAGATTTTCAAAGTTTTTTATATAACAATATAACGAAAACTGACACTGACCCTGGCAGCCATGTTTTTTCAATGGTCTAAAACCATTGACCAACTTTAGTAGATAACCACACAAAGAACATTTCTTAAAAGTGTCTGAAAAGCTACCCAGCCTATTAGGAGATGTTGTTTGTTGATTATGAGATTTATTCTATTTACAGTTCTGGTGGCCATCTTGTGCAGCAAACCGGAACAATCTGAGCAACTTTGGTTTACGCACGGAAGCATGCATTGATGCACACACAACGGACAAACTGTCATGGCATAAACTTACTGGGGGGGCATGGAATTAAACTAGAGGGACATGATGGCCCAAAGCGCTCACCTGGTACATATCAAGACCATACTGTTGTGACAGGTTTGAAAATTAAGGTATCTGAACAATACGGGATAGGATCGATTTGATTTAAAACATTTAAAACAGTTAGTGCAATGGGCTAACTAAAGTACTAGCTGGGTAGTGGATATGCGGTGTTTTTTCTAATGGTTCTTAAATCATTTTTCAATATTCTTACCTTACCCTTTTTCATTAAGTCAGTGACAATTCTGAAAAATGCAGAAACAGTAGATTTTGATGTATTTTCGCAGACAGTTTTGGAGAACTAGTTACAATGCGATAATTGCGATGTCTGTGCTATAAAGTCAAGTGTTGCTTTTTCTTTGATAATGTTCTGTCCAATGATGAAAATTGATGTTTATGCAGGCTCTGAAGCCATCACTTATTATGTTGCATGTACAAATAACTGCATGCAAGGTTTGCAACTGGTGGAAATCAAATTTTATCAATCAATTTTCATGGTCGTACGCAAATTGTGTAAGTTTGGTCAACATTGAATAAAAAATCGTGTGTGCAAGCCAATCATTGATGTTTTTTTCCAAACACAAGGGGCAATAACTCTAGTGTTTCTAGCCCGAACATGCTTATAATCTTACGTTCATAGACAAACTGTGCACAACTGGCGAAGATTGGATGAAAACTGAGGTCTCTATCATGAATAATATCAATTTTTGCATTTTTTTTCATAAACAAAGGGCTATAAATCCAGTGTTTTTGGCCCGAGTTTGTTTATATTGTACTTCACCTTTAATTTCATGGTCATACAAACTGTGCAAGATTGGTGAAGATAGGATGAAATATGAAGTCTCTATCCTTAATAATGTCCATTTTTGTATTTTTCTTAAACAAAGGGCAATAACTCCGGTGTTTCTGACCCGATTATGTTTATATTCAACTTAGCCTGTAATCTTATGGTCATAGACAAACTGTGCAAAACTGATGAAGATTGGATGAAAAATGAAGTCTCTATCTTAAATAATGTCCATTTTTGCATTTTTTTTCAAAAACAAAGGGCAGTAACTCCGGTGTTTCTGGTCCAATCTTGCTTATATTCGACTTCAACCGTAATCTCAGGGTCATAGACAAACTGTGCAAGATTAGTGAAGATTGGATGAAAAATAAAGTCTCTATCCTAAATATTGTCAATTTTTGTTTATTTTTTCATGAACAAACGGCAATAAATCCGGTGTTTGAACGATCTGGCCCATTTTTGGCACCTGCTGAGATCTGAAGATCATACACAAACTGGGAAAGTTTGATTAAGATTGGATGGAAAATAAAGTCTATATGTTGGAAAAAGGCATTTTTGCACTTATTTGCACAAATAACTCTAGTGTTACTGGTGTGATTTGGCCCAATAACAATCCCGTTAAGCTTTTATGGTCATACACAAACTGTGCAAGTTTGGTTAAAATTGGATAAAAAGTGAAGTCTCCAGCATGAAAATGAAACAAACTGTTGACGGCACACGGACAATGGACAACTGTCCCGAGGTCCCCTATACCAACTTCGTGCTCAGGTGCGCTAAAAAAAACTACAAACTAGAGTTTGGTTTTGAAAAAACAACAACATATGTCTCACCCCACGCAATGCCGTAATTTTGCCCCAAATCTACCTACCATGACTTTCTGAAGATATGCACACCCACACTTAGTACTAATCAATTGTATGAAGTTATATCAAATTCCAGTGGTTACAGACAAGGTCTGTTTTGTCAACAACTTGAAAGGACCATAACTCCTCCAAAATTGTGCTGCCAACAATATGCACAACAAGAATCGGTACTGATAAATCCTGTTACGTTTTGTCAAAATCCGACCAGGAGTTATGAAGAACAAGCACAGACAAGGTCAGTTATGTGAAAAACTTCAACGGGCCATAACTCTGCCCGAAATCTGCCGACAATGACATACCGACAATATGCACAGCTAGACTTGGTACTGATAAATCCTGTAAAATTTCGTCAAAATCCGACCAGGGGTTACGGAAAACAAGCACAGACAAGGTATATTATGTGAAAAATGTCAAAGGTCCGTAACTCTGCCAACAAGAGCTGTCAGAGGACAGTGCGCTTGACTATTCGAAGTATTTCAATTGGTACATATTTTGGATAGTGAAAGGGACATAAATTTGTTAAAATACAAAACTTTTACATGAAGCCTCGTATAGTTAATACATTTTTGGAACAAAAACTTTAACCACAAAAAAAGTGTGCATAACTCTGTCAAAATACAAAACAAGAGTTATGGGTAATGTTGCTCCTAATACTAAAAGTTGATGACAAAGGTTAGTTCCAAGTTTCAAGTGAATAACCAATGTAGTTTTGAAGTTACAAAACTTTTGAATATAAACTTTAACCAGAAAATCTATGTGAAAAAGGGGCATAACTCTGTCAAAATACAAAACAGAGTTATGGGTAATGTTGCTCCTGATACTAAAGTTGATGACAAAGGTTAGTTCCAAGTATCAAGTGAAAAGCTTACGTAGTGTAGAAGTTACAAAACTTTTGAATATAAACTTTAACCAGCAAATCTATGTTAAAAAGGGGCATAACTCTGTCAAAATACAAAAAGAGTTATGGGGAATGTTGCCCCTGATACTGGAGTTGATGACAAAAGTTAGTTCCAAGTTTCAAGTGAATAACTTATGTAGTTTTGATGTTACAAAACTTTTGATTATAAACCTTAACTAGAAAATCTAAGTGAAAAAGAGGCATAACTCTGTCAAAATACAAAACAGAGATATGGGGAATGTTGCCCCTGATACCGGAGTTGATGACAAATGTATATTACAAGTTTCAAGTGAATAACTTCATGAAGTTTTGAAGTTACAAGACTTTTGAATAAAATCTTTAACCAATTCAGATGTGGACGCCGACGCCGGGGGTAGCAGGATAGCTCACCTATTCTTCAAATAGTCAAGTTAAAAATCCAACGAGAACAACATGCCGACGATATGCACAACTAGACTTGGTACTGATAAATCCTGTGAAATTTCATAAAAATCCAACCAAGCGCAGACAATGTCTGTTATGTGAAAAATCTCAAAGAGCCGAACCTTCGCCCAAAATCCGGCGATGACAACAACATGCCAACGATATACACAACTAGACTTAATACTGATCAATCCTGTGAAGTTTTGTGAAATTTCGATCAGTGGTTACGACGAACAAGCGCAGACAATGTCTGTTATGTGAAAAACTTCAAAGGGCCGTAACTCCGCCAAACATCCTCCGTCGATATGCACAACATATTGTTCGACATATCCAGAAACACACAATTTTATTGCTGTTTTATCACAATCAACTAACAGTATTATTCAATTTCACCCCTTTGTTAAACACAAGGCAAAAGAGAATAACAGACAGTGATGGTGGTTTATTGTGTATTTAATCCAACACAAATAAAGTCGCATAATAATTATAATATCTACTACATCTAAACACAGGAACACAAATCCATTCGGAGCTAATGTTTTAACTAGTTGTAAAGGACGTCATATAATATCGTCATCAATGCACAACTCATTCCAGCAAAAAGCATTGTTTACCTGACATTAAATAGTTCAGGATTTTTTTTAAAGAATAATATGCCGAAAAGGTATATAATAAATGGAATATTCTATTAGTATGGTGTTCTGAGAACATGTATCAGTATCGTTGGTTGTGTCAAGTAGCATCGCACTCGAGATACGACTTCACACAACCAACTCGATCGATACATTTTCTCAGAACACCATATTAACATATTATTCTATATTTACATACCAAATAAGAAACCTCCGGGCCTTGCGGTTTCTGAACAGAAGTTTTTTAAGTCATTTTGCTATTTAAGTGATATAAATCATGTGACCCCTGGGGCATGGCCAGTTTTGACCCCAGGAGCATAATTTGAACAAATTTGTAGAGGACCACTACAGGATGTTACATACCAAATATGAAACCTCTGGGCCACAAAGCTCCTTAGGATAATTTTAACCTAAGTCATATTTCAGGGAAACATTCAAATACAATTTTCCTCATGAAAATTAATATTATACATTTGAAGAATGGTAAAATATTAATCGTCTGTTGATTATATACCATATTAAAACCATTTGAGGCCAAATAAACTTTAGATAAACCAGCCACAAACTTAACGAATTTTATTATTTTAAGAAATTAACGTAGGTCTTCACTAAGGAGCTTTGTGGATACGGGCCCAGGGGCATTATTTGAACAATATTTGTACAGGACCATTATAGGATGCTACATAACAAGTATGAAACCTCTGGGCCTTTGGATTTCAGAAGAGAAGATTTTTGCTATATATTCTATATAATCTATGTGACCCTCGGGGCATGGCCCGTTTTGACCCCAGGGGCATAATTTGAACAAACTTTGTAAAGGACCACTTAAGGATGCTACATACCAAATATGAAACCTCTGGGCCCTTCAGTTTCAGAGAAGATTTTTAAATTCATTTTGCCATATATTCTATATAAACCATGTGACGCCCATGGCGTGGCCAGTTCTGACCCCAGGGGCATCATTTGAACAATCTTTGTAGAGGACCACTATAGGATGTTACATACCAAATATGAAAGCTCTGGGCCTTGTGGTTTCAGAGGAGAATATTTTTTAAGTAATTTTGTTATATATTCTATATAAACCATGTGACCCCTGGGGTGTGGCCCGTTTTGACCCCAGTGGCATAATTTGAACAATCTTCGTAGAGGACCACTATTGGATGTTACATACCAAATATGAAACCTCTGAGCCCTGTGGTTTCCGACAAAAAGATTTTTCAAGTTTATACTTTTTAAATCAATTGATAGCTCTGGTGACCTACATATGCAGTGGACCGTAACAATTTAAACAAATATTTATATAACTACAATTGTCACATGAGTGACGGATATACCCCCACAATATGGCCTTGTCACAAAACTATGGCATCCATTTGAAAGAAATAGACACAGAGAGAATGCTTTAATTTGTATATGTTTAACAGAGTATTTGGAAAACTTTAATTTCAATAGGATTCATAACTTAAATAAGTTAACAAAAATCGTGAAAATTCAATGAAAATCAAATTTTTCTAACAAAATGCATAAAAGTCAGCACAATAATGAAAGAAAGTTCTTTGGTGCAAGGTGAAGGTCATACACCTATGGCTAGGAAATGGTGACCTTGACCTTGCAATCCAAAGCGAGGTCTCAATATAAGGTACCTACATATGAAGTTTCATTAAATATCTAAATAAGTTCTTAAGTTATTGAGTTTTTTTTATTTTTAGTAAACGTGACCTTGACCCCACCCACTCCATATGCAATCACAAGAGAGGTCTAGATATAAGGTATAAGGTATCGACATGAAGTTTTATGAAAATATCCCAATTTGTTCCCTAGGTATTGATTGGAAACTTTTTATCTATTATTAGTAATGGTGACCTTGACCCCATCCACCCCATATGCAATCCCAAGCAAGGTCTCAATATGAGGTATCTACATATGAAGTTTCATTAAAATATCTCAATGCGTTCTCAATTTATTGAGCATAGCCTGTTTTTCTATTTTAAGTAATGGTGATCTTGACCCTGACACCACCCACCCCATAGGCAATCCCAAGCAAGGTCTCAGTATATAGATGATTCCAGAATCGACAAATTGACCGCCATTTTGTTAGTCATGTGACCTGTCCGCCATTACGGTACTGAAGAATAGATAAAACTTCAGAAAGTCAATTGGCTGAAAAGATTCTCAGAATATTATGGAAAAACTCGCTGAAATTCGTAAGTTAAATTTTTTATGTTCACGGAATACGATGTTTGAACTCCCTTGTAATATGTTCGTGGCATGTGTTTACTGAATTCGCTCGTTAGACAGCTGACAAGTCAAAAGATCAATGTACATGTAAACATAAACAACCGACTGTCGAGTGACTTTTTCATCGTTTTGTGTAAGGATAGAATCTAGTTTGGATATTTTATTCGGTGAATACATTACTTATTGACGTAATTGACATTTTTTATTAAAGGGCCTACTGTTGAAATACCTTTTTAGTGACCACCTAAATTAAGTATATTGTTTATGGTGTTTTATTTATTTTCTAGGATTACCCCCAGATGATGCCAGCTGGTCTAAGAACAGTCCAAATCAATGGCCACGGTTAGAATATGAAGACCTTGTGGACTATATGATACATAAAAAAGCCTATGATGGAAGACAAATGAAAGCATTTAGATCTTTGTATAGGAAAAACTATGTGGACAGTGGATGGCTTGGTGATATATATTACTGTAAGGATGGAACACAACACTTCTTCAAAATAAATCAGTCTATTGAAATGAAACTCATCTGTAAGGCAGATGATTCGAACAATTTTTTAGACTGTTCAATTATTCATTTAAGATTAAAAACTATTTTAAATAATAACGTCAGGCATCAGAATATTGATATACTTCTGTTTACTTATATTGAATATAGGAAATGATTTATATAACCAAAGTTATTTTGTTCACTTTTACTCGCTTCTCATTTGATTTTTTTATTTATTTATCTCCACTAACACTTCAACTAGTATAATTTTTAAGATTTGTAATATTTGTTATGTGCAATTATGATGATTTGATAAAAAATTAAAATTAAGAAAATTATTGTGTTGCTTACATTATTTGAATAAAATATGTTGCAAATGATGTTAATCTTGAAACTAAGACTGTATATATTTGCTGTAAAAGTCTTGTACTTTGTGAGATTTTAAAATTGTTCTTTTTGTTCATTCTTACTAGCACTAATATATACATGCATTTATAAAATACATATAGTAGCCCATTACCCAATTACTTGTAGTATTATAGTGTCAAACTCATAAAATTTACAGAATAAATCCTCACATGATACAAATATTTTACAGTATTACAGTATATCGTAGGGTCTAAAAGTAAAGTAACACTGACAGGGAAATATGTTTATTAATATTAATGTACACATTTTAATGAATAATGTAGATCAGTGTTACATTTAAATTAATGTTAATAGTACTGTCAAACTGAGACCAGTGTAAAACCTTGCATCCGAGTCATTAGTGACATTGTCAATAGAAAATTCAGCTGAAGTTTGTTGACATGAAGCATTCCTTGTCTTTTTAGTATATCCATACTTGTGGTCTAAAGCAACGATGTCAATTGTCTGGGTGCTTGAATCTACCATCTTTGGCTTGTTGTAACACTGACCAGGATTAAGGGTACAACACACAGAAGAACATTCCTGGCTGACATTTGAATTAAATACAGATGCTGGTAATGGGGTTGCTGTTAGAATGTCTGAAGTACAGGATGTTTCAAGAGTTGACAACTGTTTGCTCTCTGAAGCTGATCTATGAGTATTCATGTTCAATGACTTCCTCACCAATGGTGGCCTTCTTGCAGGTGTAGTCATGTCTTGGACTGTATAACCCATGTTTAATATTGGTATGGGATTTTCCTTGGTTGGACGTCCATCAACAAAGTGAACCGAGCAAACCTGAAAGACAAAGAAAAATATTATTATCTACTGAATGACTACAATAAACAATGGTAATAGTGAAACTACAAAAGATCGAAAAATTTAACCGGGGGGGGGGGGGGGTGTAAAATTTTACTCGCCCACTCGAATTGGTGACTCAAATGCTCCGGGCTAATAGGTGACCCCTTTTAAGATCAGCACCCTTATTTTGAATCAGGTTCTTGTCTGGGAGAGAGGTGATTAGGCTGTGTCGATTTGTGCGCTCGTGGGGGTAATATTTTCATTGACAGCTTTTATTTTCCCTAAACATATCAATAAACGTTGATATTCAAAATATATTTGGAGAAAAATCATGTCTTGGTATGGGTGACTGTGAAACTTAGGGCGACTACGAAGTACAAACTAAGGGCGACTTGATTTTGTCAGCTGGTAGCCCTGCAGGGCGAGTGGCTTTTAACAGATTTTTAAACCCCTGGGAGGGGGGGGAGGCAGGATATATTATTCGTTTGCTATCAGTGCATGCAAGGTACCATTTTCAAACAGAATCTATAACATGTCCATATTGCTTTTATTTCTACTTTCCTTAGAATAAACATCGTCAGTACTATACATATTTCACTGAGCCTCTGAGGCAGAGTTTTTTATACACAAGAATAGTGTTTATACACATGTACACTAGATACTACAATAGGTTTAAATAATTACCAAAGACTTAGATGCTGGGTTGAAGTCCTTTCTGTTAAAAGATTTAATCCATAGCCGTCTTTTTTCTTCGTCAGCTGGAATACAGTGGAGTTTGTAGGGCGGTAAACACGGACAGTCTTTATGTTTACTGTTATGTTCTTTACACAATGAAATGTTCCAATCGTGCAGCTTTTTCTGACTATTCGTACATCCCACTACAACACATTGCTTTCCACCACTCCTTTGATAAGGCATTACCACAAAGAAATACAAAAAACTAGCGTAAATATTGCAAGAAAGAAACGATTGTTTTTATCGCTCAGCTGTACAGTATTGATTTTTCTTCAGTACCGTAATGGCGGATTTAGAGAGTACTCAAGGGCGGTAAGCGCGTAAATACTATTTTCTGGAATCGTCTATACTGTGGAATCACAAAGTTTTGTGGAGGTGTAATTTTCGTGCTTTTCGAAAATTTATAACCACCGAAAACATTTCCCATTTAATAATTTAAAAACACCTCCCGGAGATTACACATTAGTTATATTCACGTAGGTAGTACGTAGTTCATAAACATATGCAGATATATGTGAATTTCCTGATGTGAATGTTTTAATAACATTTTTTCGGGTTTAAACAAAAACGTTTATTAGCATGATCTGTTTGAAATAACGCATTCATCACTTTCAAAAATTGGTCATGTACACAAGTTGACAGTTTGTTTTCGCAAGTTGACATATCAAGTAAAGAATTAGCACCCCCGATGTGGAGCCTATATTTAAGTTGGCATTCAATTAACAAAAAGGTGTCAGTTTGACAAGACATGATATAAATGATCTATGGTCTAATCATCTAATGATGCGGCCCCTTTTATCCAGAAATGGCAAAATGGATCCGTGTTGTCGATTAAGGGCCCAATTCAGTACTGTACATTTGTTTACTGCAATAAAAAATAAGACCTTCTACTAGCGTTTTTCCCAGCGTTGGGCGTTACATCTATCAATCGATGCGTATTTTGTTGCAAAACACAATTTCATGGTTGAACGTTCGAAAAAATGGAAATCCAGAAATAATGGTTGGGGGCACCGGGGCCACTAGGGCCCCCGCTAGGTCCAGGGCAACGTCCTGGTACGGGGCCCAGGGGGGCAAAGCCCCCCGGAAGCTCCCGAGATTAAGGCATTTTCAATGCTAAACTAAGTGGTTACCCTTATTTTCTTAATTTAATTCCACGTACACTGTACACATGTCAAATTCACATCATATTATCGCAACACTGTAGAATAAAATTTGTGATGTACGTATCACGATCGACAGACTACAATAGCAAAGCGCTAATTCCCGCAATTTTTTTTATAAATGACTCTTACCACGGAAATCTATTAAATCAAATTAATTGATTTGATATCTCACCTTGAACAAACTAAAAGAATTTATATCCAAATATAAAATGTACAACAACAATGTCCTTAGCGAATAAAATGCACAGAAATATACACTGTAACTACATTATATCGCGATTCGCGGGGTCCACAGATCGCGATTCCGATATATCCGGATCGCGATATAACTTGCCAGCAGCCAGGCCATTAAGTAGATATACATGTATACACTAGCCTGTTTTTCCCCGATCTCAAACATAAATGTAATCAAGTAAATAACTCACCCTTTTCAATGTAGTTAACATCCATTATGTATTAAATCCATATGTAAATATTCCATTTGTATATGAAAATATAATATTATTCATTTAATCCCGTTGAATAAATTTCAAATTGCGTATAAATTCTATTAACAATTACAACACACATGTATTTCGTGTAAACTCTTTGTTCTGTTTGAAAAAAGCGCATGAAAAATTGCTGACAATCATGTACAACGTCACGTCGTCCGCATGGAAAGGGTGGGTGTATTGATCGCCACATAAAAACTTTGTAGCGCAGAGAACATTGAGATCTTTACTTTTGTATAAAAGTTTCGTAGCAAACAGCAACCAAATTAGGTGTCTATATCGCAAACGATATGCGGTTAGCAATTCCCCTTAAACAAAAAAGAAACAGATAAGCCGTATCAATTACATTATTGTCATTCAGATAGCTCAGTATTGATTTATGACATACAGTTACTGTATACACCCTCCACGTGGACTGCGTGTAATTCGGGTGCTAAATAGAGTGACAGCAGTGAAAGGACGTTGTCATGGATGGCACGCGCGCTGTAAGCTGATGTCAGACTGTTACACTTTGATGTTGAGCGAGTTGGCGTATTGTTTGTTGCACTACAAGAGTGTGAATAAAAGAGACGCCGTGAAGGCACGAAAATCCCAATCAAACTGGATTTATTATTGAGCATTTGGTAATAGGAAAATATTTAAGTACATGAAAAAAAATCGTGATCCACGGCCGATTCGCGATATATCGGACATCGCGATATAACAGATCGCGATATAGCGGATCGGCAGTGTAATCCAGAACTGCATCCATTTTACGGCACACGTACAATAACAGCCAACATAATCGTAACAGGAATGCTGCCGTCACATTTGACAGTTTGAGCTGTAACGCATCAAACGGTTGTCGGCGACACTTCAAAGGCCTTTGTCCCAGTGAAGATCAAACACAACAACATGATTAAAAGAAATTTGACACTTATCAAAATAGTTTGTCGGCGTTCTCTTTATGAAGAGGGCAATACGATTGTGCTAAGTAATCAAAATGTAAACATTCAAAAAAAATTAAGAACCATTTAATATTTTTCGGCCGTCGATGTATGTATTGAAATTTCCAACTATATATTTAAAAATTATTTTAAGAATAAATAAGTCGTCTGATACGCGTTTTTCATGTTGATGTTTTTTTTCCGTTTAAATCAAAATTTATGATGACTATCATTAAGTATTTACCCGGGTTACCCGTAATCGTACTCATAGTGTATACCAGTACGTACTCAGAATATATATATTACAATCGTTTCAGTAAATTTAGCAACTGAAAATAATTGGTACTCTTCATATTTATCGCCTGTCCCGAAGAAATGTTTAAAGCAATATTACACGAATATACAATTCATGATAGGCCTACAAGTGGGGTTTTTATATTCATAATGAAAATACGATCACAATATCAAAACAATAAACGCATTTCAAACAATTTGGCATGCACATATTGTGATCCCAGTTAATGAATGCATTAATCTATTTAACAATATTAAGGAGAATAGTCCCACTTTAGTATTTGAAGCTATTCAGCGAGTTTAAAGTAACATACCAAGGATGAACAGCAAAATTAATGTTCAGTATTTTCTACAACGCCACGATTTACGAAAGACATCAACTCAACTACGTTTCATAAATGAAGTGGATTTCCATATAGCTGTGCGTCTACGTCAGAATCTGTGTTTTTAATCCCGCTTTTCAAAGTCTTATTTTCTTAGACTATTAAACGAATTACCAATTATCATAGAGACAGTCCGGTTACGTTTATTTTAATATACAAAAAAGTGAGCGTCTGTTCATGTTTTAAAAACTTTCAAATACTCAAAAGTTTAAATGCCAATATGCAGTGCTTGACGTAAGAAGTGGACAAGCTTGTTACGTACGAACGTAGAAACAAACAATGACTGAAGCATAATATTTAGAAAATGTATAGCATCTGCCCTTCTGTAATGTGTAAGGTTCATGAAGTTAGCAATCTGGTCTCAAGATGCCATTTGCCCATTCGTACGTTTAATAGACAACAAAACAAGTGAATATTTTACTAAAAAATTGTGCATACTATATACCTAGTTACATTTGAGCTCTGATGGAATTTCGACTAGTTTCCAATGTATTTGTAGGCACTTTCGGTCGGTGCCTTCAGGTGACATGCCGGCTGCTATGTCATTTTGGGGCATCGACCGGATGCCGGTTATATTTTAAGATTTTAATTAATTAAATCTGTCCATATATTTGTCCAGCCTGAAATAATCCGCCTGATTCATGCGAGAAATTTACTGGAAAATCGGCAGATCGCCGACAGGACACCACCCCGCCCAGAATTGGCCTTATACGGTATCGGGAAAGTATCTCCGATATGTACGTGCTGGACAATGTCTGGAAATGGGACATAGAAGTCTCTCAACGTTATAACATCGAGAAACATTAAGTACCGTCCCATCATCTGCGTAAGTCTCAAGTTAACGAACCCAATGCGTGTACTTGTAAATTTGAGCTAATTTGTATCGCCGAAAAAGTATGAATATGCGTTCCCATTCCATTTGATTAGAGCTATGCTCGGAACCAGCCAATCTCTGCGCAGAGGTTGCTCCCCGACTTCATCGAATCATTCAGGAGAAGATCGATGCACTGGGACTGGTTACGGGAAAACTTGTTTTAGTATTCTGTACATTTTGTAAGCGTCGGTATTATTTGCCGAAAATAATCGGCTACCTCCGTACATGGAATAGGTTAATCTCCACTAAAATGTTAAAATTGTTGTTCGCGGAATATACCGTACGAACAACAGATTTATATTGAACGTTAATGACTTGCTTTAGGTCGTTTGGCTGGTTGTATGGATCAATCATCACTTGCTCCTACCCACCCACCCCGCCCCCTTCAAAAAACGGATTTACACGATTTGGAAAAATGACCTGCGAGAATTCCCCAAATCCGGAAATACCGGCATATTCCGGAAAACTTTCACCCATGCAATTTTATTTTTTTTAATTGGGTTTGCGTGAATTTAAGACAGTGCGAATATGTCCGCGATCACATTTGCACGAAATGTGTACCCCGCAAATTAAAGTGATTCTACTGTAAGGTATCTATGTATGAAGTTTCATTAAAATATTTCAATGCGTTCTCAATTGAGTGGAAACAGTATTTCTATTTTTAGTAATGGTGACCTTGACCCCATCCACCCTATATGCAATCCCAAGCGAGGTCTCGATATAAGGTATCTATATATGAAGTTGCATTAAAATATCTCAATGCATTCTCAAGTTATTGAGAGGAAACCGTTTTTCTATTGTTAGTAACAGTGACCTTGACCTTGACCCCATATGCAATCTCAATATAACGTATCTATGCATAAAGTTCCACTACAAAAGCTCAATTCACTCTCAAGTTAGAGAGCGGGAACAAAAAGCTGACGCCACCACCCCTCCGTCAAAATTTACTGGTTTGTAAGTTATTGTCAGGAAACCATGTTTTTCGGGAATTTAAGTCGAAAAGGGGCCACAACTCTGTCAAAATTTAGTGGTTTGTAACCAAAGTCGAACTTGACCAGTATTTTATTATGTCACACATGTGTACCAAACATTATTTGAATATGTCAAGCCCTTCTTGAGTGATCATCCTAAAACAAAACAAGAGATGGTTGCCCACCGACTTGCAGCCAAGTCGTAAATTATATGCAATTGTTAAGAGATTTTTTAATATTGTATGTGCACATTAACACATGTGGAGGAAATTAAAGTTGATGCTTTAGAAAGTGAACATAAAGCTGAAAGAAAGATAGAGTATAATTATGGATTTATTTTTACAGTCTTTTATATAAGGATACCTGTTTTCTGTTTGATTTAAACATCAAATAGGCCAAAACATCTCTAGATATCCTGCTGAAACAAAATGGTCTACGGAGAAAACAGTTTTCATGTTACATGCCCCTGTGACCTTGACCTTTGACCTGTTGACCTAAAAATTGATAGGCGTCTACCTTTCCTCCCAAGTAACCAGCATACCAACTTGGCTGATCGTAGGTCAAAGCGTATTCTACATATCATGCGAAAACGAAATGATCTACAGAGGAAACAGTTTGCATGTTACAAGCCTCTGTCACCTTGACCTTTGACCTGTTGACCTTAAAATTGATAGGCCTCTTCCTTTCCTCCCAAGTAACCAGCATACCAACTAAAATGATCGTAGGTCAAAGCATTCTCTAGATATCGTGTGGAAACGAATTTCATGTTACAAGCCCCTGTCACCTTCACCTGTTGACCTCAAAATCAATAAGCGTCTTCCTTCCCTCCCAAGTAACCAGCATACCAACTCAAATGATCGTAGGTGAAAGCGTTCTCTAGATATCGTGCAGAAACGAAATGGTCTACAAACAGACCGACCGACCATCCGACCAACTGACCGACCGACCTACCAAACGGACAGGTGCAAAGCAATTTACCCCCACTTCTTCGAAGGGGGGCATAAAAACCAACAGACCGACAGACTGACAAGCTCACTCCTGTATACCCCCCCTAAACTTCGTTTGTGGGGTTATAATAACATATACTATATAATACATTGTATATATTTAGCTTTATTTTTTAAGGCTTTATGCATATAAAAACATGCTCATGTCCATTTCTGGGAAGAATCAGTACTTTGGATATTTGAGAAAGATCTTTATAGTTTTTTAGACTGTTGGTGCAAGCCAACAGGATTTAGTGGGTGTATTCTGAAATCGGTCTTGAGGGAACTTCTTTACTTTGCAGGCTATGAGTCAGTAAATTGATAAATTACTGCGCTTCGCTCACTGAGCAGTGAGGCTTCCTGTTATCAATGCTACTTTCTATGAATAGATGACAAGAAATAGATCCGACTTAAAACACTAATAAACAATGATAATAATCCATTTATCCACAATTCCACATCTACAAGTGAATTCATGTTATGTCTATTCACATAGGTATGATAGCGTATCTGTTTGTGCTGTTGACTGGTTAACTGCGTATTACATCATATTGTGTAAGTTTAACAACAGTGTATTTAGTCAATACATAAATCGTAACCACTTGTTGACGACTGCCATTATTTTTGACGTATGCATATTGAATTATGGAAAAGCATTGCAATTCTAAAGAGAGTTTTGAATGTATTTTACAACATCAACTTATTTTTATTTAAACATAGCGCTTGTGATAAAAAGCACTGAATATTGATTCGAACTTAAACGGTTCATAGACTATTTTTACCCATTGTAGATTGACGTGTGTGCATATAACTCTGTTTGCTTTTAAAATTGTTTGCACAAAAATATTTGCCTCCCATCAATTACAAAAAATAATGATGAGAATGTCGTAGAACAAGAGCTGTCAGAGGACAGCGTTCGACTATATTCCTTATGATAAACAATACTCCCAAAATTCATTTTCTCTTAGTTTCTTTTCTCGCCAACAGTCTTTCTATGCTGTCAGCGTTTGGATTATACATGAGACATCCCAAACACAAAGCATACACCCATTACTCCAACGACACTGCCTTAATATTGTCTTATTTATATTTTAATGAATCATTTTTTCACAAATAATCAAGCTGAAAGCATAATAAAAATATGAAAAATCTTATATATTTTTATTGCATTAACTATTTAAAAGTCATGCTCTCCCATGTTTGAGAAACAGTAATTTGTGAAATAAACGATTGGTAAAAGCAAGTAATTTTACTAATTTACCAATTGTAATTAGGAACAGACACGCTATTAATTTAGATAAAGTTGTTACATAAAATGTTAATAGATCATTTGCTAATTTTATTTTACTCCTATCATAAAACAAACAAGAGGGCCTCAAGGGCCCTAGGATGCCCACCAGAGACTTTGGAATTTGCATCCCAAGGCGTGGCTTATTTTTATCACAGGCAAATAATTTGAACAATCTTAAACAAACCTTTGGGCCTTGCGGTTTCAGATGAAGATTTTTAAAATCATATTGCTATTTAAGTCTATATAAACCATGTGACCATTCAGGGTGCGGCCAGATTTGACCCCAGGTGGCATAATTTGAACAATGTTTGAAGAGGACCACTATGCAATATAACATACCAAATGTAAGAAAGCTGTGAGCCTTGCCGTTTCAGAAGACAAGATTTTTAAAGTCATTTTGCTATTTACACAATGTGACCCCGGGCCGTGACCAGTTTTGACCCCAGGGGCATGATTTGAACAATATTTGTAGAGGACCACTATACAATATTACATACCAAATATGAAACCTCTAGGCCTTGCGGTTTCAGAGGAGATTTTTAAAGCCATTTTGCTATATATTCTATATAAACCATGTGACCCCCTGAGCGTGGCCCGTTTGACCCCAGAGGCATAATTTAAACATACTTTGTAAAGGACCACTTAAGGATGTAACATACCAAATATGAAACCTCTGGGCCCTGCGGTTTCTGGGAAGATTTTTTAAGTTCACACTTTTTAAATCTATTTTTAGCTCTGGTGACCTACATATGCAGCGGACCGTAACGATTTGAACAACTTTGAAAGAGGGTCGCCAAATGATAATTCCTGTAAAGTGTGGTGAAAATCTGCCAAGTGGTTTAGGAGGAGATGTTGTTTGAATCGAAAGTTGACGCCGGACGGACGCATGGACGTGCTGACGCAGGGTCGGAAGCACGGACGACGGACAACGGGCGATCACAAAAGCTCACCATGAGCACTTTGTGCATAGGTGAGCTAAAGAGGTCCACTAAGAATGTTGAGAACAAGAGCTGTCGGAGGACAGTGTGTTAGACTTTTCTTGTGCTTGTCAGAGTTTTTTGCATTTTTTCTAAAACAAACTGTATAGTAGGGGCCAATTAAACAAAATTAATTTCATTCTCGAGTTATTGAGTAGAAGCATTTTTCTAAATTTCAAAACAGTGACCTTAACCTTGACCAAACTAACCCCATATGCAATCTCATACAATGTCTCGTTATACAGTATCTATAAATTGAATATTTATAAAATAATCCAATTTTTTCTCGAGTAATAAAGCAGAAGTTTAGTTTTTTTATTTTTAGTAACAGTGACCTTGACCTTGACCCCACCCAAACCACCACAAATGCAATCTCAAGTAAACTGTTCCTTTAGGGTATTTATGTATGAAGATTGATTCTCAAGTTAAAGAGCGGATATCAAAAGCTGAAGACGATGCCGTCGCATGGACAAGTAGAATAGCTTGTCTTTTCTTCAAAAAGTTGAGCTAAAAATGCTCCGAGAACCCTGAGCGAAACACCACCACCTCCACTGTCTATCCTGCCCATTGCTGTGCCCAATGAAATCAGACCGGTCCTAACCCCCTCCATGCATTACATGTGTATTTTTAAGTACCTTATATTTTCAAACATGTCACAACAGTATGGTGTTTTACTTTGCCAGTATTCAGGTGAGCGCTTTGGGCCATCATGGCCCTCTTGCATTATATACTGGGTTAAAATGAAAAAAGCTAACAGATGACAATGCATACCTGTCTATTCTTCTTTCTAGGTTACCATTCTGGTGTGTCTCTAATGTTACTGCAAGTGCCTTTATAAACAAGACAATGTTTCTAGGTTTCTTTCTACTGCCCAGTTGTGAGAACAAACACAATTGATAGCTTATGAAAGACAGCAAATGGACCTATACCAATAGGATCGTGCTCAGGTGAGCTAAACACTAAACAGAGTAATGAGCATTGCTGAATGTAATGAAGTATTTGATGAAAATATTACATACCAAGTTCCATTTAGGTTTGAAATTATTAGACCAAAACTTTCCCTTCTCGAAAAAGTGTATTTAATATGCATTTAATGCGTATTAAACGCTGCGGTATTGGTACCATATTTTTTCTGCGTTAAATGTGCATTAAATACACTTTTAGTACACAAAGTGTATTTTTTCTGTACTTTTTCTGCATTTTTTACAAAAAAATGTATTAATGAACTAGAAAATACACTTAAAATACACTTTAAATACATTTAAATGTATTTTTTGAAGATAAAGTGTATTTTTCAAGGAGACAATACACTTTATATGCACCTAAGTGTGTTAATGCAGGAAAAATGCAGAAAAAATACACATTATTTCTGTAATAAGTGTTTTTTTCTGCATTTTCAAGTGTATTAAATGCGTATTAAACGCAGAAAAAATACAGTGCTAATACTGCCATGTTTAATACGCATTAAATGCGTATTAAATACACTTTTTCCAGAAGGGTTATCTTGAAAAATCTATGTAAAAAGGAATAAAGGTGTGTGATGTGGATTGTTATGTGGATCTTTGCACCTAATGCTGGAGTTCAGCACCTAATGCTGGAGTTCAGCACCTAATGCTGGAGTTCAGCACCTAATGCTGGAGTTCAGCACCTAATGCTGGAGTTCAGCACCTAATGCTTGAGTTCAGCACCTAATGCTGGAGTTCAGCACCTAATGCTGAGTTCAGCACCTAATGCTGGAGTTCATGACAAAGGTTTAAGAGAATATCTTATTTAGTTTCAGTGTTATAAGACTTTTGAATATAAACTTAAACCTGAAAACAATCTGAGAAGGGGCCATAACAATGTCAAAAAATACAACACAGGCTTATGGGGATTGTTGAACCTATGCCGAGTTGATGACGCCAGGGAGAGTAGGAAAGCTCACCTATTTTTCAAATAGTAGAGCTTAAAAGACAATTCTAGATGCCACCAAAAATACCTTTAAGGGTATGGTAAAACAGAAAGCTTAAACAAACCCAATACTTCCCAATTCATTTACCAATTATTACCTTTTTATGAGCCATCTTCTCCGACATATACTTGAGAAGCTCGATTGCATTTGAAAAGTTATTCAAAGCCGCTTTCCATTTCCCTGCTTTGACAAATTTATTCCCCTTCTTTTCTAGATCCACAATATTGTCACAAATTTCGTCTGAAATAACATCATCACAAACAGTTTAATAGGAAAAATATAACGTTTGGTCTGCTGATCTATAGGTACACAGGCCTTTCTACTGCTCTCATGGGTCCGATAATCAGACCCGTTCTCAATGCCAAATATGCATACCTTTTCCCAATTCTGACCCAAAAATTCCCAACTGTAAAAAATCTGTATTTTTTTATTTGAAAATGAAAGTCAAAATACGATTTGTCCATTCTTTACAGAGGTTTTTCAAACTGACTACATTTGGATATCCTCCAATTTTATTGTTGACTTAGTTTACAAGGGGAGCACACTCTAATTGCCGTGTAATAAAATCGGTAATACCAAACAAGAACAACTCGTTTGTCCTCTATCAGGATGAAATTTAACGATATATTTTGTTATTTACACAAGTGGATTTGTCAGTTAAAGGAAGGATTAAAATATAAGGAGGTAACAATTTCTTTTCAAATTATCACAAATTTTCGCAACCTTTATAGTGTAGGTACTACACGATGTTTATTAACACATGATTAAAACTAAATCATGTAGATACAACAATTTTATTTTGGTGAAGTTGGTCCGATTTGGTGATTTATTTCTAAAAATATACACACTAGAAGGAAATGAGAAATGAATATGATTACAAACATACTCAAGACATGGTTGCATAGCTTGGTTAGGTATTTATAACAATTTAGAGTGAAATTAAAATTATTAGTGCTGTTCAATTTGTATTGGATTCAAACTGTAAATTTCATCATTATATTTATGATTTATGATTTAGCAATAAGAATTTTTCCCAATTTTGAAAATGTTACGTTGTGAATTGCCCAATTTAGCGAAGGTACTTTTCCCCAAAGGTCCGAAAAAGGCCTGGCACAGTTAATCTATTAATAAAGGTTAAAGACAAGTCAATATAGTGTTCTCTATAAAGTCCGACATCAATCAGTTTCGACACAAAAGGCTAAAAGCAGTAGCACATCGAGGATTGTTTTATGTTCTGCATACAATGTCCACATTTAAAGTAATTGCAGATGATTTATTTTTGCATAAATTAATAAGAAAATAATACATTTTTGAATAATTGGGAAAATGATAAATTCAAATTCAACAAGTATATTATTAAAGGCATTTAGCTGCATGACAGACATTACACAATGCATCACCTCTGTTTAGTAATTATTTAGATTTTCATAATAACACTGTATTATGTGAAGTTAGAATAAGACATCAAACATAAAATGGACATGATTTTTGTTATTTTTTCACATAAAACTGAGCATTTCATGTTGTTTATGTATGTTTGTTATATTATGTCAATACATTTGGTATATTTAGCATTTTTTCATGACTTTTTCATTAAGACTGATTGTGTCTTTGAATATTTTTACTGTATTTTTAAACTGTGTTCATGCACGCATGGACTGAATTTTACTGATGCAGTTATATATGCAGGTGTCTATTGCACTACTTATTCTGCAAAATTGTTAAATTACAAATGGTAAACTGCATATAAAACATTGCTGTAATAGAACAGTTTATTCTGTTTGACGTCTTATTCCAACTTCACATAATAGTGTGTTATAATGAACAATGCTTTGATGGTACGTTAACAAAAGCTTAAGAAATAGAAGCCTTCAGTTACATTTTATACTTATAATTGTTGCATTACTATACAGAATATGTCAAACTTACCATTGCATAATATCGCTCAAAACACCAGATGTTTTATTATTTCAGACACTTACTTGGATTGTAGAACATGTCACAGATGTAGCCAGGACAAGAGCTGTCCAGATATTCAACTGGAAATATTCAAAGTAGCTGTACTATGAAAAAAGATACACTATTTATGTCGAAAAAATATAATTGCAGGCAAGTAGCATTTTCCTACATATAAATCAGAAAATAACACTTCAAATAACACAAAATATATACTACGCGTACAAGAAGGTCATTATGTACTCATTATGTACCAAAGCACTCACCTGAAAATTGGCCATGACAGAGAGCTAAAAATATCCCCTAGGCCACACCAAACTGAATACTTGGTCATCTATTCTTTTCGTACAATTTGAGAAACAAGCGCAAAAAAAACAAGAGGGCCAAGATGGCCCTAGGTCGCTCACCTAAGTGTAAAGCATCATAATGGCTTTTAACAAAAACATTGTTAAAGATTTAATATAGCCACTGTCCCGCACCCCGGCAGCCATTATTTTTTAACGAATCAGAATGATTTCCAGGAATTTGGCAGAGGGTCACCAAAGGAGCATTTCTGTGAAATTATTTTGAACTCCTGCCAGTGGTTTCAGACTAAAAGATTTTAAAAGTTTTTAATATAGCCATATAAGGGAAACTGCCCCGCTCCCTGGCAGCCATGTTTTTTAACAAATCAAAATGATTTAAATGAATTTGGTAGAGGGTAACCCAAGAACCAATTCGGTGAAATTATTTTGAAATCCAGCCAGTGGTTTCAGACTAGAAGATTTTTCAAGTTTTCAATATAGTTTTTTAACAAATCAAAATAATTTCAAGAAATTTGGTAGAGGGTCACTTAAGGAAAATTTCTGTGAAATTATTTTAAAATCCAGCCAGTGGTTTCAGACAAGAAGATTTTAAAAGTTTTCAATATAGTCATATAAGGAAAACTGCCCCGCCCCCTGGTGGCGAAGTTTTTTAAACAAATCAAAATGTCTTGAAGAAATTTGGTAAAGGATCATCCAAGGAGCATTTCAATGAAAACTATTTTCAAATCCATCCAGTGGTTTCTGACAAGATTTTATAAGTTTTCCAATTTTTAAGCTTTTGGTTGCCATGACAACCAGTGTTTTCAATATATTTTAACTAGAGCTTATCACAGGAGTGGCAGCGGGCCCCAAATGACCTTAACCTTCATCCCACACACACCCTATGCAATCCCAAGCGATGTCTTGATAAAAGGTATCCATTTATTTAGTTGAATTACAATAGCTCAATTGGTTCTCGAGTTATTGAGCAGAAACCGTTTTACTATTTTTTGTAACGGCGACCTTGACAGTGACCCCATCCACCCCTATGTAATCCCAAGCCAGGTCTCGATATAAGGTATCTATGGATGAAGTTTCATTAAAATATTTCAATTCGTTCTCAAGTTAGAGAGCTAAAACCAAAAGTTGACTCCGACTGAAAATGAAAAATTGACAAAGGGCAATAACTCCAAAATTATAAAGTGCAGAGTAACGGTTCTTGTGCACTGCACTTCTCCTCAATGAGATCTATCCACCTATGAAGTTTCAAATTCATACCTCTTATAGTCTAAGAGTTATGCTCCAGGCAAGAAAAATTAACAAAGGGCAATAACTCCAGAATTATTAAGTGCAGAGTAACGGTTCTTGTGCACTGCACTTCTCCTCAATGAGATCTGTCAACCTATAAAGTTTCAAATTAATATCTCTTATAGTCTTAGAGTTATGCATCAGGCAAAAACAAAGTATGAAAAATTAACAAAGGGCAATAACTCCAAAACCATGAAGTGAAGAGTAATGGTTCTTGTGCACTGCACTTCTCCTTAATGAGATCTATCCACCCATGAAGTTTCAAATTAATAGCTGAAACAGTATCTAAGTTTTGAAAGAAAAACATGAAAAATGTGGACGGACGGACGGATGGACGGACAGACGAACGGACATTCTAACAAATGAATACTTATGTGCCTATTTCATAACTAACCCTTATGCCATTTTAGCCCCCTAAGGGACTAATTTAGCCACCTAAGTAAGTTTTTACTTACAAAGGAATACTTATGTGACTATTTTAGTCACCTAAGTATCCAAATGTGTGTACGGATGGATAGACAGACGGACAGACAGGATAATTACTATAGGGCACCCGCAAAAAAATTGTGGGGCCCTAATAAATTGAAGGAGTTTGGTAAAGGACCATCCCAGGAACATTCCTGCCAAGTTTGGTTAAAATCCGCCTAGTGGTTTCAGAGAAGAGGTTGTTTGAAGTAAATTGTGGACGACGGACGACGGACACAGACTGACCACAATAGCTCAACCTTGAGCACTTCGTGCTCAGGTGAGCTAAAAAAGAAATATTATTTTATAAATTTTGGTTATTTTGGCGAGAGCGCATAATTTTCACAAATTTATATATGTAAAAATAATTATTTTTTACTTTGAACATGAGAATTTTAAGTAATAAATGTATACAAAAATGAACCAAAAGATAAACAGACCTAACATAAGATACCTCTAAATATACCGAAAGTGTTTAAAGTTTAACAAATATCAATGAACAATGCATTCAAGTATTCATTTATGAACTTTTTCAGAATTTAAATGCAAAATGAAAGCACTTATATTATGTCCAATGGACATGTTTTGGATAAGAAAATTTACACCATTTTGAAATTTAAAATATTCAAGATAAAAATAAAACAACCTTAGGATATAATAATCCTGAAAATTTGCTGTAGGAGATCATGATTAGGAAGTAATTTCACATATTCGACCTTATAGCAATCAATGTGCATTGTGCATATTTACTGATACATGCGGTGAAATAAAACCATATACTAGGCAGGTCTAAGTTTATACACATCATTTAGTACATATATCTTTTGATGATTTGTATTAAAAATCAAGCAATAAATGTTGAAATTACACAAAAACCAAATTTTTCTAACAAAATGCATAAAAGTCAGCACAATAATGAAAGAAAGTTCTGGGTGCAAGGTGGAGGTCATACACCTTTGGCTAATAAATGGTGACCTTGACCTTGCAATCCAAAGCGAGGTCTCAATATAAGGTATCTACATATGAAGTTCTAAATTTGTTTTCAAGTTATTGAGTGGAAACCTTTTTTTTATTTTAAGTGACCTTGACCCCACCCACCCCATAAGCAATAGCAAGCCTGGTCTAGATATAAGGTATCTACATTTACAGTTTAATTAATATATCTAAATTCATTCTCCAGGTATTCAGCAGAAACTGTTTGTCTATTTTTAACAATGTTGACCTTGACCCCACCCACCCCATATGCAATCCCAAATGAGGTCTCAATATAAGGTATCTACATATGCAGTTTCATTAAAAAATATCAATGTGTTCTCAAATTATTGAGAGGAAACCATTTTTCTATTATTAGCAACGGTGACCTTGACCGTAACCCCACCCCACTTACCCATATGCTATTCCAGGCGAGGTCTTGATATAAGTTATCTATGTATGAAGTTTCATTAAAATACCTCAATGCATTTACAAGTTAATGAGCAGAATCAGTTTATTTATTTTTAGCAACGGTGACCTTGATGGTGACCCCTCCCAACCCATATGCAATACTTGGTGAAAACTAGTGTTTTTGAAAATTTCACTATAAATACACACTCCTTATCATATCTTTTAAAAGGTAACAATATACGCCTGACGAAATCTACACACTTATTCAATTTTCATTGTGCAGGCTTAACTTTATGCTTCATGAATCTATCAATATTCTATTGTGTTTGTTATTGTTCTTAAATATTAAATAAATGATAAAATTGCACGCAGCGATTCATGGGAAGGAATGCTAACTTAAAGTTAAAAGTTTGAAAATGTCAGTCAAATTAAGGGAAGCGGATTTTTATGTATTTTTTTTACCGAAAATAGCAAAATTCCATTGAGAAATAAACACAACGAAGATGATCATACATGTGCAATTATCCTTAGAAAACTGTTCTAAATATACGATTTAAATAGAACAAAATTTCATGAATTTAATTCCAAAGTAGTTGTTGGGTAGTGAATAATTTGTGTATTTAATGTCATTAATTGGAGATTTAAATGACCAAGTCACTTACTGGTTGACATTTAATATGATTTCCTTCTCAGATATTGCAAAATATACAATCCACTTAACAGTTATAGTAATTTGGACAATGTTTTCGGATGCACGAGCAAAAATTCTATTAGTTTTAAACGGCCACGAAATTATCGTAACCCACGAAATTATGGTAATTAAGCTACATACATCATTCGAATAAAAATAGATTATTTGCCATATCTGTAAAAACACAGAATGTTGTTTTAATCATGTTTTGTGGTAAAAATGCTAAAAAAAGTTATTTGTGTGTTTAAAGGTATGCTGGTGGCTGGAACCAAATGTTGGCCATTTTTGGAGAAAAATAATTAACACAATATACTTCAATGACTGAAAGTTCCATAACTTTGTCATTTGGGAATGGATTTGTATGATCTTTTTTTGTTTACTTTCTCTTGACTGTATCTAAATGAACCACCATATAGATCGATGAACTGGTGCATTTTTCAAAATCCTGATCTTATGGCTATGCCTATTGTCAGTATTGAAAATACGTACTTCGCATTAAGTACAAGAAACAGTACGCTACATCAACTATAACATCATGTTTTTAACGAAAAAAACAACATATTTATTAATTAATACTTACATGTTGTTGTTTTAATTGTTCGAAACAAAATACGAAGTCATACAAACAGTGACATTGCTGGGCAATGCTATATTTTTTGAAAACTCGTGCGTAGTTTCGCTTTCAACAATTTTCCCGGAATATGTCATTTTCAAAAATTATTGCAATATCGAATATTTATATCGATATCGTACTGGGATTACATGCCACTATAATATTATATAGGTTAGATACCGGTAATTCCAATTCCATTAAGGTCCCATTATAAAACGGCGATCTTTCCAAGCATTTTTCTAGCCTTTCCTTTATTTCAGATTTCAGATATCAATTTAAAGATGTATCTTTCCTCTTTTAAAAAATTGCAGTAAAAAAGGCATGATAGATTACTTTTACGAAAATGCATCTCGCCTGAATGCAGACACCGGGAGAAAACAGGTTTACGGCAGTCAGACTTCGACAAAAGCGCCATACCACAGTAAACACGCCCCAAAAGTACACCTATAAAGTTAGCCTCCAATAAAATACACCATATTGTTTCATTTTTTTAACACGAAAAATCAGGCTTCGCTTCTAAAATCTTATAAAAATTTCGTACCTAAATCATGTAAACCAGACAAATTACCAGTTCATTAAGACCTATTTTAATGCAGTAGATATTATTAAGGTCTAATTACCCCAAAACGGAAGTCACATCCTCAGGGTTACAGTTGTCAGTTAGATAATAAGCACATGTGGCTGAGTGCAGGATGCATATAATTTGTAAAATACAGTTTAAATGATATGTTTTGGTATCATTGTAAAGGTATATATGTAAGCAATAAGAAAAAAGGCTGTTTTGTGCACTACTTTTGTGTCTAGTGGTTGCCAGCTTCATAACTTTTGGCCCATGTATTCATGCGCAAAATGGCAGCCTCCATGCCCGTCAAAACCGGTGTGTTTTTTCTAAGGTAAATATTTTGAGTTACAACGCATAGACTTTTTTGACATGCTGTTTTTTCAAAAGGTTATGTCCTAATCTTTCCAACAATGTATGGTGATATATCGGAAAGTAGCTTGGTCATGGTGAAAAGTGAGATCAAATTTTGAATATTTTATATGTAACAAAGAAGGAATTTATTTGCGCATGCGTAACCTTTAAGAACTTCAACTAATATTAGTCGTCTGCAAAGATTTTGAAAATGGACTTTTACAAACACACTGTACTGGAAAGAATAACTGCCAGATGCCACCTTGACCCCATTTAGGGCTGTATTTTATGGGATGGTTGCTCTAGGGGGCATTAGGGGGGTAATATGGGAAAATTAAAGCAAAATGTCCCCCGGAGTGGCAATCCGAAACCCATTGTGTTCATCGTGTTGTTTTTCAGTTTCATTTTGACATTAATTTGCATTAGTTTCAACAATTATCTCATTAATGTCATAGTGCCTTGTGTTGTAATCCTGAATATTTAGTTTAAGAACCTGTAACTGACAATAATGCCCCGCAAAGGTCGTGTCCGCACTGGCCGATGCTTTGGCCATGATGACCGTCCGACCTGCCTACTTTGAATAATACCAATTTTCCTAATGTGCAAAGTTAACAGATCCTATTTAGTCCATACGTTATTTTGTAATTGTAGTTCAATCAGGCTTTCAGCTGAAAAATACATGAAATGCATGCATAAAACACTTTAGCCGCACACGCGGCATCAAAATTTAAATCACCATCACAGTTTGGTTTAATTTGAGTATTTTTTTTTAATGCAGTGTTGAAAAGAACCAGGACCTCAGCCGGAACCATCAACTCATTGCTATACAAGTCTGGCTGAAGTGACGAGTCATCAAAACTACTTTACTTGTCAACTACACTGGAGCGTTGGGGCGGGGCCGTAAAGTTGACACAGTCGTGCCCGTACCATCGGTATTTTTTAAGGTTAGTACATGATTATTGTCATGTATTCTACTATCTAATTTTTTCTTTTCCAGCCTGGCATTCTTCTTATCAACACCAGTAGGAAAGGCAAGAGTTTAACACTTGTTGGGACTCTCAAACCCGTTTTAGAACTGAACTGTTCGCACATGAGCTCGACAATCTGAAGCCGGCATAGCGACTAGCCTTATCGCAGTAAATAAAACTTAGTAAACTAGTGTATATGTACACTTATTGTATCTAAGTTACGCTAGTAATCACAATATTGAGTAAACATGCACAGAAAACCTTTTTATTTTCACAGATTACTCAGCAGAGAGTACCTGGAACAGATTGAAGATTGCAGGCGGCTGACCTCACCCACAGGTTCAGGTGTGACAGAAGACTGTTAATTTATATCTGGCATTGACATTTTGGGGTCAAATTCTTTTTTTGTTGTGTGACAGGAGGTCAAATCTGTTGATTGTTATGTAAACAAACCCTTTTCTGGGGTCAAATGGAATCTGAAATGCTACATTTATATGGATTTTACCCCCAAAAATGCAGAAACTTAAAAAAAAATGTGTTCAAAACTGACTAAAAACCTATTCTGTAACATTTAGAATGTCAATGAAGATTGTTTTCACTTCTGACTATATATATTGTATCTGCTATGCCTATTAAAACTCAAACGTATGCTTAATTCTGAGTTAAAATCACGTTTTCCAGACGTACCCAAGTACATTTTTTTCCGTCTTAATTTTTGCCTCAAAACACCATTATATGTGACATTTTTAATTGTATTTTTTTCCAATAAATCTTTAAACCAGTGTAATAGGACTTCATGTTCTTTCTCGAAATAGATCAGATTGATGAAAATTGTGTTTTTTATTCAAATTTGAAAGGGTTGGGTTCTCTTAAAGGTCTAATTATCCCAAAACGGAAGTCACATCGTCAGGGCTACATGCTGTCAGTTAGATAATAAGCACATGTGGCTGAGTGCAGGATGCATATAATTTGTAAAATACAGTTTAAATGATATGTTTTGGTATCATTTTAAAGGTATATATGTAAGCAATAAGAAAAAATGCTGTTTTGTGCACTACTTTTGTGTCTAGTGGTTCCCAGCTTCATAACTTTTGGCCCATGTATTCATGCGCAAAATGGCAGCCTCCATGCCCGTCAAAACCGGTGTGTTTTTTCTAAGGTAAATATTTTGAGTTACAACGCATAGACTTTTTTGACATGCTGTTTTTTCAAAAGGTTATGTCCTCATCTTTCCAACAATGGATGGTGATATATTGGAAAGTAGCTTGGTCATGGTGAAAAGTGAGATCAAATTTTGAAAATTTTATATGTAACAAAGAAGGAATTTATTTGCGCATGCGTAACCTTAATACCTAGGTTAGATGCCAGTAAATCATTGTGTATCCTTCCGTGGTCCATTCGAAAGTAGTGCCTACAACTAAAGACTTCATTTTCTCTTGTGGTGTAAAGGCATTTAGCAATCTCAGATATGCCTTTTGGGGTTATTTCTTATATCCCATGTGTGCATGGAACATTTGGGGGGGGGTTTTCATTGGAGGCTAACTTGAAAGGTGAACGTTTGGGGTGTGTTTACTGTGGTATGGGGCTTTTGTCGAAATATGACTGCCGAAACCCTGTTTTCTACAAGTGTTTGCATTCAAGCGAGATGCATTTTCTTAGAAGTAGCATGATGTATCTTTTTATTGCAATTTTTGGAAGAGGAAAGATTCATCTTTAAAATGATATCATGCTTGCACAATCTGAAATAAAGGATATGCTAGAAAAAATGCTTGGAAAGAGCGCCGTTTTATAATGGGACCCTATGGGAATTGGAATTACTGGTATCTAACCTTTAACCTTAATAATTGCATGTAGAATTAAAACTACTAAAGTGAAACAAATGTACGATCCAAATTAAAATCAGTTTCATCGATTAAGAACGGTCAGTGTCTATGCCTGGAATATCGAGACCCGAGATATTTTGGACCCCGACCATTTTCCAAGAAATCTCGGACCCGAGATATCAAGGGACCCAAGACAAGACATTTCGGACCCCAAAAATGAGGGTATGTAAATAATTATGACAATTATGAATCATTAGCTTGCTGAAATGAATGTACGTTGGTAATTTGATTTCGTTTAAAGATCTTATTGAACTCGCCTAATTTTTTTCAGTTTGATTATTTATAATTATTAGTCTACTGTTTTAATGTTTGATTTTGATCAAAATTTGAATATAAAAACAAAATTAAATAGAGAGTGCATGTTTATTTATTTATTTAATAAATTCTAGCACATTTAATAGATTATAATCACCAGTGCAACCTAAAATCTAAGACCTAAGTAAAAACGTAACTGTTTGCACGTGTATATTGTTTGTTGTTATTATTTTTCAACTCAGTATAATTTCAATAACTTATTAATAACATATAAATTCTTCTTTCAGGATGCTTTGCATGATAGTTCGATATGATGTGTGTTATTGTATTTAGTGGTGACATGACCGGTAAAAAAATGTTATAGTCAATTGTAAATTATTTCTTAAAATAACTGTTAAAATTAACCGATTCTAGGTTTAACTAAACATCGTTAAAACCGGATTCACGGGGTTAAGACGAATCGGTAACCTCTCCGTTAAAAATAGCCAAAAACGCACCCTCTCCGTTAAATTAAGAGGTTTTTGGTGTATGTAAGTATACAAAACATGCGAATATGGCAATCAGGAGTTAAATGGATTGTAAATACATTATGCACGGAATATTAGCATGTTTCAGGTATGTAACGGCATGGTAGATTTTTAACAAACGTGCGTGTTGAGTGTATTGACGGTCCATATGATCCATAAAATGAGTAAAACGCAAACACCAATGCGGACAGGTTACAGATACCCTTCCAATTCTGACCGCCGCCAAACACTATGATATCCACCAGTGTTTCGCTAATAAAGGTATAGATAACAATAAACACACCTAGGGGAAATCATTTTAAGTGGAACCAACCTCCAGAAATTTAAGGTTTTAATGAAACAAAGGAAACAAGGATATCAGTAAAACTGATGGATGCTCCCCAATGCGCTTTGTCAAGCAATAGAAATGCAATGTGAAGGGCAAAGATATAAAAATGACTAAAAATCAATAGAAATGCGTACTATATACTATATTTCAGAAAAGTTCAAAGTCCCATAACTCCAAGAAAAATAATTAACGTGGAATAATAATTATGCACACCTCTTGGCAATGAAGTTTCCCATAAAAGTTTATTGAAATATGGCCGGTAGTTGCTGACAAATAGTCTGGACAAGAATGTATGCTGTATATTTTATTCAGAAATCTTCATAGTCCCATAACTCTGAGAAAAATCAGTGAAGCGGAACATCCTGGAAGTATGCACACCTCCCCTTGTTAATGAAGCTTCCCATAAAGTTTTGTTAAATTCCAGCCAGTAGTTGCTGAGAAATAGTCCGGGCAAGAAAGTGAAGAATTGTGCACTATATACTGATTTCAGAAATCTCCAAAGTACAATAACTCTGAGAAAAATCATTGAAGCGGGACGTGCTGGCAGCATGCACACCTCTTCTTGGTAATGAAGCTTCCCATAAAGTTTCGTTGAATTCCGGGCAGTAGTTACCGAGAAATACTACGGACAAGAACGTGTGACGGAAATACGGACGGAAGGACGGACGGACAAAGCGGCGATTATATGCTCCCCCGAAATTTTTCGGGGAGCATAATAACGACGGAAAATATCGCGGAAATAGGCAAACGGCAACTAAAGTTAACTACAGTTTTCACTATTTCTAGGAAACAGATCATGTATAATTGTGTGAATTCCTATCTGAAATAGTAGTTTTATGTCAACAATGTTCCGTGAAACCAAAATATCTCAGATTTTTGGCGACAAGAAGCTAAATATCGACAAGGAAGTGACCTACATGTAGTTCTCGGAGATGATTTCTAACGGAAAGGGTGGATTTATGTCTAATGTAACGAAAAGGTTACCTATTCGTTTTGACACCGTGGGATTTTTGTGAAAGATGTCGAACTTTAGAAGCCCATGATTTGGTGTTTTTTTTTGTCACATGCTTTTTATGTTTAACGATTTCCAATTTGGTGTCTAGACATCTCGGACTCGCTCGGACCCCCATGTATCGCAACATAGGGGTTTAAACCAAACCTCACATTTAGCCCAGAATTATTCAGATATCTATAAAACACATTTAATATGTGTTTGATTTGTGCAATATTATACCGAAAATTCTTCATGACATTGCAATTCAAATTAAATTGTCAAAAAAATAATACAACATTCAATATCAATTGCAATTTAAATTTTTGTCATCTGTCAATAGTCAAACAATGTGCCATCAGGGGCATGCCTGGGGTTGAATCTAGCAGATATAGAGATGTGGAATTGTGCTTGATTGTGTGTTTTATCGTGACAGCTGAAATATTATTTGCTTTGTACCGTAAATACGTATATGAAGTTTCAGATATGTTTGCCTTGGCATGTAATCAAGTTCCGTGAATAAAATATATAACAAACAACTAAGCAAAAATCGTTGGCAGTTAAAACGTTTGGGATTAAAAAACACGTACTCGACTCAATATTGAGCCCAACGGATTCAATATTTGCACTGAAAAAGATGAAATAACAACCGATGAATTCATATAATACAGAAAACCGAGTCTGATTTCATTATAAGATTTGCATAATATTGTGGTGAGCTTTTAAAACTCGGCACTTTCTGCAGTGCCAATACCACCTAGTCGCTTGATAAACTGCTAATGCCTTCAACGGTGAAAACCACTCCACGGAAAATACCCACATGATTAAAGCTGAGACAAAGCAATTTATCATGACATAGGCCTACAATGGTCAATGGTAGTCTTCCAATTATGTACATTAGCAACATATAGCTACGGTGTATGCATTTTGAAGTTTATGAGGTTCTTACGCGCCGAAGCTGCATTGTGTGATGACCCGAGATGAGAACCAGAACCCCTGTTTTACTTATATTACTAGTGCTACATCCAGCTATTTATTTATATATAATTACTCGAATATCTTTTTAAATTCTGGACGGTCTTGTGTGGACCAGTGTGTGAATGTGTGTGTGTGTGTGTATATATAGAAGCATACAGCACGATACCTTTTTTTCATAATGCACTAACTCAATCAGACATTCTTGTCGTGCTTAATGGAGTAGGTAAATCATATTACCGGTAAATGTATTTCTTTTCGTAATAAACGTCGTTTTACCATACAAAATTAAAAATACAATAATTCCAAATATGGAGATATTATTAATTCATTAGTCACATAAAGTGCTGTATACGCCAGTCGCGTACACAGGATTAGAAGTTAGAAGTGAGTGGGGCGTGAACATAAGAACGTACCAACCTATATACTTATCCAAACTATATACGAAGACAGTTAAAATGCGCGATATCATAGTTAAGTTTCTTGAAGAGAATCTATACGTGTAGTAACCTTCTGTGCAACAAAACCTGATAGAAATGTCGGATTCTTTGCTGAGGCAGAATGTATCAGTTTTTAAATAATCGAAGTTTAGACAATTTTACGCGGGGGGGGGGGGGGGGGCTACGCCACTTCCGCCCCGTCTAAATCCACCTATATGTGTACGCGTTACCGTACTGCCAAAATTATATTTATGTCCGAGTTGTTTACGGATAAAGTTCTTTGCAGTTACATGCAATAACCAAACTATTATAAAACATTTGAATATTTTATATGTATATAATTTGTAGGGATGGCAACGAATATTCGAATAATAAAAATATTCGATTATGTTTTATGTATTTAGGTATTCGAATACTTACCTGTCCGATTAATTAAATTGTTATAAGCGTACGCAATACAGTATATGTCAATATTAGCATCTAAATATCAAGCATTCATGTCGCCTGAGCTTCACTAGTACGCAGGTTAGGTGTCAAAGTCAACCTAGCACCCTGTTGTTAAGTAGATGACAGTTTGTTGTTACTGCATGTTAATCCCATCATGTGGCCTTTATCAGGGTCCAGTTGCTCAAAACTTTAATGGCCAATTAAGTTAACGGCCGGTTAACTTAAATGTAAATAAAAATTATATTACAAGCAACTGGCTTATCAATCATTTCAACATTATTTGAGTATTGAAACGTATTTAGAATAAACTTACAGTTTCAAATTTTAACGTTAAATTTACATACATAACTTCATCTACAAGTTAACGGCTGTTGGGTGTTAAAGTTTTGAGCAACTGGACCCAGTAGTAGAAGATTAAAGCTTCTTGTGGTTGCTAATTGGTGTTACCCGGTACTGCGTACATGTGCTCTGAAATAACGAACGTATCGCGTCCCACTAGGTATATCAGATGGCTTGCGTAACACATGCTTGAAAATCGTGGACAAAGGCAGCACAGTTGTCGACAAAGCATGAGATTAATCGAAGATTAAGTCTTTCACAAATGATATACAAAACATAGTTCTTATATATAGCGCTTTGTCTGTGTATTGGTTTTCTAGCCGTACGTTTGTAGTAACTACATATCGCACAATTAAGTCTTTTAAACATTACCATAATAATAATTAGTATTGCATCCGACGATCGAATATTCGAATATTCCAATACTTTATCAATCGAATATTCGAATATCAAAGTTGGTATTCGTTGCCATCCCTAATAATTTGGCATAATAAGTTTTTTAACGTTCAGAAACAGTCGCTTGTGTCCACATACGGTAGATGATAATTATAAATATAAAGTATTATAAGCTGGCGGAAAAGTAATACTTTCTTTGGCAATTATTGTTGCGTTTCTTTCATTGAGAGAAAACATCCGCACACTGTTGTATATTACACATAGCTTCCATTGTGTTTTTCCTGGCATACTAAATATACATTTCCGGAAAAGAATGACCGAGAAATGTACGTAATTTGCAGGAAGTAAAGACTGGAGTCTTGATGAAAGTCCACATTCCATATCTGTAACTAACAAAAAGAAATGCAAACCAGATGACTTGTTTTTGGCCGTTTTTTATTTAACAAAACATCAGATTTAGTTCGCTATTTTATAACCTCTGCTGAACAGTTAATGTTTTAGTGTTGGTGTCTGGTGGCGATCCAGATCACTGTCTGGGTCCAAGAATATTTAAAGAAGTTTTGAATTTTGGGAGATAGGGCAAATTGCCACATTATGCTGTACATGTATAACTTATTAGTTGTAGTCATCGGCTGCCTTGTTATCTGTGATGTTTGAGTGCTTTCTAGAGTAGATATTATTTTCCGTTTGTCACCCTGTGATTATAAGAAAACAATCGTTTGTTTGTCATTTTCTGAACATACGTCTCTATGAAGCCGTTTGCATGCCTTTTCAAATTACATGTCCATAGATATGTACATAGATACATTATAAATCTTGTATATATATGGACATGTCGGTACTTAATTGTTTGCATGAATTTATGACTGAGCTTTTCAAATCCCGTTTCAAAAGTTCACATAAATAATACATATGACTTCTATTAAAAAAACAGTTGGTTAATCGTTCACTAATTATTGTTCTCAAGTTACTCAGGCCAAAAGGAAGGTATATTGCATACATGTCATTGCGTAAAATGTTATTATTAGGGTTTTTGTTCAATAAGGTTGTACTGCTAGACATTAACTAAGACACTGCATGTAAATACGTAATCAAATGATATTTCGGGATGCTAGACTACACTGTGTTTTAAGTTAAGGCATAATTTTTCACGCACAGGATTTTAAAGTTTAAATTGTTTTCAATATAATTATTATTGTGTGTTCCATATATTGTTCTGTTGTTTCGCAATATTCTATTGTTTTGCGATACAAAAGTACTTTGTATTTCCTGCTGGTCTCAAAAGCTTGAGTTTTTGATATTATAAATTATTACAGTTCTGTTTTGAGAGAACATATTTTCATATACTATGCTTGACAATACTTCACCCTCTGTTTTATTCGAAATAAGTACTCCAGAACTTTACGCGCATGCATTTTCGTAATATTGAGTGAATATGCACTTGTGTTGTTCGTATGTTAATCTGCTTTTTTTTTGCAAAACAACACATCTATATACATCTCTTTTTCCGTTATATTCAATTTAGAATTTCCCTAAATCATTCCAATTGCATCTGTTATATGCCTTATAATCTAAACAATTAGCAGTCACCATGGTGTAATGGATTTTGTGTCCGCATTCCGTTTGGGGTATCGGTAGTTCGATCCAGAGAGGTTAAAAAAAGTAATGTTTTTTCTCAAAATAACTGGATCTGTCCAGGAAACAGGCTTATATCACATGATCTAAATCCTATATCCTGATTGCTTGTTTACAACATGAATTCGAGCTATTGATTATTGTTTAAATCTTTTTCCTGACTGGATGCCAAGACAGACAGCGGAAAATTTTATTGCTGCACACATAGCCAAAAGCAGAAGCAGGCTATCAATGGTTACTATGTGTAATGACGCTGATATAAAATACAAGTATCTTTTTGACTCAGAGTGATGTATTGATTTTACTGATAAGCAGACTCCCCTATCTGGGTTATATCTGTGAATGAGCTTCAAAGGGAAATAACATATGTCTGGCAATTATGTTCCTGATACTTCATTTACTTTTACCAGCTTAGCTATTCAGGAATAGATGTATTTGGGACCAAAAAAGGGACAATAACTCTGGTGTTCCTGGTCCGATCGGGCCCATTATCGAACCCGTCCAAGATTGTATGGTTATACACAAACTGTGCAAGTTAATTTGGTCAAGATTGAATAAAAAATTTAGTCTTTATCGCGATAACGGGCCAAATTGTTGACGGCATACGGACGTCGGACGACGGACTACGGGCGACGCCGGAGAGGTCCCCTATACCAATAGCTCACCGAGCACTTCGTGCTCAGGTAAGCTAAAAATAGTTTCACGAGGAAGGTTAAGCACTACTGGTAGATCGATTCTATTGATAGAAAAATAGTGCGTTTTTTGGTATATTTTCACTGCAGTGAAAAAATACAATCTTATATTTTCACTGCTCCAACAGTAAAAATATAAAATTTTATTTCACCAATAAAATTCGATATTTCACTGAAAAGCATATAATAAAGAGATATCTTCATTTGAGATTAATAACAACAATGATAAAGTTTACCTTACAACCACCGTCGTTGTTTTTAGAAAAAAATACATCGCTGTAGATATACTTAAGTAAGTAATATAACATTTAAATAGTAATTAGCGCTAGTAAATGTAAACTTAAGTAGCGTTTCGAGTCATCAGAAACACATCTATAAGGTTAGCCTTAAGTAACACTCGAAAATTTCTCATGAAAGGTACAAATATGTGCACTGCACTGAAATGCAATATGACTCGACTATTTACTGCAGAGTAGGTGTATATTATAGATATATTGACATGATGCGGTCATTTAATTTTATCACAAAAGAATGTCTAGATCTTTATGGTTGAGAACGCGTATCGTAAACATACATCCTGTTTATGGCATGATCGGGTAGGTAGTATGCCTGTGGTCAGATACGAGACCGATGACATAACTTGTTGTCACGCACTTACAGTGTTGGTTGGTGGGTCGCGCTTGAATATTTGTGGAAACCAAAATATATCTAGAATGATGTAAGGGGCGTGAAAAAGGTTAAATCTGTGATATACGCTGATGTTGGTGGGAGGCAGGGATTGCTGCTACAAGACACTGTTTGTAAACATGTTCGTATATAGTATGAAATACGATACGTGAAAAAAGTACAATACGAAACTTACATAAAACATGTTGTTGAATAAATCAATCGTAATGACATTTACATAAGTGACTTTGCTTGTTCATTCAAAGACGTATTTGGCAGTCTTACGATTTTCCGCCACGTGTACGCACGTATGCCTGGGCACGCCCCTGGCTATGTAAAATCCATTACAATACAAACGTAAAGAAGGGCTTTTATAAAGGTTATAGATCTACACGAGGTGTAGGCCTACATACTGGTGTGACGAATTTACCCATCCAGTTGATCTATATTACACACAGTCATTGATTTCGCCTTAGGGCAAATATTTCTCAAAGAAAGTAATGTGTGGACAGTCGCATGCGTTAGGTAATAAAGCCCGTGTTCATTACGCATGAGTAAATAGGCAGTTAAGTTACCCGGATAAAATCGTGAGCGTTGGTAAATTCTAGCAGATCTGCTCCCGCTTTCGTCGAGTTAACATCGACACGAATATAGAAGGTATTTAGAATTATATTATTGATTAAACACTAGGGACTTTGGGCGCTCTGAGGCTGGCAATCCTCTTCTTGCGACATATGGGCCATGTTAGCAGAATTACTACCCCTCAATAGCTCAGGTCGCTAGTAATCGATAATATATAAGTTCCATATCCCCGTACCAAGACTCCAAGTCACTTCAAAGGTTCCATACCCAGGGTACAGGTATAGCAATAAAACACCATACTCCTGTGTTCCAGACCCGGAGTATCGGGCAGTGTTTCAGTGATTCGAGGTCAATACATGGTTCCATACCACAATAAAGGTATCATATAAGACTCGAAGTAGTGCTCGGGGTTATTGTTTAATACTATTTGATTGTAATTAATTTTCTGTTCAATATCAATCATTTTTCTACAATAAGAAACTCAATAAGCAAGGTAGCTGGAGGAAAATTATATATATATTTTGTTTTATTGGTTTTATTGTTTTGCTGTAATAACAAAAAGTGTTAGCCATACTTGCAAACCCGAAGCTCGGGCAAAACGTTACACTGGTAAAAGAACTGAAATTGCATCTACAAATTACATATCAGCCGGACCCGGCTAGCTCAATTGGTAGAGCGCTGGACTGTCAATCCGGGGATCGTGAGTTCGAACCCCAGCCAGGCCACATAACTTGTGAGGTGATTGGTCAAGAAATTATTTATACGGCCTTTCTCCCCCTACCTCAGATTCCAGTAGGGCAGTTGTCAGTTAGTGGCATAAGTATGTGCAATTAGTACTGTTAAACCGCTTAGATCGGCTCAGCTTGCCCATGAAAAGTGTGAGTAGTTAACTGACCGCCGTGTGAGTACATACAAATTAACTTGCGCCCAAAGTTCTAGATCCATTATGAACGTATTTTCTCATTGTATGCCATAAACAGAATGCTATATCCATTCACGTAACGAAATAACTATTTTGTTTAGCCTACATTTATATAAACGGTACGCGCTCATTGATAAATCTCATTCACAGAGTTGCCGTTCCATGTAGCCCATTGATTCTAGCGAGTTCATCACATTCCAGAAACAGTAGTGTGATTCTAAAAATAGCGCGCCTAGCTAGCAACCGTTGTATAGCTGTGTTAATATACTCGTACATGCATCAATAATAGCGTTCAGAGAATCATAAACCTAAAAATTTCAATAAATGGGGAATTTATATTTATAAACTTACTGTTAATTTGAATTAAAATTGTGGTTACGATTTATTAACGATTATTTATAATTGCATCTTTCTATCAACTTCTCCAGTAGATGTTATTTGATCTGTAAAAAGATGCTACATTTTCTAGGGATAAAATGTTACGAAAGAAGATTCGGAATACGTCGAATTGTTATTCGCGTAGCATGAATACACAATTTGCAATACTAATTATACACATGAACCCTTGCTATATCATATTTCTACTGATATAATTTAAAATCGTCATAGTCTAATGAATTTTTATGTTTGCGTTATCAAACATAAAGTCTTAACATTTCAAAAATCGCTGATTGTTCCCTGACTATTGCTTTCTATTGGGATACACAGTGCTTATTTGACTTCAAATCGTTTTTATATTAGATAACTACCATGAATGGTATATTACCGGTACTATAAATAACTATATAGACTCGTCTGATACATAATAATTCTAATTCATTCCCGAAATTATTTTCTTACATTGTTAATTTGTTAAATTGGCTTGACAGATTCTGATAACAATTATGTTAACCTAAATTATTTTGGTTATTCATATATCACTGGTGGAAACATGGAGCCGTATGATTGGTTTATTCGCGGCACAGATATTAATGATAATTTTATTTAATTTTTAAATTAATAAATTTATCTCAAATTAACTTTTGGGTCCGAGAAGTTTTCTTAGTGCCCGAAAAATTTTGGGGTCCAATAAATCTCCAAATAGTGGTGGGGACCAAAAAATCTGGGTTCTGAGAAGTCACGTAACCGATCATCTTGGCCGTCTGTTTAGGTAATTTTTAAATGACATCTCAATATTAATTTCAACGCCGATTGTCTTTTTAAAGACATTTCTTGTTTATACATGTCATAAAACAACAAAATATCGTTCAAGATTTAATGTATGTGTGTGTGATTTGTTTCGACGACTAATTTATTTATTATAAAAATATATGTTCCCTTTTACCTGCAGTTAGGTGCAAACGTAATTTGACACTCCTTTCTGTGGCTGCTGAGTCAGACGACTACACCTAGAGTGCTCTCCCTTGAGTTCACTGCATACCCACAATGCACAGTTGACATGAGAAATCTTAAAAAAGAATCCCACATTTCGATCGAGTTTTTATCTGCTTTTGTTGCAGATTTCTCGTATGCTTTCTCATATGGTGATAAAATGGTCATTCTTTCATCGATTTAGGACAAAACAGTGGTTCGTGTGTCGCTCCAGGTTGCAAATTTGGACTTTTATATGAACAGGAAGAGTGTCAGTTCGGATGTTTTGATTTGAAAGGAAAATGGCGACCCCAAGTGTGAACGTTAGTCTAGACGACATAGACCTGTCTCGTCTGCGGGTAACTGTCTGTTTTAAACTTCATAATATTAATCGCTGTCATAATGTATTTTGTGTATATGCTAATCATCTCAGGTTTAATGTTTTTTTGAGGCCTGTATTATGTATTATTATTCTGGCTGATCTAATCAAAACAAAGAAACTCTTCTTTTGCCAGTTTTGGCTATAATTTTATTTGCTATCTTTTGGCGTAGCTGTCTAAGATCACTTTCGACCTAGATTCTTGTGATAATTATGCAGCGGGAAAATTGAACGCCAATATAATCAGGCAAATTTTCTAATTTTAGGGTATGCAAACTTAAAACAATGTTTAACGTTTACCAATAACTGTTGCATACTTTTCAGGATTAAAATTTACATAATTGTTTACATAAACAGTTAAAATAAAGTTCTAAACATATAATCGACATACAGTAACACTCTAGAAATGAACATAATTATGAACAATTTTACTCATTATATGTCATGATCAGAATGTTATATTCATTCACATAATGAAATAACTATATTGTTTAGCCTACATAATCAGCACGCTCTATAAATAGCAATTACAATGCTACAATTCACCGGGACTTCAGTCGGTCACAACGCACAATGTTGCCTGTTGAGCTCACAAGCACAAAATATAAAGTGGTAAATTTGTGGTATTTTTCTAATAAATAAGCCAAAAAATTATTAGCAAAATTTGATTGAGCTTATATTTACTATTATTTTATCATTGTGTAAAAATATGATTGTGCGCTGTAACCGACTGTCGTCCCCGTGAATTCGTACAACTCCAGCAGAAGAATCTATCTAAAAATAGCACGCAGTAAAGCTGTGTTAATACACACGCATCAATTAGCATCCGGAGAATCCTAAACCCGAGAATTTTAATAAATGGAGAATGTATAAACTTACTGCGCATGTTAATTTATATTTGAATTGTGGTTGTGTTTCATTAAGAATTATTTATAATTGCACCTTTCTATGAACTCCTTATTCTATCTATAAAAATGTTAAACATCTTTCTATCTAAAATGTGGTGAAAGAAGTCTCGTAATACGTAGAAACGTTATTCATGTTACTTTAAGTTCATTTGCGTAGCATGAATACACTATGTGCAATACTTATGATACATATAGTATATTATTTAACATAACTATGTACACTTGTCTGATATATGTAATAATTTTCATTTATTCCCGCTATTATTTTCTGACAATGTAAAATTTGTTAAATTTGCCTTTCAAATTCATGTATCAATTATGTTTTCGTAAATTACTAGTATTTAGCTCATTCATGTATCACTGGTGGAACACGGGGCGGTATCTTATCGGTTTATTCACTGTCCAGATATTAACAATGATTGAGTTTATCTCAAATTCATTTTGGGGCCGAGCAGTCTCCTTAGTAGGGACCGAAAAATCTGGGGTCCGAGAAGTCTCCTTAGTAGGGATCGAAAAATATTGGGTCCGAGAAATCACGTAACTGATCATCTTGGTCCTCTTGTATTAGATTAAGGGCAAAAAAATTACATCTCAATATTAATTTCAACGCTGATTTAAAGACATTTATTGTTTGTAGTGGTGGTGAATTGGAATTGTTTGATTGATTATGACCTCAATATCGTGTTAAGATAGCATGTCTTGATAGGAGCCATGTATAAATTGAGCTGTCTTTCATTATGTCAATTATTGCCCTATGATTATGAACGGCATGTCTTTACTCGTCGAGGAATAATTTATTGAAATGTTGTGTTGTTTTATTTCTTCATTATACCCCCAAAAAACAAAGTTTAGGGGGGGATATATAGGAGTGAGCTTGTCGGTCCGTCGGTCTACTGGTTTTTTGGTTTCTGTATGATAACTCAAGAAAGGCTGGACATGTTCAAATAATTTTTGGTACACATGTGTAACCTCATGGAATACAGGTCAGGTTCGCTTTGGTTACAAACCACTCAATTTTGACAAAAGTTATGGCCCCTTTTCGACTTAAACTCCTTAAAAATGGTTTTCGTACGATAACTCAAGAATGGCTTGACATCAGGGGTCTCTCTCTAGTTTAGGGGAACAGTACCTGTACCTTCAGGCATTATAGCATTATTTTGCCCTGGGAATTTTGCCTTAGCATACAAGTCAACAAGAAGAACTATTCAATATACCTTTAAAGTAGCTTTATTAAGTATTAACAACTTTAAACCGATAAAACATGACTAGAGTATGGAAAAATCATGATAAGAGATTGTTTGTTGATACAATCTGCCACTTGAGCCCAAAAAATGAATTTTTTGTATTTTTTTGGGGGGGGGGGGGGGGTTAGCCTGGAATGGGGGAAAAAACATACTATTTTGCTGGGGAAATGGTGCCAAATGTCGGCATCAAAAACGTAGATCGAGACCCCTGGACATATTCAAATAATTCGTTGTACATGTCTAGCATCATAAAATATGGGTAAAGTGCGACTTTGGTTACTTACCACTAAATTTTGACAGAGTTATGGCCCATTTTAACTTTTATTCCCGAAAAACATGGTTTCCTGATGATAACTGAACAATGGCTTGACATATTTAAATAATTATTGGTACACATGTGTGTAGCATCATAAAATACAGGTCAAATTCGACATTGGTTACAAACCACTTAATTTTGACACAGTTATAGCCCTTTTTTGCCTTAAATTCACGAAAAACATGGTTCCCGGACAATAACTAATGAAAGGCTTCAAATATTGACATTAATTTTGGTAAATAGGTGTAACATCATAAAATACAGATAAATTCAACTTTGGTTACAAACCACAGAGCAGTGTTTTTTTCACCCTTGGAGGACAGGAGGTGGGGCCCTTAAGATGGGGAATTTGACGGCAAAAGGGGATTTTTTTTTTAGAAAAGCGTTATTAAATGTTTATATTCTCCTTTGTTATAAAACATCAATGCATTGTTTTGCTACAAATGATAACTTAGATTAACTTGCTTTGATGAACCAAGGATTAATTAACATAATAAGTAAATATATTGAAAATTTTGAAGATATGTCAAGTTTTGACAATAAAACTCAAGGACCTATATTACCAACTTACATAAAGAAAATAGTAACCACTCCTAAAGAAGAAAAACATACTTATAAAATATTAATCCAAAATAGCGACATTCCAACTAGTCAAACAAAATTGAACTCAGAATTTTTTAATATTGACTGGAAAAACGTACATGCACTTGTGTTCAATATAACTAAGGATACATATATTAGATGGTTCCAGTGTAGAATAGTCCACAGAATCTTGGGAACAAAATCAATTATGTTCAAGATGAAAATGGCTGCTGACAATCTATGTACATTCTGTAACAATGAAGTAGAAAACATTACGCACTTGTTCTGGTACTGTCCATATACCCAAGAAATTGTGAAATTTGCTGTTGAGATTATTCATAGAAGTAGACCAAACTCACCTATTCAGCTGACATGTCAGGACCTAATACTTGGAATTACAAATCCAAAAATGAATGATTTAAACATTCTGTGCCTCGAAATTAAACGGTATATCTTTCAGTGTCAGAGGAAAAACAGAAGTCCTTCAAAATGTGGGCTTGTGAATAGTATGAAGCAAACGTTTGATATATATATAACTACAATAAAAACAGACGAAGAATTGAGAGACTGGTCCCTTGTCAAAATATTTACAGACATCTCTTATAACGACACTATTCATCATAACACATAATATATATATTGTTTACCACACCAGTATTTTGTTAAGTCTGCATTATCAATGTATTATACACAATGCAATTTATCACTTAGGTTATCCTGCTTATGTACAGTATTATATAGATAGAAGATATGCATGCTCACATCTATAACTTTATATAGAATGTTTGTGCAAGTTAGTATGTGCGTAAAATGTTTTGAAATATAAAACAGTATATATTGTATATGATTGTATGTTTACAACTGAATTTATATACACCTTTGCAATATAATTACACGAACTACTCTGTATATAACATGCATGTATGTATTATTCTATGATGAAAATAAAATTTTACAAAAAAATACAACAAAAAAAAAAAACGCTTTGATGAACAATTGCTTGGATTGTTTACGAAAACTTCTCTTTCTTAGCCAATTTTGTGTCCGATTTTTGTCTTTTTTTTTCCAAAATAAAGCTTACATACCGAGGGGGAATTTTAGGCAAATATAGGGGAAAAATATATACTTTTAAAGCAGGGGAATGAGGCCAAAAATTTCGGCCCCAAATTGGCCCTAAAAAAATACTGACAGAGTTAAGGCTGCTATTGGAATTTAAATTTTTCCAAAAACACTGTTAAACATTCACAAATTAAAGCATTCTCTCTGTGTCCATTTCTTTTGAATGGATGCCATAGTTTTGAGACAAGGCCATATTGTTGGGGTTTATCCGTCACTCATGTGACAATTCTAGTTATTTCCTTTCCAGCTAGTTATTTCCTTTCCAGCTTAACGGGGTCCGGCTAGCTCAGTTGGTAGAGCGCTAGACTGTCAATCCGGGGATCGTGAGTTCGAACCCCAGCCCGGCCACATAACTTGTGTGGGGATTGGTCATGAAATTATTTCTACGGCCATTCTCCCCCTACCTCTGATTCAAGTAGGGCAGTTGTCAGTTACTGGCATAGGTATGTGCACTTAGTACTGGTAAACCGCTTAGATCGGCTAAGCTTGCCCTGGAAAAGTGTGAGTAGGTTAACTGACCGCCGTGATATGACTGAAATACTGTTAAAAACGGAGAAAAACACCAACAACACAAACAAAATCCTTTCCAGCTTCTATAGTCACTTGTGTGATTATTCCTTACAAACCTTGAGACAAAAATGATTATTGTCAATTATAATGGATTGTTAACAATCTTTGACTTACCGGTTAAGTTGGACAGACATGGTACCTGGTAGGCTAGATGTTTCGCCCCTATTTATGTTCCACTTCGGAAAACATTTCAACCTTAAAAACATTACGACACTTAAAAAATTACAACACTTAAAAACATTACAACACTTAAAAACATTACAACACTTTAAAACATTATGACCCTTAAAAACATTACGACACTTAAAAATATTTCGACCCTAAAAACGTTTTGACAATAAAAACATTTCTACCAAAAAGTTTCGATCTGTGATGTTTGACCTTCATTAATCGATCTAATAATGTCACTAATTCAGCCGAAAAGCGATACTATAAATAGTCACGGGAGACAAGAGATTGTTCGTAGTATCGCGTTTTTCGTAGTATTGAATCTTTAGGAAATTCTGGTAGTAACGTAACATTTAGGGTTATTTTGCAGTATGCTAAGGCGTCTGCGTTAATTCTGGTAGTAACGGAACATTTAGGGTTATTTTGCAATATGCTAAGGCGTCGGCGTTAATTATCGCACTTACACTAATTACATTTAACGATACATTTGTGTATGTATTCGCATTATGAAGCAAACATAAAGTATAAAGTCTGCAAAAAATCAAAATCGCAGGGACATATTGCAAACCACGAAAGTCCTTTACCCAAACCCACATAATCTCAACCTGCATACCATTTAATGTGAATACAAATGCTAATTATCCCCGTTAACAACTATGTTTGTCCATGGTGCAAACAAACTTGCTTGGTGTCTGCCATGGCAGACGTGTGAAAACTTCGTCCAAAAGGTGTGAAAAGTCTCAGTGACAATCCAATTTGTAGCAACGCATTAACATTTCATTGCAAACGCTGTGATGGGACCGAAATATGTGTTAGTAATAACGCATCTTTCGTTCAATCGCGAATTCGTAGTATCGCAATTTTTTTTTAGTTAAATATATAAGCAACACGGACGGACCGGCTGCCTTATTCGTAGTATCCCGTCATTTGGCAGTATTGCGATTTGCAGTATCGCTTTTCGTCTGTATTACAGTTCATTGGCTGGAACTTTTTAATTATTTGAATATAAAGACAGTTAAGTATTTTTTTGTTGGAAATATTTTTATTAAAAACAATATAATTAATAAGCTTTTGAGTACCTTGAAGCCTTGTGTTTTCACAACACTATATATCCCCTATTATACCCCCTATTACGGAGGTGTAATTGTGGTACGTATTGTATTTAACGCTAAATCATATAAACACACATTACATAATATTTTATTTTGCGTATCACACATGGTTTAGTAATTCCAAAATGTCCCAGGGCAATACATCTTTGGGTGATTCAGTGATTTAACCAAAATTTCACTTGGTCCATCAAAATTTGAAAGTTACTTGGACCTGGAGACCAGCAGTTTGAATTCCCTCAGTTATAACTAAAACTTTTTTGTTCTATCTGTATGAATTTGAAGGTAAGCTGATGACAGGTTTTCAAGATCGATGTGACAGAATTTAGAGTGAAAATAAAATAGGTTGCACAAAAATCTACAAACAAAATTTGCTGCTAACATAATTAGTAATTAAGTCTTTGGTCCGCATGTAATCTGATACCAGTATGGTACTCGAATATGGTGATGATGCATGTAACATCATGGTAGCACATGTATAATTTTATGGGTACCCAAACTTTGTTATTTAACCTTTATAGTTTATACAGTGTGAATCCTATTATGTCGCATATTATATTTTGGCATTTTTACTGAAATCGGACTACAACCTGTTACCGTCACAGGTGAGGTAACAGTGGTTACTTCTGTGCAGGGTACCCATTGATTATTAACTACTTGGCCCAGAACTAGAAGTTAGACCAATAAAAATGCCATTGTCCTTTGTGCTGATTGACATCATAGACATTTAAATTAACAGTGCAAAGGCAACAAATCAACACTTGTCTGAGTAAAACAACAATAGAATAGCTCAAACCCTTTTAAGACTCTGAGTTTTCAGAGTAAACACTAATAAATAACTTTCATTTATGTTTTATGTAAGGCAAATCACAAGATATTAAAAAAAAAAAAAAAAAAAAAAAAATGAAAATAAAATAAAGATTCACAAAACAGCATTGTTCTCTTGCTGTACATAAATGGTGTACCTCATCTACAAGGAATTTTTCAACAAAAAAAAGAGTTTTTCATAATTGCTAAAATCAGGGTTTGCACTAAGGTGAAAATTTTGTGAGTCCTGACTTCTAAGTATTGGATATATTCGCAGCCCTGAGAATTTTCAGACATGAAATGAAGTATAAAATTCAAGCTTTGTTTAAGGTCAGTTCTTTGTCATTGGGTGACAATATGCCAATTAATTCAGTAAAAGAGGTATTCATTTTGAGAAAGCATGTTAAGTTTTTTCTTTCTGACTATCTCATCCTAATATAGGACTTAATGGCTGCAATTTTAGGAGTCCTGTAACAAACACTGGGAGTAAAATAAAGTTTTAATAATTCCCACACTTAATGCAAGCCATGTAAAATGAGGAGTATCTTACCCCCAAATAGAGATCTTTGGGGAAACACTGAGCTTTATGTAAACATCATACTCTGATTATTTGAGGAGTATTTGAATGTCACACTTCCTGTCAGTTCTCATTTGAATTTGTGTCATTTGTAGGATCCAGCTGGGATCTTTGATCTGATTGAGGTAGTTGGAAATGGAACCTATGGACAGGTGTATAAGGTATGTATATATAGACTGTAATTTGTAATTGCATCACATAGCCCAAAATACACATACTCCTCCAATATTTACTTAGACGTAAAAAAAAATGTTTGTTTCGTGCCCAAAACAATTAGGGTAGGTAGGTCGGGATTTTTTATTTTATTTATTTGGTAAATGGTCAACTTGAATATTCTACAACTAAATAAATATTCAAAACATATCAGTAATATCCTTAAACATTGTTTATAAATGGATACTGTCAAAACAAAACACATATTTATCCAAAAACACATTTAATTATTGAAAAAAAGGTAAATAAAACAAAAAATATCTGACAAATGCAATAAAATGTTCTAGGGCCGGGGCATTTTCAGGTGTTTTTTTTTCGCTCGGGCTTTTGAAAAGTTGTCGCCACTTTTTTTGGCCAAATTTGAAAACTTTGAGCCAATTAGGCGTCGCACATATTTTTTTTAGTAAGAGACGTTCGGGTGGCATACTATATATAACTATACTATATATTACTGATATTTTTACTCTTACTGTAATGCATTAACAATTATTCCTGATGAAGAATACAATAAATAAACAAAACACCATATATCTCTTTAATCAATTTAATAAGTAACAAAACAGCATATTTCATATACAAATGGAGTAAAATATGTCCATGGAGCATAATTGTTGCAACAAGAAATATTTTAGCAATGCACTATTAATACGTGTATTAACATCATCAATATTTGTTTTTAAAGTAGACATTTAACAATGCATAAATGTTACTATTTTACTTATAAATATGATACATATTAATACATAAATATACACATAAATACAATGGCACAAATTAGGCATACATGCCATAATTTTTTCAGAACAAAACGGGACATTGCCAAAAAATCGCCGGGACATTTGACGGGGACACATTAATATTGTCAGTTTGTCCGGAAAAAAAAGAGTAATAATAAGTTTATTGTATCTAACCTAGGTCCTATTCTGTTACGTGGTCTATATAGTTGCAGTTCAAACAATAAGCACCCAAAATGAATAACACAAACATACACACGCATATATATTTTAATCATATTTATTCAATAATATAGATGATAACATGTATTTTTAATTATGACATCAAAGAAATTATACGAAACACGCAAATATAAACAGTGATTGTCAAATAAACAAATGCATTTACAAGGGAGACTACTCCACCAGACTTATACCTGGGCTACGTTCCACTATACACTGCGTCATTAACTGCATCAAATTTTGCGATGTGAACAATACGAATTTAAAGAAAGTAATGATTGTTTTTGCATCTTTAATACTCGAAAAGTTCTTAATTTATTTTCATACTTACCTTCAAACGTTACCAAACTAATTATGTGATAACACCAATTCCATTTAAAATCAAAATAACAACAAACACAGTTTCTTTTTTATTCTGTAACAATGCAACAATCAGCAGCAATTAGCGACCGTGGATATATGACCCCATCCCGCGAAAGTGGGACAAACGATCAATAAACTGCTAATGGGGTATCATTAATGCTCCTCTTTGACAATCGGTTAGCGGGCATTGTTGTCATAGGGACCGATAAAGGGATTAACGATCTGAAGTTAATTGTTGGCCCGATGTAAGTTTTATGGTACACTAACATAGATTTTTGTGATTGAACGGGACAAAATGCATCTCACCGGGACGCCGGACAGACCTCGCGAAACCGGGACAATCCCGGTGAGACCGGGACGTATGGCATGTATGAATTAGGCAAGGCAAGGTACACTTGAAAGGAAACTGAAAATACACAGAAGACATCAATTATCAGCAATTCTAAATTTATTATTATCATAGACTAAAAGAATTCCAACATCCTACAGTCTTTTAAGTTTCTGTTCACTGTAGAATTTTGAAGTTTGAGCATGTTAGATCTAGATGAGACGTCATCAGAATCTAACAAACGTTTTTTACAACGAGTATTTACGTCTGAATTAGCCATTTTGACAAGTAAATTTTCATTTTCAAATTCAACATTTCATACCAATTGTCATAACAAACAGTTTAATTATGGACTTTTGCTTATTTAATCCAGGGACCTATTTGTTTTTATAGGTCCCTGTTTAGTCATGAACGTCAACGTGTTAAAAACACTGCATACTTATGTTTTGATTTCTAATTGTCGTTTGATCTCGTCCTTAATTTGTTACAAACATTGAACTATTCTATTAATTGCCAGTATCGACGATTAAAGAAAAAGCAATTAAAATGCCAATCTAATTGCCTTGGGCCATATAATCACATGTTATCACCTTATCGATATGCATTCACTTTCACGCTTCAGTTAATTCATTTGTACCGCTTGCATCACTAAAAATCAATACATGCACGATAGCTGTCGAGGTTAACCAAGTCAGCTTAGGCTAAAATGGCGCTTACATCATTTCAATAGTAAATAATTCGGACAAAGAACGCTGTCGCCAGAAAAATTGCCAAACTTGAAAATTTGTCGCCACTTTTGCGATTGTGTCGCATTTGGCGACAGTGGTGTTTGCCAGCGCGAACCCTGCATTTTTAGGGTAGGGTACCAGCAACCTTGGGTAGGCAGTGGTAAACAAGAAACTTTTTAAGGTTGGCCTTGCATCACATAGCCCAAAACACACATACTCCTCCAATATATACTTATTAAAACACTCACGATATCCTAGAGTTCAGTAGGGTCGAATGGGCCCCAGTACTCTAGCAACCCTGACTACAAAATTTTCTTTTTGGCATGTAGCCGGGCTCAGTTCATGATAAAATTTGGCCTACTTATCGGACTACAACCGTTTTTCATCCCTGAAAGGCCACAGGGGCAGGTCTACACCTAATGCTGCTTTGGTGCTGAAGGACCCGTAAATAAACATGAACAACAACAATTGTATCACATAGAATAGTGAGTATCACTGTCGCTGTATCATTGGTTTTCAACCGAAGGTACATGTAAAGGTTATTGCCAGGCAGAACACAAATTTCTGGCACACAAATTGTATCTTTTGCAATAAAATATGTTGTGATAGTCAATTATTAGCACAGCCCAACAGTCACAGTCATGTTTAAACACAATGTTCCTTATACATTAGATTGTATCTCAACTTGCTGCTGGTTGTGCAGCTACATACACTGGTAGTTGAATTCTAGTTCCTTATACACAGTTCAAAGTGCTTAAAGTTAAACACTAACAGAAATCGGAGTACCTATTACTAGACATAAAACCAGCCTGAAACTGTTGAAAGACCATTAAAAAAAACACTCAACAGAATTAAATGACACAATGCACAGTCTTAGCATAAACTAGTTGCCAACATGGTTAATTTCTACTAACATTTTGAAAATTATTAACAAAAGAGTCATGTTTCCAAATTTCTGGGAAAAAATCAAAATAACAGTTATTTCCTGCGAAATTCCACGATATAAAAAAAAGCTACTGATTTTTGTTAACATGCCAATCTAACTTTCTGACCAAATATCTATGTATAAATTTATAGCTGATTTTTAAAATCATAGGGTAGCCATACAAAAACAGGCCAGCTGGCTGCGATAAAAGTGATGAATGTCACGGAGGAAGAGGAGGAGGAAATCAAGTTAGAAATCAATGTACTGAAAAAGGTAAGTAGGCAGGGCTTTCATTAACTTTTAAAAACTGGAAGTTTGAACTTCCTTGCCTTTGATTTTGGCAGTTTTGACAGTATTGCGCTACATGAGTCCTGAGCATTTCAGAAATGAAATTAAGTACTGTATAAAATTCAAGGTGTTTTTAAGGCCAGACATCTCCATCAAACAAGGAAGTCTTTGCTTTGTGAATGGCAAAACAGATTGTCAGAAATGTCAATCAAATCAGATTCTGCACTGTTGTATGTTTTGTTTTGTGATCAACTGTATGGTTGTTTATATGTTTAGAACTCACTTATGCTGACTTATGTTTGTGTTTCCTTTTCATTCAGTTACTTTTTCTTTTCCAGTATTCTCACCACCGAAATATTGCCACCTATTACGGCGCCTTCATCAAGAAAAGCCCAGCAGGGAAAGATGATCAACTATGGGTATGAACAGATTTTCACATGCCAATAGTACTTTTTATTCTGATGAATATTTGATGTCATTATATGCAAATATTGTAAACTATACCTTTGTCTTCATTATACTATAAAAAAATTTAAATACATTTAATACTCTTCCAAATACTACTTAAAAGCCTTACTCTTGATGTCTAATTAGTTATGCCTCCCATGAAAGGAGGCGAGTTGTAATGGTGTGATAACGTCGGTCTGTCTGTTGGTAAACCACATTAGTTTCCACACTCTTTAAGTCAAACAGTTTTCATCTGATCTTCACCAAACTTCATGAAAAAGTTTGTGGGCATAATATCTCGGCCAAGTTTGATAATCAACCAAATCGCAATAGGAACTGTGGAGTTATGACCCTTGAATTATATAAAATTAGCCTTTTCAACTGTTTCTGCTCTCAAACAGTTTTTATCTAATCTGCACCAAACTTGTTGAAAATGTTTGAGACCATAATATCTTAGCCAAGTACGATGATCAACCAAATCGCCCCAGGAACTGCAAAGTAGCCAAGTACGATGATCAACCAAATCGCCCCAAGAACTGCAAAGTAGCCAAGTACGATGATCAACCAAATCGCCCCAGGAACTGCAAAGTAGCCAAGTACGATGATCAACCAAATCGCCCCAGGAACTGCCCAGTAGCCAAGTACGATGATCAACCAAATCGCCCCAGGAACTGCAAAGTAGCCAAGTACGATGATCAACCAAATCGCCCCAGGAACTGCAAAGTAGCCAAGTACGATGATCAACCAAATCGCCCCAGGAACTGCAAAGTAGCCAAGTACGATGATCAACCAAATCGCCCCAGGAACTGCAAAGTAGCCAAGTACGATGATCAACCAAATTGCCCCAGGAACTGCAAAGTAGCCAAGTACGATGATCAACCACATCGCCCCAGGAACTGCAAAGTAGCCAAGTACGATGATCAGCCAAATCGCCCCAGGAACTGCAAAGTAGCGAAGTACGATGATCAACCAAATCGCCCCAGGAACTGCAAAGTAGCGAAGTACGATGATCAACCAAATCGCCCCAGGAACTGCCAAGTAGCCAAGTACGATGATCAACCAAATCGCCCCAGGAACTGCAAAGTAGCCAAGTACGATGATCAACCAAATCGCCCCAGGAACTGCAAAGTAGCCAAGTACGATGATCAACCAAATCGCCCCAGGAACTGCAAAGTAGCCAAGTACGATGATCAACCAAATCGCCCCAGGAACTGCAAAGTAGCCAAGTACGATGATCAACCAAATCGCCCCAGGAACTGCAAAGTAGCCAAGTACGATGATCAGCCAAATCGCCCCAGGAACTGCAAAGTAGCCAAGTACGATGATCAGCCAAATCGCCCCAGGAACTGCAAAGTAGCCAAGTACGATGATCAACCAAATCGCCCCAGGAACTGCAAAGTAGCCAAGTACGATGATCAACCAAATCGCCCCAGGAACTGCAAAGTAGCCAAGTACGATGATCAGCCAAATCGCCCCAGGAACTGCAAAGTAGCCAAGTACGATGATCAGCCAAATCGCCCCAGGAACTGCAAAGTAGCCAAGTACGATGATCTACCAAATTGCCCCAGGAACTGCAAAGTAGCCAAGTACGATGATCAACCAAATCGCCCCAGGAACTGCAAAGTAGCCAAGTATGATGATCAACCAAATCGCCCCAGGAACTGCAAAGTTATGGCCCTAAGATTGGCCTTCTGAACAGTTTCCAAACTCTCTGTCCAACAGTTTTCATCCGATGTTCACCAAACTTGATATTTTAAAGATAGCTTTTAACATAGAGGGGCATACCTGTTTTACAAAGACCTCTTGTTGTTTTAAGTTCAGTGCTGCAGTCAGTCTCCATGAAAGTTCCCAATCCATTACCATCCATACAGTCTGATAGTCTTTCATAAATATTCAGCTTGCAAACTAGAAGTTTTCACCAGCCATCTGGCTCAAACTCCATATTACTGGCCACTCAGAAATATTCAGCTTGCAAACTAGAAGTTTTCACCAGCCATCTGGCTCAAACTCCATATTACTAGCCACTCAGAAATATTTAGCTTGCAAACTAGAAGTTTTCACCAGCCATCTGACTCAAACTCCACATTACTGGCCACTCAGAAATATTTAGCTTGCAAACTAGAAGTTTTCACCAGACATCTGACTCGAACTCCACATTACTGGCCACTCCAAAATATTAAGCTTGCAAACTAGAAGTTTTCACCAGCCACGAGTTTTCCCTTACCTAATACAGTTTTGCTGGCTTTGTCAGGGATCTCTGCTATTTGTGAAGTTTGCCAATGGCTACAAATTCCACCATTTGGCTGAATAAATTTTCATTTGGCTACAGGGTTTTCTTCATAAAAACTGGTAAAATACCCCAAATGAGTGGGATTCCACGTAAAGTATATTTGGCTGAGGACATTTTTTAGCTAGAAAAAGTTTAGCTGTGACCATGCTTTGACTTTCACTGAGACGGGTGGTCGGATGCTGCTGCCAGTGTTGTGCAGACATCCTGACTGTATAGTGTGTATTCTGTACTTTGGTGCTTGTTTGTTTCAGTTGGTGATGGAGTACTGTGGGGCTGGATCTGTTACAGATCTGGTAAAAGGTAGGTAAAGGTGTAATTTATAATGATCTTGAATATTTATTTATTTTAGCCACAAAACATCTATTCCAGTCTTCAGATTGTTTTACTTCCCAAACTTATAATATTTTAATATATTACGTGCACAATTCGTACATTATAATAACAGGGATCTAATCTGGACTTGCTTACTTGTAAAATTTGGAGTATATGTGTGTAATTTTTATCCAAGCTTGCAAACTTCTGCGTGTCAAAAAAAAGGCATAAAATTGCTCAATTACACGAAATATCTATGGTCAGTAGTATATCTAGCTTGTGTTTTTTTTTAAGTTAGAAAAGTAAAATAAAACAAGGGTACACTCATATTCTGGGTAATATATACATCAGGGTGTTCGTTTGACCCAAGCTCCCGAGTTTGGACCCGTGATTTTCATGGAAATCATGAAATTGACGCATGGTAAAATCCCCCAAAGAGTCATATTGACCCTTGGTAAATGTCTGGATTGCGGCATCACTTCCTTTACAACTGAAGCCAGTCGAGCCACTGTGTGTTAATGACACATTAGGCCTACCTTATCTTAATCCGTTTTGCATTTACTGATGAGATCTTCCATGCCAGGAAGTTATCAGTGTATGACATTTTCCATTATGCACCTTTAGCCTCGATGTGAACTTCTGTTTGTTACACCTTTTGTTACGGTATTTCTGTAGTGTTATACCGGGACGGCTAGCTCAGTTGGTAGAGCGCTGGACTACAAATCCGAGGATCGCGGTTTCGATTCCCAGCCCGGCCACATAACTCGTGTGGGATTGGTCATGAAATTATTTCTACGGCCATTCTCCCCCTACCTCTGACTCAAGTAGGGCAGTTGTCAGTTACTGGCATAAGTATGTGCACTTAGTACTGGTAAACCAGCTTACTCAGGAAAAGTGTGAGTAGGTTAACTGACCGCCGTTATATTACTGAAATACTGTTGAATTCGGCGAAAAATCCAAACAAACAAACCAACAAACATTTCTGTACTGTCAACCTGGATAATTCTGATGTTTTCATGTTCAAATGTAGATGAAATGATGTTTAAAATGTTAAATAATTACAATATTTCACATAAAATATAATAATGTAAAACCAATACTTATTAAAAACACCAGAAATACTTATGAAAAAATCGACCGAATATTTACAACTGTCAATAATTTTGGACAACACTTTCGGATATTTGTTGATAAAAGAAAAAATATAGCATCATTAAGTTTTGTCTTTCTTTTATATTGATCAATTATTGCAAAATCTTACCTTTTTAGGTCTTTCTAAACAATTGTACATTGCATGAAAAAAACTACAAAAAAACACAAACTTACAAAGTCTAATTTTTAATATTATGATCAGCACCAGGTTGATTTTTTATTTTAGTAATATTTAGTAATATACTATATTTATTAGTATAATGTGAACCTTGAGTTTGTATTTTTTTGTTTTGGTGATGTTTGAATATTTAAATTTGACTCTTCAAAATGGAATTTTGACCCTTGAAAATTTTGGTCAAAGGGTCAATGACCCTTGAAATGTACAGTCTACTGAACACCCTGTATACATCATTCCTCCTGAAATAAATATGCAGGAGGTAAGGTTGTGTTAACTCACAAAGATATTACGAGTATGCTTTATAGGCAATTTCTAACCCTGTATTATTCTCAATTCTTAGCTCGACTTTTCGAGGAAAAGAAGTCGAGTTATTGTCGTCGCTCTGTCATCTGCGTTATTTTAGTTTTTTTGGTTGAGTTTTTTGGTCAAGTTTTTTGTCAGAGTCCATATCTCAAAAACTATCAGAGGTATCCATTTGAAACTTTCCATACTTGTTCACTACCAAAGGGGTAATTCATTACAACAAGGCAGGTAACTCTGTGATTTGTATTTCCAGAGTTATCTGCCCTCGTTTGGACTTGTAGCTTTGAATATTTGATATGTTTTTGGTTAAATATAAAATTTCTCAATAGTCTATAACTATCAAAGACATTCAATTAAAACTCAAGATACATGTTTATGGTGCTGACCCATTTCTGCAGACATGAGGAGGTAACTCTAAATTTTAAGGATTTTGTTGGGAGTTATACCCTTTTATCAACTTACAAATGTCAAATTTCTCAGAACTTGTATGAGGTATTGAATTAAAAGCTCAAAGTACTTGATCACAGTGATGAGTTTATTCTGTAGACAAGAAGAGTAACTCGATCAAGGATTTTTTTTTTAGTAATTGCCCTTTTCCAACTTATATTTTTTGCTTTAGGTTAAAATTTCACAGTAGCCATAAGAGGTATTGACTTGAAACTCAAAATACTTGATCACAGTTACGAACCCATTATGTAGACAAGATGAGGTAACTATATCAAGGATTTTGGTGGAGTTATTGCCCTTTTTTCAATTTAGAATTTTAGCTTTAGGTCAAAATTCAACACACTTCATCACAGTGAAGAAGCCATTATATTAGCAAAAGGCCAGAATACTATCAATTACGAGAAAGTCGAGCGTCTAGCACCCGTAGGCGGTGCTCTTGTTTTCTCTAATATTCTTTCATAATGTTTTTTTTTCAGCCACTAAAGGGAATTCACTGAGAGAGGAGTGGATTTCCTATGTAGCAAGGGAGATCTTGAGGGTACTTATATGCATATTTGAGGCGTGTCGTGGGAAAACCAGACTTAATGCATCCTATGCCTGTCAGCACAGGCTAATTCAGGACGGCACTTTGCCACTACAGTGGATTTATGTTTTGAAGAGACGTTCTTGACACAGAAAATACCATACACGCAGAAAGTGTCATCCCGGATTAGCCTGTGCAGTCCGCGCATGCATTAAGCCCGGGTTTTCCACGACATGGCTAATTTATATTCTAATTGTGTGATATGACTCAGTGTTCTGCAGTGAATTTGGACTATTGGGGACAAGGGCCCTCCAGGCTTGAAAAAGTGGGGACAAATTACAAAAATGTAGGGACACAGGCTTAAATTGTTATTTACCTCATGAATATTCCCAAAAAAGATATTGTTGAAAAAGTACTTAGCTGTTTTTGTGCGTGGGGCCGTCAGTTTATCCTAATTTTATAATCACAAACAACCAATCAAATTACCGTAAAAAGTGTATAATGCACACTTTTTTACCCTAAAATTCGGCTATGAAAATTTGGTTCATGTATACACGAACCAGTCAGTTTCATTCATCTGTTAAAAAAAGGTTATTACATAATTCATAATATTTTGTTCTGAATTAATTCATAATGTTCTGTTTATTAAAGCTACTTGCGGCATTCTTGTTACCTTTCATTATTAATTCCGATTAGAACAAACAATAAAATCTGCTAAAAACATGAGGGGTTAATAATGAAATATGTACTGTAACAGTGTGACGTCATCAATTAGCTGGGCATCCAAAACTGCAAGCCGTTAGCAACAGACATAGCAACATTGTCGGTTCGACTTCAAAAGTCTTTGATGTGGCTGCCGAAATTGCGGCTGTTGTGTTTCACGCTTAGCACGTGGACCACATTTACAATTATCAATCAATACTACTGTACCTGAACTGCTCAAGCGCTGCCGATATAGCATTTGATCAGTACTAAGATCTTTTTAAATTTGGTATTTGTAAATTGCGTGTGCCCGCAGACCGACTTTCAGATATTCAGTGGGGACAAATAGATTTTTTATGCGCCAGTGGCACAAGGCCGCATCCACCGCAGAACACTGATTACTTATTTATACTCATTACAGGGGTTCAAACATTTATATACAAAACATTTCATATAACTTACTTATGTCTATATCAGGGCCTTGTACACAAAATCTGTGTTAAACACTTTGTTAATAATCATATGTCGGCATAGCTCATTTCAACAAGGGAAAGATCTCGAATCAAAGTACCGGGTGCGGCTAGAATGGAGCAGGGTTGATAGCTGGACCATTTTGTTCACATTTTCTAATAATTTGCTAAGTCCAAGGTTTTTATTAATTAGTCTAATGCTGCTTATAAGGTTTTCACACAGAGTCTACTGTAGTACTGGTTTTATTCGCGTGGGTTTTATTTTAGCTTAAATTCGTGATTTTATTTACTCGCAAATTCAAAACCAACGTGAATAAATGTGTGACAAACCTTAAAAGGTGTGGAAATATGTTGAACTAACCTATTGTTAATGTGCGTTGTCATTTTTAACGCTTAGCCAAAGCAAAAAACACCTGCGACGCTAGTTTAAAGAATTAAATGTAGATTTATAATCAATTAATCATAGATGGGATAACTCGATAAAAAAAATAACATTATTTTTCTTTCAAAGTAGGATAACGCTATCAATATTTTTCCTATTAGGTCAATCTACTTTCAGTTTTGAATTCGCGTCAGGGCGATAACACGAATTTAAGACCATGCTTATTATAAAAACTGTTCATTTGGGGACAAAAACGCGAAAATTCGTCCTCGCGAATTGAAAGCATTCTACAGTATTATTTTGTCATTGAATAATTGCAAAAATATATTGACTTTCAAAAGATGTTTAGCATTGCTGTGTTGACCTGCTGAGGGGCAGCATGGGGGAACCAGAAAGAAGCAGGGTGCAGCACTCCTAATCTTTCATTATTTTAACAAACCTCATAGTATGTTTGAGTAATTTTACCTATCCTCATTTCAGGGCCTCGCACATCTGCACTCAAACCGTGTGATACACAGAGACATCAAGGGCCAGAATGTCCTCCTCACCGACAATGCTGAGGTTAAACTAGGTGCGATTATTTTGTATCACAATTACCAGCTAATTGTAATTTGAGTTTCATTTATGAGAAATATAGGTTTGATACAATTACTGACTAACACAAAGCAGTGCCAATGGAACACGGGTACCGAAAGTAACTTTCTATTGATTGTATGGTTTTATTTTATTACCATGTTTATTTTAGATTAATTACACCCAACCAGTTAAGGCATTAACTTTTGAGGTTTATGCATGGACAATCACACAAAAACCAGGATGTACATTTGCTCACAGAGTAGATTGGTCATGAAATTGTTTATACGGCTATTCTCCCCCTGCCTCTGATTCAAGTAGGGCAGTTGTCAGTTACTGGCATAGTTACTTAGTACTGGTAAACAGTTTAGATCAGCTAAGTCTGCCCAGGAAGTGTGAGTAGGTTAACTGACCGCCGTGATATGACTATAATACTGTTAAATAACGCGGAAAATCAACAACAACAAACAGTTTTACCCATGACACATCAAAACTTGTCTGAAGCACTGTTAATTATTGTCTGTATTTCGCTTTGTTAGCATTGCAATATCGTACCCGAGACCTTTTCACATATAAGCTTTGTATCGCTAGTATCTCCACAACATGCTTCTTAACTGAATCACACATCATTGTATGTGAGTGCCCAGCTAGATAACTTAATCACACATCATTGTATGTGAGTGCCCAGCTAGATAACTTAATCACACATCATTGTATGTGAGTGCCCAGCTAGATAACTTAATCACACATCATTGTATGTGAGTGCCCAGCTAGATAACTTAATCACACATCATTGTATGTGAGTGCCCAGCTAGATAACTTAATCACACATCATTGTATGTTGACAGTTGATTTCGGTGTGAGTGCCCAGCTAGATAAGACGATCGGAAGAAGGAACACGTTCATTGGGACGCCGTATTGGTGAGACTGGTTGTTTATATGTCCACAGACAATTTGTATGTTTAGAATGTTTAGAAAGAATTGATTTGAATTTACAAAGAAGGTGTTTTAACAACACTAAGCAATGTAGCCCAATAGAAAGAATTGATTTGAATTTACAAAGAAGGTGTTTTAACAACACTAAGTAATGTAGCCCAAGCTGGATGGAATTACCAGAGTTTTCACCAGATATGTCTAAAGTTGTAAACGAAATTTAATAACGCTGTACATTATTAAAGTGAATAAATTAATAATTCACCTGTTAAAGAAATTAGCAAGGCCCATTAGTATATTTCAGTACATGTATCATATTGGATACTGTTTCATCTTAAGATGAATTAGGATTGCCTTGTGATGTGAATTTTTTATTTTATGCTATGCGGTGAATTAGTGGTGAATATCAGTGAATGGTAACCCGATCATTTCACTCTAGGTCGAGTGAAACGATAACGTTTGGTCATTTCACTCTTGGTTATGGAACTACTTTTCACTATATTTTCATGTTTATTTTTTTAAAGTATGTAATTACCCTAATCGTCAGTGTAAACATCAGCATTTTTAAACAACAGAAAACACATAATAAAATTCAATACAAATATAATTAAGCGAAAACGACACAGTAAGAGTGGCACTATTTTCCCATTATAACAGTGTTCGACAATTTTGGAATCATAATGACGTCATGTGTATGATTCATAACACACAAAACTAGTGACACTTCAGCATATCTCGCACTTTGTTTTTATTTATCGTTCAAAAGCATAAAATGAAAAAGTTTGCTTAATACCGTGTAAGATCATATTTTATTTCATTTGTGGTCATAAAAACTAGGTATTTTCACGAGTGGCTGTGCCACTCGTGAAAATATTGTTTCTATGACCAGCCACTCATGAAATAAAATACAATCTTACACTGCATTAAACAAATATCCTCAATATCCTTATATAGCGAAAATTATCACTTACACTTAATACTTAGCTGTTAGCTATTAGTATTAGTTGCGTATCTTGTGTGCAATATATTGTGTTCTGATTTGATGTTGTTAATCAGTGTGTTACTGACGTTTGAACATTTCTATAGGATGGCTCCAGAAGTAATTGCCTGTGATGAAAACCCTGATGCCACATATGATAACAGAGTAAGTATGATCTCTGTACGTCCTGCATGGTAACTGACTGTTATTTCTTAAAAATTTCTTTGTTAGTACATACTGGATTTAATTAAAATAAGAAGTTTACATGTACCTTATTTCCTGAGATTTTAAAGCAGAGCAACAGATAAAGCGTGTATTTGCGCATATACGCAATTCTGAAACCTCTTACGCAATTAATTTTATATTTGATGCATAACAAAACTCAATTAAACTACCCAATATGCAAAAAACGACACTCTCAGTGCATACTGTTTAAATTATTGTCAGAATTTATCCAGAGTTCAGTTACTCACATGTATGTGTTGAAAACAATATGAAGATTTAGTGTTGTGAAAAGAGGAATGGTTATGTTTGTGTTAAATTAAAGAAAAACTCACACCATTTGCGTGTTGAGGTTGTTTTACTAAATTTGGAGATCAACTTCGTCTAATACTCAATTATTTTTACTGTAATAAAGTAACATAATTTAAAGTAGTCAGATATTTTTTTCTGTACTCAATTATTTTAAATATGATGGGGTAATACCCAATTCTGACAGAATCCTTATCTGTTGCTCTGTTAAAGTTTTGTCATAAGTTTATAACTTTATCGTAATACTACCTGTATGTGCCTGTTGTGTTTTCAGAGTGACTTGTGGTCACTTGGAATTTCTTGCATAGAAATGGCTGAAGGAAAACCACGTAAGTTGTTCAATGCAGCTCTTGTATAACTCAATCTGTATGTGGTGTGTTGTGGGAAAACCGGGCTTAATGCTTTTGTATAAAGTGTCGTCCTGGATCAGCCTGCGCAGTCTGCACAGGCTAATCCAGGACGGCACTTTCCCCCTACAGTGGATTTGTTTAGAAGAGACTTCCTTGAAACAGAAAATACCATAAAAGTGGAAAGTTTTGTCCTGGATGAGCCTGCGCGGGACTGCACAGGCTGATCCCGGTCGACAATTTACACATGTGCATTAAGCCCAGTTTTGCCACAACATGCCACATGTTTTTGAACATATTGCTTATGTTATTGTGGAGATTTTTGCTTCACCTTCTTGTGCTGCAGTAGTTAACAAATTCTATTGATGATCTGTAACCATCTACTTACCTCTTTGGTAAATGAAACCAAGGTACATTCATGTCATACATATCAAATAATGCCTTAACATTGTAGGTTGAAGTATATTTATGTTTGGCAACAGTTTTCAATATTTTTATTGAAATTTCTAAAATAAAAGTTGTGTGGCTAAACAGTGTCAATACAATGTAAAATAATTTAAAAGCCATTAAAGAGATGTTACCAATATGTGTATGATTTGGTGTAAGTACTTTCTTTGGATACAAAATTTGGAGCTGTTCTCTTACTTGCAGATGTACTGTTTCATTAAAATGCAAAAGATCGAGGAATAGAAATGTACAAGGTGCTTCTAAAAAGGTGAAGGGCTGACATATTTGAGATTTTCAGAAAATTTAGTTCATATTGAAATTTTATAAATATTGCTTATAACTAAGGTTTTTAAACTTGTTCTGTTAATTTATTATTGAAAATTTGCAAAAATGTATGAAATCTTAAAAAGATATCAAAGATTCCATTGTTAACCAGCCCAGGGGGGTAGCAAGGGGCAACCAAAAAGGAGCAGGGTGCAATGCCCTGCTGTTTCTCCCTGGATCTTTCCCTACTGTGGTAGATGGACTTTGTTTCATGTCTGCAGCAAGTACATGAACAGTATTGTCACCATTGCAAGGATGTTATGAGGAGTGTCTTGGAAAAACCGGTCTGAATGCATGTGCGTAAAGTGTCATCCAGGATTAGCTTGTGCAGTCCGCACTGGCTAATCCAGGACGGCACTTTCCGCCTACAGTGGATTTATATTTAGAAGAGACTTTCTTGAAACAGAAAATACCATAAAAGCGGAAAGTGCCGCACAGGCTGATCCAGGACGACAATTTACGCACATGTATTAAGCCCGGTTTTCTCACGACACGCCCCTTATGTATTTCAGCTCTCTGTGATATGCACCCAATGAGGGCCTTATTTCTCATACCCAGGAACCCACCTCCGCGCCTAAAGTCTTCAAAATGGTAAGCAAGGGTGTATGCTCGACTGAGGACACTGGCTTATTCCAGTAATAATTCATCGCTAAATTAATGCATTTTGAGAAATGTATATCTACATGAAAAGCGAAGTTAGATAGCAGTTAGTTAGCTACTGACTCGGCTGATATAACATCTGTCAGGTAGCTATTATTTACTATCACCGTCCCAGCTATGTGTTATTGATATTATACCAAATGACTGCTTACTCATCCCAGGTTATAAGTTCTAATGCTCAATGAATGACAGTACAGCCCAGGTCATACATGTATGTTTGAATACCCAATGACTTACTACAGTACTCCCTTCATGAATAGCGTCCTGTTAGGAAGATTGTGTACTTACGTCAGATTGATGTTCCTATTAAGAAATAAATTTCGATTTATCATTGTTTATTGGCCAATAAACAACGATTTGGAGTACTGATGCATAGGAATTAAATAGCCACGCATCAGAATGATAAAAAGTTGCTTATTGGCCAATAAACAAAGATAATGCGAAAATTAGTTTTGCAGAGATTGTAATGAGAATTACATTTTACTATACTCTGCTCAGAATCGGGACTACTTTTTGCATTGCTTATTGGGTAGTTAAACAACGTTAACTTTGTTGTTTTTTCTCTTTAGAAAAATCAGCTAGTGTCATGTTAGAATACCCATTGACTACCCATTGACTAACCACGCCCCACAGGTCGTCGAGGTTGCACAACATTGTGGAGACGTGCTTCCTCAAGGACTGTTAAAAAACCCTAACTTTGTTCTTTGTCTTTTGGAAAATCAGCTAGTGTCATGTTAAAATACCTATTGACTAACCATTGACTAACCACTCCCCACAGGTCGTCGAGGTTCCACAACTTTGTGGAGACGTGCCTCCTCAAGGACTACACACAGCGGCCAAACACGGAGCAGCTCCTGAAGCACCCGTTCATACGCGACCAGCCCACCGAGAGACAGGTCCGCATACAGCTCAAGGATCACATAGACCGACACAAGAAGAACAAGAAAAGTAGGCTGTGTGAAGTTGGTGGTTCTCATTCTTTCAACATAATTCAGGCATTGGAATTTTTGTCTTTTCTGCGGATTTTCTAATTTTGTTCGGCAATTGGGCAATTTTGAGTTTTTTTTCAAAATCTCCATAAATCAAGTCTGGTAAGTAATGCCGGTCTGATGACTTTTGGTGCTTCTTGAAGTTCATAGTTAACAATTACTCTTTGCAAAATCTGGTTGGCGCTAGTGTCAATGCAGGGGGAAAACTCATTAAATGTTTTGAAAATTGTATTTTAAAGCATAAGTGATGTTTGTGGTTGTCATTCATTCGACATGATTATGACTGGTCTAATTACCTTTGGTGCTTCTTGAAGTTTGTAGTTTACAATCAGTATTAAATAACTGAACTATCTTACTGTAAAAGGCATTTTTTCTCGATGTTAATTTGGTACTGGAAAACGATTTACCTAACAATTTTCCAAAATTGAAGTTAAAAAATTCTCAAATCTCTAAAAAGATTCCAAAAAGATCCCAAAAGTTGGGTGATTGTTCAGTATTAAACTTTAATTTAACGTCCTGGAAACAAAAAATACAAGTGAAAGAGTCAATTATGAAAGGAGTTATTTTAGAGTTTATTTATTGTAACTTTTTTTTTGGCATTCTTTTTGGTGTTTTTTGATGAAAATGATAAAATTCCCAATTTGGCCCTAAATGACACTGATTTTCCCAATTTTACTGGTACTAGTAGCATTCCCAAAGTATGGAGGAAAACGCTGATTTGTGGCAAAAATTTCCTAAGTCCTTCGATGGACTGTATTGATATTTCTGTTCTTTTGTGTTACAGTTGAGGACCATGACACGGAATACGAGTATGAGGGCAGTGACAATGAGGAGGAGGAAGAGAAACCAGGAGAACCCAGGTAAGGCTTACAGCAGCAGGCCCTTGTGAGCCTATGTAGATCACCGATCAGACTTTGCTGATATGAGGTGTGTCGTGGGAAACACAGGCTTAATGCATGTGTGTTAATTGTCGTCCCAGATTAGCCTGTGCAGTCCGCATAGACACTTTCCGCTTTAGTGGTATTATCTGTTTCAATGTAGTCTGGTCTAAACATAAGTCCACTGTAAGCGGAAAGTATTAGCAGTTTGCACAGGCTAATCCGGGACGACACTACGCACATGCATTAAGCCATGTATTGAGACGACACGCCTCATATCTTTTCTTAGGTTTTAGTGATTAAGCATTTCTGAATCGAATATTTGACCTTTGGTTTACAGTTAAGTGTGTGGACTGTATATCAATACAAGATAATTGTTGATTTCTTGAACATTACAACTCATGACTTTTGTAAAGTGTGTATTCTGATAATGTAATGTCAAACTTTAGATATGTTCAGTTAAGATTGTTAAGAAGTCCGGCAACCTTGAAATATAAGTTTGTGTATGTTACATAAGACCATAAACCTTAAAAGACTCTAAATTGGTAAGTACATGTATTGTAAAAATTTGCATTTTGTAATTAAAGCGTATTATCTTTTCCACTGTTGCAGTTCCATCTTACAAATCGGACCTGGTGAGTCGACCCTGCGTCGCAACTTCCAGCGTATTCAGGAACACGAGTCCAAGTCTCCCTATGCAGTGCCAAACGCAAACCCGAGGCCAGTCAGCGCCGGCCAGCCCGCCCCTGCGCGCGGACACGAGCGCAACCCAGACAGACAGCATGGCCATCATCATCAGCCTCACCCACAGCAGCAACAGCAGCAGCAACACCGGCACACGCCCGCTGGCCAGGCACAGAGGCCTGTCTCAAGCCAATTCCAGGTATCTCAGTTTATTGCTCTTCAGGTGTTTGTTGTCATCCTTAATAATTGACTTTATATCATGCCATTCAATCAGGTCTGTAATTTTTTCCTAATTAAACATTGTACAGTAAAGGCACTAATTCCCATTGCCAGATGTGGTTTGTTTTCCCCACTTGGAATGATGCAATGAACAAAATACTGAAAGCTGAAGTGACAAAATATGTAGGAAGTGTGAATCTTAGATGTAAATCATGATTTAATTGTATGGTTATGGATAAACTCCATTAAAATACTAATATAACACTAAGAATATCATTAATTAAATCACTTTCTTCAATACTTTCAAATTAATAGCAAGATTTCACAACGAGAAATTACCAAATTCAAAATTACCAGACCCATTCCAATTTTAGTGAAAAAAATCGCTGCAGGTAGCTCAGTTTATTGGTGTTCAGTTGTTTGTTGTCATCCGTAATAATAAACTTTTATTTCAGACCACTGAATCAGTCTGGTCTATTGTACTGCTACCTAAAAACTGTAAAATTATTTGAGGTGTGTCGTGGGAAAATCGGGCTTAATGCATGTGCGGAAAGTGTCGTCCCGGATTAGCCTGTGCAGTCTGCACAGGCTAAACCAGGACGACACTTTCCGCCTACAGTGGATTTATGTTTAGAAGAGACTTCCTTGAAACAGAAAATACCATAAAAGCGAAAAGTGTTGTTCCGGATTAACCTGTGCTGACTGCACAGGCTCATCCGGGACAACACTTTACGCATATGCATTAAGCCTTGGTTTTCCCACGACACGCCTAATTTGTTATAATTATTATCACAAGTTGCACAAGCATTATTCCCTTTGAATACATGAAAGCATTCCCTATACACAATGTTTGAACAGTTTCTCCATAAACCAAATCTAAACTGAATTACTGAGTGCTTCAGTAACAAGGCTGATGATGCCAGTGATTGCAATATAAATTTGCACATTAAGCTGCATATTCCTTTTTTTTCTACAATAATTTCTTTAAACTAACCAGTATTGCACAAATTTCATCATAATTAGGTAATTATGGCTTGTAGTATGTTCAGAAAATATTTTGGTAGTGGATCCTTGATAAACACTACATTTCAAACAACTTCAACAATACCCAATTACCCCAACCCTTTACTAAGGTGAGGGTTTGTTTATTTCTTGGTTCTCAGATCTGCCGACCCGATTTTTTCCAAAAAGCAAAAAAAAATAAAAAATTTGTAGAATGTAACTGGTATCATAAAAATGACCTTGTGAAAGGGTTTCAACCTGTTACACGGAATGCAAAAAAATATATGAATGTCATGGTTATCGTGTAGTAATTAAATTACTGTTGTGTGATATGATTTTTGTAAGTAATAATGCATTAAAATTTTAATATCAGTGCACATTTCCATTTGTGAAATTCTAATCATTAATTTACTCAATTCTGTGTTGTTGTTTTTTTATTTTTTTTATTTTTTTTTTCCCTCCTCCAACCGGACACTTTTCCAAAAATGTCAGAGAACCAAGAAATAAAAAAACTCTGGCCTAAGACAACCCATTCCAATATGTATTCCTGTATTTGCAGCCACCAGTCCGCCATGCGGTCCAGGAACAGTTACCTAATAAACCTATGCAGCCCAGGATTACAGGTGAGACTAACTGTCCAGCCAGTGGCTAAGTCAGTATGTCTAGGGTTGAGTGTTAACCTGTTGTGTCTGCTTCACATTTCTATATCAGATACAATAGTTTCACCCTCAAGTCTTGATGTTGAGGGTTGAGTGCTAAACTGTTGTATCTGCTTCACATTTCTATATCAGATACAATAGTTTCACCCTCAAGTCTTGATGTTGAGGGTTGAGTGCTAAACTGTTGTATCTGCTTCACATTTCTATATCAGATACAGTAGTTTCACACTCAAGTCTTGATGTCGAGGGTTGAGTGTGGAACTACTGGATCTGCTAAAAACATTTTTTTATCAGATACAGTAGTTTCACACCCAAGTGTTGATGTTGAGGATTGAGTATTAAACAGTTGTATCTACTTAACATTTCTATATCAGATGCAATAGTTTCACACTCAAGTCTTGATGTCGAGGGTTGAGTGTTAAACTGTTGTATCTACTTAACATTTCTATATCAGATACAATAGTTTCACACTTGAGTCTTGATGTCCAGGGTTGAGTGTTAAACTGTTGTATCTGCTTTACATTTCTATATCAGATACAATAGTTTCATGCTCAAGTCTTGATGTCCAGGGTTGAGTGTTAAACTGTTGTATCTGCTTCACATTTCTATATCAGATAGAATAGTTTCATGCTCAAGTCTTGATGTCCAGGGTTGAGTGTTAAACTGTTGTATCTGCTTCACATTTCTTTATCAGATACAACAGTTTCACATTCAAGTCAGTATGTCGAGGGTTGAGTGTTAAACTGTTGTATCTGCTTCACATTTCTATATCAGATACAGTAGTTTCACGCTCAAGTCTTAATGTCCAGGGTTGAGCTTTAAACTGTTCATCTGCTTCACATTTCTGTATAAGGTACAATAGTTTCACGCTCAAGTCTCGATGTGTGATTGTACCATTATAGAAAATGTATGTAAATATTCCATTATAGAATTGGTCAAATATTCATTGTTTGTATTTCAATTACTACATTGTACTTGAAATGGGATATTTTTATCATGCTATCAAAGCCATATCTTGAATGGTTTGCTTTCAATTAAATGGTAATTATGTTACTAGGAGTGTCTGGTTTATTTGGTATATTTCTAGGGAATTTCATTTTATTCTGTCAATATTTGATAAATCTGGCAACTTGAACTGTACTTGAAAGAAAAGTGAATTTAAATGTAATGGCTGTAATAAATATGTATCTGTTCATAAATGTGTCTTTAATTACAGTTTTGTAACTTGTTACTGGCAGCTAAACTGTATCTGAGCTTATGCCATAAATGATAATAATTAAGACCTGCCAATATAATTCTGTTCTAGCAGCTATATCTATTTATAACTGATTGACATATTTATTCTTTTGACTTATCATTTAGACTTTTTAATAATTAGTTCATTCTAGCTTTTAATATATGGTTTTCTACATAACGTTCGCTATTGTTTAATATAACAAACATACATTGTATAGAATGACTTAACGTATTAATATCTAATGCTGAGGTAATGGGGCTTCAGTTAATTCAATTGGTCTCTTTTGCATGACTTTTAATTGACATGTTTATTGTTGTAAGCATATATACTGTAAGCACATGAAAATGTTAGTTTTAGGTTTAAATTAATTTTAATGTATTTATTTTTTTGTAATTTAATATTTTAATCATTCTTAGAAGCAGTTTTTAATTATTGATGATATTCTGTGATATTGTGATCGCATTTGCTTGTTTGAAATAAATTTTGTTTCTGACTTAAAATTTGGACTCGAGAACAGTATCACTAGAAGCATTTTCTTGAACACTTAGTTCTTGCATGGATTATAATAAAAGTTGAACGACTTAGAATTTAATTGCCTGATTTGGCATCCATAAAACTTACCTCAGTAGTCACTACATGTATTTTGATTCTCTCAGTTTTCATGTGTTTACATTGTGCATTTTCTCCAGCTTTCATTGTTGTTGTTGCTAATACATGTTGCACTGTTGTTATTGAAGACGAGGGAAAAGAACGCGAGGATAAACCCGCAGAAGTGGCCACTGAAGGTTGTGTCATCAAAACTTGTACATTTTTTGAGCATTTTTGTTTGAAACTAGCATTAGCAAAAGCGCTTGACCCATAACATGGCAATCTGCTACCTGCCAAGTGAATGTCTTGTTTTTACTTTTTACAAATGGAAAACAAATTTAAGACATAAATTTAAGCTAGAATTTAGCTAGTATAACATAATGCTTGCTACCTGCCTAGTAAACGTTTTGTTTTGACTTTTAATGATACACACTTTCCATGATACTGTTCGATAAAATGTACATGACTGGCATCATAAGTTTGAAACCTGTAGCTTAGCACAGTATACCAGTACCTAGCACTTACATGAACTAAATAACTAGCACATGTCCCAGTTATCTTGAGGGCTCGCTGCAAGACCGTGGTATATATGAGGTTTGTCGTGGGAAAACCGGGCTTTATGCATGTGCGTAAAGTGTTGTCCCGGATTAGCCTGTGCAGTCTGCACAGGCCAATCTGGGATGGCACTTTCTGATTGCATGGTATTTTCTGTTTCAAGGAAGTCTCTTCCAAACATAAATCCACTGTAGGCGGAAAGTGCAGTCCTGGATTCGCCTGTGCGGACTTTACGCACATGCATTAAGCCCGGTTTTCCCACGACGGGCCTCATATTTAGTAGCAGTTATGGTAGTCTTGCATCAATCTGACGTATTAACACTAGAGGGCTGTGCTTTAAAGTCAGTGCATGGCTTGACTAATCTGCCACCTTTGGAAAGTAAGCCAAGTGCAGGCTTGTGTATTTGCCAGTAGTGTGTCTAAAAAGTAAAAAGAAACGGATATCATTTTCAGTTTTCAGTTGAAAGCCTGTTCTGACTTAGTAGAAAGCCTGTTCCAGATAAGCATGTAGTATTAACAGTGTCTGGTTCTAATGTAGAATGAGGTTTTTGTGTCTGTGAAAGTGTTACTGTTTGTGTACAAAACCTTTCCAACGATTGTAATGAAACTGCTAACATAGATACCTTATCTCGAGACCTCGCTAGGGATTGCATATGGGGTGGGTGGGGTCAAGGTCACTGTTACTAAAAATAGAAAAATGGTTTTTCGCTCAATAACTTGAGAAAAATTGAGATATTTTAATAAAACTTAATACATAGATACCTTATATCAAGACCTCACTTTGGATTGCATATGGGGTGGGTAAGGTCAAGGTCACTGTTACTACAAATAGAAAAACGGTCTGCTCAATTACTTGAGAACGCATTGAGATATTTTAATGAAACTTAATACATAGATACCTTATATCGAGACCTCGCTAGGGATTGCATATGGGGTGGGTGGGGTCAAGGTCACTGTTACTAAAAATAGAAAAATGGTTTTTCGCTCAATAACTTGAGAAAAATTGAGATATTTTAATAAAACTTAATACATAGATACCTTATATCAAGACCTCACTTTGGATTGCATATGGGGTGGGTAAGGTCAAGGTCACTGTTACTACAAATAGAAAAACGGTCTGCTCAATTACTTGAGAACGCATTGAGATATTTTAATGAAACTTAATACATAGATACCTTATATCGAGACCTCGCTTGGAATTGCATATGGGGTGGGTGGGGTCAAGGTCACTGTTACTAAAAATAGGAAAACGGTTTCCGCTCAATAACTTGCGAACGCATTGAGATATTTTAATGAAACTTTGTACATACATACCTCATATCGAGACCTCGCTTGGAATTGCATATGGGGTGGGTGGGGTCAAGGTCACTGTTACTAAAAATAGAAAAACGGTTTCCGCTCAATAACTTGAGAACGCAATTGAGTTATTTTAATGAAACTTTATACATACATACCTTATATCGAGACCTCGCTTGGGATTGCAAATGGGGTGGGTGGGGTTAAGGTCACTGTAACTAAAAGTAGAAAAACGGTTTCCGCTCAATAACTTGAGAACGCATTGAGATATTTTAATGAAACTTAATACATACATACCTTATATTGAGACCTCTCTTGGCATTGCATGTAGGGTCAAGGTCAAGGTCACTGTTACTAAAATAGAAAAACGGGTTCTGCTCAATAACTTGAGAATGCATTGAGATATTTTAATGAAACTTTATACATAGATACCATATATCAAGACCTCGCTTGGGATTGCGTATGGGGTGGGTAGGATCATGGTCAAGGTAACTGTTACTAAAAATAGAAAAACGGTTTCCGATTAATAACTTGAGAATGCATTGAGATATTTTAATGAAACTTAATACATAGATACCTTATATTGAGACCTCACTTGGGATTGCATATGGGGTGGGTGGGGTCATGGTCACTTTTACTAAAAATTTTATTGATGTGCTGACTTTAATACATTTCGTTATAAAAATTTGGTTTTCGTGGAATTTCCATATTTCTTGTTTTAGAAAAAAAATGCCAGTAACTCTGACAAACACAAGAAAAGTCGAGCATGCTGTCCTCTGACAGCTCTTCCCCTGTCACCCTGTCTGTCCGTCCGTCCGTCCTTATTTTTCATGTTTTTCTTTCATAACTTCTAAACCGTTTCAGCTATTAATTTGAAACTTCATGGGTGGATAGATCTCATTAAGGAGAAGTGCAGTGCACAAGAACCATTACTCTGCACTTCATGGTTCTGGAGTTATTGCCCTTTGTTAATTGTTCATACTTCGTTTTTGCCTGGAGCATAACTCTTAGACTATAAGAGGTATTAACTTGAAACTTCATAGGTGGATAGATCTCATTGAGGAGAAGTACAATGCACAAGAACCATTACTCTGCACTTCATAATTCTAGAGTTATTGTCCTTTGTTAATTTTTCATTTTCAGGCGGAGTCAACTTTTGGTTTCAGCTCTCTTAACTTGAGAACGAATTAAAATATTTTAATGAAACTTCATCCATAGATACCTTATATCGAGACCTGGCTTGGGATTACATAGGGGGTGGATGGGGTCATTGTCAAGGTCACTGTTACAAAAAATAGAAAAACGGTGGCCGCTGAATTACTCGAGAATGAATTGAGCTATTGTAATTCAACTTCATACAGAGATACCTTTTATCAAGACATCGCTTGGGATTGCATAGGGGGTGGGTGGGATCAAGGTCAAGGTCACCATTACTAAAAATAGAAAAACGGTTCCTCACCTTCAAACATGCTAAAATTCGGGGCCCGCTGCCACTCCTGTGACAAAGCTCTAGTTGTGCATTATAGTTACTCCTATAATCTTAGTTAACATAACTTGTGTGGGGATTGGTCATGAAATTATTTCTACAGCCATTCTCCCCCTACCTCTGAGTCAAGTAGGGCAGTTGTCAGTTACTGGCATAAGTATGTGCACTTAGTACTGGTAAACCGCTTAGATCGGCTAAGCTTGCCCAGGAAAAGTGTCAGTAGGTTAACTGATCACCGTGATATAACTGAAATACTGTTAAAAAAATCCAAACAAACAAACAAACTTCGTTTATGTTTTGGCATAGAATCAGTTAAAGGGACTATTTCAACGAAAAAATGGCTTCCTGTGGCACTATAAATGATATTATATGATAGAAATAAGCTATATTAAATCATAGGAATTAAATGATAAATAAATAATATAATACACAATGCGATATTTGATAAAAACAAACAGGAAAAAGTTTGAAAAAATTAAAACACCAAGTGGGCATCAAACTCACAACTTAGGAGCCGTACGAAGAAGTGACATTACATAGCGCTTTATTCAACTGTGCTATCCTGCTTTGTAATGAATAGTGTGTAAAATATGGTTAAACAAAATACTCACAATTCTGACGTCAAATTGTAAACATAAAAAGGGCCAAACAAACACGACCCTTACTATAAATTGATTTTTATCTCTGAATGCGTACACTCTTTTCCCATTATATATACCCTGTTTAAAACGTTATTATATGCCAGTATTAAACTCTTAATTTCAGATTTTTTTTTGGCGTAGCTGTCAAAGATCACTTTTGACCTTGATGTCTTGCGATAATTATGCAGCGGGAAAATTGAATGCCAATAGAATTTGACAAATTTTCTATTTTTAGGGAATGCAAACTTACAACAATGGTTTAATGTATACCAACAACTGTTGCATACTTTTGGGGATTAAAATGTACATGATTGTTTACATAAGCCGTTAAAATAAAGTTATAATCATATCTTCGACACTCTAGAACTGAACATAATTATGAACATATTTTCTAATTGTATGTCAAGGACAGAATATTATATTCGTTCTCAGAATTAATCCACTGTTTTGTTTATCCTAGCGGCACGCTCTATAAATGACAATTGATTCTAGCGAGTTCAACACACAATCATTCTAAAATAAGCGCGCGTTTAGCCGCCGGTGAATAGCTGTTATAATATACATGCATCAATTAGCGTCCAGAGAATCATAAGAGCAAATATTTCAATAAATGGGAGAATTTATGTTTATAAACTTACTGTGCATGTTAATTTGAAATTGAATGGCGGTTGCGTTCTACTAAGAATGAAATAGAATTGCACATACATCACTTCTCCAGTAGATGTTAATCAACCTATAAAAAGATGTCTTTCAATAAATAAAATGTGGTGAAATTGGTAACGGAATACGTCAAACTGTTATTCATGTAACTTTTACTTAATTTTGGTAGCATTAATACATTATTTGCAATACCAATTATACACAGAAACCCTTGATACGTAATATTCCTACCGAATATAATTTTAAATCGCCGTAGTCTAATGAAATTTTATGTTTGTGTTATCAAAAATGGACGTCATCATTATTTCAAATGCAGTGAATGTTCCCTGACGAATTAATCACACATTAATTTTGGGATATGAGAAGTTTTCTTATGGTGCTAAAAAATTTGGGGTTCGAGAAGCCACGTAACCGATCATCTTGGCCCTCTTGTATTTTGTTTAGGGTAAAATGATATCTCATTATTGATGTCAACGCCGATTGTCTTTTTTAAAAGACATTTCTTGTTAAGAAATTGCCCCCTTGAGGTCCTTTCAGATTACATCCTTCCCTTTAAGAAATTTGCTTCACTTTTTATGGGGGACAACCAAGATTTTCAGTCAGTAGCGCTGTCAGAGTATTTTCCCTTTTCAATGCTCACCAGATACAGAATTCTTAACTAACACTTTAAGCCCAATTTGTGATGTTTTAACTGTACATAGTTAACAGCTTATAAGCAGTTTTTTTTATGCCCTCAGCATCTTGATGCAGGAGGCATATAGTGATCGTCCTGTCTGTCCTTCCGCCCATGCGTCCTTCGTCAGTGACAAGGTTAAGTAGATTTTACCATTTTGTCTAGAACCAACACCACTTACTGCAACACTTTGATACTTACACAGTTGCTTATGACCATTCCCTATCCACCCATATCCCTCAACCTCACTTTGACCGTGACCTATTTGGACTTTCAATAATTCAAAAGTGCCATTTCTTGGTTAACTAGATTTAATTTAGGGATGGGACCGAATACTGAAATCAATATTCAAATATTCGTTTTAGGTATTTGAATATATCCGAATGTTCGTTTGTAAATTACTACTATATACGGCACTCTGTCCGAATATTTACCTATCCGAAATATGTATACTACGTGTACGTAGTTGTTTTACCTTGTTTCAGTGGTAAATGAGCGATATAACTTAGTGAGTGTTAGGCAAATATAAAGAAATGTAAGATATTGTTAAATGTATTGTTAATTAATTTGTTAATCATTCCGTACACGAATGTCTCTTTACATAGATTACACGTTGCCTGGGTTTTGTCTAATGACCGTGTAAGTACTTCCAAGCACATGATGGTGGCATTGCTTATTAATCAAGACTCTTGTATAATATATGGTATTGATATGATGGAGAATAATTTACAAGTGACGTATATTAAGATTGACCGGATCATGCTAATTTTGTTAAAGAAATTGATTGGCTAATAATGGATTCATTTTGATTGGTTTACTTAGAAAGTAATTGTAATTTACTGTAAACAAGTTAACCGTATAGATGTCACTTAAGGACAATAAACAACAATGTACGCCTTGTGCAAACTGTGAAACCGGTATCACAACATGGCACAGTTTTGTTATTTGGCCTCCTACAAACCGTTAATTTGCGGCCCTTGTAAAGACATGGCCCCCCTTCCAATTACAAATTGTCGTAAATTGGACATGTTTGGCATGTGTTGTAAAAACGTTACACTGCCCCCGCCCACCTCCTAGGCAGGAAATACGACTGGAAATCATGTTAACTTTGCAATCAAACTGGAAAAAAAAACTTGAGTTTTTAAAAGAAATTGTGTTCTTTAAATACATTTGAAAATCGAATATTCAAATTCGTTTTTTTAATTCTAATAGTATCCGATATTTGAATATTCGAATATTCGGTCCCATCCCTAGAATAATTCAAATGGGCTGTTTCTTGGTTAAAACTAGATTTTACCATTTCGTCTAGCACCAACACCGCTTGCTACAACACTTTGATACTTAAACAGTTGTTGTTTATGACCATCCTCAATCCACCCATATCACCCAACGTCACCTTGACCTTGACCTAATTTGGACTAAGAAATCGGCTACCCAGCACCAACTGGGGGCATGTGTGTTTATTAAACACAGAATCTTGTTTGAATAAAAATCACGAATGTCAGTATTCAGGCATGTTTTTGATTTTCTTTGCTGATTTAACTGCATTTTTGATAAAATCAAAGTTAGCAGGTTGTATTGGAAACACCATTTTACATTTCAAAAGTTTGTGCTATTGAATAGTGTTGTAAAATAGTATTACTTTTATGTTATTACAGTTATAAGCATAAGGAATGTAAAACATTAAAAAAATGTCTATTGCACATCATTAAACCAACAGTCATATTCAATGAGTGCTCACAAACATAATTATGAGGCGTGTAGTGGGAAACCCGGGCTTAATGCATGTGCATAAAGTGTGGTCTCGGATTAGCCTGCACAGTCCGCACAGGCTAATCCAGGACGACACTTTCCGCCTACAGTGGATTTATGTTCAGAAGAGACTTCCTTGAAACAGAAAATACCATAAAAGCAAAAAGTGCCGTCCTGGATAAGACACATTACCAGTACGCACATGCATTAAGCCCAGTTTTCCCACGACACGTCTGATATATATTATGTAAGAAAAGTGATTACAACTTGCACTAGCATTTTGTAAAATTGTGATTTCAAATGTACTATAACATCAGTTAAAATGTTTCTGTTAAGTAATTTTTAGATGCATGTGTTACATGTAGGTCTTTCAGATCATAATTTTTTTGCACTTATGAATGCATTTATGTAAGAAAATACATGTATATGTCCAAAACTCAATGTTCCTGTAATGAAGTATCACATGCATTATGCTATCAGGAAACTATGGTGATAAAGTCTAGTGCACAGAACTTTAACTTTATATCATTGGTACTTGTATATAGTATACATTGATCACACATCTAAAATGCATGTAAATTATATGCAATACCATCTGGATGTGGGTAAGATTCATAGTTAAGTTACCCCTAACACCATCATTGACAGAGTTTTGTTTTTGAGTATGCAACTCTTTGATGCAGTATGTGTTAGGGAGGCAAATTATTTTATCGGAATTACATATGTAAGGTAGCTGATTTATTAAATGATGTGCAGTTGCAGTAATTCTTAGCTTTGGAATATATATAACGATTACCGGTATTGTTAAAATTTGATTGCTCAGACCTGGTTGCCATGTAACCATAACCATGTTGCCGTTGCCGTTTTTGTAATATAAATATGTTTAATGAAATGATGCCTAAAAACAATTTTGTTTTAATCTCCTACTGTTGGAAATGAGGCTTGCAAAGCCCTTGATTATTGTGATAATCGTCTAAGAAAATAACATTTTTGTGTATTAAATTTCAATTTTGGTTTAACATGAATATCACAAAGATTTATTACACAGGCATTTAGTCTATATAAACTGTATATTGTCGCATGAAAGACAGAAGGTGTAATCAGCTTATGGGCAAAAGCTGATAGCCACTTCTAGCTTTCAAGGTAGGATATTACACCAGTTAATGGTGTAACTCTTATAATGGTTGGATGACAGCCTCATTATGTGTTCAGAGAAACCTGTTATTGTATATGTAAGTTGTAGAACAGAAATGGGGATTAAGGAGCTGCCCATGTGACACAGAGGTATAACTTCCATCTTGTCATATTACAGAAGTGCACCATGCAGTTCCACCCCACCACCAGGGGTCGCCACTAGAGTTGAGGAGCTCTGGGATGTACCGGCCGCAACCGCAACCCACCGCTAACAAACCTGAGGTGCGTGATACGTGATCTCACTCCAGTTGTATAACAAATGGTTACTATAATTAGTCAACGTTTAGTTGATGTAATAATTGCAATGAAATTGTGCTTAAAAACAAATGGTTTTATTTTAGACAAAGTGAAAAATATAACGATTTGTGCATTTCTTGTTTAAATGTTTAAGAAAGGGTTGTGTTTCTTTTGACTTAGAGCTTTGTTGTTTTAAATTAATTTGTCATAAATTATAAATTAAATATAAATGAGGCGCGTCGTTGGAAAACCGGACTTAATGCATGAGCGTAAAGTGTCGTCCCAGATTAGCCTGTGCAGTCCGCACAGGCTAATCCGGGATGGCACTTTCCGCTTTTGTGGTATTTTCTGTTTCATGGAAGTCTCTTTTAAACATAAATACACTGTAGGCGGAAAGTGCCGTCCTGAAATAGCCTGTGGGGACTGCACAGGCTAATCCGGGACGACACTTTACGCTCATGCATTAAGACCGGTTTACCCACGACGTGCCTCAAATGTTAAATGTTCTTACATTTTCTGCATACTGACACCATTCCTTTATAGTGATGACTATAAGGCCATAGGAACATCTTTAATTTGGTATTATTGTAGTTTTGTTATTCAAAAGAGTTGAAACCATGTGAACACAGTTTAGAGAAAACCATAATATAACTTCAAATCAATATAAAAAGATGCTACAATTATGAATATGTCCTGTTTTCACATCCTGTCCAGTCCTGGTCTTTTCAATATATTGAATGGGAAAACCCGACTTAATGCATGTGCGTAAATGTCGTACAGGATTAGCATGTGCAGTCGGCAAGGCTAATCTGGGACAGCACTTTTCGCCTACAGTGGATCTATGTTTAGAAGAGACTTCCTTGAAACCAAAAATACCATAAAAGCGAGAAGTCTTGTCCCGGATAAGCCTGTGCAGACTGCATAGGCTACTCCGGGACGACACTACGCACATGCATTAAGCCCTGGTTTCCAACCACATATTTTCTTTGCCACAGGATCTGGATGTGTTGGCTGCCCACCTCAACCAGCTGGGTGCGGAGATCCGACCTCCAGCCCGCACTGTGGTGGTCGCCGACGACAACAGTTCTGATGATGAGGAGGAGGAGGAAGAGGAGGAAGGAGATGTGGGGGCCGGGGACCGGGACGGTACTCTCCCCGCATCGGAACCGGCTAGACCTTTGTGAGTGGTTTCTGGCTAATATAACAGTTACATGACTTTGCTGGTAAATAATAGGCAGCAAAATCAATTGTGTCACTGCATTGGACCTTTCCAGGGTCGTATTCCAGAAACATCTAAAGTAAAATCTTATCCTTAGCCTTAAAATCGACTTTTTTCTTAAGCATTATATTCCATGTAAACATGAAATTTTGCTAAATGTTCACTAATTATCAACTTAATAACTGTAATTGGAATCATTAATTTATATGTAGTTTTGAAAAAATTACCTACCAAAAATTGGAACTTAAGTGAATTTATTTTAAGATAAACTTAAGATGTTTCTGGAACATGACCCCTCCTCTGACTACGAAAAGTGGAATCTAGTCTCAGACTTAAATATCGAACCAATGGGAATCCAAGCTCAAATGTTACAAGCATTCTCATTGATCAATATTTAAGCGAGGTGGTAAGCTACAGAACACACTCCTAGTAGTGTCGTCATGTTTCTCAAAAATCATAAATATATATGAGCTGCGTCGTGGGAAAACCAGACTTAATGCATGTGCGTAAAGTGTCTTTATGGTATTTTCTGTTTCAAAGAAGTATCTTCTAAACATAAATTCACTGTAGGCGGAAAGTGCCATCCCGGATTATCCTGTGCGGACTGCACAGGCTAATCCGGGACGACACTACGCACATGCATTAAGTCCGGTTTTCTCACGACGCGCCACATATATGGTGCATTTGTTCATTTTGTTCATTCTTGTTATGCACACACTGCAAGATTGTAGGTAATTATAAGTATCTTAAGTGAGAAAAACGAGTTACATGGATAAAAATAATAATTGTATGATTGTTTCAAATATTGTCGACACGTTTTGTTGGTAATAAATAATTGTATGTGTCATTTTTAGGCCCCCAGAAGGGTACAATGAGAATACTCTAAGAACGCTGTCTTCCATGGTTGTACACGAAGGTATGTGTTGAGTTGGTGTGAAAGATTTGAGGCGTGTCATGGAAACCCAAGCATAATGCATGTGCCTAAAGTGTCATCCCGGATTAGCCTGTGCAGTCTGCACAGGCTGATTTGGGATGACACTTTCCGCTTTTATGGTATTTTCTGTTTCAAGTTAGGGCTGTTTCAGGAAAAAAGGTGACAGGGTAGCGGAATGCCGATGTATTAAATTCGGTGGGTGGGGGATGATGAAGGAATAAAATCTGGTTGGCTAGGGGTATTTTTTCATTTCTGATTGTGTTGTTAGGGGGTAATTTTGTCACAAAGACCGATCTTTTCGAATTAAAACTCATAAAACAGCCAACAGTCGGGGCTTATTATTACAAAGTGTATTGTGTACGAATTATTTTATGTGGTACTATAATTATTGGGTACGAAAACATACCCGCTGTTTTCACTGCTTAATTGCAGTGAAAAACCATATATTACGCACACCCATGTATAACGCACATCCGATTTTTGAAGCAAAATTTGAGTGGAAGAAAAACGAAAAAAATTTGCAGCTGTTTGTTTATGTCCGTCGATGTTATTTGAATAAATTTTGTTCATGTTTTTTTGTTGTTGTTCTGGAATATTGTACTAAATTTACTTTCATAAAAAAGACGTTATCAATGTTTATTTCAGATACGCATACATAATTACCTTGTGCACGAAACGCTTTTTTCACTGACCATGTGCAAATTGTGTTTCACGCGTAGTGTACAAACCGCTAGACATTGGCCCAGCTCGGCAGTCGCCTCAAAGACTTTTTGAAGTCAAAACCAAACCGTTGCTAAGGCTGTTTGGAACGGCTTGCAGATTTAGAGGTTTGGCTAATTGATGACGTCGCGCTTTCACTCTTCTCAGTTGTAACAGGTGTTGTTATTAATGACTGTGTTTTTAACGGCTATGATTGCAAGGTTATTAGAATGCAATGTCTTGTTAAGTAAAAAAAATGAATTAAATATAAAACAAATATAATGAAAAGATAACTTAAATGTTCAACAAAAAATATGGCTGAAAAGGACTGTTACCGTGTATAATGCGCACCAAATTTTCATAGCCGAATTTTAGGGCAAAAATGGACGGGCAACAACTTAAGTGCTCTTATAGGCAGTTTTAACGGTAAATAAATCTGTACAACTGACATCATATTGTAATTACTTTTCCTGGACAAAGTTGCCAATTGGTGATGTTTGCACAAGTAAGGTGCACAATTTTGCATACATGTCGGTCCTTGCCATGTGTGATTTCCAACTGACAAAAACATGTTCATAAACAGCGGTCAACAACATAGCGGTGGTCATGTTGATGAAAAAGAAATATCAAGCAGGGGTGTGGGGCGGCAGCCCCCGTCATAAAGAATTTTTGTTGTATTGGTGGTGGGTGTTTAAGCCTAATAGTAATATTAATGTGGTGCTGGGTGGTATCTGACTTTTTCCTATTCTGTTGGTTGTGGGTTGAAAAAAATAAAGTTGTGTTGGTGGTACCCCATTTTTGGACTGGAGTTTTGCCACCCCATCACCTATTTTCCTGGAACAGCCCTTAGTCTCGGTATAGTGTAAAGTATATACTGGTAGCTCTCCAAAATGTAGACGCCGCAAATTTTTTTTTTTTACGGTAGATAGGTGTTAAGTATGTGCTGCTAGTTCTCCAAAATGTAGACACTGCAAAAAAGTTATTTTGCAGTAGATTAGTATCAAGTCTGTGCTGGTAGTACAAGATTGTCTCCTGCTTGCAGAAACCAGTCCCCAGGTACCTATTCCAGTGAGCAGACACGAATCTGAGAGGAACAGGGAGAATAGAAGTAGGGACAAGGACGATGACGACGACGGCACCCTCGTTCTGCGCAGGGTAAGTCTGCAACGAAACCACATAATACACACTGTTGACTTCCCCCTTTGAATGCCGAACATGACACATCATTAGTGTTTACATTTACCGGATGTGTTTGGAAATAATCAGTTCTGGGAGGGGTAAATTCCACCCCTGACCCCATGTTCACAAGCAATTAACTCCAAGATCACGGTCAGTCTTAGCTGATCTTGATCTTCTAGATCAACAGCAGATTCTGAAAAATATTTTATATTGAAATAACTTTCTAGTTAGATAAAATTATATGAATTTTTGGTAGATTTTCAGTAAAGTCTTTGATATCAGACTGCAAATCTATGCTGGGATGAGTTTATAATTATGTACAGTACGTGTTTGACCAACACTTTGAATTGATCCAGATTTTTAGTAAATGTCATTTTTGATCCTGATCCTGAAATATCTGGCTTAAGTTCATCTTGAACCTGAAAATCTGGCCCAACTTTTTTTATGAACACAGGACCTGAAGTGTTTTTGAAGTCGCATTTCTGCTTGTAGCAGTCTTCACGACAAACCAGTGGACCATGGACCGACTCCACCAATTGTTTGCTAGGTCCATCAAAATTTGTTAGTTTACTGGAACGGCAGTCCATCAAGTTAAGGTCCCTTGTAAAGCCAGGAGCAATGTGGTTGAGAAAATGGATTTGCCAGTTAGTGAGAGAAAGAAGTCTAAACCACATTATTGTTTTTAGTTATTTATATAACAGATATACACGGTATTTATAAGAATTATGGTTTACCATGCATTGCAGACTGACATATTTATTACACAGGTTTACATTAAAATGTACTTTTGTTCAATTTATCCATAAATTGTATTAGAACCTATGAATGAAAAGCCTGCAATTTACAGCTGCTACATCAATTAGAACTTTAAGAAGTCAACATTTATCATGGTAGAAATTCCAGCATGTTCATACAGTGACTGTATGTTGTCTGTCAAACATTATGATTCCTTGACAAAACTGTTCCACAAGATGATTCTATAAAAATTATTCACACCCTGACCTAACCAATCATGCCAGACTTTTGTACACCCTGACCTAACCAATCATGCTAGACTTAGGTACACCCTGACCTAACCAATCATGCCAGACAGGGAAGTGACCTAAACTGACCTTTCCAGGTATAATCTAAAACAGGATAAGTTTGGAAGTTGTTATTTTAATAAAGGTATAATATGGATCTGATGACTTTGCATAAGGGGTCACGTTCTGATGACCTTTTCAGGAGCCAATCGAACTGTTGTCTTCAAAATGTTGTGGTATAACGTCATATATAAACCACAAATACTATGCAAGAAATTAACGTGAACTTTGGATGTTTACTCGCCTAAGGTACCACTTTATCCCCGTGAAAATTAACTGTAAGGAGGAAAATAAAATAGTATTTGTTTCCCCTCCTGCGACCCATGATAATAAAGGGTGGGTCAGTAGGTCGGAAAAATATTTTATTTGTTTACACAATAGGTAATGGAGTACTAGCGTGACGTTGCAATTTGCCGGGCATACAAAACAGGACGCCGTTAGTAACAGCCATAGCAACGGTGACTGTCAAACTGCGGCTAGTAGTTTGTAGCTGAAAAGCATGTTACACGCTTAGCTTGTGGATAGTGTTTAAAAACATCAATCTGTAATACTGTGTCTGAAAAATGCAAATGCTAGAGCATAAATGAATTAGCATTCTTTGGAAATAAAAACAAATAGGACTTTGTTCATTAATAAAAAGAAAGCAACACAACATTTTTGATAAATTGAAATAAAAAGAAAATGCGCTGAAGTGTATTTACTTTCATTTTTGACAAGGATTTTAGTTCCGTTAACTTTCATTTAAATGTTGCCTCAGCCAAAGTTTTTGCATAATTCTAATCCGTGTGCAGTGATGAGTTTGAATAACACTTTCGTTAATTATTACTAGATCTAGTAATTTTTATTTTATTTTTAACAAAATAAGACGCGATCAGTTTGTTGAGTTAAATGACGTCGTAATTCATATTCTTAGTAAACGGTTCCTTTCACCAAAATTCACCAAAATTATTATATTTATTTATAATTATTTAATTATTTACTATTTTAATTTATTACAACGCGGTTGTTAAAAACATGCATATCTATAACAAAACGCATACCTAACGCAAATGTGTTACAAATGACTTGCACCTTTACCAATTAAAATTAGAATGAGGGCGTGATAAACTTTCTAACGACAACGCTCATTGCATATTGGGAATTTTATGCGTTCTTATTGGCTGACTGTTTGGCTCTTGTTAAGCTGACTCCTCCTGCGTCAAGATTTTATCGATAATAGACACTTGATGCATAAAGACGAGTTTGTTCATTGCCGGTGGGCATTCTTTGTCTTTAAAAAAAACATGCATATGCGAGCGGAAATGGTTGCGCTCTAGAATCTGACACTGAATGTATGGCGTCATTTTCGTAAAAGCATGCATCAAAATACACCCTATTACGCGTTAGCAAGAACTGTCCATTTAAACTCATTTTATAAGCGTCTTTTGAAAGTAAGATTTGTACACGCTAGTGGATTCTTTTTAAGGATTCGCACCCCGCATTTTCGCAGACAAATAAAATAAAATATAGTTTTCTTTGGTCTATTTTTTTTTTGAGTCGCGGTGATTTTGCTGGGTCAGACGCGGGAGGGGAAACAAACAATATTTTATTTTAGGCCTAAATGATTTATTCCCGAGGATCAGCTGGAAATGCATCACTTTTCATGAACCGTGGCCAAACTTTGCTGTGCAACAAGCAATTCCATTGGGCGCAGCAGGGTTGATATTCTATTGTTTGCAAGGTCATTTGAACGTGACCCGTAAAAGGATGTCTTCAGATCCTAACAATGTTAGGATTTGATTTTAATTAGATTGGGGTATTATGAAAGTGGTGTTAATTCTTCAAGGTCAACATTAATTGAATAATCATGTTTACTTTAGCTAGATTTCACAACTTTTCAGTGTCCTGTCCAGCAAATATATTATAGAAATAGGGTAAGCCTTTCCCAGGAAGATGAACATTTTGGGTGCTGATGTTAAAACGCTCATGTTAGCCATAACATGCCACAGTAGCCATGTCCTGGGTGGGAACCAGGAATTTCTTTTGCAGACACTGATTTATTGTGTTTACTGGACTTGCACTCATTGTTTAGTCAAGGTGCTTGAAAATAGATATTGGATATTAGCTGGGCGATGGGAGATTTATGGAGGCTGGTTGTGGTAAGACAGGCCTGCAAATTATGATTGAACTATGAAACATCTTGTCTGGCATGCATTATTTCAGCTTGATACAGCACTTCCGTTGGGTGCATTTTGATTACCTTGCATCACCTGGAAGGCTTTGATTAAGATTTTGCAGGTACCAGGCTTGTCAAGAGTACAGTCTTTAGAACTACAGCATAATTATAAACAATTTACTTGTAGCTAACCTTCATATGTTGTTTGAAATATTTCAGTTTGAACTGTTATATAAAAAGGTGTCAGGTTTGGCAGAAATTGATGGAGTCTATATCTAGGACAGGCTTGTAAACATTATACAAAATAGACCTTAAAAGTTTATTTTTACATTTTGCTGTTCACTGTAACTGCAACCTACACAAATGGGTACCAGAAGGTCACAGTACCTAAAACTGTGACAGAATTGTTAACAGTAACTGCAGAAACAAGAAAAAACTGAGCTAAAGTGTAAGACACCATTTAAGCACCATCTGCCTTCCATCATGAACCTTTCTGCAGTGTATAATGACTTCAGCCATCCTGGATTGCCAGCATATTGTCATTGAACAATGACTCGGTGGTCAAAGGTTCATTAAGACATCTCTTGCCCAGCCTGCAGGGGTTCCTCTTGATGCATTGAAGACTGGGTGGTAATTACTATAACAGGCACAGTGCCATGGGTGATACATGGGCTAGTGTCTTTGGCAGGGAATTTAAAAATTGGCGTAGAGAATGGCTGCACTGGGGGTGTTCATCTTCTAAGTTGATGAGTTAATTTTCAGTGTCTAAAGTCATCATTTTCTTATGGAAGTTATTATGGTAGAAGTTGTCTGGTTGTTGGTTTTCTGTATAATTCATTACCTAAGAACGTTTAAGTCATTGATGTGTGTTTTTAAAAGCCTAAATCAGGGCTTTCATTAACTTTTGAAATCTAGAAGTTTGAACTTCCCAGCCTCTGATTTTGGAAGTTTTACTCATAATATTTGGAAGTTTTGACAGTATTGTGCGACATAATCCTGAGCATTTCAGAAATGTAATTAACATAAAATTCAATATTTGTTTAAGGCAATTTATTTTTCATCAGGTATTTATAATCTGCCAAGTTATTCAGTTAAAGAGGTAGACATTGAGATGAATTTTTTCTTCTAATTGTTCATCCTTACATGATGAAAATTTCATGAAACTTCCATGGCTGCAATTTTTGAAGTCCTAAAACTTCCATGGCTGCAATTTTGGAAGTCCTGTGACCAAAAACTGGGAGTAAATTACTCCTAAACTTCCATTAATGCAAGCCCTGCGTAAATGTCACGAAATGTATGTCTGTTTTAGGCCAAAACTGTTAGGCATCAGAAACTTATATGACAGTGTAGAAACTAATGTATGCATTTTGAATATGGTCAGGTTACTTTCTTATTTGAATAAAAAAAAAAGCCTAACTTGTTCATAGAAGAATGCATACTTTTACTTAAAATGATAGAATCTTCTCATGGAAAGATAAATCTAGTACCAAGGGTAAATCAAGAACTCAGAGCTCTGGTTCTTATATGCTGTGGCATGAGACTGATTAATGAGCCGTTTATATGACAGGTTAAGGGTTGTTGGAGTGAAGTTACTGTGAGAAATAGTAGAGTTAGGGTTTAACACTTGGCTTATAAGTATTGGATGTTTCCTCTTTCCACTTTTAATTATTTGTATTAACTGTTTGACATTAGAGCCATGTGCTAACCACTTACTACTGTATTGAGAAATCATTAATTAATTAATTCACTTCATTAATGTGACATTGTTAGTGCAGAAAAAGCAGTTAAAACAATGCTTACTCAATGCAAATATGTTACATTCTTCATAAAGGTCATTTTAAGTTATCAAGCAGTACTGTTTACAAAAACAATTGCTAAAGAAAAAAAGAGAAAATATTTGAAGAACATGATGTTTAACATAAAAAGGAATTAGTTTGTGTTTCATCAAAACATGTTCTGTGCCTGCAGCAATTATAACTGATTACACTAAATGTACCTTGTTAATATTCCTCTTCATAACTTACCACAAGGGCCCCATTTTAATTAAGGGCCCATGTTTACCTGGGAAGTGAAATGGGAATATAATAGGAGCAACTGCGTCTCCCAGCATGAAGCCAAGGGCAACAGAATACCCAGCCTGTGTGTTATTGCCAAGTTTGTTATGGTCTTTTGGATTCATATCTTGAAAAAAAAAAGGCATTCAGTTCTTTGTGCTTGAATTGTATAGGTGAATCATTGTATTTATGATTTGTAAAATTAGTAACAAGCTATTGGTTAAGGGCTTTAAAAATTGGTGTGGATCGTGTCAATTTTAAGATGTAATATTTAATATGAAATATGTTGCATACTTGGTATGTACTTCACAGTTTTGTTACTAGGACATGTATATAGTATGATTACAATGTTACAAATTTAAAAATGTCCTTTTGAAAATATTTATAAGAAATGTGTGTTTGAAATTGCAAGTAATTGATTTTAAAAGCTATTTGTCAATGTATTATGTAATTGGCAATTATTGACTTGCCCTCTATTAATCATTTTGGAATATAAGTAATAGTAAATATAATCAAAACAGAGATCAAAGCTTGTAAAAAACAGTAATTGTGGCAGCTTGAGGAAAATGTTGATTTCCATTACCAGTCCATGACATTTCATTGATTGAATAATGCATTACAGTGGCTGGCCTCTGTCAATTACATCCCACAGCTAGATGCAGATCAATTCCATGCTTTTAGCTCTCTTTTCATTTCCATCTTGTAAATATTAGTGTCTTCATAGCCCCCAGGGCTAGTTACAAGTCTCTTTGAAGTCTCTCAGTTGAATTATTACATTTCAAATAGAAATCCAGTGTGATTTATGTGAGTATCATGTTCTGAGGGATTTGAGTGTTTCTCACTTCATGCCTCATCTGTTACCAATTGTGCACATTTCATTGGTCAGTTAATTAGGTATACCTATATTCATTGGTCTTTATGACCAATTAAACCAATCAGATCTTTCTTTACAGGCTCATTTAGGAAAGTAATGGCCACTTTTGATTGGTCAAGTATGTGAGTTTAATTAGTGCTATGGGGATTGTAAGATAGTTTATTGAATTAGCAGAATGGTCATATGTTCCTTGCATTTCAAGCATTGCTCAAACCAGATGTTAGTGTAATTGGAAGTTCATCACATGCAAGACTACAGTTTCTTTGTGAATGGTCTTTTTGTAATCATTGTTTTGAACAAGCTGTTGAAAACAATGCTTACACAATCACCATAGTGTACAAGCTGTTGAAAACAATGCTTACACAATCACCCTAGTGTTCAAGGTGTACACTATGAAAATTAATTTTGGTACTTGTACTTAGTAATTTCAATTAAATCTGAATTGATAGCATTGTTTTACCTGTATGCATTTGCTACTAAATTTTACAATTCATGTCTTGTATTTTTACAAACCTTTTCACTCGGATATTTCAGTTTGTTATGTGTTAGAAGCAAACTCATGTATTACACAATAATTTTGTGCTGTTAATATTTGTTTGCCAATCTGAAATCTATCTTATGTAATTGTTTCTGTTGAGTTGTTAATTGACAAAAAGTGAAGAGAAAAAATATTTCTTTACATTTCTTATAATACTTGCTCTTGTAGGGATGGATATTGATGGATGAAATAGCACCACACATGCTCTATGAAAATAAATAACTAAAGGTAGTGTACATTCGGAATTAGATATTTCACATTAATGAATATTTCAAGGGAATTCTGCCATTGGAATCAGAGGGGGTTAATTGCAAAGGGCAGTTTCCCAAACTGTTGCTAATGGTGTGGGGCCTGGTATGTCTTTTGCAAAGGTACTGGTAATTCCAAAGGTACTGGTAATTACTAATTACATGTACTCTGGTGATTGCAAGAGGTCTGGCCCATATAGAGTTCCAACTGCCTGGAACACCCCACCCATAGACACCTGTCACTCAGGATTTGTGTAGCTGTGTTGTTAGTTGTACTTATCAAAGTTTGAAATGGTTGCTTATTTGAAGTTTGGTATACATTATTATGAAGCATTATTACTTGGTTGGATTGTGGTTTCAATATAGGTTATTTTATGGCAAAATTACTTGTGAAGAATGTAGGTTGATTGTAATTATATTAATAAACACTGATTAGGGTGCAGATGAATTAAAACTTGTAACATTACTACGGTCCGGGTCTAGGCTCATTATAAGATAAGGCTTGTTCTAGTCAGTTGATTTAAAGCCGCAGTCCATAGAATATAATGCAGAACATCTTAAATTGGCATTAGTTCTAATGAACATGAATGCCTTTTATTCAACTGTTAACTGTTTCTTATTTACTAAAGGCAATTTATAATGTCTTTGTTTGAAAAACGCTTGGTACGAACGGAATACACACTAATATACATGCTGGTGTAGTCCAGAGGCATCACCAGCTATCGCATACTGAAACAATGGGATAAAAAGTAACGAAATTATTATATCGATTTCAATGTGTTTTTAGCTTGCCGGAGCACAAAGTGCTCATGGTGAGCTTATGTGATCGCCAGTCATCCGTGCATGCGTCGGTCGTCAACTTTCCATTCAAACAAGCATTTCCTCCTAAACCACTTGGCAGATTTTTACCAAACTTCACAGGAATGACCATTGGGTGACCCTCTTTCCAAGTTTTTCAAATCGTTAAGGTCCTCTGCATATGTAGGTCACAAAGCTAAAAATAGATTGAAAAAGTGTAAACTTTAAAAATCTCTGAAACTGCAGGGCCCAAAGGTTTCATATTTGGTATGTAACATCCTATAGTGGTCCTCTACAAAGATTGATCAAATTATGCCCCTGGGGTCAAAATGGGCCATGCACTGGGGGTTACATGGTTTATATAGAATATATAGCAAAATGACTTTAAAAATCTTCTCTGAAACCACAAGGCCCAGAGGTTTCATATTTGGTGTGTAGCATCCTATAGTGGTCCTCTACAAAGATTGTTTAAATTATGCCCCTGGGGTCAAAACTGGCTACGCCCATTGGGGTCACATGGTTTATACAGAATATATAGGAAAATGACTTTAAAAATCTTCTCCTCTGAAATCGCAAGGCCCAGAGGTTTCATATTTGGTATGTATTATCCTTTAGTGGTCATTTACAAAATTTGTTCAAAGTATGCCCCTGGTTTATATAGAATATATAGCAAAATGACTTTAAAAATCTTATCTTCTGAAACCACAAGGCCCAGAGGTTGTAGCATCCTATAGTGGCCCTCTACAAAGATTGTTCAAATTATGCCCCTGGGCCATACCCTGGGGGTCACATTATTTATATAAACTTAAATAGCAAAATGTCTTTAAAAATCTTCTTCTCTGAAACTGCAAGACCCAGAGGTTTCATATTTGGTATGTAACATCCTATAGTGGTCCTCTACATATATTGTTCAATTTATGCCCCTGGGGTCAAAACTGACCACGCCCCAGGGATCACATGATTAATATAGATGTAAATAGGAAAATGACTTTAAAAATCTCCTCAAAAACCGCAAGGCCCAGGGGTTTCTTATTTGGTATGTAACATCATATAGTGGTCCTCTACAAAGATTGTTAAAATTATGCCCCTGGGGTCAAAAATGGCCACGCCCCGGGGGTCACATGGTTTAGATAAACTTAAATAACAAAATGTCTTTAAAAATCTCCTCTGAAACCACAAGGCCCAGAAGTTTTGTATTTGGAATGTAACATCCTATAGTGGTTCTCTTCAAAGAGTGTTCTTATTATGCCCCCGGGGGTTTAAACTGGTCACGCCCCGGTGGTCAAACGGTTTATGTAGACTGAAATAGCAAAACGACTTTAAAAATCTTCTCTGAAATGGCAAGGCCCACAGCTTTCCTATATTTTATATGTAACATTGTATAGTGGTCCTCTACAAAGATTGTTCAAATGATGGCCCTGGGGTCAAAACTGGCCACACCCCTTGGGGTCACAAGGTTTATATAGACTTATATAGCAAAATGACTTTAAAAATCTTCTCCTCTGAAATGGTCAAGCCCACAGCTTGCCTGTTTTTGATATGTAACATTGCATATTGGTCCTCTCCAAAGGTTGTTCAAATTATGCCCCTGGGGTCAAATCTGGCCACACTCCGAGGGGTCACATTGTTTATATAGACTTAAATAGCAAAATGACTTTAAAAATCTTTGCCTGAAACCCCAAGGTTTGTTCAAGATTGTTTAAATTATGCCCCTGGGATAAAAATAAGACACGCCTCTGGAATGCAAATTCCAATTGGGTTACAAGGTCTCAGGTGAGCGTCCTAGGTCCCTCAGGGCCCTCTTGTTTTGTATTTGGATTGTAAGATGTCCATTCGAAAAAAGTTTCTGCAAAGTTTTCATTTATTACATATTTATGGACTGCTGCTTTAAGGGTTTTTAATATAACTATAAGCACCTTTGACTTCAGTCAAACACCAAATATCTCACGTACATATGAAATATTGTTCAATTTATGCCCCTGTATAAATTTTAGGCATTATTTCGCCACATAGTAATATCTCACCAACTGTGTGAGAACTGTGGTGCTGGTACTTGACACTGGGCAGGTCCCCATCACCAGACTGCACCACAAACTAATAGTGACAAAGAACCAACATGTTACTTGTAGTTACTGGCTGGGAAAAAATACATGTGAAGGATTTGAACTGGCTCTTCATTAAATTGTTTGGCATAGTCTATGGTGAAAACTTATTTATATGCTTTAGTTTAGATCAGTGTGGATATTGCCTGACTGTAATAACTCATGAATTTGCTTGCACTGAAGAGGGAAAAACAAATCAGTTGATAAGTTATTTCCAGTCAGCTACAAAATGGCCTGACTTTTTCATCTTCATTTTCATTCTCCCAGTGCTGAAGACTTTGACCATGGCATTAATGTTAGCCAGGATTTCCCATGGTTAGATTTAAAGACTCCAAATGACAAGCAGCTTTCTAAAGACAATGAAAAGGACCAGCTGGCTGGCTGCTCCATAGCCCCAGCATCTTCCAGTCCTGACTTTAACTGGCTACTTGAAACAAGAGCACCTTTGCAGTTTTAGGTGGCATGCAATTACATTGAACTGATGGTATTTAGATAAAAACTCAGAAGTGTGGTCAAGGGAAAGTTTCACCCAAACCAGTTTAAAGGTCATTTGTGTTGACATTTACTGGAAACTCTAACCTCTGTGACTGAGGTAAGTTGCCAGGATCCCTTTCATTAACTTTCTGTGTGGTAAATCAAAGTAGCCAACTGACTGGCAATGACATATTATGTACATATTAGCACAGTAGGGTGATATTTTCTCACCAAAAATCACAGCAGTTGATGCCTACGTAGTTATTAGGGCCTGTCTAGGCACTTTGTGGTGACATTTTATACAAGCAGGCTTTAAAGTGGCACACTGTTGTATCTGTTACAGAAATGTTAAGCTGTTACAACAGTTTCATGCTCAACCCTTGGTGAGTGTTTGAAATGATGAGGTAAATGAATGAGAGTTTTATTGAAAAAGTTGCCTGTAAATATGGTTTTGAATGGTACTAGTCAGTTCATGCATTAATGTAAGCAATAAAGTCACGTTTGCAAACAGTCACTTCATTAGTTAGTTGGGATAAAAAAAATACAACCGTATTTTAACTAATGTGATTACATAGGATGCATAATAGTTATATTCATAATGATTATAAGTCATGTGTGTTGTAGTTTGAATTGTGGATGTGACATGGCATTCAGAGTTTATAAGCCTTTTTGTGCCATCAATACTACATGTAATAAGGATTTCAATGCCATCTCTTGGTTGCAGGATTTCCCTGGTTCAGATATGACATGCAGAACATGCATTATCTGTGTTCCATGCTCCCTGGACAGGCATTCCAGTGCACACATGCATGCATTAGTTGATTACTGGCCAACTGGGAATCATTCTCTCAAAGATAAAGCGTCATAAGTCTTTGTAAAGCTGGCTGTTGATACTTCAGTATTGCATTGTAGCAGTTAAACAAAATGTTGTGAAAAGCCTTCTCCTAGAATGACAAATGTTATCATTAGCCTATCTAATAAGGGATGTGCATCATATGATGATTTATTGTGATTGCTCCTACTTTGTCATGGACCAGTTCAGATGGCTCCTGTCTTAGATAGGATAAATGTTATTATAAATGATTATAAAAATGTGGTGCATCGTGAGAAAACCGGACTTAATGCATGTGCATAAAGTGTCATCCCGGATTAGCCTGTGCAGTCCGCACAGGCTAATCCGGGATGGCACTTTCCGCCTACAGTGTATTTATGTTTAGAAGAGACTTGCTGTAAACAGAAAATACCATAAAAGCGGAAAGTGCCGTCCCGGATTAGCCTGTGCGGACTGCACAGGCTAATCCGGTCGACACTTTACGCACATGCATTAAGTCCGGTTTTGCCATGACAGGCCTCAAATCAATTCCAGTCTGATTCCATACCAAACATATTTTTAACAGGCATACATGTATTGTGATCCTGGTAGATAGATTGCTTGTTGTTGTTTAATTATCATACAGTACAAATGTAGAAATGTTATTTTCAGTAATAAGAAATGTGAACAGCATTCTATAATTGCTTTTATGCTTCCTGACCATTGCTGATCGAAAGTACAGAAAATTGCCTTACTATTCTTATCACCCACATTTTCTGAAAGCATTTATCTTACAGGTTGTTGTCAACAGGCTCTGAAGTAATTGCTGCTTCCAATAACAACAATTTATGTTCACAAATTAGTTTTGATTAATCAAATATCTTTTAGTTGTTCGTATAGGCGTTTACAATTTACCTAACATCTGGTTTATATTTTGCCCTTTACATTTCCTTGGTGTGGTGTTTGTAAGTAACGGCTGTGAATAATTATATTTTATTGATTGAAATGTTGGTTGATGAATTGTTTTTTGCCTGATGAAGTTTTTTCAGAAGTTGGCGAGGGGAGAATGGAATCTTTTACCTACTAGTTAGTAGTTACAAATCTATGTACCATAGGTACCCTACTTACACATCTATGTACCATAGGTACCCTACTTACACATCTGTGTACCATAGGTACCCTACTTACACATCTGTGTACCATAGGTACCCTACTTACACATCTATGTACCATAGATACCCTATGTACACATCTATGTACCATAGGTACCCTACTTACGCATCTATATGTACCATAGATACCCTGCTTACACATCTATGTACCGTAGGTACCCTACTTACACATCTACCGTAGATACCCTACTTACACATCTATGTACCATAGGTACCCTACTTACACATCTATGTACCATAGGTACCTACTTACACATCTTTGTACCATAGGTACCCTACTTACACATCTCTGTACCATAGGTACCCTACTTACATACCTATGTACCATAGGTACCCTACTTACACATCTATGTACCATAGGTACCCTACTTACACATCTATGAACCGTAGGTACCCTACTTACACATCTCTGTACCAGAGGTACCCTACTTACACATCTCTGTACCGTAGGTACCCTACTTACACATCTGTGTACCATAGGTACCCTACTTACACATCTATGTACCATAGATACCCTGCTTACACATCTATGTACCATACATACCCTACTTACACATCTATGTACCATTGATACCCTACTTACACATCTATGTACCATAGATACCCTACGTACACATCTATGTACCATAGGTACCCTACTTACACATCTATGTACCATCGATACCGTGCTTACACATCTATGTGCCGTAGGTACCCTACTTACACATGTACCGTAGATACCCTACTTACACATCTATGTACCGTAGGTACCCTACTTACACATCTATGTACCGTAGGTACCCTACTTACACATCTATGTACTGTAGATACCCTACTTACACATCTATGTACCGTAGATACCCTACTTACACATCTATGTACCATAGGTAACCTACTTACACATCTATGTACCATAGATACCCTACTTACACATCTATATACCATAGATACCCTACTTACACTTCTATGTACCGTAGGTACCCTACTTACACATCTATATACCATAGGTACCCTACTTACACATCTATGTACCATAGGTACCCTACTTAACACATCTATGCACCATAGGTACCCTACTTACACATCTATGTACCATAGGTACCCTACATACACATCTATGTACCATAGGTACCCTACGTACACATCTATGTACCAGATGTACCCTACTTACACATCTATGTATCATAGATACCCTACTTACACATCTATGTACCATAGATACCCTACTTACACATCTATGTACCCCGTAGATACCCTACTTACACATCTATGTACCATAGGTACCCTACTTACACATCTATGTACCATAGATACCCTACTTACACATCTATGTACCAAAGGTACCCTACTTACACATCTATGTACCATAGATACCCTACTTACACATCTATGTACCATAGGTACCCTACTTACACATCTATGTACCATAGGTACCCTACTTACACATCTATGTAACGTAGGTACCCTACTTACACATCTATGTACCGTAGATACCCTACGTACACATCTATGTACCGTAGATACCCTACTTACACATCTATGTACCATAGATACCCTACTTACACATCTAGGTACCAAAGGTATCCTACTTACACATCCATGTACCATAGATACCCTACTTACACATCCATGTACCAAAGGTACCCTACTTACACATCCATGTACCATAGATACCCTACTTACACATCTATGTACCATAGGTACCCTACTTACACATCCATGTACCATAGGTACCCTACTTACACATCTATGTACCATAGGTACCCTACTTACACATCCATGTACCATAGATACCCTACTTACACATCCATGTACCATAGGTACCCTACTTACACATCCATGTACCATAGGTACCCTACTTACACATCCATGTACCATAGATACCCTACTTACACATCCATGTACCATAGATACCCTACTTACACATCTATGTACCATAGGTACCCTACACATCCATGTACCATAGGTACCCTACTTACACATCTATGTACCATAGGTACCCTACTTACACATCTATGTACCATAGGTACCCTACTTACACATCTATGTACCATAGGTACCCTACTTACACATCTATGTACCATAGATACCCTACTTACACATCTATGTACCATAGGTACCCTACTTACACATCCATGTACCATAGATACCCTACTTACACATCCATGTACCATAGATACCCTACTTACACATCTATGTACCATAGATACCCTACTTACACATCCATGTACCAAAGGTACCCTACTTACACATCTATGTACCATAGGTACCCTACTTACACATCCATGTACCATAGATACCCTACTTACACATCTATGTACCATAGGTACCCTACTTACACATCCATGTACCATAGATACCCTACTTACACATCTATGTACCATAGATACCCTACTTACACATCCATGTACCATAGATACCCTACTTACACATCCATGTACCATAGATACCCTACTTACACATCTATGTACCATAGATACCCTACTTACACATCTATGTACCAAAGGTACCCTACTTACACATCTATGTACCAAAGGTACCCTACTTACACATCTATGTACCATAGATACCCTACTTACACATCTGTGTACCATAGATACCCTACTTACACATCTATGTACCATAGGTACCCTACTTACACATCTATGTACCATAGGTACCCTACTTACACATCTATGTACCATAGATACCCTACTTACACATCTATGTACCATAGGTACCCTACTTACACATCTATGTACCATAGATACCCTACTTACACATCTATGTACCATAGGTACCCTACTTACACATCTATGTACCATAGGTACCCTACTTACACATCTATGTACCATAGATACCCCACTTACACATCTATGTACCATAGATACCCCACTTACACATCTATGTACCATAGGTACCCTACTTACACATCTATGTACCATAGGTACCCTACTTACACATCTATGTACCATAGATACCCCACTTACACATCTATGTACCATAGGTACCCTACTTACACATCCATGTACCGGTACGTTCCTAGTTCTTGCACTGCTTAGTAATTAATACTTGACCTTACGTTATCGATAATATGAGCATATTTAACAGGAATGTAAATCAGTATTTAAAGAACAGAAGAGTGCAAACAAATTAACTAAAACGATGTTGTTGCAGTGAAACTATTGCGATGCATTACTTTTCTCTTTAATCTTTTACTTAGTACGCCAATCTCGGTACATATTGCTGGCAATAACGATTGACACAGCCCTGCTTATTTGGACAGTGGCCTCCATATCGTCGCATCTGTCCAAATACAGAATGCTTTTATGGTATGCTAAAGGACAAAATCTCATTACTGTTGTCAGGGAATTTCTAATTATCGTTGCCAAGGTGATGTTATTTGTTTCAATCTTTCCCTGTTCAAGTGCACACTTCAGTGATAATTGAATTTTATTGTTATTTCTTCTAATAGCCTTTGTCAGTTGTATTGGTAATACTAGTAGATAATTTGACATAACCAGACTTTGGATAATCTCTCTTTGTGTGCACTCAGTCATCTTTTTTGCCAACCACAGCGCAAAAAAAAAAAAACAGCAGTTAAAAGTTTTTGTATTTTACTGGATGAGAAATTTTAATTTTAAGCTGTGAGTTAGTATTTAAGTATTTTTTGACAGTAATGCAGCTTTTTTGCCAACCACAGTGCAAAAAAAACCCCAGCAGTTACAAGTTTTGTATTTTACAGTATGAGAAATTTCAATTTTAAACTGTGAGTTAACATTTAAGTATTTGTGACATTAATGCGTGGTGAATCATCTGAAATGCTGTACATCCATTAGCTTCTTTTTTCACAAATGATTTTACACCATGTTTGGTTCATGTGCAATTTGAACAGAGAACTCATGCTGATCTAACAGGAGATTAGGTGAATCCAACAATGTTGTCACAAATGTTTGAATAATAGATTGTTTTGTTAAATATACGTAATTGCAGCATGTGCTCTAGTACAAAGGCATGCATGTTTTGCGCTGAAAATGCATTACTTTAAAATCTATTCATACTCCACTGCACACTATGATAGCGTTTTGTAACCCAGTAGCATTGGGTTGGAAGACTAGCTCTGGGTTGGACGACTATTTGCTCAGTTGAAGCAGATGTTGGTGTTGACGTGCCCCCCCCCCCCCCCATCGGCCATTGACTACAAGGGCCCTGGGCTCCATGTAATTACTGATGGAGTATTTAAAGCCGGGGTATGGGGCAGGTGCCTGTCAAATGACTAAAACAGGGGTTCTCTTCTCTAGGTTTTATGTATTTTTTGTACTCTAATTATAATTATTGGCAAAACGATTATCCTGTCCTAAATGGTAATATCCAAAAAGAAGGAAAAAGATCAAGTTTATAACATAGTACTGAAATTAATGGGATTGGGTGGTCTGAATTGTTGAATTTGTTTGCAAAGTTATACATAATAATTGCTTATATAATTTTCTCATTGCTTTCTGACTGTATGTATTCATAATTTTATTAGCATATACAACACATTAACTTGCAGATGGTCTGTCAGCTATTATCTTGCACAGCATTGAATGAGACCTGTATTATTAACCATGTTTCCAGAATTATAAGACCCAGTTTATGTGTCCTTATTGATGATATAATACTGGTATAATTCTGTGGGAGTTTTTAAAGCACACTCAAATAAGGATTTTGTAAATATCCATAAGTCTTCAATTACAATTCAGCTCTTTATAAACTGTCAGTTTTGATGTTTTCACCACCCACTCAATGGCAATTCACAGCATGCTAGGACAATTTTCCAGGAGTTTCAACTATTCCAGTGTCTGTTTTATTTAAATAAAAAATAATGTTCTGTGGATTTGTCTAACCAGTTGTTGAGTTCATTTAGAGTGAGTAACTGTGATAATTTCACCTAAACTGACTTTCATATCATTAAATAATAGCTAGATTTTACATGATAGTAGTTGTCAGGTAATTTGAGTGATAATACATCAACTCTAATTGTGTTAGGGATGTTAGATACAAAATATTCTGATTATAACAGTGATATGCAGTCAATTAAAATTGCCAGCTAATCTGCGTAAAGCCTGGGAAAACTGTTCTCTGTTTGATGAAGGTATAGTTTACGCTTGCGAAGTCATATTCCAAACTTTTATGTTTTTGGATGTGCCCTATATCCAGTTCCTAATTATTGCATTGCACACATTCCCTTTTGTAAAATGCGAAACTGAAGTAAATGTGAATGCTCATTAGGCAGGGCTCCCGCTGCCTATCGCAATTGTCGCCAAATGCGAAAGCATTTGAAAAGTGGCGACAAGATCTTTCAATTTGCGAAAACTAGTGGCGAAAACGTATTTTTATTAATTTTTGGTAAACAAATGGCGTAAGCGACTCGACATAAATACACCGGAAACATGTGCCTCTGTGCGCGCATCACAGACATGTTACTAGCACATGCATTCCTTGGCTGCAGTCAGTGACCGTGAAGCTCCGCCCCCCAGGCGGAGTTTTATCGCTCAGAAAAATCTTCATTATCCAATTAAAACGTAGTGTTGTTTACACTTGCCCATGATGTGAACGATCAGCCAATCGGCGTGAAATATATGTATGCACACATTAGTAAGTGTAAACAGGCGTCCCTTGAAAGCGAGTGCGGCTTTTCCCGACCATAAAACGTAAACACAATTGACTTACGCGTTTTCGTTGTTCATAATATCCAAATTAAGTTTAATTCCTAAACCAGGCACTGTTTTAAATTATTTTCCTGTAAAATTTGGTAGAATATGATTCCAAATACGATTACAACGACTTTGAAATTTCACATAACACATTCTTATATCCAAAATCTCGTAAACACATTTTTGTATGTCATGTAAAACCTTTGTTGTGCTAGAAAAGCATGCGAAAGTTATGTTGACTCAAACGAAGTCACATTCTACGCATGGAAAGCGTGCATGTATCGGCCATGTGCTTGTACTAAATATAGACGTATGCTCTGCGAATAAATACATTGTAGTGAATGAACGTTTAAATCGTTTGTTCAGATTAGGTAACATGGCTTAATGGATCAGTATTGACTGTTGTAATAGATGGGAGTGTGCTTTGTGTTAACACTGTGTGATACTAGATAATTGGCGATTAACAAGTATGGCTTCAGTGGCAGATTTCACAGTTTGACATCGATATTACAAACAACGTCGGTGGTGATTAAAGTATGTTAATTAAGCAGCAGTATAATTAATTATCGGTATTACCGAAAAAGGAATTATTAAAAATTATTAATAATTATAATTAATTGCAATAAAAATGACCGCCAAATAAAAAGCGTAATAAATTGTTACAAATACAATTTTATCTAAGGTATAAAATGGGGTTATAAAGATACTGTGACCATTGTGGATATATCCATAGCTACATACAATCAATGTAAAAATGGCTTCAAAACGGCCATTAGAATCCAGATCTTCTCCAAATTCTAAAAACAAAATTTGTCTTAATTCTCCAGCAAGAAATTTCAAAGGCTCTTGGAAAATTGGCAATCATTGGCTCCGCTATGATTCAAACACTACACATGTATGTCCAGCACAAGAAAGATGCCTTACTGACTGAACAGCATATGGATTAAGAATGGCTGCAAATTGCTAAAAATTGGCTGTTATTTTCTGAAAATGGCGACTGATTTTTAAAAATGGCGAATATGGTGGCGAAAGTTTTTCCAGTGAGAGCCCTGAGTAGGCCAGTGATAGGATTAGTTTTTCTTATACAAAATATTTTGGCAACCTGGTCATTAAAATGACTTACTATAACGCGCAGTGCTGGCAGGTCGATGATTCAAACGGGTCACTGAAATTGAGCAAACAACGATATTTGATTGACAATGTGCTTAGCCATTTAGAAAGCTAGGAAATAACTATTTGACGGTGATGTCTTGTAAAAACATTTGGTTTTTTAGAGTTTGACCCAAGTTGGCATACTAAAATTTCTAATTAGCAAGTAAAATTTCTGAAAATATTGAAAGTGAAGCATATTTTCACACTTTCAGAGGAAAATGTTTCTAAATGACAGGTCTTCTTTCCAAAATCCAACTTTTGGGCTACTAATTCAGAATTCTTAGTTCCAGCCTAGAACTTGGTGGTGGTCTTTTGTGCTACTAATTCAGAATTGTTAGCGCCAACCTAGAACTTGGTGGTGGTCTTTTGTGCTACTAATTCAGAATTGTTAGCGCCAACCTAGAACTTGGTGGTGGTCTTTTGGGCTACTAATTCAGAATTGTTAGCGCCAACCTAGAACTTGGTGGTGGTCTTTTGGGCTACTAATTCAGAATTGTTAGCGCCAACCTAGAACTTGGTGGTGGTCTTTGCTTATGGTGACAACCTCAAACATTGCAGTGAACACTCCAGTGTAGGATTTAAGCAGCAGTCTGAAGCTGTTAGGGATTTGTGTGAAATATGTATGTTACAACATTTTATGTTGTATTTATTGCTGGTTTAAGATTGAGGTTACCAATATCAAAGGCGACTGTGCCCACTTTCCTTAATTAGACCTCAACTTGAAAGCTATACACCAGCCACTAAAGCTATTAAGTTTAGGGTCCTTTCTATTAAAAACATAATTAATGTGGTAATTAATTAGGGTTGAATGAAATGTAGTGCATGATGGAGTTAAGAACTATTTTCTTCCTATTCACAGTAATTCTGATGATATCTTGCACAGACTTGACATACTAGATGATATCTTACTACTATCAGATTATCAAGGCCATGATTATCATCTTGTCTTGTAAAGTCTTAAAAGTTGACATAATGTTTTTCAAAAGCAACTGTATTAGTTGTTCTGCCTCATGTATCTGATTGGTTCTTGCTTCATCTCACAGATATTATGTCTAATGCAAGAAGAAGGCATATGTGCCTGAAATGTCCTATCAGATATAGCTTTATAGCAAGGATCCTCTCTCCGCAATTGTACATATATGAAAGACATTATTGTCTTGCTCTGAAATCATGTCTTCCCTTGATAATTCATAGTTAGATCATGACAGGAACTGAGCACTTCACTGATATAAGGGTTAAAAATCTTTCTGTGTTATATAAAAACAGATGATTGGCAACATGTACTTCCATAATTACGATAATGCACAATATAAATGTGGTAATTTTGAAAAGCTTAACATGATGGTTTTCATTCAGTTTTTAAGTTTTTGCACTTTTGTTTGAAAATTATGATAATCCACTATTAATTATGCATTTCCTGATAGGTGCAGTTAGTTTACTGGAGTTAAAATGTTTATTACCCGCCCAAATCAACATTGTACTTCATTGAACATCAGCATGGTATTTATAAGTATAATAGTGTTTGGTATATTTGATTGAGTAAATTCTCCGCCCCATCCCACATTGACCCCTTTCCCCCCACCCCCATTGTAAAAACTCACATTAGGTCAAATATGCTATGCATCTTGATCAGTCCATGGGAGATAAGGCTAGAAAACTGCATACTCATTAATAATTAATGAAACATTTCAATGGTTCTGTGGCAAAGACTGCACAGAAAATTCAACCCATTGGTTAGCAGGTTTCTCATCAATATTGATGGAAACATACTTTTGACAGCCAATTATCCCACGATATATAATGTAGTTATAACGGAATATATACCGTGGGTTCTGACGATGCCCTACCTCAAACACACACTTCTGGTGCATGTACTTCCTGCTTTTTGGCTTCACATGCGTTCACATGCCAAAATTTACTGGCATGGTTTTCATGGCTACCAGGCTTTGGTGTGACTTCAGTACATAATATTTATGAATTCTTAAATGGACTGTGACTGGAAACATAGACTGCAGAATGTCCGGTCTGATTTTGGTGGGTTCTGTTGGTAAGAATTGTTGAAAAAACATGAATGTACTTGAAGATTAGTGTGATTTTATCTTGGCATTGGCTTTGTCAATGTCAGGAAATAAATGATTGAATGAATTTCAAAACATTATTTTAACTATCTGCTTTTTGAATTTGCCATGCTTAAATTGTCAGCAGTTAAGCTTTCTAACAAAATATTTAAGTAGAGTATGTGTATCCATGTCAAGCATGAAATATTTGTGGTTTTCATTGTTCTAGTTGTTGATGGTTGCTTGAATTAATTGATGATAACTACTGCATTAAGTCTAACCTTGTTCTGAAAAAAGTTTTTTTGAGGACAATTTAAATGAGAGGCATCTTGGTTTCACATCTTTTATCAGCCTTGAAAGACACACTGGGTTTCTACGAAATACTGTGTCAGATATTGTGTGGTGTTTTATTTTTCTTCGGTATTATGTGGGCAAAAGGCCTGATAAGTCAAAGGCATTGAGTATTGGCTCGACCCCAAAAATTGGTTTTAATTATACCCCCACAAACAAAGTTTATGGGGGGGGGAGGGGGTATATAGGAGTGAGCTTGTCGGTCCGTTTGTCTGCTGTTGGTTTTCGTTTCCGAATGATAACTCAAGAAAGGCTTGACATATTAAAAAAAAATTTGGTACATATGTATGACATCATAGAATACAGGTCAAGTTCGACTTTGGTTACAAACCATTAAATTTTGACAGAGGACAGAGTTATGGCCCTTTTTTGACTTCAATTCCCTAAAAACATGGTTTCCAGATGATAACTCAAAAATGGCTTGACATATTCAAATAATTCTTGGAACAGATGTGTAGCATCATAAAATACAGGTCAAGTTCGATTTTGGTTACAAACCACTAAATTTTGACTGTGTTATGGCCCCTTTTTGTCTTAAATTCCCTAAAAACACGGTTTCCGGACAACAACTCACAAAAGGCTCCACATATTAAAATTATTTTTGGCATATAAATGTAGAACGAGTTATGGCTCCTATTGATATTAAATTTTTCCAAATACACTGTTAAACATTCCCAAATCAAAGCATCCTCTTTGTGTCCATTTTTTTCGAATTGATGCCATAGTTTTGTGACAAGGCCATATTGTGGGGGTATATCCGTCACTCGTGTGACAATTCTAGTTACTCTATAAGCCCTTTTCTTCCTCCTGATGAAGCTGTAAAGTGATATTTAATACTAGCTTCATAATTGCTGCTGTTGAGATCAGGTCAGAATGGTTGGTCAGTCTGTGTGCATCATTCATGTAATTATTGATCACATTTTGACATTTTGTTAATGGTATTGATTACTGTTCTAACACCCACAGTGTGCCTCCCTGATGTGAACAGTATTTTGTCTTCCCAATTAACTAGTAAAGACATCCATGAAGACCATTAACTGGTTGGGAGCAATCAATAGTGGCAAGAATGGTTTGTTAAAGATTTTGTTAAAGCTGCTTTGTTATGTTCAGTGATTTCTGGCTTGGTCCGATTTGTTAAAGGGACTTGTATACAGATTTTCGTATTTCTGGAAAATGTCATTGAATGTCTTTAACTGCAAAAACTTAAGTCGTTGGATTAACCAAAAACAAAACTGATAAAGAAAAAATGTTTCATAAACAACAGTATATTTCCAATGTAATTGTGTTATTTTGCCAGTTGATATATTGGATCTATGACAAAAATTTTGAAAATTGTCACTTTTCCAATCTGTGAACAGGTCCCTTTAATATCGTTCTTATATTCTTGACCATTATTTTTGTAGAGACATAATATTGGCAGTGGTATCATCTGTCTGTCATTCCGTCTGTCATGTTGTCAACTCTGCATCTTTGATGTTGCTTATGAAAATACAGGGTTCATAGTTTGTTTATGAGATCAGAATACATCTATTTGCAGTGATTATCTCATTGTTCTACTGTTTTGCATGATGCAATAAAAAAAAATAATTTATTAAAACTACTCAAACTTTGTTGCTTTTTGTGGTGAAACATTCAGTCAAAACAAAGAACCTGTCTGTTGTTTTGGAAGTCACTGGCTTGATTGTATGATTTCTCAGTGTGGCCACTGACTCTGTGATTGTATGATTTCTCAGTGTGGCCACTGACTCTGGAAAACAGGGGAAAAGTGTGAAAATAATTCCCTGCAGGGAAAAATCTGGGAATGCAAAAATTTTGAAAAATTAAGGGAATTTGACCTAAAGTGAAAGAAGCATTTCATATTGGGAATGTGAACTATATAATCTTATAAATAAACATTCTCTCGAGACAGTGAAACAAATTTAAAAAAATGCTTGAACTTATTATTGTTCCTCATAGAATACATTATCTGGACAGTCTTTGAAGACAATCTCATAATTTTAACAACAACATCATGTGGAGCCAGAATTTTGCAGTTCCAATTTGATTTGAATGGATCAAAGACTAGCAAGCCTATGAATGCAACATAAAGATTGATAATTGTGGAGTAATCTTTTTGATAATAGATTTGCATTTCTTTCTGTGCATGTGATTTGTTATGTAGATGTTTGTAATAAATCAAATAAATGTCAGTAAATTAGAGTTTTATATAATGAATTCTGCTGCATCACTGTAAATAGTATTGTAACTTTTGAAATTTGAATTGTAAAAACATGTAATTACACATTTTGTAAATATGCTATAAAATTTGTATATCTCAAGATATAGTATAATGGCATTAGACATTTTGTAGACAATTACGCTAATATTGTGAGATAGCATCTAGTAGAAATTAGAGACTGGCTTAATAACCATCTTCTAAAAGACGGGCCTGTCTCATATAGCATGCTTCAGTGACTTGATGGCATCGCTGGAGAAGGCCACTAGATTAACTGGTCTACTATCGGCTCAGTCTGGTGACAATTTCTATCCATTGATGTATCAGTAGGGCTTAGATTCACTCCGATCACTGTATTGATTTTCAGCATATTGTTTGGAGAATTTGAAGAGCGTCTTCAGATTGACTGTGGCCTGCGTACATCATGGTGTTGGAAATGGGAAATGTGATGCTTTAGATAGTGTAAGGGTTGTGTCAACTACTACCTACTGGTCAATAGATTGACAGGACAAATTGATTTTGTTCTTGGTGCTAAAATTTGATTCTGTTCACACTGTTTATGGTTACTGACATGTGTCACAGTGGATGACAGTGATTGGAATTAAAGCTTTAAATAGTAATATTAAAATATTAATTAACTAAGGAGGTAATAAATTAATAGACACGTAGAATACATGTTACGATGTAATTTGCAGTGATAATATCAATAAAAGTAATGTTATATTTTGCACGAAGAGAATGATTAGTATGCTTCCATCTGTGGACTAGCCTGGTGGTGGGCCTAGTTTAGTGGGATACAGTTAATTTCATACTGCGACTGTGTATCAAAATAACAGTGACTGGAATTAAATGTTAATTATTCATCTATGAACACATCTTAATTATTCATATTTGAACACTAATATAGCTCTTCTAATAATGTTATTGACCCTATGACGAGATTTGATTGACATAGTTTCAACTTATTCAGAAAGCTAGGACTTCATTGTTTGATGTAGATTTCTTATACAAATATTTGAGGCGCGTCGTGGGAAAACCGGACATGCATGTGCGTTAAGCGTCGTCCCGGATTAGCCTGTGCAGTCAGAACAGGCTAATCCGGGACGACTCTTTCCGCTTTTATGGTATTTTCTGTTTCAAGGAAGTCTCTTCTAAACATGAATCCACTGTAGGCGGAAAGTGCCGTCCTGGATTAGCGTGTGCGGACTGCACAGGCTAATCCGGGACAACACTTAACGCACATGCATTAAGTCCGGTTTTCCCACGACGTGCCTCATTTGTATAATGTCAATGGTGTTATGTAGGAGTTAGACCATAATAATAAATCCCACAGCGTGTCGTCAATGAATTTTTAACAGTTTCAAGTTAACTATTTGGGGCAATACTTTGAATAAAAATGAGGCGTTTAGTGGGAAAATCTGGCTTAATGCATGTGCTTAAAGTGTCGTCCCGGATATGTCTGTGCAGTCCGCGCAGGCTAATCCGGGATGGTACTTTCTGCCTACAGTGGATTTATGTTTAGAAGAGACTTTCTTCAAATAGAAGATACCATAAAAGAGGAAAGTGTCGTCCCGGATCAGCCTGTGCAGTCCAAAGCCCGGTTTTCCCCACAACAGACTTCAAATATATAATATAAGGTGTTCCCCGTGTGCCTGCCTCTCAGGCTCTGCCTCTTTTAACTGTAACTCTAGGCCATCCTTAAAAAATTGTTTGTTTGCGGTTACGCGAACACGTCACGAAATTGGGCCCGACTGACAAGTTTTTGTAGGCTTCCGTGAAGCAAAATTAATTTTTTTCTATTAGAAAATAATATTTTGTTAGTTATTAATTCATAACGTTTTTACATCATCTGAACACTGCTTTCTAATAACCTTGCAATAATATTTCCAATTTGAACAAACAATATGCCACTGGCATACACTAAGCAATGTGATTTGCTCTTGTATTTTGTGTTAAGACTATTTGGTCCGTGTCTAAGAGTCATCTACATTTGTTCCCAACCCCCCAAAAATAAATAAATAAAAATAAAATAAATATCAACCTACCTACCCTCCTTGAAAATTCTGGGTCCTGTTACTGCAAACAAACAATTGTTAAGGATGGTCCTAGGCAGCAGGCTATCTGATTGCCTGGGCGACTTGTTCTCTCTGATCACATGCCTCACTGAAACAGGCTCACTGAAAAATCTCCCAGAATAGAAGTGGTGGGTGTTCAGCAGGCGTTGACATTGATGAGTTAAAGACAGTAAGATGCAATGCAGGCACTGGAATCTGTCATTCTGTTGGAGAAATTCATTTATTTTTTGGAAAAAGCAAGACTTAGTGTTTTAGGTGTTAATAGCTGTGAGAAAAATCCTTTCTTGTCAGTGCACTGGATTGTAGGTGAATTTTAAGGTGAAAGTTTAATGGAATTATAATGTTGTATGTTCCTGTGTTAGATGAGAATTATATTTATGGAAGTATTAACATTTGATTTCATAGCATTAGGCGCTGCACATATTAATTAAATGAATTTATGTATCAGTTATGGTTGATAGTAATCTTGATAGTTCCTCTTCACTGCCGATTATTTCCTCTTCACTGCCGATTCTATGGAAGATATTAGATATTTAAAAGCTCACATAGTTTATGAAAGAGTTTATAGCCATGGGTGAGCACAGTGCTATCTGATTTGATGCAAGTTTGAGTTTACAAAGTGTACCACAAAATGGATAATGATTTATGAACAATTGTCATTATTTACTCTTGACTCAGCAAAATTTGAATTGAAATATGAACTTTTTTTTACAAAATGGCACTAAGCACATTTTAGCTCTCATTATTAAAGCAGCAGTCCAGAAATATGTTGATAAAAATGAAACTTTGCAGAAATCGTTTCTAATGGACATCTTACGGATCAAAATATGAAAAAACGCATTGAAATCTGTCAAATAATAACGTTTTGGTAACTTTTTATCATAAAATTATCTGTATGCGATAGCTGGTGATGCCTAAGAAGTAAATCGCCATGTACATTAGTGTATATTCCGTTCGTACCAAGCGTGTTTGAACATAGATTTTATTTTATGCCTTTTGTAAATAAGAAACAGTTTTCAGTCGAATAAACGTCCTTAACGATAATTAGAACTAATGCCAATTTTAGAAGTATTAAATTATATTCTATGGACTGCGGCTTTAACAGAGGCATGGGTGTTTCTGCTTGTTACAAATGATTTATTCTCACATTAAATTGATTATTTATTAGTTTCTTAAGCTGAAAAATAAAATGATTCTGTAATAAACCAGTTTTAATTGAACCTAAATAACGCTCAATTTATCATTATTTGATAATTGTTGAACCTCAGTTCGAAAATGACTGCTCAATCTTCTGTCCCTGTTTTCATGGTAATTAAAGATAATAGGGGTGTTTAAAATGACTGTATGAGTTACAGGAGTGTAAGCCTTTTTGGAAACTGTATACTTCATAAAAAATGGATGAGGAATGATTGTAAGAGGATTCTTGATGGGAAATAGATAGTTGAAGATGAGAGAAGTGTCAGTTTAATTGCTCCTGAGTTTAATTTGTGACTGCACAGTTACTGTTTAGTGTAACTTGAGATGTTTAAAAGGGACAGCGTTTGTTTGAATCATGTTATTCAGTTAGAACTAGTGCCTGTAATCAGTCTAAAAATTAGTTTGTAGTCTGGCCCATTTTATTCCAAGTTTACTTAAAGTCATTGGCAACCTGAGTGGTCAGTGTTATTTTTGTTGATGACTAAGGAACAATATGAATTTTATGTTCCTACTGAAAGTTGAAATTCTACGCTTTGTATGGCATTAAAAACTCTTATGCAAAACATTTATTTTCAAACAGAGATTTGTTTACTTCTTTGGTGAAACTGTTTTTATACATTACAATTTCTATATTTCACAGTTTCAGTATGTTATTATAAAAATCCCATATTTGAATTTTAGAGCTAATTATTTTAATAATGTTTGACACAAGTTTCTAAAAACATATGAGGGGCGTCGTCAGAAAACCGGTCTTAATGCATGTGGAGAAGCCACATCCCGGAGAAGCCTGTGCAGTCCGCACAGGCTAATCCAGGACGGCACTTTCCGCTTTTATGGTATTTCCAGTTTCAAGGAAGTCTCTTCTAAACATAAATTCACTGTAAACGGGACGACACTTTACGCACATGCATTAAGGCCGGTTTTCCCACGAGATGCGTCATATGTCCTTCAAATTAAATTTCTTCAAATATTGAATACACCTGCTTTAATTTGTAATTCAAAGTATTTAAGGATCCCCTTTAAGCCATGATTTGGATAGTGTCCCTTTAACATAACAGAAACTGTGGAGCTCTTGTGGTGGTATATTGGGACTGCAGCATTTCAAAGTTAACATTCATGGATGAATTAAGCAAGTGCTTACAAAAAAAAAGATTTAAATAAATCTGCTTAATTTGTTGATGCTTCATTTTATTTAAACTAGTTGTTTTTGGTTTTAATGGTGTTCTGTTTTTGTTGTCATTGAGATTTATTTATTACATGAAACATTTTCTATAAATTTAGACTATTTAATGGTTATTTACTTTTGCATAAAAATTATATTCTTTATATGATTTATATGATTTAATGGAAAATCCAAGTCTTACTATTCATGTTTATATTGCTTGGAAATTTCTCCGATTTTTATTGGATTTTGATGTAACTAAAGTAAAGCAGGAACAATGCAGGAATACAGTGCTTAAAGTCAATTGTGCACATTGAAAGAATTGACTTGATATTATACTTCAGAAATAATCAAAACATTGAAAAACTGAAAATCAAGAGCAAGAATTTAACGGACTGGCAAGGGAATAGCTCAGATTTTGTAAAACATTCACTCAATTAAACCTGCAAGGAACAATGGTTGTGCGTGTGGAGGATACATTCCAGTATTACCGGATCCTGGACAATTACTATTATCAGTTGGTGGAGGTGAGTGTTTGTTAACCTCTTGATTTCCCTTGATTGTTCATCAGTATTACCAGGTGTTCATGTCATTTGAATTGACTCCAATCTTGGACTGTTTAGACATTGTTGGAAATGTTTGCAGAGTGTATATAAACACACATTGGTACAAGTTATTTTTCTTCATCCACATTCATAGTTACAGTATTTGGATTTTGTTAGAGAGGGCGGCAAATTCAGTCGTACCACCTATGCATGTTTAAATGATAATTTAGCAAAATAATGACAATTTAATTGCAGTATATCATAGTTAACCATTTGTGCAACATTATTATGATAAGATAGCTGATAAACCTATATCATTGAACGGTTGTTTGCTGAGAAGAATGCATTTCTTACTAATTGTGAGTTAAAAAAAAAAGATTTTTTTTTTTCACAATTTGGGGGGGGGGGGGGGCGGCATACACTGATTCTGCCACACCTCTAAATCTGCCTGTGATCCAGAAAGCAACTATAATAAATTAATTGAAGAGCCACCCAAGACAGAGTCTTTAAGGTCTTTGTGTTTGGTCTCTAGTTTTGCATAGGTAATTTAATCTTCGTTTTTCGTCTTCACATATACGAACTACAGATGGATTTTCTGTGTGCTGAAGTCAAACTTTAACATATGTATAGGAATGACTCATGATATGAACACCTCAAAGCCCTAATTTCAACTTTATATATTGAAACTTCAGTCTTGTCTAAAAAAAATTGCTTCAGTGGAAATCAGGGTTATTTATTTCTTAGAGTTATTTAAGGAGAATTTTCTGTCAAACCTCTGGTGATAATGTTCCAATTTTGTTCTCAGTGCTTCATGGTTTGTACTTGTGATTATGTTTTATGCTCATGGGGATTGTTGTTTTATCACACTTGGAAGCTACATGCTTCTCCATATTGATGTAGATTGTGACTTTGTACTGTTTATGAAGCGGATTTGTCCATGTCCCGTAAGCAACAAGAGGTGTGATGTGGGAACCCTCACAACTCAAGTATTCATAATTAATTATTGATACAAATTATTGTGAATGGCTTATGCTGATAAACGAAATTGCAGATTCCATGGTGATTTGAATGCTAAATTGATTACTATTGATGTTGAAGATGCTGATGCCCATCATCATCACAATCACCGTGCTTATAAGTATGTGTGTATTAGGAAAATCACATAATTTACCCTGTTTTTGTTAGACTGAATTACAGATAATTTAAAATCTGGCTCCAGAGTAATTTCCAGATTTAATTATTCCCATGTTCAGTGTGTGTGCCTCCCTGCCATGTGATGTGCTGTTTTGTGCAGGTGCTTGATTAATTACTTCTGGATAATTACAGCCCATTGGCAGCCCTCATTCAGTCTATTGATTGCTGGAGTTTTGTGTGGATATTTCGCCATCAACCTTTTTGTGTCGCTGTCAATGAGCCGTAGATGCATACATTTAATAATAAAAATAGGACATTTCTCTTTATATTGCTGGGTTACCAGATTTTTCCTGCTATATTACTCTTCATTTGGTCCTTTAAGAATATAATAAATCAAGTTTGTTGTTCCTATTTCTTATATTACACTGTACACATTTCATGAAATGAAAAGTAAAGGTTTTATTTATCACATATTAGTTTTCAGATATAATGGTCCTGCTATCATATTTTAATGTGTTACTTGAAAAAGTAGAAAATCTTTTAGAATATGAGATTACATCCTTATACCATATCAAGGGTTCAACGTTTGTATATTGGAATTTCCACCCAAAATGATTTCATTACAAGCCAATGCCCTCAAAAAATGCACCAGCTGCTTTCCTATAAGCTGTTTTCAATGGCAACTGTTTTACATTAGTTATTACAAGGACCCTTCCAGCTGTCTGCTTATCAGTTTCATCAACATCATTAACTTTACATTTACCTTTTTAAACACCTTTGTTGCCCTTTGAACCTTTTACTGTCAGTGAAAGTCAGAAACACATTTCCACTGTGTCATTTGAAGGTTCCATAACTCACAGGGTCTTGTTTTGTCCTTCAGGGTTCTGAAGTCTGGTTTTATCAGAGACTTGACATGTGCTGGTCTGATTTGTTTACTTTCTGGTCATTATGAGCTTAGCAAATTGCCTGGTGCTTTCTTGATGTTTACAATTCAGATATCATGGGTAAACAAGCCAATGTCATTCGAGTATTTCTAGCACAATAAAATTGTCATAAATTGGGAATTAAATCCTGTAGTAATTTTCTGGACCACAAATTGGACAATAAAATTTTGGCGGTTGGTTTTTTAATGAGGTAGTAAAATATCACTGTGCAATAGATAAGACAAAAATACAGGACCCTTGACTGGCAATTTTAGAAATTCCCAGCATGATCACTTGACAGGTTGGCAGTGGTGTATTTGCTGACACAGGTCTGATATTATAAACTACCAACCTGCATGAATGTAGTGAGAAATTGCACAGTGCACCCATGACATGTACCATATCAGTCGCTTTGCCTCCTGTTATCTACTTAGGATTTCTTCACAACTTTTGTTCACAGCTTTGTTTTCATGTTTTGTTCCTCTTCATTTTGTTATTCCCTTTAGCCCATTATAAACCATAATACATTTTTGCCAACTATGGTATGATGTGTAGATTTAAATTTAGCTTGTAGCAAATAGGATGGATTTGTGTGTTATTTGACAAATTAAGCTCTTTGTTTGATTTAATAATTACATTAATGATTACTCAGTACGTTGTTAGAATGTATAAATAAATGAAAAACGCATGAGGCGCGTCTAGAGAAATCCTGGCTTAATACATCTGCGTAAAGTGTTGTCCTGGATTAGCCTGTGCAGTCCGCATAGGCTAATCTAGGACAACTTTTTCGGCTTTTATTGTAATTTCTATTTCAAGGAAGTCTTTTCTAAACATAAATCCACTGCAGGTGGAAAGTGTTGTCACGGATTAGCCTTTGCAGACCGCGCATGCTGATCCAGGACAACACTTTACACAGATGCATTAAGACACAACTTATATAGATCCTTATCATACGTCAGCTGTTCAGGATCTAAATCATGTGATGCAAGTTGTCCTCTATAATAATTACTTGTAACATACTACTTTTCACTCTCTACCATTGCAACATAAATGATCATGTCATATGAACTGTTGTGACTAATACATTTCCTGTTGTCATAGTGTCATCTTTACATGCTTAATTTTATATCAGCTACCGGTGTCACCTTTTATTATTTCCTTTCTTTAGATAAGGTCATTTTGCATAATTTTGGGGGAAAAAAAAGGTTTAGCAATAAATCAAATTACTTTCTGCCTTATGTACAAACATTTAGATGCACCTGAACAAAAGCACAAAGTTGAAGCCAGAATTATGCTTCATTTAGCTTTCCAAACAGTAGTTTTTAAAGTATTAAACACATAAACCTTTGTTCAGCCACATAATGTTGACAGAACTGAGGTAATGGGTTTCCCATCTTTGATATATGAGCCTTCAAAGGTACCTTTGTTGGGGTGGATGTTTGACTATCTTGTGTCCCCAACATTCAATGGCAATGAGTAATTTGAAGCATTCACTTCAGTGAAAACAGATAAATACAAACAAAAACGCAGTTTCTCTTACTCATTACTTTCCTTTGGACAGTAAATTGATAGTAGTTGTTGTTTGGAAAACACCTGCCCTACAATACTGCAGGGTTTATTTCTGGGGGTTGAGCGTGAAACTATTGTATCTGTTATAGAAATGTTTAGCAGATACAGTAGTTCCACACTCAACCCTCGATTTTGCAACCATTTGACCAGCGTTTCATTGATCTTCAAACAGAGTTTCAGTTGTTCATTTTAATGTTAGGTAATGTGTAATTCCTGGAGTGTGAAAGTAATTCACTGCAGGTGTAATCTGGGTTGGTATTTCAGAGTCATAAAATTAAGAAAAACCTCAAAATTATTAAATATTGTACTTTGATTTTCTGACAGAGAAATGCATTGCTTGAAGATTTTGGCACAAGCGTTGAAATATAATTAGAGGTACATTAATATATAGTATTTGTTGTGCACATTTTGCAAAGCGCAGTGTTTCAAACACAAATTCTAATTTTGACTAGTTTGCGTCTTAAGGAAAGAAAGGCTTAAGAATCTTTATAAATAAAGGCCCAGGAAACAACATAATTGTGCAGTGAGAACACAAATTACGCCGGTCACTGTATCCTATCCGTCTTCACTGTATATGAACAGTTAGTGCAATATTTCCATTTAAAGTGTCTGCAGTCTACACAACATTATAACTTTTCATGTGACTCATTGAATAAAGCATAGTTTATACAAGCTAATTATACGTAAATTATTTTAAATTTGCTAATTTTATTTACATTGTTATATGGGTGTTGGGTTCATAAGCATATAGTAATGCCCTAATTCAATTAGATATTCCATAAAGACTATTAATTGCAAAAGTATGCATTTTACTGTTTTAAATAATTGATATGAATTAAATGAATTGCTTAGTTGTACATTTTTCTGTTTTAGATAAGTTACAATATTTTGAAAGGGAAGCAATGTAATCGCAGTATGGTTTATCTTGTCCACATTAACTGGGATCTTAAAAGACATTGAGTTGAATATTCAGCAAATCTGTTCATAGAACCCAGGAAAAGTAGAGCTAAGTGTCCCATGTGTAATGACTTTGACATGTAGCACATATAATTGATACTAATCTTGGAACTTAGGGTCTGGGGACAAATTATTGTGCTGTAATTGAATTGATATGAGTGGAAAGGTGACTAAGAGGTCATGATAAGGGTAAGGGAGGTAAGCAGAGGTAACAAGTTGGCTGGGAGGTTTTATGAGGTTGTGAGTTAAAGGAAATTACCACAAAGGGAAGATTTGTGACTAGTGTTTGTGTTGTCTGCTGTCTTAAAAAGCATTTTGTGTTGTTATTAGGGTCTTACTATAATTATGCATAAATTATTTATGTGGCATGGCATGGGAAAACTGAGCTTAATGGATGTGCGTAAAGTGTCGTCCCGGATTAGCCTGTGAAGTTTGCACAGGCTAATGTGGGACAACACTTTCCACTTACCGTGGATTTATGTTTGGAAGAGACTTCCTTGAAACAGAAAATACCATAAAAGCGAAAAGTGTCGTACCAGATCAGCCTGTGCGGACTGCACAGGCTGATCCGAGACGACACTTTACACACATGCGTTAAGCCTGGTTTTCCCATGACATGCCTCATTTGTATATTCAATGTCGAAATGTGAGAATTAATTTGGATTTAATGTTTGTTATATTTCATCATTATTTCTTGCCATGAACTTCACATTGTAGAGATTGAGATTGTTGATTCTTAAACATTTGAATTTGTATATTCATTGACAGTGTATGATTTAATAATGTGATTATTAACACCATATAGTCTACTGTGTTTTTGTCAAAGTATACAGGATTATCATTTGCTAATAAAGATTTCTTCTGGACTGTAGTTTAAGTTATAATTAGCGTTGTTCATAATGACCCCAACTGAAGAATAATTCATGGCCATTGTATCTAGCTAGACTGTGCAAGATCTGTTTCATGCCCTGCTGCACTAGCTAGCTAGAACATGCAAGTTCTGTTTTATGACCATCACATTGCTGGTAAACTGCTAGACCATGCAAGTTTAGTCACCCACTGTGTGCATGTTGTTTATGTTGCCAGGTTGACGCTAGGCCTGCCACAGAGCAGCTTGCACAGCAAGAAAACCGGGTAATGTTGCTTTAAACGTCCCCTGTGTGAGCCTTACCTGTAGCACCTAACATCGGTGAGGGTGTCATACCTTCCTCTACCATTTACCCCCACCCCCACCCAACCCCACTCTAGCTAGTCATGCATAATGTGCCAAGTTGACATCAAGGGAGAGACCTACATCCCCAACAAGTTCAAAGCACAGACAAATATCATACAGTTCAGCTCAAGCGAAATAAAATATTAGCCGTGTCTTGGGAAATGGGGCTTAATGCATGTGCTTAAAGTGTCGTCCCGGATTAGCCTGTGCTGTCAGCACAGGCTAATCCGGGTTGGCTTTTTCCGCCTACAGTGGATTTATGTTTGGAAGAGACTTCCTTCAAATAGAAAATACCATAAAAGCGGAAAGTGTCGTCCTGGATTAGCCTGTGCGGACTGCACAGGCTTATCCGGGACGACACTTTATGCACATACATTAAGCCCGGTTTTCCCACGACACGCCTCATATCTTGCTTGCAGTCACGGAGTCAAGAGTATATTACTTGGCGCATCTGTGCACAGTATTAGCATATGCCACCATGAAATCACATGGCCTCACTCTACATGCGGCTACAAGTGATAGCTGATGTCGAGTGATGCCGAGTACCGGTAATCACTCCGCGATGTTTCTTGCAACACACAAGTTCATTCTGCGTTGACTTACCTCTTACTCAGTTATTCAAACTCCGCAATTTGTGAAATATGTTTGTTTTGCTTGAGACATACTATACGTGATAACACACACAATGATCATGAATATATTGACGTTTTAGACCATTGGCCTGCTGTCAGTTATCATGTGATTTCAAAATGTCACTGTCTTTGAATCCTTTCTTAGAACCCTTCAGATATTGGACAGTTAGGTCCTTGTAGATCATGCTTTAACATACTTGACATTTGAGGCGTGTCATGGGAAACCATGCTCAATGCATTGCGTCAAGTGCAGACTGCACATGCTAATCCGATTCGACACTTTCCGCCTTCAGTGGGTTTATTTTTAGTAGAGACTTCCTTGAAACAGAAAATATCATAAAAGCAGAGTGTCGTCCTGGATTAGCCTGCGCAGACTGCACAGGCTGATCCGGGATGACACTACGCCCATGAATTAAGCCCTGGTTTCCCATGACAAGCCTGATTTTCTTCCTCTTTTTCCTTCTCTCACTGGTTCCTTTAACCAAACTCGTTATTTGCTGTATGTGAAGGGTTCCTGTTTGAAGTAGCTTGTCCCAGTAATATTACTTTGATAGTAGCTTATACACTGTTTACTATTACAATTTCTTATAAATGATAGAAATGAAGACACAAAACAATAATACTCTTAAAATTTATATGTGAGTGTTTGATGGCAATCATTGTTTTTGCTTATTAATTTTCTGATTCACATTTTATTTATTGATAAAGTTTTTGCTTATTAATTTTCTGTTCATTTGAATGACATTATTGTAATATTTAAAGATCTTTGATGTACTGTCATTGTCATTTTTCAAACACAAAGAATAGGTCTTAATTTACTTATAGACTATCAAACTAAACTATTGCATTGAATAATGGAATTAATGTAAACATCATACATTATTATTATTAACCATGAAAGCTGTGTTTAAAGTGCAAGAGGACTGAAGTGCAAACAAAATGACCACCAGACTAGGTATCTCATATCTGTACAGATCTATGGATAAACAATTACTTGTGGACAGTTGGTCCTATTTGGACAAACCATTGATCTAGGAATCCTATACCTTCCACTCTGTAATCATCTGAAATCTTGTTTGGCCCCACTGTGGGCCTGAGGCCAAAAAGAAAACTAAATGTTTACAGTTAAAGATTAAAGGTTACTGCTCTCTAACCTGCTTGTGCTGTTACTGTTACTGCTCTCTAACCTGCTTGTGCTGTTACTGTAGGCTTATTACGTTTTTCTTTGTTTAGTTTTTTTCATTTTCAGCTTTACTTATGTTCCTTGTTACAAACAGTTTAAGTAACTACCTGTACAGACTGAAGAAATCTAGTTGAAACCGACCTAAGTGCATCATGTCCCCCCTAATGACCTACCAAATATTTATATCTGGGTCAGTGTTCACCAACTAGAGAACTCAGACTCGAGAAGCAATCCTGTGCGTTTGTGAAAAGGCCTGGTAGCAATGTTGCTTTTGTCAGAAATAAAGAACAGTACATTTTGCATTGGGGAATACCAGTACCAAGTATAATTCAATTTAACATCCTTCTTTGAACAGAGCAGTTTGAAGTATAATCTTTATTCTGATGTCTTGAGGCTAAGAATTGGTTGGTGAATATGGGCCTCGGGGTCGAGCACAGACACCAACCTGTTCTTCCCCTTTGCCCATTAGTCTACCGCCATATGGCCATGTTGTCCCTTGTATTGACATTCTCAAGGGCCAATCATGATTTATTAAATTGTTTAGAGATTATGGCAGCCTTAAGTCCCTTGTGGTTTAGAGATTATTTTAAGTCTGATTGCTTTATAGGTATCTCATATCAGTCAACTGATGGTTACCCCTCTGAAGGCATGACACTGGTTTGGGTAACAGTGGCAGTTGTTTGGAATGTGCCTGAAATGTCCCTCCCATACCCACTACTCACGCATTCATCTTTGGCCATCCAGAAAAAAACAAGAATTTAACTTCAATTGATATTTGGTCACATTGTTTTGTTAAGTGATTAATATCTTCTCAAAATGATTACCACAATAGCAAAATGATTTGTGATTCTTTTGAAACACTAAGTCATAATGTTAACTCAGCAAGTTAGGGGCTTTCTGCAAATAAAAATGTGGTGGAGAACAACCTTGAAATTTAATTGCTTACATTTAAGTCCCCTGACAAAGATAAGGTTTTCCTATGTTGTGTGGCATTGGGACTGTGTTGGGTCCTGTAACCTACAGGAAGATGAAATGTTGTTTGACAGGAGTGAAATGTGAGCAGGGGGTCTTAACTGCTGCTTGTTATTCAGGATGAAGGAATGAGGGAGCCTAATCCTTGCCAGGGTTACTGGGAGGACAACAGATGACTTCAAGGGGAAACAAACACATTAATGAGCCACTAAATGTTCCTGTATTGTGTCTTTCAATATTGACTTAGTCTAGTGCTGCAAAAAGACAGCCAGTGTATCATATAGACCATGATTGTGTGACATAATAAGGGGTTTGATTGGACCTTTTTTCAGATGTTTTGGTCCTTTTGGTTGGCAAATTTTATTAACAAGTGTTGCATACATTTGCTGGATCTGTATGAAAACGCTGATTTATCCCTCGAAAGGTCTCTGAAATTGCAGGACTGCATGAAAACCAGCTGTATTATGAAGTATATTGATGAATATTTTCTTTTTTGTATTATACATGTATTAAGCACAGGCATTTATTTCTATTTCCAGAACAAGGGCAGCAATGATCAGGGGGAGCTGGAATCCAAGCGTCACCGACACTCAGATCGGGACATACAGCGCAATGGCGGCCAGCACAAGAACGCCCAGAAGATGTCCTCCAACTCCTCATTCCCCGGGGCGCTGGCTGGCGGACGTAAGCACGCTTCACTTGCATTTCATAAGTGTATAGCCATATTTCAGTCATCAAAATAAGCAATTTGACCAAGCAAGCCAGACTTTTTATATTATTACTTGAGAGCAAGACAAATGTTTCAAGCCTGCCTATAAAAAACTGAGATTCTAAGCAAGCCCAGATCAAATGCCTCCAGGGCAGAGCTTACGAGCAATTGCTAATTTCGACTACTGAATATTTGATTGTGTTTCCATCCTATTCCATACAGCTGTACAGTCGCCCCGTCACAGCGCCAGTAGTGGAGTGTTGCCTGACCTGCTGCCCCAGCACACGCCCCCGCAGTCAAGGTCACCGCAGAACGTGGGGGGTCAGAGGCCACAGGACAAGACGACATCAGATGAGGTGAGCTGAGGATAGGGTATTAATACACAACTGCTTTTGTTGTAGTTTAATTTGTATCCACTTGCACATCCTGCAGAGTGTTTTGGTAAATTGCAAACTGAAGCAGTCTTGTCTGAGCATTAAACAAGTCTCAATATACAGATGCTTTTTAACGATTTTTGAACTATTGAATTTGATAGTTCTATTCACCATCATTATCTATGACAATTAAATGATAAATTGCAGTTAAAATAATATTTGAGGCGTGTCATGGGAAAACTGGACTAAATGCATGTGCATAAAGCGTCGTCCCAAATTAGCCTGTGCAGTCAGCACAGACTAATCGGGGACGGCACTTTCCGCCTACAGTGGATTTATGTTTAGAAGAGACTTCCTTGAAACAGAAAATACCATAAAAGCGGAAGGTGTCGTCCTGGATTGGCCTGTGCTGATTGCACAGGTTGATGCGGACGACACTTTAAGCACATGCTTTAAGCCCGGTTTTCCCACGACACGCCTCATTTTGTCTTGTAAACATATCTACTCGGGTAAACTCAGAGTGAGGTTTCTCATGTATCTAATTAACAAGCTAAACCTGACTGTTGTTATAAGATGCTGATGGCAATCAGACCTCTGTACTGCATGTCAGTGCTTTGTCTATTTAGGCTGATTAAGGTCACTCTTTGGTAATGACTTTTAACGATTATTAGACCACTTCATTTTCCTGGGATTTGCATTCTTTTGAAATCCTAAATTGTAAGCAAATCATAAATTACTCAAACATGACTTGGATTGGAAATGATATATCTGTGGGCTATTTGCAATGTTTGTAAAGCTAGACTATTTCCTTATACATATATGTGGGCTACTGCTCTTGATTCACTTTTTAAAATATGTTTAGTTATTGTGATTTTCTGTTCTGTTCCATCTGCGTTTAACAAATTTGTGTAGGGAAATCTACTGTAACACTGTCATTTTTATCAGTAATCGTTATTCAGGTTACAAAAAACATTTCAGGGTTTATTTAAATTTTGTGTGCAAAAGGAAGATGGTAGTTTATTTCTATTTAAACAATGAAGACAACATATTTTAAGTAAACCTACATGGCTGGAGCATGTATCGAGAACTGCATCATAAATCTATATTGCTTACGAAGATGGTAGAGTGTGCTTAGCCATTGAAGATGTGAGCGCTCTGATTTCAGTTACATCGACTGGCTGTCGACCCAAAGGTTAGCCATGTATCAGGCAGACGCTTCTCCTAGCTCCACACTCTGTACAGAAAAATACGCATTATATATCCTAATCATCAAGATTCTTTGTGTGTTTTGTTGTGGGTTTTTTTTGGTTGGGGGGGGGGGGGGCAAATATTAAATTGAATTAATTGATTTTGCTGTTCTAGATTATTGCATTATTTTTAATGTAATCTTTTCCCCCAATATCTGCAAAAAGAAAGAGCCAATGCATGTTGCTGCTAATAATTTTCTGTTAAATGATCAAAATACCACAAAAAGCCCTTATTCAATGTGTGTAATACTCAAACATCCGAATATATTAATAATATTTATGCCAAATAATTTCAAGAATTTGTCAACTGTTTGCATTTACCAAACCAGGTCAAATATCTTTATTATTTCATAATGTCAATTAAATTGATCTAAATGCTTCCCAAATAAGCATATGTTATTTCATTAGTTGCTATATGCAGTCATTTTCTGGCAATATGAAACTAGTAAATACACATTTTTTTGATGTCCAATATATTCAATTTGTTTGCATAGTTTGAATTTTTCTAGGCGCAATTTTCAATATAATCTAGTTTGTGTACATCAGTTCTAGTTTCCAGATGGACATCTGCAGAATAATGATCAATTCTAGCAGACATTTCTGGTTACTGTGAAACATACTGCAGGCAGAGGCTGTTTTGTGTGTCCATAATTCCATGGATGCAAAATACCTATTCATAATTTAAAATGAAAACAGCCTAAAACACTGGTTATGAATGCAAACTTTTCTCCTATTACTATTTGTACTACCTGTAGACAGAATAGCCATTACAACCAGTGGCTACATAATATTATGACATAATTTGAATTTGCAGCCTATTTTTTGCAGAAAATATTTCAAAATGACTGTGCACACCCACAATATTGATTTCTTTGTGCTAGGCCAACATAATGTAGTTTACAGTACAACTCGAATGTTTTGTTTAGGCTGACCAGCTGGTATATATAAAAACTCTTAGTCGAAAAATTGAGCAATATCTTAAGATTCTCAAATATTAAAACATGGATTTTCTGACAAAGAAATGCACTGTTTGATGATTTTGGTGCAGAAATTATATTATAATTCCATTTGTATGAATTATTAAGTTTCTGTCATGCATATATATGTTTCATGGCATAGTGTTTCATACACACATTTAAATTTTGACTGATTTTCAACTTAAGTTAAGAATGGCTTATGAATCTTTATAAATATGGACCCAGATGTATATCTTATCTGGCGGTGGTTTTCTGTACAGAGTGCCCCTGTATCGCTGTTATACACTGACTGTCTGTACTCTGGTATAACTGGAACTCACCATCAGCAACATTCATAGTCTGCAACATTCATTGCCGCCCAGGCTAACTGGCTTGCACAAGGCTTCATTTGCAGCTTTATTTTATTATTTCATAATTTTGAAATAAATTATTCATTGTCTTTTCATTTGCTTTGAATTACCTCCAATGGACTCTGGTTCCTGTTGTCAAATATTACCAGTTTTGAGCACCAAACATTTGGTTTCTGTAACATAGTGAAGAAAATATTTTAAATTATTGTCTTCCTGTAAAATGTGTGTTGTTTGTGTTAGAACAGAATGTTTACACCACCCTCTTTCAAGCTTTACTATTCAAAATAAAATAGCCAATGAAAAATAGTCTAATAAAACTTTTCTCTGTAACAGCCAATTTCATTGGCTGCTATGGAAGGTAAAAATGGGGTTTGAAAACCTTGGTCCAATTTCTGCATTGCCAATACATAAAACAAGCTTCTATATTATTTGTCATCTAAATAAACATAAGTACAAATATTCCAGAACACATTAACATTTTGTTTGTTTGCCATAAAAATTACGAGATGGCGGAAGAGTTAAGTTTTTTGCAAGCCAGAGTATTATTACATTTGTGTATAAGTCATTGTATGGTGTCAAAATCTTTTGTCATTTACCCATCAAAAACAGCATCATATCTCGCAAATGTCTTTGATTTTCTCTATGAATACCTTTGTCAATAACTATTAATAGACATGTTAAAATGTACTTATTGTTTAACTGTTATATTTGCAACAACCCCATCAGTTAAAAAAAAAGCATACTTGTCAGAATAACAGAAGAGTGGTTTGTTAACGCGTTGGTATGGGTAATTATGATATAATATTATTATAGAAATCATGGTATATGGAAAGGTGTTTAAGATGTAAATAATATTGTAGTGGAATGTATTACTTTTAATACTGAAAGAAATGCCCCTTAATATATTTAGAACCTCTAAGATCCTGATTGTTAGCGTGTACCAGTAAAGTAACACCGTATTTTATAAATATGAGCATATGATGTCTTATAGTATAATGTATTATTTTCAATGTCGCACTTTTAAGACTTGTAAAGTTGTCGTTCAGTACATAGATCACAATGGTTTCCCATTGACATTATGAAACCATAGAAACCAATTGTGTTGCTATGGCACAGCTTCATTTCTTCAGTTCAAACCTCTCTTTGTAATCGAATCTACAATGCATGAAAACTATTAAGCAAATAATAATCATTTACAGAAATGTCTTTATACAAAATATCGTTGTTTGCTCCTCTGTATTTAAACATTTCTTGTAGAATTCGTTTAACAAGCAGGATTTATTTTGTTCAAGGTCATCAATGAAACCTTTTATATTAACCAACTTGTACATTATATATGGAAATATCGATGTAACACATTCATGCTAAGCAAACTAAAGTTTAGTATATAATTAATGTATTTTGTATATTAATATTTAATCAGTTGTATTAATGTGTTACTGTAAACACAACATAATTTCATGAAACAACATCAAAATAAACAAACACATCGATGTCTGTATCAACTTCAACTATAATACTTTTATAATCGTACATCAATATTATCGCTACCATCTGTCCCCTGAAAGCCAAAAGATGTTAGCATATGTTGCAGCCCATGAGATTTTTAGCCCAATTGCGGCCTGCCTCGTGTAGACAAAATTGACGTCAAAGTTGAGGCACATGATTTTTATGAGAAAGTCAGGATTATGATTAAGATATTTATAAGAATTGTTTAAATCTTGGGTTATTTATATAAAAATTGTAATTTTTGCTATGATTTCTTGTTTGGTTGCCATAGCAACCATCTCTTTATTATTATTATTGTTCGTCTGAAACTTTTGTGCATGCAAAGTTTGTTATTTGGGAAAGGCAGACCAGTAAATATATATTATATCAATTACTTGTCCTCAACATGCTGGGTTCTGTAATGTATGCAATATAAACATTACAATCTGTGTGAAATGTTAACATTTGTCGTTATGGTGGTCTTACTTCAACTGCTTATTCTTGCTCAAAACGCATGAGAAAAAAGGACGCCATTTCCAGTTTCTACACATATCAGTGTACTCAAAACTGCCAATAACTCATTTTCACCCAGATACCGCAGTTGGGCCAAAAATCTCATGGGCTGATACATTTGTGCAAAGCAGGCTGATAGCCCCTTCTGGCTTTCAGGGGATAATTATTGTCATTATCATCGTGATATCAACAGCAGTAGCAGCTACAACGTTCCCATCCATTGTCTTTGCGGACACTGTTACAAAATTCCAAATTGTGCTTGATAATAACTATTAACACTTCTACAAAGCCGACGACTTTTTGTGGCACAGATCCCAGTTCAACTAATACTTAAACTAATACATGGCCATCAAAGCACGCACAGTGGAAACATTTTTTGAAATAAATTACTAGTACTACATGATTTGTTTTATTAACCATATCTGTAGACAACCAGTTTTATATAACTGATATTTATCTTTCAAAGCATTTAACTTGGTAGTTAAACAATGTTCAAATGTTTGAAAAATCTGCATATTTATCATTTGTATATTATATAATGTTTGTATTTTGTTGAAACTTTGTTGTTTGGCTTCTTGTGAAAAAGGTGTCAACAAAGTCCCTCTCGTGTTGTAAATCTTCACAAAAATCAAATATTTGGAAGTTTGTTCTTAAATGGAAATAGTGATTAAAATCTGAGGAAGATACATTATCCTGTAACAGAGTTTAATTAGTTTCAAGTTGTTGTCAGGGGTGAAGTTTAATCATTTATTTGAGTACCCACACACTGTTGATAACAATTCTATAGGGAATATTTTGTTGCTAATATTTCCTGAAAAGTCTTTCAATTCACAATGTATGTGTTCTTTCATGAAATGGATATTTTGCAGATTATATTAAGGTGGAATAGCATAAATAGTAGTTCTCTATAGTGTTAAGGCTTGCAAGTTTCTTCATTGTTTGTTTGCTAGTGTATATGTGGACATATAATATCATCATTCTATCTAGGTTTAAACCAAGGAAATACTTGAATTATGATGAGTAATGGTTCTGAACACATTCTCCAGTTGTATAGTGAACACTTGCTTTAATAAGGAAATACTTTCAACGGCAATCATGATGCACAAAAAATTACATCTATGAGCAAGAAATATTTTTATATTCAACACATATTCAACACGTTTGTCTTATTTTAAAGTCATCTTTGACATGTATTTGTTGTTGTGACAGATTTACATATTTAACACCATTGCCTTTATCTTAGACAGCTATGTGCTCACCACACCTTGCCTCTATCTTAGACAGCTATGTGCTCACCACACCTTGCCTCTTTTAAGACTCTTACATATACAATCTGTTGCATATTTTAATAAAAATTGACTGCCATTTGCTCACAACACCTTGTGGCTGTGTTTCAGTACCGGCAGGCGGTCAGTAAGACGCCGTCCATGCGCCATCAGCGTTCCTTCTCCGCGTTCGGTTTCGGCGCAAGTAGTGGCTCCACTGTGGGGTCACAGTCTAGTCAGTCGTCGCGGCGCGGGTCTCAGATCAACGTGAATGTGGCTCCCACACAGACCCACGAGTCGACGTCGGATACGCCGGAGATCAGGAAGTACAGGAAGAGGTTCCATTCAGACATCCTGTGTGCTTCATTGTGGGGTGTGTAGTAGACTGTTAATCACTTGCAGAATTAAGATGCAAATAATTAAGCTTTTTTTTCTAACTTTCTCTTACAGGTGATTTAGAACTATTATATAAGGCTGTATTTGTTGTTGTTTTCAATTAGAAAAATTAACATAGCTGTCAGACTAAAGAAAAGTATTGCAAGCAAAATAAAATCATAATATAATACCGATATATATAAGTATATATTAGCATAAACAACTCTCGACAGAACTAAAAAAATGTCATTTACCTAGCTTGACTGTGTACTATGAACATAAGTTATGTCATGAACAAAATTTTTTCCAGCTATGTTGTTTTCTAAATACAATGTACACAATCATGGCTTTACTCTGCACTCTACAGGTGTGAACCTCCTGATTGGAACAGACAGCGGTCTCATGTTGCTGGACAGGAGCGGACAGGGGAAAGGTAGCCATAATCTGTCACATGACACAAAGCTTTATTTTGACCATATGGGTGATGTGGACTAAGTCAATTTTTGCAACGAAAAATGTTGGCTAATAGATAGAAAAAAAGAGGGTGGGCAATTTTGCGTTAAAAGTTTCACTAAATACTAGCTGAAGGAGCTTTGTGGACAAAGAGGGTGGTGGAATAAAGCATAAGAGGATGGTAAACTGTTCTTCTTTGTTGTTTCGGTGCATTCTTGATAAGTTGTACTTACATTTTATTTTAAGTAAAAATAATGGAAAATTTGTGTTAGGAGGTTGTCTGAGGAGAAATCTAGGTAAATATTAGTGCCCATTATCTTTGCCTTAAATAAACCTAATTTAGTTTCTCTTAAAAATGCCCATTATCTTTCTCTTATAATAGCCAAATTTCTTTCTATTGAGAATGCCCATTCTAAAAAATGCCAATTTTATTTCTCTAGAATATAATTCCCATCTCTCCTCTGATTGCATTGTGCAGTGTATTCGCTGATCAGTCGGCGGAGGTTCCAACAAAATATAATTCCCATCTCTCCGCTGATTGCATTGTGCAGTGTATTCGCTGATCAGTCGGCGGAGATTCCAACAGAATATAATTCCCAGCTCTCCTCTGATTGTATTGTGCAGTGTATTCGCTGATCAGTCGGCGGAGGTTCCAACAGAATATAATTCCCACTCTCCTCTGATTGCATTGTGCAGTGTATTCGCTGATCAGTCGGCGGAGGTTCCAACAGATGGAGGTACTGGAGAACCAGAACATCCTCGTCACCATCTCCGGCAAGAAGAACAAGATCAGGGTCTACTACCTGTCCTGGCTGAAATCCAAAATATTCAAATCGGAGGTGGTAAGCACTGTGAGCCTATTTGGAGGAAATTTAATGTGAACACTGTTTGATGTTCTGTTCAACTTAGTGATGTTTGTTTTCTTATGGTCACTTTCTGATTCAGTTGATAGACTTAGTGATGGGGCTGTGATAGGAAAAAATCGATCAGTGGCTTGTAAAAAAAAATTTTATGTTGATTATCGATGTCACTTATAAAATGGATCGTCGGATTTGACGTGCGAAATAAGGACTGAGATGTGAGTTGCTTAATTTAGACCAAATCATTTTAAATTATTTTACAGTTTTGACTGTTTTTCCGTGTTATATTTACTTGTTCTATAGGCCTACTTGTTTTATAAACATGTTCAAAATTAATAAGCAACTGTTTAGCAAATAAATTGCTGTTATTGAAAATATCTGTTTACATGTGTTATTGTTGCACAAAAGAAATGCACATACAACCATATTTAAGTAAATTTTTTGCTATAATGCAAATAACGTATAATACAAGTAACATTTGAAACCAATTATAATCGGTAAAATCACATCAGAAGTGGCAACCGATTCCAACCAGATGATTGATTGCATTTTCAAACCAATGTCCCAACACTAGATAGACAGATGTTTTAAAAACTTTTTATATCCATAAAGACTCAGTCATAACCCACTGCGGTCGGCGCAGACTGCAGACCAAACGCACGATTTTTAGATCGCAAGGCAAATGCATGTGTAACGTAATAACTCGTGGAATTCTTACGGGCATAGTGCGGCCAACTTACGAGGGATGTGTGTTCGCCGCACGTCTGTCGCGCGTTTCCACTTTTAGCAGACCGCAGCTGTGTCTGCGAATTGTGTGATTGACGTGCGTCTGTCTTACGGCGACCTTGCAGTCACCATGCAACTTTTTATGATGACGCACGACCAGCGCATAGTAATCGCACGATCACCGCAAGTTGTACGCACGGTCGCCGCAAGACAGAAATGGAATTGTGGCAAAAACACTAATATTGATATTTTTTCGTGAATATCCTGCATGAATTGTAGCCATTTACGACTTTTAATTTGACATGTATATCAGAAGATGCTATGGTTAAATTTTCAAATTTATTAACAAAATATTATTTTATCAAGTAGCAGTATGATTGTAACACAAGTAAAATAAAGATATAATTGGAAAATGTGTTAAAAGCATGCAAATAATCGCAGTTATTTATACGATGCACATAGCTCATTGCAGTCACCATGCGATAATCCCAAGTGTCTTGCGGCGAGCGTGAGTTGTAAGTTTCTTTCTTACCAGTTCGTTTATCGTAAGGAAGCCGTAAGTACTACGCAAGGAAGTCGTGCGACGTCCAAAAGTGCACCTTGCGTACTTGCGACAGGCAATTTCGAAGCAAAAAATGTGCCCGTAGGTTGATCGCATGATGTATGCATGGTGCCCGCATGATGGGTAATCGATGCAAGGCCAATGCATCAACTTAAGCGGTCTGTTGCAGTTGATGCGGCGACCTTGCAATCGAGGAAAACACGCACGGGCGCCGTAGGTCAGACGCACGTTTTTGACAAAAACCGCAACGCAAGCTTGACATAAGGTCGATGCAACCCGGTTGTGACTGAGGCTTTAACTTTTTATTTTGTTTTGTGTTTTAGTTCAAAGTGATGTTTAAAGCACTGTTAATATTGTGGTAACAATCTGCAATGACACATTTTGTATTGCAATCAACACTGTGTTTTCTACTTTGCCTCCTAACAGAATGACAAGCGTAATGGCTGGGTGAATGTGGGTGAACTAGAAGGCTGTGTGCACTTCAAGATAGGTAGGTACACTATGGCTGGACAACAAAATAGTCTTCAAAATAAGCACCAGGAGGGTTATACCATGAGGATTGTATCTGTTTGAAATTCAAGATAATGTTATAATCTTTCAGAATATATGTACTATATCTGGATGATACATGCAGAGACAAACCTAAGAAGCACAAGTTTCAAGCATTTGGTCAGAGGTGGCGAAATAAATTGTCTGTATTGCCAAGCTTGTTCCAGATCATGAACAGACAAATGAACTTTTGCCAGAATTCACTAAATATCCACTGTACGTTCAAATAGCAAACAGCATTTATAAAAAATTGACAAGTAAAAACTATGTGATTTTGCCCCCCTGGTTTAGCATGTGTGTCAGTACAGATCGAGGATTGAGCGTGAAACTATTTTATTTGATATAGAAATGTTAACCAGGTACACCAGGTTACACCCTCAACCGTTATGATTTCGGGTAGTGTTTGCTGATTATGGTTTCCGTGTTGTCATTTTCAGTGAAGTATGAGAAGATCAAGTTCCTGGTGATCGCCCTCAAGGAGTGTATAGAGATCTATGCCTGGGCACCCAAACCCTACCACAAGTTCATGGCCTTCAAGGTGAGTATTGAGATCTATGCCTGGGCACCCAAACCCTACCACAAGTTCATGGCCTTCAAGGTGAGTATTGAGAACTATGCCTGGGCACCCAAACCCTACCACAAGTTTATGGCCTTCAAGGTGAGTATTGAGATCTATGCCTGGGCACCCAAACCCTACCACAAGTTCATGGCCTTCAAGGTGAGTATTGAGATCTATGCCTGGGCACCCAAACCCTACCACAAGTTCATGGCCTTCAAGGTGAGTATTGAGAAATATGCCTGGGCACCCAAACCCTACCACAAGTTCATGGCCTTCAAGGTGAGTATTGAGAACTATGCCTGGGCACCCAAACCCTACCACAAGTTCATGGCCTTCAAGGTGAGTATTGAGAATTATGCCTGGGCACCCAAACCCTACCACAAGTTCATGGCTTTCAAGGCGAGTATTGAGATCTATGCCTGGGCACCCAAACCCTACCACAAGTTTATGGCCTTCAAGATGAGTATTGAGATCGATGCCTGGGCACCCAAACCCTACCACAAGTTCATGGCCTTCAAGGTGAGAACGAATTCAACTCCTTTAGAGTTAGTACAGACGCAAGCTCTAGCCCTTTAAGAGTTAATACAGACTCAAACTGATGACCTTTATAGTTAATACAGACTCAAGCTCTAGACCTTAAGAGTTAATACAGACTCAAGCTCTAGACCTTTAGAGTTAATACAGACTCAAGCTCTAGACCTTTAGATTAATGCAAACACAAGTTCTAGACCTTTAGAGGTAATACAAACTCAAGCTCTAGACCTTTAGAGTTATTACAAACTCAAACTCTAGACCTTTAGAGTTAATACAAACACAAGTTCTAGACCTTTATTGTTAGTACAAACACAAGTTCTAGACCTTTAGGGTTAATAAAATCTCAAGTTCTAGGCCTTTAGAGTTAATACAAACACAAGTTCTAAGCCTTGAGAGTTAAAGCAAACACAAGTTCTAAGCCTTGAGAGTTAACACATACACAAGTTCTAGGCCTTGAGAGTTATACTAACTCAAGTTCTAGGCCTTTAGAGTTACTATTAACACAAGTTCTAGGCTTTTAGAGTTACTATTAACACAAGTTCTAGGCTTTAAG